>OY796855.1:25540360-26740360 GCA_963680765.1 Agrochola lychnidis | reverse complement strand
ATGCGACGCTCGGCGTGTCTCACAATGTTCTACTTGCAAATAAATTTTCTTTCACTGTTTTATTGAACACGTCAGGGATTACACGATAAACTGTCGAAAAGACAAGACGGTCTGTATTTATAGTGTTACAAATACTTTTGTGCAAAAGTCGTTGTTTCGATTTCTCCACATTTGTAAATTACAATAAAGGGCTAAGCGTTTTGGCTAAATAAAAAAAATGTGTGCGGTCGGGGGACCCCCGTCAGGAACGAAGTTCTTTCTCACGTATGATTTAAAACAAAACAAAATTTTCGCGGCCGTCATCTTGGATTTACATTTTGACCTCGATATTGGCTTAAGCGCCCTCAAAAACTATGAAAACAACCAGCCATGACGAAAATTTTTAAAATTTTCCCAGTCGCCACCTTGGATTTACATTTCGGCTCCACTATCGGTTTTAACACCCTCGAAAACCATAAAAACAATACCCATGACGAAAAATTTGAAAATTATCGCAGCCGCCATCTTGAATTTTTATTTTGACCTCACTAACACTTTCTCTCTCTCTCTCCGGCATCCCACGACACTGTAATCACTTGACTCTTTTCTATATTTTTTTCTGCCAGTGTTCTCTCTCTCTCTCTTTCTTTCTCTTTGAATTATAAGAAGACAGTCGCAAGTATGAACACTTTTTAGCGTGACGATTTCTGAAAGTTAACAAGCCGCGTTAAAGAACTTCGTTCCAATAATGGTCGCACAGGGCGATCGAAGGCTAAGGTTGCCGAGGTCGGCCCGTGGATGCCGAACCGTTGGTCCCGGCTACCATTTGTAGATCTTTGGCAGTCAAATCGTTACGGGTCGTCAGAAACCCGAAAGTCTGACAACCAGTCTTATCAAGGGGTATCGTATTACCCAGTAACTGCAGGGTTGTGGAGGTCAGATAGGCAGTCGCTCCATGTAAACTGCGTATTCAGCTGCATCCGGTGAGACTGAAGCTGACCCCAGAATAGTTGGGAAAAGGTTAGGCAGATAGATGATGACAATGTAACTTACAATTAAGCTTCCATCTTGAAATCTTTTTCCAAAACACTCGGAAGGAGTTATAAGAGGTAATAAAAATATTACAAACAGTATTTGTAATATAACAAATAGTACGGTAAAGGAGCGAACATCAGACTGAGAGTTTATGATAATAGGAACACGCTTGACAAAATAGAAGCCTGTCGAGCAAGAAAGTCGTATTTATGGACACAAAAAAAAAAAAAGTACAAAAGTAAAGTAAAGTAAAGTACAAATTAAATTACATGTGGAGTATTTTATTATACCTACTGTTGTACAAAGACTTTCTAAACGTACCACGGTTTTAATTTTATGTACTGTATTAATAATAATATTTTTGGAGGGCAAAACCTGAAAATTAATTATCATGTCTGTTTCAAAAGTTAAAAATATTGCAAAACCCCGCTGTCAAAATGTCAGGTCCAGCGAAAGAACTTAGTAACAATAACATTTTTGTTATTGTTACTAAATTAGTAAGTTATAATAAGCATTTAATTCACTCACCTGTGAGTAAAAGCAGCAAAATAAGTGAAGTGTAAGTAAACAGTTACATTATTTACACTACACTTAACTAACTACAGGTTATTATTATTTAGAAACTGAAATTCTAATAGTGAAGGCTGATTCTTCGTGTGCGAAGGTCCCTTAGTCGCTACGGCGTAGCTCATTTCCCCGCTACGCGAGCTACGGCGTAGCTGGTACCCGGTTGTTACGTGATCATACTATTTCGACATAGGAATATTGTATATATTGGTTTACTTCCAATGGTTATTTATGTACATTGTCGTGTGTGTTTAGGCACACGTACGTATGAGACTGTACTTATATGCTGATCTTTCATTCATAGCTTATCCGAGTTGATATCAATCAAGTCGCTGTAAATAGGAATAAGACGTACATAATTTGATTGTATCGATCTCACGAGCAAACTATGTTATGTAGTTCCACGCACTGTTCAAATGCGTAGTATCCGTGCAGGTACCCTATTCGCTGTCAATACCTGTCGAACTAATTCTGGTTTGCGCTGCCCTATCCGTCGAATGGTTGAGTCTTATAATTGTAATTTTGTTAATATTGATATTTTTGTATGCTCAAAATCCACATTTAAATGTAATGTTATGAAAATTATTATTAACCAATAATGTTATTAGGAATGTAAGCTAATCTATATTCTATTATTTATTTGATTTTAAGTTTAATTGTTACTCTGTTGCCAAGCAATCAATGAGAATCTCTATTTTGCATGATGTAATTTATTTTTATTAATGTGATGTAATTAATTATTAATGTGATGTAATTATTTATTTATTATTAATGTAATATAATTATTAATGTGATGTAATTACTTATTATTTATTAATGTGATGTAATTATTTATTACCTATCTAGTGGCACTCATTATCATATTTTCTTTTGTTAATATGCGGATAATGTAGTGGGCTGCAATATTGTTAATATTTTGTGTTATCATTTCTCTGTTCCAACACATATTGTAGCTATTTTTTGTCCCTGAATAAATAAAATAAAATAATTCCATGCTGTAATAAATAAATAAATAATACCCACCTCTCATCGCATGTTCCAGAGCGATGAGAGGTGGGTATATAGAGCCTGGGAGCGACCTGAACAAAATGTGACAGATGTGTGCCGCCCGGATGATGCTGCCACGAGTGCATTTTGGCGCAGCATCTGGTCGGTGCCCATCTGTCACATTGAGGCTGGCTGGATGCAGGATGTCGAGCGAGTGTGTGAAACTATACCAGAAATGGATGCTATACTAATCACGCCATTAGACGTAGCCAGAGCAGTCCGTCCGTTACCGAATTGGAAATCACCGGGACCGGACGGACTGCACAACTTTTGGTTAAAATGGCTGAGTAGTTCGCACACTCGCCTGGCATCTCAATTTCAGTCATCCCTAGAGACTGGGTCGCTACCGCAGTTTCTAACAACAGGCGTTACTCACCTGCTCTATAAGTCAGGTAGTCCCGCGGAACCCAAGAATTATAGACCGATCACATGTTTGTCGACGGTCTATAAACTTCTTACATCCATTTTGAGAACGAAAATTAACACACACATTGACAGTAATTCAATCATGTCAGCGTCTCAAAATGGATGTAGGAATGGGTCCCGCGGTACTAAGGAGCTTCTCCTCATCGACATGGCCATAAGCCAACAGGTTCGTCGATCCCGCAAGGATCTGTCAACATGCTGGATAGACTATAAGAAGGCCTACGACTCGGTGCCACATACATGGCTCATGAGGGTGCTGGAGCTGTACAAGATAGATGCAACTCTGCGCACCTTCCTGATGTCGTGTATGGGGCAATGGAGGACGGTCCTTCGCTACCCAGGATGTCGACAGATCCAGAAGAATGACGAGCCTGTATGGATTAAACGGGGAATATTCCAGGGCGACAGTTTGAGTCCACTTTGGTTCTGCTTAGCCCTGAATCCTCTAAGCACACTGCTGGAGGATTCAGGTCTAGGCTATCGATTGAGGAGCGGTGGTCAGGTCATATCTCACCTCCTCTACATGGATGACTTGAAACTCTTTGCCCCCAACAAATTGCGACTGATGGAGCTACTGAAGGTAACTGAAACATTCAGTAACGCCATCAGGATGGAATTTGGTGTGGACAAATGTGCAGTCATGCATGTAAAGCGAGGGGAGATTATGGAATCCGAGGGAATTCAACTCTCGGACTCCATACACCTTAGATCCCTCTCCTCAACCGAAAGCTATATGTATTTGGGTATGTCGGAAGCGTTAGGCATCAACGTTGCTGACATGAAGCAATCGTTGAAGGAGCGCTTCTTTGGTCGCCTGAAAAAGGTATTAAATAGTCTTCTTTCAGGCGGAAACAAGGTGCGCGCCTTCAACGGTTGGGTCATGCCGGTTTTGATGTACTCTTTTGGCATACTCAAATGGACTCAGACCGAACTCGACGCCCTGGACAGGAGGGTCCGTACACTCCTGACCGCAAACCGGATGCATCACCCACGTTCATCGGTAATGAGACTGTACATCCCGCGGAAGTGCGGGGGTCGAGGCTTTTTAAATGCGAAGACCCTCCACAACCGCGAGGTGTGTAGCCTCAGGGAATACTTTCTTAAAGCCAATGTGGGCATGCACCGTGATGTGGTCGCAGTGGACAACGGGCTCACCCCGCTTTCCATGGCTAAAGAGAACTGGCGCAAACCTGTAGTACTTACTACAGATGACCGCAAGGAGGTATGGCAAAGCAAGGCGCTTCACGGGCGCTTCTATCGGGCTCTTCATGAGCCCGGTGTAGATTTCTTAGCGTCCGTATCCTGGCTACGTTTCGGTGACCTTTTCGGGGAAACCGAAGGTTTCGTCTGTGCAATTATGGACGAAGTTATCTTGACGAATAACTACCGGAGACATATTATGAAGGACGGTACGGTTGACGTGTGTCGGGCATGCCATCGTCCGGGTGAGTCCATCAGACATATTATCTCTGGTTGCTCGCGTCTAGCTAACGGTGAGTACTTGCACAGACATAACCAAGTGGCTAGGATTATTCACCAGCAACTTGCTTTGAAATATAAACTTGTGGACTCTGAGGTACCGTATTACAAGTATGTGCCCGACCCAGTTCTCGAAAATGACCATGTCACGTTGTACTGGGATCGGTCTATCATTACTGACAGGACTATTGTAGCAAATAAGCCTGATATAGTAGTGATAGATCGATTAGCGCGCCGCGCAATGATAGTCGATGTTACCATTCCACATGACGAGAACCTCGTGAAAGCTGAGAAAGAGAAACAAATAAAATATCTCGACTTAGCACACGAGGTTGTTGACATGTGGAATGTGAGCTCGGCTATCATTGTGCCGATTGTCGTAACGGCTAATGGCCTGATGGCCGAAAGCCTCGACCAACATCTCTCGAGGCTTTCGTTAGGCGGTTGGATCAAGCGCCTGATTCAGAAGGCAGTACTCCTCGATACGGCTCGCATTGTGAGGAGGTTCCTGTCTCTGCAGCCCTAACCACCGGTAGCTTGGACCCTGCTCCCGACACCGGCGGACCTCTATTTTTTATATTTTTAAATGTTTTTTTAATTCTTTTATTTTAAGAAATATTTAAAAATGTAACCTAATAGGAATCAAAATGAATAAACGAAATAAATAATATTATACATATATTTTACTATCTCTTTGATCTAGTGGTTCCAAGCGGTACCGATGAGTATGAGGTTCTGGGTTTTTCCATCTGAAATTTCTCAGTAGCAGGTCGGCGTTTGAATTTGGGCCCGATTGATAGCAATAGGCTCGCCTCCTATTACATTGATCTTAAACATAACTGGTGAAATGTGGATGTACTATAGGTGCACCTCTGCCTAGGCGTGATGTTATTTTGTAAAATATATTTAAAACTATCTTTTATGTGAAAACAGTTGAACGGAAAATGAATCACCATTTCAAAATTACGTATACAGTTAAGGGCGCACCGAGCTTTTGCCGCTAATGAGTGGGATAGAGCGGGATAAACAATGGGCAGTCTGCGCGCTAATTAAGGTATTTCCTTCGTATTATTAAAACAAATACACATTTTGAAAATGTAAAATGTATACTTTATCGAAAACATGTCGTTTTGTTATTATTAATAAACTGATGACCTTGCGTGAAGTATTTACACCGTACTAAAGGTTTATGTTGTTTTTAGAGATTACTTGGAAACTTTAAGTAATCGTGTTTCTAAAGTGTACGTCATGTTCGTGAACGGGCGCTGTCAGTAGGGACTGTAAGGCGGGGTAAACCCAAGCGCAGTAGGCATTCAACGCTTACCCCAGCCCCTGCAACGAGTAGCGCTACGTAATAAATTACGATGCGCGGGTGACGCGCGCGTCAAGCGTACCGCTCATGAGTTCATGACCTTGCGTAGGTAGTAAGTTGGGTCACAGAATAGAGCAATGCAGTAGATCAACTTGAATTGATTAATATAAGTTTATTTTATTTTTCTATTTAGTAAGGGTTTTTTAAGGTTATAGATAGATTAGATAGGTATTGTATAAACTTGAACCTAATGAATAATAATAAAAAATAAGTGGAAGTAGGTACTTTCTTATACTTTTTGTGGATACGGTGGATTTAGAATCTGTCTGACACGAAGATCATGAATACGGGTAAGATTCAAAACTACGCGCTGTGCGCTATTCGACTTTCTATAAGGATGCAAAATCTTCGTGCTACAATATACAAAATCAAGTAGTAGGTACTTAGGTTGGCACATTTACTTTAGAAGCATTATATTACAATTCTTAAATTACAATATCAATATTGTAATTCAAAAAGTTTTAGAGGTATAAATGTTATTTTGTGTTAAACATAATGTGAAGGCTGGGGACTCAACAAAAAAAAAATTAAAGGTATAAAAATAATTTATTCAAATAGTGCTAATAAAAGTACACACTTTTATTCTAATAAGTTTTAGAGGTATGAGGAACAGGGTGTAAAGTTAGGATAATCCGACCAGACGGGTGTCGTGTCTGGTGGACAACTGCCCAACGATTGATGTCGGGGAAATTACACATATAATATTCGCGTGTTAAACTATGTTTGCGCGATGCAGGATGTTGTGTGAAGTCAGGTCTTTGATGCGAGTTTCGCATGTGGCGATGTAGATGCCGCCACAAAGTCATCAAAATCATTTATGTACAACTGGCTAAAATTCGTTGAAATTTAGCTGTCTCGGTTTGCATGGACCTAGTTGAGTAGATTGACTCGAAATTTGATCCTTGGATTTGCTTGGACCTGGTTGCATAGGTTTATCATTTACATTTTCTTTGTTACCTTGCAATATTATGTCTCGTATGGGCATACCACGAATTTGTCGTGGATCCACAATCTCTGGCAATAAACATTTCAAATAAAAATCTTTAATTTGTTTCTCCATGTTCACCCTCCAAAATTCGTCATCTCTTGAAATATTTTCTATTACTAGTGGATGATTTTCACCGGACCATATTCCAAAAATGCATTGGTTTCTTTCGGTTACATGGAGTTGACCCTGCACTTGGTAATACCAATTACTGTTTTTGTTTAAAACTTTTGTATTTTTTTTTTATCGTATTTAAATATTTGGATTTTGTTTTCCTTAATAGCAGCATCTATTCCTTTTTTATATGCCGTTATTGGACATTTAATTTCTACTATCGTGTCGTTCCCAACTATACCGTCGGGTGTAGCCCCAATAAATGGGTATTTTTTGTCAACAAAAAGCCCACAGGGCTCGATCACTATATTTTTTTGTCGTTCTAGTTGTTGAAGCGCCTGTTTTTCGTTTTCCACGCCATGAGCCACTGACAAAATGTGAGATATTTTTTTTTTATATAATACATTTTTTACTGTTGGAGCAGTACTTCTGGATAGTTTTCTCTTACAAATTGTGCCAAAATTTGATGCCATTATTATATTTTTTCGTAACTCTATCCAATCACTGCAATCCCTTTGTAGGACAGTGCTTCTTTCAATATTGTGCCTATCATTTGTTAAGACTTCTAAATTGTTGAGGAAGTCTTCCTTCGCTTTTTCTAATTGAGCTGGACTCATATCAGGAGCTGAACTTGTAGGCCCGTAGTTGTGCTGTTCAGAAGTTCCTTCAAATCTTCTTATTTTTTTTGTGGGATGATCTCTATTTAATTTTCTTTTTATTGACCTTTTCTTCTCAATTTCTTTCACCTTCCCTCTAGGACTGCTTCCAAGAATCGCTCTTTGGACAGATGAAACCGCAGATTCATTGTTATAAGAAACCACAGCGGCTGAACATCGACCTTGATAACCTCGTCTCAAGGAAAAATTTACTCTTTTTCCACCTATAAATTTGGCAATAACGCTATTGAATCGTTCTACCGCATTTGTGTCCACATCTTCTATGAGACTTCGAGCTTTACTTGCTACAGTAGCGATGATGGCATTGACCCGGAAGAAGAAAGTAGAGTTTTGAATGTCTCTCATTGTACTGTTATTTAAATTTTTATCTTTAGAGCAGTTATAATCATAACAAAGGCGATGATCACCATAAGCATGTGCCACCGAATTGGTGATGTCTTTATGCAGCAAATTAATAGAAACGTTTTTCGATTTTTCCGCATGTTTGTGAAATTTTATTGATTTTACGATAACTTTTCGCATGCTCATTACTTTCTCATTTGTAAGTGTTTTTCTGTCTTTTATTGGATATTTTGTCTCTTTTATAATACCTCGCAATTTATTACAGAAGTTTCGTAGGATATGATTCCTGCATTCAATTTTTTCTACGGTATAGTTAAGGTGATCATAGGGTTTTGCTTCCAACACTTTGTTATATGTAGCTGAGTCTCCATCTCCAATCATTCTTGCATATACTAAACCATACATATCAACTGATGCTTTAAAGCCTTCAGCAATTATATCAGCTTCCATGCCACTAGAAGATCCGTTATAGTTTTTGTAACAAGCGTGATTTTTAGGTGCGAGTCCTTGTTTTTGGGCTCTGGCACAAACCAGACAGTATTTATTTTTCACTCCCATATAAAGTACTTCCCCGAATCGTTTTCCTATGATTGCTGCTGTCCCTGACATTGATCTATAGTTATTACCATAAGATCTTAAGCCCCAAGCGCCATCAACATACACGTCTACGAGAGCCAATCCGTTTTTCATTCGACCTTCAGCCATGGCCGCTTCTTTCTCACGTTTGGCAGCCCTTTCCATAGATTGTGCTGCAGTTTTTTCCCAATTTTCATAAACAAAATCTTGTAGACGTGTATAAAAATTTTGCGAAAATACCGGCACATCCATAGCAGAAAGTATCTCCTCAAATTGCGCAAATCCAACACCAGCAGCTACAATGCCAGTGGTTGCAGCAACATTTATACTAACATTTTCTACACTG
Source organism: Agrochola lychnidis (assembly GCA_963680765.1). Classification (NCBI taxonomy): domain Eukaryota; kingdom Metazoa; phylum Arthropoda; class Insecta; order Lepidoptera; family Noctuidae; genus Agrochola; species Agrochola lychnidis. The sequence goes on along the minus strand of OY796855.1, from coordinate 26,731,415 downwards.
TCAGATTTCTCTGAATCGATTACAATTACTTTCCGACAGACGTTACATTCAAACTTAAATTTTGATATCATCCCTATCTGTTTTTCTCCTATCAACTTGAAATATCCAACTTTGCAATCAAATAAATCGATGTGATGCGTTTTTTCTTGAAGTTGTGACATAAGGTAATTCATGTCAACAATTCGTCGTCCACTGATGGGTTGATAGTCGTTTTCGATTTCGTTTTCAATGGTTAGAGTATAGTTTTCAATTTCCTCCATTGTTCTAAAAAAAAGTTTTATTTTTTTAATGTAACCTATTGTATTTCACATAATAATATTTGTAAAACAAAAAGTATAAACTTACTCATTATTATTATTAGGTGATACATGACTTCGTTCATCTAAAGGCATTTCAGCTAGTGTCACATGAGCATTGGCAGCATTAATAGTCGTTCTATAACAATAAAATAAATGATGTTTAGTTTCAATATTCATAGTTGTAAGCAAATGCGATAGACATAGGATATACAAAATTTCGCAACTTATCGGGCATTTATCTATCATGCCGAAGGCATGCCGTAGCATATTATTGTCTGATTTTAATTGCATCGGTTAACAGTATAATTGTTTAATAAGTAGGTACATTAGGTACATTAGTAGGCAGTTACTTACTCCTCAATATTAGGGTTATTCAAATAAACAGGCTCTAAAGTCATCAATGGAGACATGTTACGCCCTTCTGCATGCTCTATTGACCTGTAACGCAAATGTTGATTTTGACTTTTTGGTAATTAACTAGTCAAATTTAAAAAAAAAACAAAATATCCCGATCATACCCGCCTATTTAATAAAGACAATCACATTGAAATTAATCCATCCGTTTCAGAGCTACAATGCCAAAGACAGATACACCGGCACATTGATTTGATTTTCAAACAGTAATATAATAGGTAGGTGTGTGGTGATTCGGACCACAATCTAATAATTGATTGCCTGTATCGGGATGTGGTATCTGCTCTAGGGGAGGCTGCCATTGTTAGCAGGGAGGCACGCGTCGTTGGTAGGAGGCCGAAGCGCGTGGTGGGTTGGGATAAGCACGTCAGCGAGGCTCACTCGTACGCTAGGCTTAAATTCAGTGAGTGGCTTGATTGTGGCAAACCAACGTTTGGAGTGATTTATGAGGAAATGTGTGACACTCGTAAGATCTTTAAATCCAAATTAAGGTGGTGCCAGAATCACCAAGACTAAATACAGATGGACATCCTAGCCGAGTTGCATACGAAAAAAGACTTTCGGGGCTTCTGTAAGTCTACAAAAAAGCACAACCTTAGGACTGGTTTGCCGGTGAGCGTCGATGGCGTGTCTGCTGAAAGGGATATTGTCAATGTTTTTAAATCCCAATTTTGTGTCAAGCCAAGCAGTATTCCACCATCTGAGGTGGTCGATGCTGAGTCACAGTGTACTGTCCTGGAACCAAGAGTTAAGTTCTCAGCTGTGGACATAGCTAAAACCATAGGATGTATGACCAGAGGTAAGTCTCCAGGACATGACGGATTCAGCATCGAAAAAATAAAAATAAAATATCATCATTCGGCGTTGTCGGTGTCCTAAAATAATAATCATTAATTTAACATTAATGTTTAAAAAAACTGTACAAAACAAATTTTAGATTTGTATGAACCTAAAAAAAAAACTTGGTAGCAGAGGGTTGCAAATCAATAGGCTCTAATGTAATATAAGATACGTGAGTCTTATCCGAAGTATCGTGACACGGATTTCTGAAAAAAAAAAAACTCCACTTTATTAAAATGAAAAATTTACTAAATCAAAGATAGTATTGCGGCACTAAGTGCAATAGGCGAGCCACACCGGATACTAGAGAGCCGGCCACCACGATTGCGCGTGGCTGGCTCCATACATTTTTATTATTCGCGCGGACTGAATTTTCAGTGGTCAAGCCGTCAGACCGGTTTGGACAATAATAGGTACCTAATGGAATGTAAACGGTTGCAAAAATGATAGGTTTCAGTTTCGCTTCAGGCAGTCGGCGATTGGTAAATTTTTATACCTAAACTGACTATTGTTCGGGAGTGATTTTTCTGTACGCTAGTATAGTATGTAGGCTATTTTTATTCTGTGGTGAGGATTCCGATCATCAAGAAAACAAATACAGTACTTACTGTTCTTCTGTGCTTTTTTTCCCAACAAATAAGCCTTTTTTATTTCGATACATTCTTGAACTGAAACAATAAAATTAAGTTATGATATTAGAAACATTAAATCAGAGCAGGATCTAATAAACTAAAACAATGAAGGTAGTTAAGAAAAAGAAAAACCTTTCTTTGAACCTACTGCTATTATTTAGACTGTGGCACAGTTTTACTATCCATACAGTTACTGTTGTGAAACGAATGTACTTGCGTAGAGCAAAGGCGGGGTACTCGCGGGGGTCAAGAGGCGCGGGCCACGGCCCCCGAACATGCTTAGTTTGCACACTCGAACAACTCTCACATACAACTCAATAACAACAACAATTCTATGCACGAAGGTCGAAATTTGCGTGTAACAGCGTGAGTACCTAAGCCGACGTGCGCACGGACGTAATAAAATTGCAGCAATTTTTTTTCGTGCACTGGATTTTCAACTTTCTGCTTAGCGCCGAGAGTTGAAAAATCTAACTGTGTGTTTTTTCAACGCGCTGGGACGAGAGTGCGTCCCAGCCCGTTGGATTCTCAACGCTCGGCTCGATACCGAGAGTTGAAAATCCAGTGCACGATAAAATCTCGCCGCGATTTTATTACGTCCGTGCGAACGTTGGCTAAACGTAAGGAACTAGGCATCGGTGTCGCGCGATATCAAAGGCATTTCACAACTGCAGCCTAATTGCGTAACATATTTTATTTTTGATTGCAATTCTGAATCGAAAGCAAGTCCAATCTTAATCGCATGCCATAATTGGAATTGCGATGTACATTTTTTACCATACGACTGAAATTGTATAGGGATGTTCAATACAATTGTCTATAATTGTTAAATTGATATGTTTAGTTACAGCATCTATGAATGGTTAATATTCAAATTATTGTGCTATAATGTAATTTTGTTTTAATTACAACTGATGATCTACTAGTGCTTATAAATAAAAATGTACAATGATTGCCGAAAAATGAAAAACCAATTTTTAAAATACTTTCTACCACAATTGAACTACGTAATAAAACGTTTTTCTTTTCACGTCTTTGCTATCTGTGGCCTATGACAAAATCGTAGAAAAGCAGTGTTGTCAACTTAGAGGGATTTCCACTAAACCTGGGAGTTTTTATCCCAAAAACAAACAACTTTGTAGTTGAAAAACATCTCCCCTATATTGATATATGTCACGGTCAAATCTCCAACTGCAAATGTAAGTTTGTAATGGTTTTTTCTTTTTGTATGTGATAAAACTGAAAATTTACAATTTTCTGTCATTTTCCTTTACTTGTGCAATGAGACGGGCTTTGTGCCAAATTTTATGAGTCTAGGTCAACGGGAAGTACCCTGTAGTTTTTGATTTATTTGCGAGTACCAAAATATGTCGCTTAAATAGCCGTAATTTTTTATTGTGTTGACTTAGAAGCTTGATTTTTTAGAGCTCTAAGGGACCACAGACGTATTTGATATTAATTTCAACTTGATACCTCCGTACGTTCCTGAGAAAAAGGGTCTTGACAGACTGATAACGAAGTGATCCTGTAAGGGTTCCGTTTTTCCTTTTGAGGTACGGAACCCTAAAAATACTATGATTACATAAGTTATGTTTTATTTTCATACTCAAATCTTCAAATGGACTCCCAAAACAGCGACCGAATGTCGGTAACAGAAAACCGATTTCAGGAGAGGCTACGGCTCGCAGTTTCGATCGTCTCTAGTAATATTATTCGGTTGTAAGTGCATCGATCAAAACTATTCAAATATAAACAAAAACTTGCTTAGGCAAAACCACACTTCCGTGGTTTTGTGAAATCGGTTTGTCTAGTTCGGATTATCGATACGATTCCGTTTCTGATTGAAATCGGATTTTTGATTCGTTTCGATGTATCTAGACGCAAGTCTATAGTGGACTTAGGGGAAAAAAATTGCAACACTGAGAGTAAAAGTTGAATGATCTGCCCTCATTGCGTTATGCGTTGACGATTTAATGCAAACTACTGCCTGTCTAAAGTATACCTTTGCTGCTCTAACTTTATCAGAGTGTAGGGAAAAGAAAAGGAAAGGCATATGACATCACATGTAAAACAATTTGACAATAATTTGGGCTGGAATGAATATTCTTTGAATTCTGTGGGTGGAGAATACGATATCAATCATGGCGACGCATCTGTTTACATTTTATTTTTGTTGATTTCGGTAAAGTTTTTGTTTTAAATTAATAGTTGTTTTATATTTTTCAACATACAAAATTATATTTACTATTCACGTACAGAAACATGGGCCTGTAATAAGCAGTTTTGGAACATTATTCTTGTGGCTTGTGGAAGTCGGAAGAACTTTGGAAAATTCTCTCGTTCGAGACACCGCCTTCGTTTTGTACTAGCTTCACCAAGATCACCGACTACAATTAAGTACATGGACTAAGACTTAGGCTGTTTTGCTCCATAGCGAAAAGTATCTAAGTCGATATTATCACTACAAGTAAGTAAACCAATATAAATAGGAATAACGTGTGTGAGAGTACCTTCGTATCTCATTAGATTATTGTAGCTGTAGGTACATTATTGGTGAGTCTACGTATACGGACAATCATTCTTTTGTTGCGTAGACACAGGCATCTTACGCGAGGTTAACTATTTATTGTGGTTAAAATAATAGTTACGTACTATGTCTCACATTCTAACTAAAATTGTTAATTGATATTTTTGTACATAAGTAGATGCTGAAATAAACTATAATATCCACTACCTAACCAAATAACAGATAACTACAAAACATATTCATAATATTTTCACAGACGTGCTGAAAACACAAGAATGGAACACTACCAAATATCAATATTGTTGACTTCCTAACAAAGAAGTTGGTGGCAAGGTGGCAAACATGGATTGGATTAAGAATCTTATGTATTAATCATTGAAGGTAAGCTTTTTGACACATCATTAAGAATTAAGCATAGCAACTCAATTATGAATATATTTCCTTGGCTGAACTTTTGACAGACACATCATAATATATATTTTATGTTTATCCAATTACCATTATAATTTAGTATTATAAAATATCTGGAGACTGAAAAATCAGCCCTAAATAAAGAAGAAATTATACAACCAGCATGACGATGATGATGACAGGCTTTCATCTAGCCATGGGCCTAGTTGATATGCCTACTTTGCCACATGAGTACTTTATTTGAGCAGAAAATAATATGACTTTGTTTTAAAATGTAGGGTTCCTGGGGAATTTCACCTACGAAGACATGAAGGCAGCATGAATGATACTGCCCCTGCTGTGCTGCACTGCTGCTCTGCTACTTCAGATTTCAAGCTTCTTAAGTACAAAAGTAGAAACTGAAGATCCTTCATGAAATATTTTTTTTAGAAAACTTGATTATAGTCTTGTACGACAGTGATATAAACTATTGTGTTAATTGATAACAGTGTAAACTTTAATAAAGTGTTTTAATTATGAACTATAGAGGGACAAATAAAAATAACTTTAAATGAAATAATTAAGAATGGCATACTATTTTTTTTATACAAACACAGACAATTTTATAATTATAATGATACTATTTAAAGGTGTTTACCTAAATTAACTGTCATTCATTAGATTTAAAGGAAATAGAGAGAAATAAATTATGGTAAACAAATAAAACTGTTTTATTAAATTGTTACAACCTTAACTCAACACTGGACAAGAGAATCGGCACCATTACCATCTATTCACATTAATATGAAATATTTGGACATAGAGCAAAAAGGAATTGGAACAAACATACTGTAAGGATTAGTGGAATTTGGAATCTAATGTCTTCCTGTGGAAATCATCATGGATTATGTATGTACTGCTTGTTGTAAGTGTATGAGAGACAGTTAAAAAAATCTTGAATAATGTAGTTGAGCCTGACACCTGAAAAAAAAAGAATAGTAAATCTTCAATATATTCCACCATCCATTACATCCATCCACAGTCACTTTATAGAATAGCAATATTCTGCTATAAACAACAATTGGGTCAATTATAAGCAACAATTGACTTAAATATTCTTACCTACTAATAATATTAATAGGCTAAGTACTAACAGCCGCACGGGGCAATCCATCAGGTTAAGCTACGCTTGCCAGGGTTGGTCCGTGGATGGGTGACCATTTCTACATACCGAGACTCCTTCATGCCTCGAAAAGCATATTAAACCGTTGGTCCCGGATGTCATTTGTGGATCTTTGACAGTCGTTATGGGTCATCAGAAGCCCGAAAGTGACAATTAGTCTTACCAAGGGGTATCGTATTACCTAGTTATTGGGTTGTGGAGGTTAGATAGGCAGTCACTCCATGTAAAATACTTGTATTCAGCTGCATCCGGTTAGACTGGAAGCCGACCCCAACATAGTTGGGAAAAGGCTGGGCAGATCGATTTTTTTAATAATATTAACAATAAGTGAAAAACATTTAAGATAGGTACTTAGATATATTTTCAGTTGCCTACCTACTTTCTTTACTTTGTTGTTATAATTGCTAAGTAAATATTCATATAAGTAGTAGGTTAGGCAACTGAAAATATATGTATGGTAAGTTTACGTTTGATGGTGCATTTCGTATTCACCAATAAACAATATGGGGTTTATTTATAAACGTTGCATAAAGTTATGTAATGATGAGCAACTGTTTAATCATACATTTTTGAGGTTTTAACGTCACTTAACTATAAGCAATGTTTATAAATACATCCCTATGTGTGTAACATTGTTGCTGTACTTAACACACATTCAATGTTCAACACTTAGAAAGAAAATAATAAGTAAGTACATACCTTAAACAGACAATGATGTGGCAATAGTGGTATGTTCATCAATGTCCTTACATAATCCATTAATATAAAATGATTCAAACTGCTTTTTTTTGTTCTTCCTCAATTATAAGTTTTTGCTTTTCCAATGTATTACAAGCTCGACTGGGTTGCTAAGCTTGTGGCTCAAGTTTGTTACGGTATGAGGTACGAATTTGTCTTTCGTTAAAATGCCACCAAAATACCTCGTTTCTGGAATATCATAATATTTGTTTTTAGTTTAGGTTGTAGGCACTAAACTCACAAGAAAACTTTCACAATTATTATTAAAAATCGACCTCGCTGCTTTGATATTTAACATACCAATAAAATTGATTTATCATTGAGGTTTTACATAAAAACACATTCACAATTTATCAGGAAGACTATTACTTAATTGTTTTCTTAATAATTATGGAGATTTCATGAGTTAATCCCAAAAAGATTGCTAAGTAAAATCTATTGCGACCACTACAGTGGCTTCTGTTTCATTTGACAGACAAAACAAATTACTATAAAGCTTGAAATAAAATTACAACTGTCAAAATGGTTACGCAATTCGATTAATAGCCTTTTTAGACGCATTTCGTTCACTCAATGGAGTATCAAACAGACCGCAGTTTGTTTAAAAAATATTGGAGTTTTGCAATTCCAAAGTCGTAAAATAAAAGCAATTCGATTCAAATTGAAATAAATTCTACTTGAATGGTAATCAAAATACGTTGCGCAATTAGGTAGCGGGTAGGGAAATAATCATTATCGTAATACTGTGACTGTGGTCAATAGAGATAAATAATAAAAATAAATATAACTTACCATATTTCTTTCGCGATTTTCTTTGCCTTCAACCGTGATTTAGTCTTATTTTTATTAATATTATTTGCCATTTTCACCAAACAATCAACAAAAAATTATCATAAAATTATACAGATATTTACACATAAGAAATAAACACACAAACAAAAGTAAACAACACACAAAAACAAACTCAGATCTTTATAAGTTCTTTAAAATAATAATTATATACAATTTATTTAATTTACTAGTAGTATTATTTATGCAGCGGGAGAGAAGCGCGCGCGAAAAAATTTGGCACAGGTCTTACCTCGGTAACGTCTCGCAGGACACTAGCAAGTGACGCGCGGATCGAAAATCAATAAAATAATCGATTAAAAAAAATTGTTAATATAATGAAAAAAACGATCGGGTAGAACGGATTCCAAAATGATGACAATGAAAACCTATAATTTGATGTTATTTATAGAAGAAAAGGAGTATTAATACTTTTTAAAAATGAAATTTAGCTTGTAAAAATACTGCAAATCGAACTAAGTTCGGTATTTTTTTCTATAGAGAAAATTTTATTGTATCGTGTATTGAACGGGTACATAGTAAGGAGAATGAATGTATCTAAAATATATATTTATTTCAGATTCCAAATGTCATAATTTGCCTATCAAAACAAAATTCTTAAACAGGCAAAAACGGGAACACCCAGCCTTACTGCCACGGCTTATTTTAATTAAATTTTTGAATTGTTTAACTTTTTTATTACGGACACTTTTAACGTTCTGCATCGTTCTCACATGTATAACTTCAACATGAATGATGTAACCAATATTTTGTAACCATATTTTGATTTAAAAGTTTCCGTGGAGTGTCTTGCCCGTTTTTCTCCATAGGTACCTACTACGCTTTGGAATGGGCAACTAGCTTCATCTTTCTGACTGACCGACCCCTTTTTTTTTTGTGTTGGAAATTATCAAATAACTTCTTCCCGTCTGTTCTCTTCCCATCGTCGCGTGCCAAGCCATTGGGTTCTAAAACAGCTGGCACTCCGGCGGTGAAAAATAAATTGACTCATAAAAAATAAATTGACTTATAAATTCAAATAAAATAAACAATTATATGAACTCGATATAATCTTCAATCCGGATTTGGAAATTCCGGCAGCCGAGCAAGCACAGCTTTGAGACGGAACGAACCCCCCCTTTTTTTTTGGGTGGGAAATTATCAAATAACTTCTCCCGCTCTGGGCGGAGCGGGAGGGCGTGTCAGACTCTTACTGACTAAAACCCACCCGTGTTCCTTCGGTTGCCCTGTTGCCGGGGGCCACGATTTTCCTATCGGTTTTCTTCGAACCCCCGGCAGGCACTGGCCCTAGCGGACCCCGTCAATTCTGCTGACATCTCTTTGAGGCACGCTTGGAACACAACGCGCCGTCGACCCGGGCTTGGTCCTTATCGGACGGCGAGCTACCCATTGCTCACCGTCCGCAAGCCCGCGCCTACGGTGGCCGGAAATCGGCTCGCGATTCCCGCCCCGGGCGTCTCCTCCTATTGCGGCGGTTAGGGGCGTGAGGGCGCGAAATTTGCCTCTCCCTCACGCGTTCCGCCTCCTCCTTCGCGAGCATTACCGCTTCGCAGAAGGAGGTGATGGCCTGCCATTTCCTCTCGCTCCGTACCATGGCCTGAACCAGGGCCGGACGCGAGAGATCACCGCCGCCAATCGCCTCTACGAGGACACGGCGTTGCTCTGCCCAAGCCGGGCAGACCTCCACCGTATGCTCCACCGTGTCCTTAGGTCGATTCACACAATGGTGACACCTGGGTGTTTCCTCCCGCCTAATCCTGAACAGGAACCTCCCGAAGCAGCCGTGTCCGGTGAGGACCTGCGTCAGGCGGAAGGTGAGGACGCCGTGGCGTCTCTCAAGCCACTCCTCAAAGAGGGGTCTTATCGCCGCAATTGTGGCGTGCCCAGCGCGGGGTTGCGACAATCGTACTCTCCATGACGCCATGAGATCCCGACGGAGCTCTGTCCGCTGTGTTGCAATTTCTTGCGGCATCGGAGCTAAGCCCCGGCGTTTCGCCTCCTCGCGCCACTCCCAGATGTGCGCGAGGACCTTTGCTTCCAGATCCCATGGCGGTAATCCGGCAAGGAGGCTCGCCGCCTCGCAGGAGACCGTGCGGTATCCTCGGGCCAGCCGGATGGCCATGACCCTCTGGGACGCGTTCAACCGGCGGGCTGGCCGCAGCCTCAATGAACGCACTGACCGACCCCTTGACAATTCAAAAGTGCCTGTAATTGGTTTATTTGAAATAAATGCTTTAAGTTTAAGTTTACGATTTATAGAGTGAATCCTTAAATATCTTCTATCTAATCTATCTAAATGTTAAGTACTAAAGATGCTGCAAACGAACGCAATAACTTCGCAATTTCCTCGATGCGCTCTTAATTTATTGGCTATTTTAAGCCCTCTGTGTAAAGTAATTTGGTCCCGTGTTACAGTGAATCTGTGAGTGCGGATTAATATAAAACTGAATAAAATGTGCGTGGTATTATCCCGCCGATGTTCATTACGTACATTATCGTGCACGAGTGACGCCCTGATTATTTGGCGGGGCCATTAAAACCATGACAATATAATCCTAGCGAGTCACCACGCTTGCTCCCTGGGTGTTGCACATTCACATTCATAAGATTATGAAGATTATAAAAAATAAACAGAAACCTAGATGGACTCTCAACGTCAGAAGCTAGGTGCACGGTTCCAATTAGTCGTTTCTTATAGAGAAGAGCAATCCTCTTTATTTCATGCAAACTTATAAAATGCAGTGATTTTAAAGTTTCGCTCATGCTAATTTCATGCATGCTTTTCAATTGCATAACATACTTTCAAGCGCAACCCGAAGTACTTTGAAGGATTACTAAACTATTGCTTCATATCTTAAAAAATTCGCCACGTAAATGACGCAATAAATGTTGACGAAGTGTCAAATGAAAGACATTGCCATAACCGTGCAGTACCTAAACCTTCCGGAAAGCACGGTTTAGACGTGATAGTTAGATGTGACATACTCAAATCATTTCATTAGTTATATAAAAATGTCTAAAGCATTTTTATTTGAATTCCACGCAGCAAAATCTAATTATTTTCACACCTGCATCGCCTCCGCTGATCTCATGGCCATCAAAACTCGTCGAGTGTTTAATTTCACTAATCTTAATTGAATAACTGCCGAAGCACTAAATCTCTGTCGCCGATCACGGCGCGCTCATCGTTTAAAACCCTTCAAATTGGTGGTGATGTGACCAGAGTGTAAAGGCCTGTTAGCATTGAACACCCGATGATCTCATTCGCTGACGACAGCACTGCACTAATAAAATGTACAGACATAAATAAATACGAATAGGAAATAATTAATACGCTTAAAGACATTGTAAATTGGCTTGACAAAAATAATTTAGTAATTAACCTGCAAAAAACTAACGAAATGTATTTTTAACCGACTTCCAAAAGGAGGAGGTTCTCAATGCTTTTTTTTGTATGTTTGTTACGCGATAACTCCGCCAATTATGAATTGATTTTGATGATTCTTTTTTAGTTTGGTAGGTCATACTTCAGAGGTAGTACCATGAATTTGAATAACTTGGCTTGGGTAGTTTTTGAGTTAGCTTCAATAATACGTATTTTTTCCCACTTAGTATATGGATGACACGATAAGTTCCTGTCACTGTTATTTACATAGCAGGTAGTGGTATTCGAATTTGTGTGGAGTGGGTACCACAACTAAAAAGTGAAAAATAAAAACTTTTTACAAAAAAAAAACAACCGACTTCCAAAAATAAACACTACAATGTGAATAATTACTTTGATTTCGGAAGTTGGTTGCAAAATACGAAAATTCAGAACTTAAGACGACTTCCGAAATCAAAGTAATTTTTGTTGGAAGTCGGTTGTTGTTTTTTTAAGTTTTTTTATCAGCGCACTAGTACCAAATGTAAAAATTGAATGTAATAACTGTAACATAGACCAAGTACAATTTGCAAAATATTTAGGTATACTGATAGACAGTCAGTTGAAGTGGAAACCTCGAGCAGAAGAGGTTTGTAAAAAATTGAGCGTATCCGCGTATGTCTTATACAATTTAGCGAAAAAGGTCAAAATAACCACAACAGCAGGTGTATACCATGGTCAAGTCGCGTCCATTTTAAGATACGGAATAATCTTTTCGGGACACTGCACTCTACGAGAACAGGTGTTACTGTTCAAGGCCCAAAAACGCTGCTTAAGGGCAATAATTAATATTGGTGTTGCCGCGCTTCTGTAGCGTGTCGGGGATGTTCGCGGACCCATGCGTGCCGGATTTCGGCTCGCTGCTGCGTCTGCGAATCGCATCGAATGCGATGCGTCGGGTGCGCGACATCCCCAACAGCCTCGTGGCTACTGTAGTCGGCAGGGTGGATGGCATAATAATATGTCACTGGAAGGCGGCACACAGACCGTCATTTAGATATGTGACATAATAAGTTTAATAAACGTGTTTTAGTTAGTAAGTACCAAGTACCAACACATTTACTCGTATTTTATGGATCTCTGGACTGAAAATAAAGATTAATATTATCATTTAATATGAAAGTGACGGATAGTTGCGTTCCTGTGTTTTAAGTCCCTCAAACTATTGTACATTTTAGAAATCGCACTTTTCGTTAAATGTAACATTAACTTTTCACTGCAGTGTCAAAAGATAGAAAGAGACCTATAAGAAGTCAGTATAAATATATCTACATCATGATGAGAGTTGTAATACTGCTTTACAAAAAAAAAATGTTAATAATATGAGCCCAATAATACAATTGTAATTAAAAAAAAACTAACTTTAAAAAGAAACTGACAGCATTATTAATGGTAAAATGCTGTAATTATGTGAATGACTTTCTTTATGAGACTAACTTATTACTGAATAATTTTATGTAATTAAATTTGATATATCTATTTAATTATGACATTGTTTCGATGTATTTAATTTTATTCCCATTATATTGTAGATATTTTTATTATTTATTTATAAAAACATACACTATCATCACAGGCTTACCTAATACAATAGTGTAGCTATAATTACATTTAAGATTAGAGTTACAATTTTATTATATAATTATCAATAACAAAGAGTAATTTTACAAAATGTGGCCCGTGTGAATTCACTCAGAGTACAATTGAAGCAGTCAATCTGTTGTGACACCATATTGAGTGTATGCAAGGCGCGTGTCAGCGGCGCGTGCTGCAGCAGGTTGGTGCGAGCGGGCGGCGCCCACAGCAGTGGCGGTCGCCTCCGTCGCCCCACGTGCCCATCCGGTACACATAACCCAACCGTGCGTAGAACGCCTGGGTTGTGTATTTTACCACGCATAATCTTAAATAAGTAAGTGGCAAGAGCTACTTCCCTTCTTACTTCCAGTTTATTATAGCCTACCATGCCCAGCACAAATAGAGTTGGATACAACAGTGGATACCCTGGATACACACCATACTGCTTTAAGTACAGGAATCTCATAAATTTGTTCTGGATCCGTTCTAGCATTAGTTTGTACTTGGCTTCATGTGGCGACCAGACGACAGCATTGCATTCCAAATGACTTTTTACAAGCGCTTCGTACAACGATCTCAGAGCTCTGATGTTTGTGAACTTGTTTCCTAGCCGTAACACCAACCCCAAATTGCGGTATGCTTTTTTACAAACATCAGTAGTATGCTTACGGAAATTTAAATCAGTTGTAAAGCGCACGCCTAAGTCCTTAACCTCTGAGACACGTTGCAGTCGGATTCCATCCATGCAATATTGATAATGAGTCGGGTTGCGCGCACGGGTAAATGATAACACCGAACATTTGGCTACATTGAAATGCAACCTATTGTTACGACTCCACTCCACTATTCCATTAATATCCTGCTGCAGTATGTCATGATCAGTTTCCTGTTTTATTTTACGAACTAGTTTCAAGTCGTCAGCGAATAACAATGGTATTGAATTATTGACTACCCTCGGCAGGTCGTTAACCGTTACAATGAAGAGAAAAGGCCCTAAATTACTGCCCTGACTGACTCCTGATCTCGTGAAATAAGGCTCGGATAGCTGCCCACTGCAGTCGACGTACTGACAACGATCTCGTAAATAGCATGCGAAAAACGACAAAGTGTGAGGTGTACAGCCGACACCCGCTAATTTAGCCAAAAGGACGTCGTTATCTACTGTGTCAAAAGCCTTCCTGAAATCGAAGTAGGCTACATCTACCTGTTGACCCGCATCCACCGTCGGTACTATTTGTGTCATAAGATCCAGTAAGTTCCCCGTTGTCCCCCGCCCAGGACGGAAACCATGCTGCGCGTCGGACAACAGAGCGCTAATCTGTGGATACAGGCTACCGTGAACGGTCGACTCAAACACTTTAGCTGGAGTGCATAATACCGCTACAGGTCTAGAATCGCAGGGTGCTGAACCTCTACTAACTTTAGGCACGGGTACAACCCGGGTAAGTTTCCAGCGCTCCGGAAAAGTTGCGGCCTTGATACAGATGTTGAACAAGTGTAGCAACGGCTTCACCAACACCGCACGACAATCCCTAAAAATGTAATGTATTTAAATTATCCATCGTAAAATGTAGGTGTTGTTGCGTTTTCTGACTGTTTTAGTATTCAAACCTCAAATGGTTCTGTAGAGTTTTTTGATCTTAATAAGAAACAGGATCAATTGGCATCAAAAAAGTGTTTGTGAAAACTGCCCATTGGCATAAAAAAAGTGTTTGTGAAAACTGCTCATTTTCTTGCTGACTGTAATTTTTTATCTAAATCTGTGGATGCAGATCAAAATGTCTCAAAAAGTTAAGGGCAGTCTCGTAAGATCGTTTTCCTGTAGCTACAACGGTTAAGGTAGCTGCCTTAAATGCCCCATCTCAAAAATCCACCCTGTAGGTATATGTTGCACGCGCGTATACAGGCTGGTGACACTTTACCTATTGAGTATACTAATTTTATTCCAGGTAAAACCAGGTTCCAGGTTTCGTCGTCTTCACATATAATTATAAATGAATAATTTATGAACTATAATAATTTATATAATTTTATAATTTATTATAATAATTTATATATTTATATAATAATTTATAAACTAAATGAATAATGTTAAACATTCTAATTAAAAGATCAACTATGGAGTTTCTTGCCCATTCTTCTCCGTACGAAACTATGTTTTGGAAGGGGCACCTAGAATCAATTCTATTTTCTTGTAAAGTTTGACGTTCAAAAGTTCGTTTTAATTGCCTACTTGAAATATATTTTTTTATTTTGTCTTTGACATGATGATTTATGACGATAAAACGAGTAAAATATAATAATTTCAAGCCAGCTGCCGATATTATGAGTTTAGAAAATCTCTTTTTTGTCGTTCTTAGATATCGATACTTATCACGTGTGTGAAGTCTCGCTAGATCATTTTATTTTAGAAAAAAACTTATTTAAAATATCAAAATATATTTTTGCTCATAAACCTACAAGGGCACTTATGAAACGTCAGAATCTAGGTGCACGGTTCCAATTAATAGTTTCCTATGAAGAAGAGCCAGTAAGAAACTCCACGGTTACTCTTTTAAAAATAATTGGCTTTTAGAATGTTTTCAAATTAGCTAGTTAGAAAACATTTTAGAAAACATTCCTAACTTAAAACTTTAATATTGGTCATCGTCATCTTTCTTCTCTTGTCTTATGTTACGTGGGATTGGCGCACCACGTTTTCTTCTTCCATTTTCCCCTGTCAACCGTCATGCTGTCATTCACTCCCTTCAATGATGAAAGCCCAAGAGTTTTTTCAAACTCAAGTACAATTTGATTAAACTGTCATATCAATCAAATTACAAAAGCGGTTTTGAGCCAGACTGCGCCACTTTAGCATATCAATGGTCAAAAGCAATTCACACTTTTATTAAAGGTCTCTCCCATTTAGTATTAAATTATATTTTTCATCAGTATTTATGGACTTAATAAATTCACTGATAAAAGTCAATATTTTCGTTGCTATCTAAAACTAATAAGATATGACTTTAGATATTTTTATGGCGTTATAGAAAGGATCTTAAATTACAATCGAACTGTGTATAAAGCTAGTGTTACATGTGTCGATCATAAACTGTGCGATGAAACAGACTTCTAAGCAAGAGCGTCAGTCTCACGGCTGGCACCACCATTGCGCAATTGGTTGAGTGCAAATATTTACTTAGTTTTAAGTTTAGTGAAACAGAGCAGGGGTTCCTATTAATTATTTATTTAACCATTTATGTACACACATTTAAACAGACAAGAAGAAATGAACAGAAAAAAAAGGTGGCTTAATTCTAAAGAAATTTCTCCCAACATACCTGCGGTAGAAAAGTAGATAAAAAGAGATGTAGACACTGTGTGTAAGAGTAGAAGAGAAAATAAAAATAAGTACATTGAATGAAAAATAAATCACTTATTTTAATAAGACATCATAATATGAGAATCTTGTTACATATTCCTAATATCTAGATTATAAAAACAGAACCTACACACCTAAAAAAATAGGCTGTCATGGGGACTGTCGACAGAAGTGAAAACTTAAAACTGGTATTAGCGCCATCTATATTCAATAGCCCAGCACTACGCGAATCCATAAGTTTACCCCTACCAAAAATCGCTCAACGCGCCTAAAGAAGTTTTCATTAAAAAAAAAAAATAAGGCTGCGTGCACGAAAAAAAACCCGCTTTTTCATGTACTTATCTAATTGTGAGAAAGCTTGAAATAATTGAAAGATTAAATCTGTCTGACTATAAAAGTACCTACAGTTTTCATGGTGCTAAGCCATTCGTGTCAGTCACAGCACCTGTTAATAGTTGCATCACTTTTGCGCTTTCGAAAATATTTCTTGATATGGTTAGCTAAATAATAGGAAAAAATACATTAATGCCTTGGTTTAAAAAAAAAGGTTTTTTCAACATTATTTTTCTGCTATATTTTGTAAGGAGGTTGAAAAAAGTGGTTTAGCCACATGCAAGTAGACCATGTTGATGATATTTTTTAATTTTCAAAATCAAAAGTAGTTTCATGTAACAAAATGATCAAACGTCAGTCTTGCGTCATTTTTCGGGAAACTTGTTGCGTATTAGTGATTTTCCATGAATACTTAATATATTTGTAAAATCCCTTTCAGCCACATACAAAATAAAGAACTTGACTTTTCAAATCATAAAAAGTTTTGATTAAATTCTTTTTCCCTTTCTCATAACAAATGAACAAAATTGATGAAAACAAGCCGATTTCGTGCACGGCCCTTTAAGTGTAAGTGCTTTATATTAAGAAGTGAAATGTTAATATTTGTGTAAAGGATAAGAATTGAAAAGAATTTATAACTATTATTACTTGAGTGACCGCTGGACAACAGTTTCCATACGGTATGCCTGAGGATGGACGGCGCCAGGAAGAAGTAGACCTAAACGCGTACTACAAGGGTTGGATCGAGGTGGCTCTGAACAGGATGCCTGGAAGGATTTAGGCAAGGCCTGTGCTTAGCAGAGATACAGTGTAGATTAACAAAAAAAAAAGTGCCCAGAAAAAAAAATGAAAATTAATTCATATTTTAATCAAATGTGCAAGTACCGCGCTGCACGTCATCTAATCGCCAAGACTTATCAAAAGTCTTTGAGTGTAGAACCAGCCTTAGATGCATATCACCAAACGTTATTGGACAGACCAATATTTAAGAGTACGTATTTTATTTTATACTGAAAGTTATACCGTAAATAATGTTCGAATGACACAACTCTGAAAATAATGGTTCCTGTCACAATGCTAGAATACTTATATCTAAAAACATTTAAACTTGGATTGCTTTTACCCTTTTCTCCCAATCTCAAAGTCGATGACAACATTGAACGGGAGCGGAGAGCGTTGTCGGTTACAGCGAGCATGCTGGCTCGCAGGTTTGCACGATGCTCACTTCCTGTTAAGATAACACTCTTTAAGGCCTTTTACACGCTAGCAAGATAGTACAACGCTCTCCGCGTTCAGTATAATAACGCGTTTAGGATGCTGGTGGGGCTGCCCCGCTTCGATAGTGCATCGGGCATGTTCGCGGTTGCGCATGTAGATTGTTTCTACACAACCATGCGCAAAATGTGCGGTTCCATAGTGCACAGGGTGTGGAGCAGCTCCAACAGTATCCTAAGCATGATTTCAAGCCACCTAGACTGTGTTTTTCTGGGTCGCTGTTGTACCCTCTCACAAAAAAAAACCTAAGCGATATAATTCTGTTCGTGGCACTGCAGGACCTGAAGCTACCCCACTTAAAGCCGTTGAATTTCGCAAGTATATTCACTTGTGGAATATGATGTCCAGGGCCACGGAAATTCTGTCCTACCTGAACAACATGTGCCCAACGGGAAACTGCACTGTAGAAGAGCTTAAACCTAAAGGTGACTATAAGTCATACAAGATTGGGGTTCCAGTTGAATTCTTTGAAAAAGCTACGGCGGCGGATACATGGCCCACTAATGCTAGGGTAAAAGAATGGTTTTTTCGAAGACTACCAAACAGAACCCAACAACAGCGATCTGAATCCAATGCTTAATATAAAATTGAAACAGCCAATTAGCTTGATATATCAAAACGTTAGAGGTTTGAACACTAAGCTTAATTTCTTCAACCATAACCTGCTGACACTCGACAGTGACTTCATAGCTGTAACAGAATCGTTTCTCACTAGTTCTGTACTTGACTCGGAGATTACGAGCCACGGATGGAGTGTGTTACGTCGGGATCGCAGCACCGGTGTCGGCGGCGGCGTACTGCTTGCTGCGAGACCCGGTATCACGATGACACGCCGCTGTGATCTGGAGACACAAGCTGGCGAGGATATGTGGGCACGTTTCACAACAAAGGATTCTACCTTCTATGTTTGTGTAGTGTATATCCATCCAAGGGCATCAGACGAAATGTATATGCATTGGTTTCAGAAAGTGGAATCTATCTTTGATTCATTAAAAGGTGCAGTGATTATTGTTGGTGATTTAAATTTAAACGAGAATCGTACATCAAATAATATTTTGAGTTACTATTGTTACTTTTTAAGTTTTTGTGGTCTAATTGAGAGGAATGAGGTGATGAATGCGCATGGAAGTAAGTTGGATGTAGTGTTGGTGTCAGATTGCATTAGCTGTGTTGATGTAGCAGAGATTGATGGTGAAGGTCTTGTACCACGTCGAGACGCATATCATCCGCCATTAGATGTTTGCTTTACTCCGAATAATACGATGCGTCCATTGAGTTCAGAAAAAAATTGTCCAAGTAACCTTGACACGCAGAGGGACTGGAACTTCTCCAAAGGAAACTTTGAACAAATGTACAAGCTAATATCTGAAGAATCATGGCAAGAGGTGATTTTCGCTCGCGACGTTGACACTGCTGTAGAGTGTTTCTATAACATCTTTTACCGAATTTTTGATGAATGTGTACCAAAAAAATATAGATCTAGGAAACCATGTAGGCGTTACCCGGTTTGGTTCACAGCGGAACTAATTAGTGACATTAAATGTAAAAGTGATCTGCATCGTAAGTGGAAGTCATCTCAAAATCAGGTTGATTACAGAAATTTCTCCTTGCTTAGGGCAAGTATTAAAAAAAGAACGTCACTTGCATACGACGAATACATCAAGCACATTCAAACCAAACTCAAGCGTGATCCTCGTGTCTTCTGGCAACATATAAATAGCTTCAAAGCCAGAGGTGGCTTTGAACCCAGGGTAAATTATAATGGGAAAGATTATATTGGCAGTGATGCTGCACATGCTTTTTCGGAATTCTTCTCAAGTGTTTTCTTGCCGGACCCCCCTCTTCTTGATTATCAAAGTCAAAACAGTAGCTATCAAAGCAACCGTGGAAACTTTGTACATATCGATAAAATTATAATGAGTGATTTAGAAATGGCTATTAATAAACTCAAACCAAATTCTGCAGTAGGACCAGACAATATTCCCGCATATATCATTAAAGGATGTAAAGATTATATAAAATCACCGGTTTTCCACATTTTTAACCTGGCGCTAGCCACCGGAGATTACCCGCAGCGTTGGAAGGTATCGAGAGTCCAACCTATTCCTAAATCTAATGTTACGTCTGACGTGGAAAACTATCGTCCAATAGCTATACTGTCTACACTTCCTAAACTGTTTGAGTCGATACTACACAGGCTTATTAGTTTCCAGATACAACCATTTCTCTGCGATTCTCAACATGGCTTTCGATCTAACCGTTCTGTTAATACAAACCTTCTAACGCTGGTGGATCTTATTTCGGAGCACTTGGACAAAGGCATACAGGTTGATGTTCTTTACTTCGACTTTAAAAAAGCGTTTGATCGCGTTGATAACGACGTATTGCTCGCTAAACTTAATGACATAGGCTTTACTCCGAAATTACTAAAAATTTTTGCAAGTTACTTACGGGATCGTCAGCAATATGTTCGTTATGGTTGCTTTGTGTCCACGCCTTACCACACCCGGTCTGGAGTAAGTCAGGGCACGATTTTGGGACCATTACTATTTGGGATCATGGTTAATGATCTCGAAAAGGTTCTTAAACATGCTAAGTGTTTGCTTTACGCAGATGACCTTAAATTAATATATGGCGTGGAAAAGGATTCTGATTCAGAAACTTTACAGAAGGACATAAACTCAGTCTTTCAGTGGAGCATTGACAACAAGTTGCTTTTCAATAATAACAAATGCAGCGTTATGTCTTTTAGTCGTGCACATAATCCTAGGCATGTACAATACTTCCTGGGCGAGGAACCGATTGCCCGTGTTCTTTCTGTGAAAGATCTCGGAGTACTATTCGACCCGAGACTTACTTTTCACGATCACATGAGGACGCTCGCTGCTGAATCATACCGGAGACTAGGATTTGTTATTCGAAATATGCGTGAGTTTAACAATCCACTGGCCATTAAACTAGTTTACATGGCCCTAGTCAGGAGTAAGCTCGAATCAGCTGCAGTGATTTGGAACCCATATGAATGCACTTACGCTTTACTTCTTGAAAAGGTCCAGAAGGCCTTCCTTAGATTTTTATATAAAAAGCTCTTCGGATACTACCCCTTCCTTTATCCTACAAAATTTTTACTCGGCGTACTAAATTTTAATTCTCTCGAGGTAAGGCGTAAGTGCTTCCTGCTTATCACTGCCTGCCGTATTATGCGGGGTGAGTCCGATTGTCAGGAACTAGTGGAGCAGTTAGTAAGGCTTTTTGTTCCTGTTCTGCCCAAACATCAACTCAGGCCGCGAAGTCACCGGCTACTAGCCGTACCATCAGCACGCACGGTGTCGCGAGCTAACTCGCCCCTCGTTCGGGCCCTTACTATGCTCAATGCTCTTCTGACATCAACACCGGAATGTGACTTGTTTGCTGGGAGATGGATCGATGTGTGTCGTGAATGTTTAAGTTTTTGTGAGAGGATGGATGAAAGATATTTTTTTTTTTTTTTTTTATGTAATTTTTTCTTCCTCTTGATTGCAGTTTGTTTGTTTATATAATACGAGTGTCTATATTGTTTGTTAATTAAGTTATTTCTCGTGTTTCATGTTTTATTTTGTTTTTTTTTGTAATTTTACATAACCTACTTACGTAGGTATGTGTGTAATTTTTAGTTTGTATATTGTTCTGTACAACGCCTTGGAAATACATTCTGTTATGTTGTGCATGAAAACTTAAATAAATAAATAACATAAATAACATGGGTTGCTGTGATCCACTACTATTTGTGTCAGTTCTTATTAATATTATAGTTGTAAGTCTTATTAATCATTTGTGAGTTACATGATAGGTACTTGAATAAAGATCATCATCATCATCATTCATCATTTCAGCCGAAAGACGTCCACTGCTGGACATAGGCCTCCCCCAAGCACCGCCACTTCGACCGATTCTGTGCTTTCCGCATCCAGCGGATTCCTGCGGCCTTCACAAGGTCATCGGTCCATCGGTCATCGGTGAACAAAGATAATTCTATTTTATTCTTTAATCTAGATGTTCTGCAGCTGTCCAACACGATCAACATACCTTTATTTTATTTTTGTATTTTATTTTTGAGCCGTCCCAGCCCCTGAATTCGTTCTCAAAATCATATTTTCGAGTGGGCGAGTCCAACACCCGGTTTCTGAATTGAGAATTTGAATTTGATAATTTGTCAAACTGTAGGTATAATACTTTAGCATTACTTAAGGTTTATTACAAATTTTCTTACGTTGTTTGCAAAACTATTTTGAACTCGGGTTTTCACCTTATCAACTCAGCCTATCGCAGTCCACTACTGGACATAGGCCTCTCCTAGGCTGCGCTGCAACACCCTGACCTCCGCCTTCCGTGTCCAGCCACTTTTTTAAGGTTTTCGGTCCATCTAGCTGCGGAGTCTCCCACACTATGTTTGCCGAAAACGCGGTCTCCACTCCAGAACTCGTCTGCTCCACCGCCCATTGGTTCTTCCATAAACATGGCCGCAGCCCACTGCCACTTCAGTTTGCTTACACACCTTAAGTAATGTCGAAATGCTAAAGTAGTAGTTTGACAAGTTTTCAACTACAAATTTTCAATTCAGGAACCAGGTGTAAATCAATCTAAGCCTGCTGGGGTTGCGAAGAAGTCCGAAAGGGAGATCGTGGCCCCCGGCAACATGGCAACTGAAGGAACACGGGTGGGTTTTAGTCAGCAAGAGTCTGACACGCCCTCCCGCTCCGTCCAGAGCGGGAGAACTTATTTGATAATTTCCCACCCAAAAAAAGAAAGAAAAAGGTGTAAATCAATCTGAATGCTCGAGCAGATGGTTTGAAAACATTTTTTTTGCAATTCTTTACAGTACTCTTCTAAAAGTGGTCCACCCGTTAATTGAATGCTCCGTGCTCCTTTTGAATTTCCATCACGATTTACTTTAAAAAAAACCGGCCAAGTGCGTGTCGGACCACGCCCAATTAAGGATTCCGTAGTTGGTATGAATTTATCCCAAAACCAAAATTAATATTGTACATTGACATTGCTTATTGTCAAACATGATTCTAGGTCAAAGGGAAGGATCCCATAGGTTTTGATTTATTTGCGAGTATCAAAATATGTCGCATAAATGGCCATATTTTTTTATTGCGTTGACTTAGAAGCTTGGTTTTTAGAGCTCCATGGGACTGTCCCTTGGAGACCTACGTATTTGATATTAATTTCAACTCGATACCTCCACACGTTCTTGACAGACAGGCTTATTATTATTTATTTATTTATTAACTTAAAAAATCCCAAAGCTAGGTTACATTGCCCCACAAAACTGCTTACGCAGTTTAACTATGAGATCATTGAGTCTCTTAAATAGTAAAAATAACAGTAGACAGACGGACAACGAAGTGATCCTATAAGGGTTTAATTTTTCCTTTTGTGGTAAGGAACCCTAAAAAGATTAAGGCTTTGATATTTGATAAGGGTCCCTCAAGCTAGGATTTATCAGATATTGTGTTCTTTGTTTGAAAATAACAATACATTTAGAAAAAAACAAAAGGTTTTGTAAAAAGTGACAGACATAAAATAAATAAAATTTTATTCAAAGTATGTGTTTTACTTACAAAAGTGTCTACTCCAAAATAGCTCGGTTATATTATGACTGAACTGACTGAATCGTGGAAACTGTTGAGCCAAGCAGCAGCCACTACAAAGGCCCGCTTCGTTTTATTAAAAAGCTTTAAATTGCTATAAAAATGTTGTGGAATTTATTAACCCACACTTTATGAAGGTCTGAATGTTTTCAGACTCTCCTCTAGATGGAGGGATCAAAATCAGGCATTTGACATTTTTAAAGAAGAACTATAAATTTATTTGATCCAGGTTAAGGAGCAATATTATATTCCACACAAAAAATTACAGAAAAACTTACTTAAGTAGTTGTAACTGTATTGTGTAGCGATGGCTTTTTAATAGATAATATATGTAAACATATAGCACTTACTAATTCCATGCATGCACATCAGTGATGAGGTAACACTGTCACTAATGTCAACTGTCTGTCATCACGAATGGCGGGAAACAGTTGTATGTGCCGTGTAGTTATATAATAATCAATTAGCGTAAATACGGGATCATACAAGATACTGCAAGTGGCGACGTGGTTAAAGGTTGGACAAAATAAATAATAAGAAGAAAATATTGAGTTAGGCGTAGTTCTAGCCCGCGCCGCAGAGTTGCATGGAAACGTGTGGTGAAATAACAATAAAGGAGATGTTTCATTTTCGGCCATAAAGAGTACATCAATGAAAAAAAAGGAAAATGTCCAAGAATTGAGTAAAAATATTCTTTCCGGTTTATTCTCCTGATTACTTCGGCACAAAAAAGAATAGTTTAACAAATTATTGCCATATTCTATTCATCATGGCGTCGGCGTCGTCTTACTTGCATACTGCTTTCGTCCAGAAATCTTGTTATATTTTAACACAATAATATCAGGTAGACGTTATTTAAATAAATATGAAAGGCATGTATTTCTGTACTATAATAAGATAGCGATCTTAAACAACTTTTTTGATTAATTAGAAAGTGTGATTCATCATTAAAAAACAAAAAGCTACTTTTGTGGATTGTAGATTTGTAGGTACTTCTGGACGAAAAATTCAGACATATTGTTTGTAATGTTATTTGACATTTGACCAACCTGTCACGGTTGGCTGTCGATGGTCGTATTTCTCCTGACAAACGTCAAATATTTTCGGTTTTTATTTTGTGCCCAAAAAATACTAGATATTATGAAATAAAATAGTCTTTATTGTATTCAGGGGTTCGTTTCCCAGGTTTTCTAAAGTATACATGTTATGGCCGGAGTTCCATACAAAAATGAAACGTCTCCTTTCTTTAACGATGATATTTATTTTCAATGAATTACAAAAATTTATGTTTATTGCATTCCTAATGATGCAAATTTTCATCGATTGTGATATTTTTCAGTTCTGAGCAGATTTACGTACGATATCAGACGACATCTTAAAAGGATTGATTTTCTTACGGTTTTTGATACTGCCGTTGCTATTGTAATGCTCGGCACTAGATTTTTTAGGCTCATTGCAATTCTTATAATGCAAGCTTTCTTCAATTGAGTTTTTAAATTTCTAAGCAGATCTACGGCCGTTAAGAGTCTTATATATGAAATTATTTTGCTATTGTCAAATTCATAATAATGCATGTATAACCTATTTTACGAAATATTTTTGTTGGCAGTCCTTTGTCAACTTTTGGGAACGACACCCGAATCACCGTTCTAGCTGAACACGTTTTTGCCGTATATGATTTAGAATTTTGACATATAGTGAAAAATAGAGGGTTGCGCGCATGCGTCTGCCCTCGCGATGTGACGTCATAGGAAAATTATAGGCATATCCTGCCTCAAAACTGTTATAAATATGACCTATCTTTTGCGTGCTCAACCATTACTCTAAGTATTGTAGTTATTAGCGATTGAAATCTTATATATTTTTGACGGTCAGAAATATTGAACTTAATATCAGTACTCCAAGCGAAAAGACGTTTTCACGTCAAAACTATATGTCTGAGTTGATCAAGTAAAATTTTAAAATACATGGGACTTACCTATGCCAGATATGCAAAGAGATCCCCATGAGTTGTGTTATGACTATCAATCTGCCTAGCCTTTTCCCAACTATGTTGGGGTGGGCTTCCAGTCTAACCGGATGCAGCTGAATACCAGTATTTTACATGGAACGACTGCCTATCTGACCTCCAAAACCCAGTAACTGGAGAATACGATACCCCTTGGTAAGACTGGTTGTCAGACTTTCGGGCTTCTGACGACCCGTAACGACTGTTAAAGATCCACGAATAACAGCCGGGACCAACGGCTTAACGTGCTTTCCGAGGCACGGAGGAGTCTCGATATGTTGAGATGGTCACCCATCCACAGACCAACCCTGGCAAGCGTAGCTTAACCTGATGGATCGAACCGTGCGGCTGTTATTACTTAGCCACGAGCTCCTCGTGTTATGACTACCACATCATAATACTTAAATGAGAATACAAACTATATTGAATAAGTTATTTGTTAATTATTACCATTTCTACCTGCAGAATAAACTGCAGCCCCTACCTAACCACTGGACAGCGCAAGAGGATCATAATAAACTTTGCATTTCATATATCTAATTACTTATAATATTTTTATTTTTAATTGTTGTTTCATTTCGCTATCGCCAGATGGTTGAAATTATCATTCTTACTTGACCCACAAACTGTCGGGTGGTATTAAAATACGTCTCTAAATTAAAAACCCATTTCTGTAAGTTAATTTATGTTGGCGGGGTTTTTCGGGGTTCGTAGAGAGGGTGGCACCTAATTACATTTTTATTTTCGTTTTTTCGAAAGAATTTATTAGTTTCAGATGCTTCTTCTTAGTTTTTATTACTGTTTGTATTTCGCGTGTCCTAACTAAAATATATTTTTTTCTTCTTTTCTAATTAAAATATATTTCTGGATTGGAAATTGCTAGATAAGATAAGACATATTTATTTGCTTAAACATGTGTACACAAATGTTATACAAGAATAAAAACGTGCAAGCAGGATAACATTTAAAAATGTTTGCCACATAATAATATTATGGCGTGCAAAAATTAAAAATAATGATTGTTAATAATTTAGGCTGTCAAGTCAATAACATTAATTTTACTGACCTTGAATTTAGCCAAGAATAATAAATTATAAATGTCAACAGTAAATACAAATAAGTACTTAATTCATAAAATCTGTGTCTAAATAAATGGTTCTGTCAGAAATTTCTTACTTTTTAATGTTTCTTCAATTGTACATTATACTTTACGGTAACTTATTAAAAATAATGGGGGGCCATGCTAAAAACACTTTAGCGCATAAGTGCAGTCCTACTACTATACAGACAGAGCTGACTTTGATAACGCCTGTTTCTGGGAAATTTATCTGCCATTTGCGAAAATTAATTAGTATTACAAAGTTGTCTGATTCCTGAATTAACATTACTATAAAAATCTGATATAAAAGCTTGATGCATTAATTACACAGCGAGTTTTTGGATAACTACTTAGTTCTACAAAACCCGTACCCGTTCTAGTTCCCGGTATGCCCGGTTGATGGCACTAGGCTCGCACTGTATTATATGTGTCTTAAAACATAACTGACGAAATGTGGGTGTACCTACTATAGGTACACCTCTGCCTTACCCTTCGGGTCTACAGGCGTGATGTTATGTAGTTCTACGAATGGACTTTAGGTATATTACAAATAAATGATATAGTAACTCGATGGTATGTCGAAACATAAATTCATAATACGCTTTTCCATTATAAAGACACGACACAGAGAAGAATAATAATGTGCACTTCGTTATTGTACACTCAGCATATTGCGGCTCTCCGTCTGTCTGTACAGCACCTCATATTATGTGCAACTGAAAGACACACCGAAATATATGCAAGAGGATTTTGCATATGTTGCCCTAGATAAAGTCTGTGTTTTATCACCAGACTTTTAGGAGCTCTACAAACAGTGCACAGCGCTCTAGTTACGCTTTGTTTATTTAACTGCGTTTTACTGAGGTTTTACACAAATTAAATAGGTAGGTATTGTATTGTAGTTGGCGAAACTACGCAGATGAAACACAAAAAATATGATTGGATGATATTCTTTGGGATCAACGACCGAAGGTTAAAGTTTCTTTGTGTAAACTTCACTTAATGGATGGGTACATCGATATCTAAACAGAATAAAACAAAAAAATAATCTAATTTAATCAAGTCATACTTCAAGTAACTACACTACCAGGGGTCACTGACCCCAAAAATAAATATATATTTGTTTAAATATATATATTTTTTTTGTTTTTTCATTTTTATC
Organism: Agrochola lychnidis; assembly: GCA_963680765.1. Lineage (NCBI taxonomy): Eukaryota > Metazoa > Arthropoda > Insecta > Lepidoptera > Noctuidae > Agrochola > Agrochola lychnidis. The sequence continues at coordinate 26,703,670 of OY796855.1, read as the reverse complement.
TATATCGATACTCAGATTACTTCAGATTTCACGCGAACTCAAAAATAATATGTTAGTCAATGCGGTATGTTGATAAAGGTAAATCAGCGCATTAGGCATGTTCGTAACAATATTAGTGTGGTAAATTGTCATTAATTAATTAATTTGCGATGTTTAGCCGAATGACATATTTCATAATTACGTCAAAGCGTGCGGTTGTCGACACATGGAATATGGAATTATCGCACTAATGTTATGAACAGTTTTGCTACATTTACATATTGTAGCAAATATGTACACATTTTCGTGTTAAGTATGACACAAAGTATTGTCTTATGAATTGTGCATAATAAAACATGTTTTATTTATGAGCTACGCTTTTCTCTGAGCAGTGTTCATTCTCTGTTTGAGTTTATGAACCTCCTCATACTTTCACATTCTACTACTCCCTCTTTTTCTTAATATAAAAAAAAAAATGCCTTTCATTCGATTTTTATAAACGACCAAGTTTAAAAATACATAAAAATAATCCAACAAAAAACTGTTAAAGATAATACCTAAACGGTTAAAATATAATAAAACAAGAAACAGTTGAATTGCTTCTTTGTTTTCTAATGGAATAAATCATAATTAAAGCGCTGTAAATCACCCAAAAAGTGTCTGATACTAATATTTATGTTCGGAAGAAGCGATAACAAAAGATGGAAAAGTCACGATAAGGAAGGGTATGAGTCGAGATGGTCATGATAACTATGAAGTTGTTCAGAATACTAATGATATGTCAGCTTCCGCTTTTTACCAAAATATTGGTAAACCTTTTGCCTGGATGATATTAAATCACTAAATCATGGTAACCAGTGAAATCCCAACGTAATCAGATAAGAGTGGGATAATAAACTTGATGCCTTCCAAGACATTTAAAAAATGAGTCAAAGACAACGATTTGATTTATTTTAAACATAGGTGTAAAATAGGTGATTTACATACATAAAATTGGTACGTACAGAGATCTTTATGCTAGCCGTTAACGGCCTCAAATGTTAAATAGGTAGGTAGTCATAATAAATGAAAAGTTCAAATCAAAAGTTATTTAAGCCTCTGTCCTTGTTCTAACTTTGTGAATGTTAGCCAGAACAGCATTCAATTCACTTCGCGTTTTTTCGTGATTGGTGATTTTACTAAAAGGGGTTAGCATGCCAAGTCAGTTGAATGGAACGAATGGTCTCGTGAATCAACTAATGGATTGAATGGTTATACGATTTTGGGTGTAAATAAATAACGTAGATGAATAGGAAATACTAGTAGGCTAATTCACGGAGGAAATTAAGTTCAGTTGCCGTGTAGTTGAAGTTAAGTTTCGATCAAAATAATGCTTTTCGTATTCGCTGCCGCTGTCAGATACGCTCGCGTCAAGTTCGCGTCACGTGAGCGTATTACGAGCGCATTCTACTGCTGCTTGCAGTGCAAAGATTAGAATACGGTTTAGCACTCAAATTTGAACAAAACTGCAACTGCACCGCAACTTGATCGGCGCATGTTATGAAATTTGATCGTGTATGAACCTAGGTAATCTTCCAAATTAAAACATATATAGCCTCACAGTTAGTATAGAATTCGCGAGTATTACTTAGTAGTTTGCCTGTTTGAATTTCGAACGAATTCGCGTTATAATTTTATTTGCTTTGAGTAAAAAAATATTGGTAATTTGTTGCTTGTTCAGAACATTCAAACTTGTATGGAAAAAGTAATTACAACGCGTATTCGTTCGGTGATCGAAGTAGTTTTTTCTAAACATAAAAAAAGTAAGTTAGAGTTTAATTTCCTACGAAATATTTGAGAAAAGATTTCTGACTTTTCTAGTATACAAACCTCAGTTGGACCAGTAAAGTTTTTTGATCTATAAGAAACAGGGTTGATTGGCATATAAAAAGTTTTTGTAAAACTTACCGATTTTCTTGCTGACTACAATATTTTCAAAATCTGTGAATGCAGATCTAAATGACGTAGCTTGGCCCTTACTGCCCCATCAAAAATTCACCACAACCACCTACCACATTTTAAAATTTGGTCCCCAACCAACCTATTTAAAAAGAAAACCCCTCCACTTTACAAAATTTGGCGTATTACAAATCAAATAATAACTTTGACACCAACATCTTAACAAGTAAAACTCAATACACCGAGTTTGAAAACTTCAAGTGACTTAATTAATTTTGTTTGAAACAATTCAATGTAACGCCAACTGCATAACCTTATTTAAATACGATTAATTTATCAAAATATTTTCAGTCTGTTCTAACGAAAGGAAAATGTGAGAAAACCGCTTTTATTTTGCGAAATAATTTACTGAACCCACGACTTTTTGCGCTTCTAATGATGCACACTTTTTTAATAATCGAACATCTTTTTATCTTTCTGAACTTTTCTCAAAGTTGGTCGCAGTAACTAAAGTAGGGTACTCCGACCAAATGGGTTGGGTTCGGTTAGTACCTACTGCGACCATCTGTCGATATCCAATTTGATCGCAGTTATTTGGCTATTTAGTCAAGTAGGAAGTAACACAATTATTGGAGGTCCTCTAAAAGAGGCGTAATCATTATATCAGGCAATCATTATATTAGAGGGTTCTATAATATTTTTAGAAGCACAAAATAGTAATTATTAGAAGTTCGATTATACTTAAATGTCACCGTATAATTATGAACTTCGTTAGTTTATAATCTATCGGTATTATTTCCGTTAGATTATAAACTGTCGAAAAATTGTGAACTGCAACGAACCATTTACAATTTAACATATTATTTTTCGTTAGTTTATAATCTCTCCATGGGAAACCGAGAAATTGTAAACTGGTATCAAACTTGTTTGCGACGTAACGCACCTTGCGCTAATACTAAATAGCCAGCCTAGCTGCGAGCAACTTGGAAGTAGCGCTCGCCGGCCGCTGCCACAGCACCGCTCGCTCCGCTCGCTCGGCTCGGGCGCGTTTGGTCACAGTTCTAACCTAACCTAACCCATTTCACCCAGTTCACAATTTTTCGACAGTTTATAATCTAACGGAAATAATACCGATAGATTATAAACTAACGGTTTTCACAATCTTACGGTGATATATACATGCCTTTTATTTCAGTATGTTACTCTCCCACTTCTTCTTACCGTGTCGATGGTAAACTAAATTGAATCGGCCCAGAACTTAGCTACAAGTTTGGCTCCATTAGTAGGGCGCATCGATCCCAGTAGCGCGCAGGCATCAGGTTATGTAGGACACAATATCAGGTGTCCCATTGTTTTGGAACAGCGCCATTTGCAACAAGCTGGAATCGTCTATAAATCTCCACCTGCATAGCTATTGATAACCGTTCGATACGCTTCCATACTGAATTAAACATCAATCAGTGGTATCAACAGGTTCCTCTAGTCTAAACGCTGTTCACAAATCCAAAACCTGAAAATTTTATCAATTTAAATTAAATAGACGACCTGCATTCATCCGAGAGCTATTTGCTGTCGGAAGCAAATTAGTCATTGAAAATGTTTCATTTTCGATTCGACTGACATTGTCGAATGATTGTGGATATCTAAATGTCAATCTATTTAAAAATAAATTAAAGAATTTTCTAATTCAAAAAGCATATTATAGTATTTCCGAGTTTTTAACAGACAAAGTATTGATATAGTGTTATTTTTTTTGATGTTTGTTTTGTTCAAATCAAAAAATCAAATCAAATCATTTATTTTTGCAGAAAAACACTGTTACAATGGTGTTATAAAAATTTACATGTTTCAAGTGATTCTACCGTAAGGCATGCAAAATGTATAGGTACAATCATAAAATACAATCAACAAATAGATAAAAAACAGTCATGAAATACTTTAAGATATTAAATTAATGCAATGTCATACAGATTAATTATTTATTCAATAATAGTAGTATTTAAATCATTTTAATGTCGTTCCTAGAATTATTACAATATTACTAATGTTATTTTATTAATCTGACTTGTGTGACATAATATGTAGATTTTTATTCCTAATTACTTTGACTTTTGACTGGCTAATTTTATTTTATTATAATTTCTACAACGAGTTGATGACACTATTCTGCAGTATTTATTATAATTTGATTGATTAAGTTTTGATTTAATAAATGTTAATTGCTTTGAATAATGGACAAATTTATAACTATTTGATGTTTAATTAATAAAAATAACCAACGTGTTTATATTTGTACGCCGTTAAGGCAAAACATGACTGTGCTGTAATCTTATGTAACATCTTGCATGCCATGTGTGTATACTTATGTTTTGGACAAATAAATGATCTTATCTTATCTTATCTGAGCAGGTTTTCCTAGCTTTGATCAACCTGAGACTGTGTCCGGAATTTGTTTAGAGATTTCCAGGTTAACCAGTTCTCCCACTGGTTTGATAACTTTATGCACAGAATAAGTTGCCGTCCTTATATAAGCAGCACTAGGCACCGGTGTAGTTTCATAACTAGCTGTACTCGCTAACATACTGTCGCTTAGGGAAAACTTTGCTCTCGTTCATGTAGTATGCGAAGGACCCACATGTATGAACATTAGATGCGGTATATTTAGTCGGTTTTTCTTCATCATCCAATCGATCTCCCTAACCTTTTCCTAACTACGTTGGGGTTGACTTCCAGTCTAACCGGATGTAGATGAAAACCAGTATTTTACTTGGAATGAATTCCTCCTTGGTAAGACTGGGTAATGTAATAGTTTAGCTTGCTTAACAGTAACGACTGTCAAAGATCTACGAATGACAGCCGGGGCTAATGGCTTAGGGATGATTTATGCCGTCACGCGTCCGTGTCTACTGAATTTGTAGGGGCCAAGACTTGGATGGGACACGGACACTTTACGGTGTCCGGTAAATAATGGATAACCTTGAAATAGCATATAATAGACCCTATGGAAGTTACAAAAAAAATACAAAAAAAAAAATATCTCCCAAGTAGTATCTAAGATTTTTAATTAACTTTTTTTTACCTTATTTTACATTTTTCTTCACCACGACCACAAATGAATGAATTCCAGTGGTTATTTGTTGTTGTAATATTGTACATTGACTATGCCGACAGAGAAGCAGTAAATAATGTGCACACGGCTACACATCAAGCTATAAATTTCCAGTTTATGCTGATCTCGCATTGTATAGGATTTCCGTACAATGCGAGGTCAGCTTATACTGGATTTGAATAATTTGATGTGTAGCCGTGTGTACTACTTGGGATATGTGTTTTTATTGTATTTTTTTTTAGAACGGCCATAATGTCAATTAAATGCTATTTCTAGGTTATCCATTATTTTCCCCTGTATATTCGTTAAGTTTGGCACGGTTTGCGCCCGGCATGGTCTAGCATAAATCATCCTTTAACGTGCTTTTCGAGGTTGGGAAGGGTTTCGATATGTAGTGGATGGTCACCCATCCACGAACCTACCGCGACAGGCGTAGCTTAACCATCGATCGACCCGTGATGCGGCAGTTATTATTTAGCCACGAGCCTCTTCTTGTTGTTTATCATCCATGGTAAAATATAAGGTGGGGCTGATAGCCCAGGGTACACTGAACGTGGGTACAGTTAATCATTGTCACTCGATAATACCAATATTAATATTCACCTTATTTTTGTCGGCAGGTAATAGTAGTTTATGAAACTGTTGCATAATACCTAGTTATGTGCAGTTTCATACACTACTTTATCTACTCTCAAACATTGGGATTGAAATAAATACTAAATAAAAGATCAAAGTTAAAGATCAAGAATAAATTTAAAAATCCCACGAAATTCAGTAAGTACTACAAAACAAATGAATGTCGCCTGCAGCAGCACATCACCGCACATGCGCTACAGCGGGTGTGCTGTCCCTCAGTACTACTATCTACACGTGCGAGTGTCGCCTGCAGCAGCACATCACCGCACATGCGCTACAGCGGGTGTGCTGTCCCCCAGTACTACTACCTACACGTGCGAGTGTCGCCTGCAGCAGCACATCATCGCACATGCGCTACAGCGGGTGTGCTGTCCCCCAGTACTACTACCTACACGTGCGAGTGTCGCCTGCAGCAGCACATCACCGCACATGCGCTACAGCGGGTGTGCTGTCCCCCAGTACTACTACCTACACGTGCGAGTGTCGCCTGCACCAGCACATCACCGCACATGCGCTACAGCGGGTGTGCTGTCCCCCAGTACTACTACCTACACGTGCGAGTGTCGCCTGCAGCAGCACATCACCGCACATGCGCTACAGCGGGTGTGCTGTCCCCCAGTACTACTACCTACACGTGCGAGTGTCGCCTGCACCAGCACATCACCGCACATGCGCTACAGCGGGTGTGCTGTCCCCCAGTACTACTACCACAAGTGCGAGTGTCGCCTGCAGCAGCACATCACCGCACATGCGCTACAGTGGGTGTGCTGTCCCCCAGTACTACTACCTACACGTGCGAGTGTCGCCTGCAGCAGCACATCACCGCACATGCGCTACAGCGGGTGTGCTGTCCCCCAGTACTACTACCTACTCGTGCGAGTGTCGCCTGCAGCAGCACATCACCGCACATGCGCTACAGCGGGTGTGCTGTCCCCCAGTACTACTACCTACACGTGCGAGTGTCGCCTGCAGCAGCACATCACCGCACATGCGCTACAGCGGGTGTGCTGTCCCCCAGTACTACTACCTACACGTGCGAGTGTCGCCTGCAGCAGCACATCACCGCACATGCGCTACAGCGGGTGTGCTGTCCCCCAGTACTACTACCTACACGTGAGAGTGTCGCCTGCAGCAGCACATCACCGCACATGCGCTACAGCGGGTGTGCTGTCCCCCAGTACTACTACCTACACGTGCGAGTGTCGTCTGCAGCAGCACATCACCGCACATGCGCTACAGCGGGTGTGCTGTCCCCCAGTACTACTACCTACACGTGCGAGTGTCGCCTGCAGCAGCACATCACCGCACATGCGCTACAGCGGGTGTGCTGTCCCCCAGTACTACTACCTATACGTGCGAGTGTCGCCTGCAGCAGCACATCACCGCACATGCGCTACAGCGGGTGTGCTGTCCCCCAGTACTACTACCTACACGTGCGAGTGTCGCCTGCAGCAGCACATCACCGCACATGCGCTACAGCGGGTGTGCTGTCCCCCAGTACTACTACCTACACGTGCGAGTGTCGCCTGCAGCAGCACATCACCGCACATGCGCTACAGCGGGTGTGCTGTCCCCCAGTACTACTACCTACACGTGCGAGTGTCGCCTGCAGCAGCACATCACCGCACATTCGCTACAGCGGGTGTGCTGTCCCCCAGTACTACTACCTACACGTGCGAGTGTCGCCTGCAGCAGCACATCACCGCACATGCGCTACAGCGGGTGTGCTGTCCCCAGTACTACTACCTACACGTGCGAGTGTCGCCTGCAGCAGCACATCACCGCACATTCGCTACAGCGGGTGTGCTGTCCCCCAGTACTACTACCTACACGTGCGAGTGTCGCCTGCAGCAGCACATCACCGCACATGCGCTACAGCGGGTGTGCTGTCCCCCAGTACTACTACCTACACGTGCGAGTGTCGCCTGCACCAGCACATCACCGCACATGCGCTACAGCGGGTGCTGCTGTCCCCCGCCAAAAGTTGATGGAAACTCTTTGGTGATATTAACTTCTTGGATTAGCGCTGTATCGTAACAGAAAAAAAATTGTTTTATAGTATTATTTTGTTAGAGAAAAAGTGTTATAATATGATTCTATTTTTAAATTTCGGTATTCTGTTTATAAAGTATGTCAATATAAACTCGTTTTGAAGTTCATAATTCGAATATTACGCTATGAGAGTAGATAAACTTACCAAAAGGACGAGCAGCAACATAATTATGTAATTATGTTGCTGCTCGTCCTTTTGGTAAGTTATATAATTCCTTCCTGCTATGTTTTGGCACGGTTAAATGAGGAAAATGACCATAATTTTTACGAAAAGGTAATTTTTTTTAATAGTCTTGCTGTCATTTCTAAAATTATTTCGTTTTCGCTCCGCGTTCTTTCTGACTTTTTCTCTTTTTAGTCGGCTTTTTTTTTAGTGTCGTAGCGTGATGTCAAATATCTATGCAAAAATAATTTTTCAAATCTGACCAGTAGTTTCAGAGATTTTCGCATTCAATCAAACAAAAAAAAAAAACTCTTCTGCTTTATTATTAGTACAGATGTAGATTAGGATAATTATATAGATTATGATAAAGCATACCTATATCACATTAAGTTTGACAAAGTACTCGCTTGAGGTAATATAATCTCACTTCAGCATCGAGGAATATTATTCATATAAGTATAAACCATATCTAAGGAAAATTGAATTAAATGGCTTTTTCACCAAAAATGTCGTCTACTTTTATTTTTTTATTTGGGTTTTCCAAGGTGATAGGTACCTAAACAAATAACGAATTCTAAAGCAGAGAGAGACTGCCATTATGAATACAGTGTCGACGTTGATATTGAATAGGTTCTTAGAAAAACGTCAAGACTATTTTGCCATTTTTCAAAATACTCAAAAGATCTTTAAGAATTGTGCCCGATAAAATATTATGCGTAGAAGTATTTATGCTAATGAATACATAAGTACCATTAACTTCGTTACTAAATCTGACAGGCTATCAAAAAATAGGAAAATACCGATATTCACAGCCTGCGCCCTACATACCCTAGCTGGCTTCATCACGAGGGTAACTGGAGCGTTAGGATTAATAGTCATTCGATTAAACCCCGCCAGGTACGCAGGTGCTGGTAAAAATATGACAGCACCGGCAGGATGACGTGTACAGCCAATAACGCAATCTGAATTTTCTGGAAAAACTATTTATGAAATTAACTTACATGAAAGAATGACGGCATGTTTTACCTATCAAATAGGTAGAGATCTGAAACACGTGGACCGACACTGAAAAATTAAAGTGACCATAATTTCATGTTGGTATTCTATTAGATAACTTTGCTGGCCGCGGTCGGACCTTCCGTTATATATCAAGAACCCTCTGTGCCTCGAAAAGCACGAGCTGTTGGTCCCGGCTGCCGTCCGTAGATCCATGACACCATGACAGTCGTTACGGGTCGTCAGAAGCCTAAAAATCTCGCAACTAGTCTTACCAAGGGGCATTGTGTTACCCAGTACATAATTGGAGTTGTGGAGGTAAGATATAGGCAGTCACTCTATATAAAATACTGACATTCAGCTGCATTCGGTTAGACTAGAAGCCAACATGGTTGGGAAAATGCTATAAGTATATTGGTATTGATTCTATTGGATAACTAGCTTTTCCCCGCGGCTTCACCCGCGTGGTGGTTGGAAATTATACCACGGGAACGTACTACTTACCGGGATAAAAGTTTTATAAAATGTCATAACCAAGGTTAGGGTCTATCCGTGTGCCAATTTTCATCCAATTCCGTTCAGCCGTTTAGGCGTTAAAAGGTAACAGACAGACAGTGTCACTTTCGCATTTATAATGTAAGTAAGTATCATCATCAATATCATCATTTCAGCCGAAAGACGTCCACTGCTGGACATAGGCTTCCCCCAAGCACCGCCACTTCGACCGATTCTGTGCTTTCCGCATCCAGCGGATTCCTGCGGCCTTCACAAGGTCATCGGTCCATCTTGTGGGAGGCCTTCCAACGCTACGTCTTCCGGTACGTGGTTGCCACTGTACGTTCTGCGAGCAATGTGCCCTGTCAAGTAAGTATGGATTAGATTAAATAATAAATTATATGAGGGTCCTAATTTTTATATAATTAGAACAAAAATCGTATACTGAATACCGCCCACCAAACCAGTCAGTCTGTATTTAAAACACTTGTCATGTTAAAACAATTGAAGAGCTAAATCAATCTGCCTAGCCTTTTAGTAGCGCCAATCGCATGAAACTATTTCCAGTGATATCGTTGAAATGATTATTCCAATAAATACCGGATCTACTATTTGTTTGAGCGCTTTACAGAATCATGCAAATATTTCTACCGTACAATATGTACACATGTTGTTCTGTGGCTCTCGATATTCGAGTGTGGAATTGAGTGTGGTTGTTTTCATAAACGTTTTATTGAACAACACTTTGAATCAAAGGCTTTGTTGATTTATCCACTGTGAAACACACGCGTTGATTTATTACAAACTAGCTGACTGGGTAGACCTTGTCCTGTCCAAACAATAACTCATTAAAAAAAACGTGTGGCACTCGGGGACTGCCGCGGTAAAGCTATTGCATAGCATTTGTAACCTCCATACTTCCTATTTGTCAACGCTACACTTGAGATGATGACGTGATGACATAAAACAAAAATAACGTTCCCATGACAACGTGATGTTGTCAACCGTCATTACATGGTAGGCGGAGTGGGGGGTGTTAGGTTTTATTTTCGTTACTTTACGGAATTTCTTGATTCGGTCGCCGCGCTCAAAGCCCGCGATAAAAGCTATGCAATAGCTTAAAATACCCATAAAACATATAAAAAGGACGTTCCCGAATTTGAAAATGTTCCGGGAAGCTTTTCCAACTTTTCTTTCCATAAAAACTTGACCCAGATTATTACGAACATTTTATAACAAAAAATTGCTAAATCGGTCCAGCCGTTCTCTCAGTGGCTCTGCGTCGGGCCGCAGCACCCGCAGCGCATCGCATTTCAATACAAAAAAGTGCGATGGTTCATACAAATGTACAGAAGTTATGTAAAAGGATTTTTGCCTTTATAATGTATGACAACGTTTGGCAATGTCCTTTGAAATGTAAATACAAAGGATATTTCACAAAGGGAACTTACTTTAATACTAACATTTACGTCTGCACCAAATTCCAGCCACATCCATAGTCCTAACATTCCAGTCCAGTAACAAACATCAAAACTTTCACATTTGTACTCGAATATAATTAAGTTGCGTTTCCCCACAGACTCTGGCATGGCTATGAATGAATGCACATAACTTTTAATTAGGCGCCGAGACTAAGCGGAGCGGTGGATGCAGTCGTCACGGGTAACTTAACTTGTTAACGATGTGCTAACTCGCTGGTTAAGTGGGTGTTACAGTGGAAGGTTTAAGTAAGTTTTGGTCGATCATGGCGCTGATATAATAATAATAATATAATATATTTATTCTGATGATGATGATGATGATGAATATATTTATTCCGCAGGAGAACCAAGGTAACCGACATAGCCCGAAGAATTGCCAAACTTAAGTGGCAATGGGCAGGGCACATTGCTCGCAGAACGGATGGCCGATGGGGTCGAAAGGTTCTGGAGTGGCGACCACGTACCGGAAGACGTAGCGTTGGAAGGCCTCCCACAAGATGGACCGATGACCTTGTGAAGGCCGCAGGAATCCGCTGGATGCGGAAAGCACAGAATCGGTCGAAGTGGAGGTGCTTGGGGAGGCCTATGTCCAGCAGTGGACGTCTTTCGGCTGAAATGATGATGATGATGATGATATTTATTCAGACAACATTGACATTTACATTTGTATTGTTAGTATGAACTTAAAAATTATGTTGGTACCTAATAACTAAGAGAGATTTGGTCCTCTGGGTGAGGCCAGTGGGCTGTCTAGCTTATTGCCTATTACATTCAGGATGCTGTTACTGCTCCCACGCAATCTGCTTAGCAGTGAGGCTGTCTTTTTGCGCCAGGCGGCAATAAAGCCGTCTGTGCGCGACTCAGCGAACATTGTTGACGCACTGCAGAAGCGCGGCAGACGTAACATCGCCCTGAAGGCATTGTTAAACTGGATGCGCAGAGAATTGTGAGCCCTTTGGGTATATCTGAACCACAGGCTCGCTGAGTACAGATATGTGATTACTTAAGTACATTTATTTTTACCAGGTAGGAGCAATGAAGAAGGAGTATGCTGGTAATTGTTAGAGATAAAATGATGATGACAGATGCAACTACAAAATGAACTGTCTGAGCACATCCTCAGTAGAAGGGGTTCCGTGCGATATAAAAAAAATTCTTACAATAATTTTTGCAAATTGCGACGCTTTTTAACCGACTTCAGAAAAAAGGAGGAGGTTCTCAATTCGTCGGGATATTTTTTTTTTTTTATGAATGTTCCCCGATTACTCGAAGACGGCTGAACCGATTTGAAAAATTCTTTTACTGTTTGAAAGGGTATACTTTCAAGTTGGTCCCATTGTCATTTGGTTACGATCTGATGATGGAATCTTGGAGAAATCGAGGGAACTCTTCAAATATTAAACGCACTTCTATATCTCATTCAATTTGAAGACAGATCTCATGATGAAGTGGTTTTCAAAATTCGCGAGGTATATTGAGAATAACAGCCGCCTGACACTAAGTTTGTTCTACGACGATTAACAAGCAAGCCCAAGTGGCCTATGTAGCGCTATGGTGGCATGTTCAATTTTTGTATCTGAGATCAGCATGACCCACACATCAAAAGCAATAAAAAAAGAAATTGTTTAAAATTTAAAGTAAAAATATAAAATAACAATTATTAATCATTTATTTTCAGAATAAAACATTCCCTACATAGTAAATAATACTCATAACTATGTTATTAAATTATTAATTAATTATTATTATTATTTACAATTCCGTTATTTAAACTATATGACGCACGATTGAACAACCGACACCGGCCCCGTTGAGCTCAGCTATCAGCCCATCAACATACAGGTTGAAGAGTCATGGTGAAGTTAGGCCTCCCTGTCTCACTCCACACTCCAAGCTATACTCTGGCGAACATGAGTCCACCCGCTTAACATTATTGGTTTGGTTGTCGTACTAAAACTTCAATAAATTAATCATATCCCTGGGTGTGCTGGTTTCCCCCTGGAGCTTATCCCACAACACGTTATAAGACACCAGGTCAAATGCCTTCGACAGGTCCAGAAAACAACCGTATATAGGTGTTTTCCTTGTAACGTAGTACTGGACAGTATGCTTGAGTCGCAGTACCGCAGTTTCAGTCGATTGCCCAGCCCTGAAACCAAACTGGGCCTCATGCAGATCTATTAACAAACTTGGTAAATTTTGTGAACTTTAAAAACACCTTTGTCTTAATTTTTTACACAAGTCAATTTAGAACTAACTTAACGTTAAATTATCCACTTAAAACAACTAGAGAAGCTACTTGGCATCTATTCTCATTATAAAATACCAATTAACAGGTTGAAGTTGTATACAACTTCGCGTTTACGGCTTGGGCCACATTGATTGTCGGTGAGTGTGTTTAAGAATGCAGATTAGATATAAAGAAGTAAAAACAGCATAAAAACAAAAAGAAGCGTACGCAGTTTATTAGAATATAAATCGATAATCAGAAAGATCAATTAGATTAATAGCACCGCGTAGTAAAAAGATCACAATGGGAATTGTCCACAGACCAACTTTAAAAGTACAGACAGTTTAAAAAAAATCAAAAATTAAAAAGTGTGTAGCGCAATAATAATTAAAAAACCGGCCAAGTGCGTGTCGGACCACGCACAATGAAGGGTTCCGTAGTTGGGATGAATTTATCCCAAAAACAAACTTAACTTTGTAGTTGAAAAATGTGTTCTCCCATACGGAATGTATGGAAAAACATGTTTTTGCAACTGCAAAGTTAAGTTGGTCGATTATTACTCGTTAACCTGTAAAGCCTACTTAGCTGTGATAGTTTTCCTTTTAATTTCGTTATATCAGTTACTGTTGTGATTTTTTTCACACACCCAAAACCAACCATTTAGCCGGCAGGGGGGGGGGACACTTGACTCTAACAAAAATTAGCACTTGAAAGCTTAATATTTCGCAAACGAATCCCTCAATCCAAAAATGGTTTTCACAAACTCACAATATTTTTGAAGGACCTTTTCAATGATACCCCTCACCATGGCGTAAAAAAATAAACATTACCACTTTACGTGTATGAGAGGTATCCTAAAAAAATGTTTTTCATAATTTTGTTTTACCACTTTGTCGGCGTAATTAATATGTATACCTATGCCAAATTACAGTTTTCTAGTACTAAAGGTCTCGGAGCTAGACCGCGGACAGACAGACAGACAGACGGACATGACGAAACTATAAGGGTTCCTTGTTTACTACAGAACCCTAAAAAGGTATCAGTTAACTATTTCCCTAATAATTAAATCACTTCCTAATTACATAATCAGGTGCCTTATCCATCTAGACAGTTTTTCTCGTCGATTTTACACTAGGTATGAAATGATTTAAGAATACGTTCCCAAAAGAACAAGCCCCTCTTACACTTACAGCTCAACTTCAGAAAACTTTCCTAATTACCGTAATTATGGCAATTACTAAAGAGTGCAGTATTTCTCTTAAGTCGGCAGTATTACAAAGGGAATGGGTGAACGAAGGAAACCGCATGATAATCTCGCGCTCGGTAGGTACCGAGCGCGAGATTCCAAAACCAACTTAAAGTAGATAGTAAGAGTAGGTACTCTTACTATCTACTTTAAGTTGGTTTTGGAAACGCCTTCTTCTTGTCGATTTTATGCGGAGGATTTTACAAGGTGTTACAGTATTAGCCTTTAATACGTCAGCTTACTCACAGTGTCTAAATAACGAAGGATTAACAAAGGATAAAATAAATGGGTGAGCTATGTTTCTATCGCTCAAAAGTCGGTGTGAAACTTGGCCTTTTTTTTAGAGGGCAACAGAAATCGTGACTTCTGTGACATAATCTTACAATGAGTTCATATTATAGTACATTACTGTCGTGGCTTGCATCAGGGGCATTGATGGACGATCGTGAAAATGTGGACCGCGGCGAAGCCGAGGCACACGTCCGTGAGTCCATCAATGCCTGGTTTCGGTCTAGGCTTCTAAGTTCTTTTCTCAAATAATGCGCGGAAATTCTAGAATCAATGAGGAACAATTTTCACGCACCAATATTTTCGTTTGTTTCTTCTTTAGTTTAAACAGCTCTTTTTGCAAGCCAATTTAAATTACATCTTTGTTAATTTACCTTTTTGGTTGTCATTTGTCGAAGCAAAAAGTTCGTTCCATTTTTAAATTACACGATAGATAGGTATGAGTTTTCATAGTAATTTGTTCGGCCGCTAAACACGACAGATATTGATTTTCATAGTAACATTGCTGGCCGCCTACTCGTTAGTATTTGACCAGTAGGTACAGCATTTTAAATTTATCTCAAAGAAAGATGTCAAAATAATGTTCCAATATCCAAATCATGTTTGGGAAAAGTTTATTAATTTGCAACTTCAATTGTTTAGTAGTGGATTTTGTGGACATGATATCCATTCAGATTTGTTAGAGTTGTAATGAAAACCATGTCGTTCGGTTTAAATTGGTTTTTTATTTTTATTTGCTTCTCAAACTCAAAGCATTTATTTCAAATAAACCAATTACAAGTACTTTTGAATTGTCAAGAGGTCGGTTAGTCAGAAAGATGAAGCTAGTTGCCCATTCCAAAGCGTAGTAGGTTCCTATGGAGAAGAACGGGCAAGAAACTCCACGGACACTCTTTTAAATTAAAATATTGTTACAAAATATTGGTTACATCATTCGTGTTGAAATTATACATGTGAGAACAATGTAGAAAGACGTGCACGTTAAAAGCGTCCGTAATAAAAAGATAAAAATAAAGAACAATTTAAAATAAAAATAAGTCCTGGCAGCTAAGAGATGACCAGTCCCTACTGACGGCGCCCGTTCACGAACATGACGCATGGATCAGCACCATTCAGCTCAACCATTTTGAAGGGAACGTAATGATCCAACACACACGCCACCATCAGCGAGACATTTGAGTGAGCATGACATACTCTCAGCCGCCAGGGCACATTCAAGACGTACGTAGTAAATGGTAGCTTTATAGTAAGTACATAGTGCTCACACATGTGCTATGCAATTATACAATACTAAGAGATTAAATTTACACTGTGTAAAGATAGTTTTACAATCTTCAGCAGCTCCAACAATATTTTCAAATGCTAATGAATTACAGTTTTTGGTAATGTCTCCAGGCGGAATAATGACTCCATAGAGCGTCTAGTGGTGCAGGGCAGAGTGGAAGGTAATAGGCCACGCGGGAGGTCACCAATGAGGTGAACCGATCAAATAAAATCCGCGGTTGAAGGCCCTGTTAATGAATGCGCCAGACTGTCATGTAACAGAACCAGATGGAGGGAGATCGTGAGGCGGGCAACGACCACACCTGCGATTGGACACAGTTCATTGTGACCACGACCGCTCTGTCAAGAGCGAAGCGAAGAAGAAGAAGAAGAAGAAGAATTAATTAGTTTATCTAGTCTTTTATATAGATTCTATTTTGTGAATGTGAGAACGTTATAATTATAAGCCATAGATGCTTCGATTTGTTGACCATTTTCTAATTTGTTAAGAAAATACTACTTGTTGACAAGCATACTCTGTCCTCGGGAATACAATGTAAGTTGAAAACATTGTTAAAACCAATTATTTTTAAAAGAGTAACCGTGGCGTTTCTTGCCGGCTCTTCTGCATAGGAAACGACTAGTTGGAACCGTGCACCTAGCTTCTGACGTTTCAAAAGTGCCCTTGTAGGTTTATGTGAAATAAAATATTTTGAAGTTTTTTGTACTATGAAATATCTGTCTGCAATATGAGGACAAATCTAATTATTTTGCGAAACTTCACACACGTGATAAGTATCGATATCTAAGAACGAAAAAAAAATCTAAACTCGTAATTTGGGCTGGCTTGAAAAAAGAATGATTTTATTTTTCAATTAAAATCATTTGAAACTTATCTGAAACTAAACTTAAATGTTCATCACGTATTAGTATTTTTTAAAGGTTTAGAAAGGTTTATAGTTACTTCAACTCTTCTATATTAAAAGCATAGCCTTTTGAAATCGCCATAATGTTTTTCCTCTGTAACTTTTTCAGGGTAGGTAAAGACACTCTAATATTAGGCACCTGTCCCACCGATGAGGAAGCGATAAGCTTTCAATGATTTTCTCGCACAAGAAACGTAAGGTCCCGTCCTCAGGACTCCCGTGTAAATAAAAGAGAAACGTATACAGGGTTTTTATTTCATTCATTTTAAAATATAAAATGTCAAATCGCTAAATATAATGGGTCATTTGGTTGCAAATGACCTATCCTACATCCCCTTAATGGATTACCGACATATTAACAATAACCCGGTATTAATAATTGATCGCTGATTGTTCACGCCACCCAGCGAGGTCTCGTTTGCCACGACAAGTGCTATCAAAGAGAGTACTCGCTCAGCGACGCTCGCTAGGCGGGCAGAACACTCGCTGAGAGACTCACGCTTGGTACATACGCATGCCAGCGAGTAATTGCTAGTTGCCGGCGCGGCTTGTTACTCGCCAATTAATTTTTAGTTGCTAGCTCTACTCGCTTCTCGTTAATCGCCGGCGGTGGACAGGTGCCTTACGCGATTCCAATATACATCTCTTCGTAGTTACTCGCCCTTTGACGCAGCTGTGGTACAAGGTGACCAGTAGTCTGGGATTTACTATAGAATGTCGGGAATGCACAGCAGCACACAATAGGACACTTATTCAAATTTCATCTTATAAGTTTGCTTTTCGGCACGTTTTGTATGAGCACGTTTTGTATGAGCACGTTAACATTTACAAAACTGACTGCCTCGTTGGTGACTGCCTCGGTGGTTTAATGTTCACAAGCGCTTCTCCTGAGCATGAGGTTCTGGGTCCGATTCCCGGGTCGGGAAAAGTGTTATTGGCTTTTTCCATCTGGAATTTCTCAGTAGCAGTCCGGAGTCTGGATTTGTGCCCGGTTGATAGCAAAAGGTTCGCTCCCTATTACATGGGACTTAAATATAACTGGCGAAATTTTAAATCATGATGTTATGTTACGTTTTAACATTGTATCTTTATTATTAAGAAAATATTGGTGCCAATTCCCTTGTTCACAAACTAAACTAAATTTAAGTTCAGTGCATCTTTTTCTTTCTATTTCATTAAGAAAAGGACAGAAGATAAATTTTAGTTTAGTCCGGTCAAATTAATCAGCGCTTGACGTAAATTACGTCAATTTACGTCAAGCGCTGATTAATTTGACCGGACTAAACTAAAATTTATCTTCTGTCCTTTTCTTAATGAAATAGAAAGAAAAAGATGCACTGAACTTAAATTTAGTTTAGTTTGTGAACAAGGGAATCGACACCATTGTTGCACTTTGTATGTATGTTGTACTTAACTGGCGTCCATATTGTTTTCTTCAGGTCGTCATCGTTTGCTTAAAACTATACTGTGGGGTATCCTCACTTGTAATAATCAACTGTCAGCTATCTGTCAAACACCACGATAAGCTGTCGACGTGAGCAAAGCATTCTTACCTGGTTTTCCCAATTATTGGGTATTCAACATTTTCGATTTATAAAAACGTCCAGCTTTCACAAAAATCATGGTAACTCCGCAGTAGAATATTATTTTATGCTGCAAGATAAACATTGAACAGAAGTGTGTTTGTACTGCACTTGTGAGGGTTTTAATATTACTGTTTTATTTACTCTGTGGCTGATGACTTTGGTGAGTTCCAGAAGGGAAATACGTGAATAGTGTGCAATGTTTGGGATGAATTTCCCCGAGATCAAATTCTTTGACAGAATCCTTTGGAGAAGTTTCTATTAATGTTTTTTTTATTCCTTGAATGATACAATTATAATATAAAAACACGTGGAGCAGTTTATTAAAACTTAAAATAAATCACTAAAATTATAAATAACTTTATAGAGATGGAAAATGTTGGGCCCAAGTGTAATAAGTTGAGATATGATCTAAAAATAAGTCATATTTTTTTATCCTTGAATATCAAAAATCAGCACAATTCTCAGCCTGGAAGCGGAGAAATATGATAAAGATAGTTTTCGTGAGATCATCGATTATAGTAATCGATTACACAACTACAAAAATAAAACCTACCCACTAGGTGGCACTAGGTAATATAATTAACTCAAAGTAATTAAATGCACTATATATACTTTTATACAATATAGTGCATTTAATTTAAGTAAAACATAATTAATTACTGAAAAAACAAAATAATGATTAACAATTTTATATCGATTAAAATCAGTTTTATTTTTTTGTCTATGTCACTGGCAGTACATATTCTGCACTGGCAGATTGACATTGACAATTTGACACTAGACATTAGTGGTGGGTCATTCTCGAATTTTTGGCGACCGAAACCGTTTTCCCGACGACGAAAATGGTTGCAGAAAACGGTTAAAGGACGAAACTTATCCAACGTGGAATAGAATTGCGTTTTCGTCGAGCGCAGTTTCTTAAAACTATCAACGATTTGAAATGTATGAAATAGTTTTTTCGCGTCACGAACGACAGCATTGACAACTGGTAATACATTACTGACTGTATTTCATTTCAAAGAGTTCACTTTTTAAGACTTCACTTTTTATTGGAAGGACTGTTTTACGAGTGTGATAGATAGTTGAATCATTGTACCCGACTGTATTTTCTTAGATGTAAAAATCGCACCAAGTAATTCGAAGACTGGTTTGTGCAATGAAGACTATTTGAAGTTGAACTCAGGACGTAAAACGGTTTCATCATCACAAAACGGTCTTTGTAAACGGTTCGTTGTCGCAACGCCCATCCCTACTAGAACTAGACTTATTTCGTGTTTCTGATGTGTTTTGAGTGTTTTCCCAATTATTTTTCATTTTCAACGATCACTGCTTTGATTTTTACGGATTCTGACCCTGTCTACCTTGTACGACCCTTGCTTTCACACTGGACACCGAAGATCGCTCACACGATTGACTTGGAATAAAATTGTTATAATGGAATTTTACCGCCGCTATGTGGATTGGATATTGTTGAAACTATGGATCGCTGTGTGAATTGTGGGATAGCAACTAGTCACTGCAATACACTAATGTGTGTATGAATCTATAAATTCACACCATTTACATCTCGTTACTATTCAGGCCCAAGAGTGTATGTAATCGTTTCCGTCTCCTTTCGGACATCGGTCTTTGGGTTTTGTATTTTCGTTTTTTTAATCGAACGCATAACCTCCTCCTTTTATTGAAGTCGGTTAACATTACATTTGCTTTCCGCGGAGAGCTAGGCTGAGGTGTACGTATAGTACACCCACATAGCAGCAGCTATGTTTAAAACCCATGGCAACAGTTATTTGAACACTGGAAGTGTTCAACTAACATGTGTTTGTCTAGTAACAAAGCAACATGATGACAATTAGCGGTCCCTAAGTTTGTAACTTCTACGCAAATAATGTGTCATACCAAAAGTTACTGTAATGGCTTTCATATTAAACACACAGACATACAGACGGAAACTCTATTTGAGACTTGTCTGTGGTTAAACTATACCCTTAGTTTCAGCTAACTAATGGCCAAATATTTAAACAGAACTCTACTGTAAGTCGTCCGCTGTCAAGCTCATGCTGTGTAATGTAGAGGCAGAGAGCTTCGATAACACCTGTGGAGGCTCTGACTTGATTCAGAAAGCGGTACTTCTGGATATGGCTCGTATTGTTACGCGGTTCCTCTCTCTGGACTACTCTGAAACCCTGACCTAATTGGTAGCTTTGGACGCTGTTCCCAATAAGTTACATTTTTTTCTTTTTAATAATAAAAAAAATACTTTACATGTACAGACGCCAGCACATCAAGCTACTACAATCTGTCAAATTTATTTACTAGATTTTCAACTTTATCGCTGATGTCTAAGGTTCAAAATTGATTAGGAAAATTTGACAGTTTCGGGTAGCTTGATGTGCTGGCGTCTGTACAATACCTATATTAATATAATTTATCTTTATTTCAGACACACACTCCTACAATTGTTACAAAGAACGCATTAGGAGGGTTGTTAGTAGTACACACAAGCTAAAAATAAAAAGGTGTTAGTACTTATTCATGGTAGTAGTATTAATGAAATAAAGGAGATAATAACAATAATTTATTTATTGTCAGGCAACAAATAAAATACACAAATTCATCATCATCATCATCAGCCTATAAATGTTCCCACTGCTGGGACACAGGCCTCCTCTCTGTGAGAGGGAGTGGGCCGTAATCCACCACGCGGGCCCAGTGCGGGTTGGTAGATGTCACATGTCTTCGAATTTTCGGTTCTAGGACATGCCGGTTTCCTCACGATGTTTTCCTTCACCGTTTTGAGAGCAGTGGTGATGAAATAATTTACACAAAGTAAAGCGCCTGTCTGGGTTAGAACCTACGACCTACAACTCGTAAGTCGCGGCCGTTACCACTGGGCCACCACTGCTCCGAAAAAATACACAAATTAATCTTACAAAATAAAAACTGTATGATCTAATACAGTGATCTAACTGTATGATATAATAAAATCTGTTAACTAAGTAGGTACATTGCAATGTATTGCGCTGAGTTGAGGTCTCATGTAGTTTTCCGCGCAAACGTCCATCGGCCAAAATTGATGGGTCGGTGATGGGTCGGATGCCGCACCACAAAAAATTAAAAGTATGTGGCGCGACTTCGACTTCGCGACTCCTAACGGGAACTTGGTTTAAAAGTCTTAAATAGATTCAGCGATAAAGTTATCAAGTCCTAAACAAAACTATTAAATAGGTACCTACTTAATATTGGAGATAACTCACAGCTTGTCATCCACATAAGGGTAATTCAATTACGACCCTATGTCAGCCCCCTCGGTGGGAGAGGGGTGATATAGGTATGTACCCCCGCATCTGCGGTTATCCTGCTGAATGGATATTGCAATGTTAAAGAGCCCTTTCGAACTTCAAGTAGGTATGTGATTTATGATCAATCGCTAATAATAGGCTATGAATTATTGGTGATAGTAGGTTTAGTGGTACGAGGAACAGGGTGTAAAGTTCACTTATCCACCATAGAAAAGGGAGGATCCTTCGATCAGACGGGTGTTGTGTCTGGCGGGCAACTGCCCCAACGGTTTGAAGTTGAAATCTTGTATCTATGTCGATCGCTCGGTAAACTCTAAGTGCGCGATGCAGAATTTGTGTGACGTCATGTCTATGATGCGTAGTTTGTATGTGGCGGTGTAACCGCTACAGTTTGTTGCTAATACCAGGCAGCTGTTCCACCGCCGACGAGGAAGCGATTGGCTATCAACGATTTTTTCGCTAAAGAAACGTGTAAAAGATTGTAACTCCCGTGAAAGTATAAAAGATGATGCATTTATATTAATAGTTGATCACTGATTGTTCACATCACCGGCGAGTATTCGTTTGTCGCAGCGATATCAAGAGAGTACTCCCTCAGCGTCGCCCGCTGTGGGCAGAACACTCGCTAAGAAACTCAGGCTTGCTCAGTAGAGTAATCGCTCGTCGCAGTCACGCATTCGATGCTCGTTGCTCGCCAGTTCGTTAATCTCCGGCGTAGGGACAGACAGCTGTCTGTCTGTTAGCAAATAGTTTTAGTTTTTTTCTTTTTAAAAAACCAAAAACAATTTCCTCATCTTTTCATTAAAGACAAAAAATCTTCTTTTTTTTTCTTTATCTAATAATTATAATAACACCTTGTATACCATGTTTTATGCAAATAAAAGTATCTTATCTTATTAGCAAAGAGTAATTAAAGACAAAAAATCATCTTTTTCGACGGCGAAAATAAAACCTAACACCCCCCACTCTGCCTACCATGTAATGACGACATGAAAAATTACGTGACAACGTGATGTTGTCATGGGAACGTAATTTTTGTTTTATCATCATCATCCCAAGTGTAGCGTTGACAAATAGGAAGTATGGAGGTTACAAATGCTATGCAATAGCTTTACCGCGGCAGTCCCCGAGTGCCACACGTTTTTTTATTTATATATCCTACTTCCTACTTAATAGTATTATTATAAATGCGAAAGTTTGTGAGGATGGATGGATGTTTGTTACTCTTTCACGCAAAAACTACTGAACAGATTTGGATGAAATTTGGCACACAGGTAGTTTAAAACCTGGATTAACAAATATGATACTTTTTATCCCGATATTCCTACAGAATCGAGAGTTATGTGGGTGAAATCGCGGGGCGCAGCTAGTACCTATATAATATTCTCATGCCGATTTCGGCTACGGTGACCATTTCTACTTTTGTCGGCTATGGTTGAGCGTGTGCTCTCATGTGGCTAGCGTAGCCTATCTTGACTGTGAAGTTACGTGCTCAGTGCGGACATGTTAGAATACCATTTTGGTAATAGTAAGTTGGAGGAGGCTTACTCATGAAGTGGTCTTGCCTGTCGAGATCACGCTACCGCTGCACAGCGATTCGATTAGAACATGCTAGCTAGACAAAATTATTTATTGGGGTATTTTGCTTCGTACGGCTTTCTTATGATGTTTTAATGCAGTTTCAGCACAAAACACCCAAATAAAAGACGGTAGGGTCACGCGTAACAAAAAAAAAAACACAACAAATGGCAATCAATATTTCGTATATTGAGACAGGTAAAAAAATAACAATCCTAAAATTATTAACAACAGTCATAAAATACTCAACTACTTATAGCCTAGCTACTAATTACACAAAGGCACACATCATTACTACTCATTAACAATTTTTTTTTCCTTAAATAACATTCAGATCATGAAACTAACTTAGTATCCAAAAAATTAATATGATTTAACTAATAATAAAGGATACACAGCTTAGAAATTTATTCTACATCACTAAATTCTTCTTCTGAAGAATCTTCTACATTATAATCTGACATACTAATATTTTGACAAAAATTACTAAGACTCACACTAGATAGAACTTATATTTACAGTAGGAGGTATTATTAATTCTAAAACCTCAGAAGGAAGTTTACTTGTCGGTTTTTTGTGAACTTCTCTAAGACCATTTATTACAGGATCAAATGGGATTAGCAACATATTAAGTAAATCCCTATTTGTGCTAATACGTGAATGTTTTTGAGTATTGTGCTCTCGGAATCTTCTACAATCTTTATTGCACGCTTCCCTGAGCTTCCTCAGAAAGCTGCCCGATAGGTAGAGGAGCCAATTTCACAATATCGACACTGCACAAGAATTTTGTGCACAGTAACAGGCACGTAATACCACGAATAGAGACTAAGGTAATTTTTTTTTTGTGTTTTGTGAAAGAATTAAATTTAGCAACATCAATATTGTAACCCGAAGCCAAAGTTCTAAGGATAATGGCAAACTTCTTAATTAGAGTCACATCTACACCTGTAATATCTGAAGCCTGAACAGGATTCTCAAAAAACCGACGAGCAGTATTCCCATCATTCGTATTACCGAATCTTGGTTTTGGTTTATCTACAATTAAACCCATTTCAGCCTTAAACCTATCTTGGATACGAGCCGAACGTTGCTTCACATTTTCTTTTTCACTTTCGTCTCGGACTTGCCATTTTTTAACTTCAAGACGATAGCTTATGTGAAGCAAACATTCGAAAGAACGTATCCAACCGTGAAGAGGAGAAATATCAAAACCAAGATTTTCCTTATTTACTACAAATTCCTTAGATACATCATTCATAAATTTAGGAGTACCTAGCTCCACAAATGTAACATTTTTGTGCTGAAGAAGTTCCAGTCATAGCGTTGCACACTTTACCGTCAATCATCGTGAACAGTAATTCGTGTTTGACAGACATCTGATTACCATCTACATTACCTATTGTTGGTACCAATTGGTTTATTTCCTCCAAAATTGTATTGGTTTCAGTTACAGTGAAATCTGTAGTTTCTTTGGAGAAAATAAACTTAAGAGTGCAGGACGGATACTTTGAATGTAAAATACCCAGCCAACCACTCAAAGTTCTTAGTCAGGAAGCGATCGCGGTGTTTCCCAGACCTTTCAAATTTTCTGTCAACTTGGATGCCGATCTTCCAATTATCATTTTGACTTCCCTCGCAGATGCTTCCGTGATATTTGTAAAATCTTTTGTCATCGATAGAAAATCATATAATCTACTATTACGGTTCTCTTTGGGATGTTTCTGCCATTCATCAAAAAACTCTATTTTTGAGACTGAGAATTCATATTCTGAAAAACCGGCAAAAAAACAAAGTTGTACTCAAGTGCGCAAGCTGAAATGACTACAATTTAAAAGCTAATAGTTATAGCTATGATATATATCATTTCTAGCCCGGGTACATGAGGGTACAAGTAGTTTCTAGTCCAATGAATACAGAAAATCGTCAAAAACTAATAAAATTATTTAAACTCAACGTAATAATAAAAAGTGTGGTTAAAGTATATACATTTATTAATTATAATTAAAAAGTACATACCTTTAACTTGAAGATCCATCACTAATATTTAAAAAAAAACTTAAACTCGCTGACATATAGTGTTACTTCGGTAAGCGGAAAAATGAACTAAATAAGTAATTTTTTAACCCTTTCTTTTTGTACTTCCTTCATTACCTTATCAGTAGTTGACATAAGCGCAAAATAATTCTTGGAATTGGGACAAATGGGGTTCTGGCTAGGTGCTCAGGTAATAAATTCCAGGAAATTCAACAGTGACTTTTGTCCAGCTAGCATGTTCTAATCGAATCGCTGTGCGCTGGTTTTCAAAGGCATAAACATTTCGCTTCAGCAAACGCCTCCAAACAGCAATATTAACCTAATTAAATTAATGTTAACCGGAACAAACCATTTTATCCCCGCAACCCAATTACCGGGTGATCGTAAGCCCGGCCAGGCATCTCGCTGAAGCCAACGAACTACAAACCGTTACCTATTCATGTGAACCCATGTGATACATAATGACGACAGTGCCGGTATATGGCGTCTTCATTACGAACATTAGGCTTCATTGACGTGAAAAACTATCGATTTAAACTATCAGAAACTACCTATCGGTGAAAGATTTTTGGAAAGAAGTTCCTTGTCGCACGTTATACTCTGCACACTTGGCGAATGAGAGCTAGACCGAAAAAAGTGTAATATTTTGACCGCCACGACACTTTTTTTGAAGTGAAAACTTCTTTAGGCGCGTTGGGCATTTTTGAGATGGGACTAAACCATTGATTTCACGACACTGTAACGCAATTTACCGACACCGTAGAGTAAAAGACATCAACGCGTTGATTACCGCGATGCCACTTTTTTTTCAAGTTTTCACACTTCCGCCGGTACTCCCGAGTGCCACTGTTTTATTTTTCATTCATTTAATAATAACGTTGCTGATTTATTTCATTGACAAAATACACAGCAAAAGGAACTTCTTTCCATCCGGGTGATCCACGACACCTCCCGACTTTTTGTAATCAGATTTAGAATTCCAGTGATTTCCTTTTACAAACATACAGTTATTTACATCTCTTTAATCAATTAAATTATTTTAAATCAAATGAGAATTATATAACTTGTACCCTGCCAACCAAATGAAAGCTAACGTTGGTACAGTTGAGGGGAAATAATGTCTAAAGTTTTCTGAAACACTGAATGTTAATACATTTTTTATTGCAAGTTAAAACAGTAAAAAGTTAATAAAACATTCTTCATAATTCTTCTGTTGGTTGATATTATAGCCACAATGAAGTATTGAATGAGCAGCTCTCGCCATCGCACTGAAAACAGTTCATTTATTCATTCAAAGTGTGGTCGAGCTCGTAATTGCTTTAGTACCTACTTTTGACAATAATTCCCAGTAACAAAACTTTACTAAAGCTAAAGTTTCATAAGACTCGGTGAACGCCACATAGCGTCCGCAATTTACCGTCAAATGACGTCATTGAAACGTTATTTATGAAAGTAAGTTGGTGAGTTTCCCTAGAGAGCCATCATTGTCATGACGGTCGTCACTGCGGCCGTTATATGGCGGCCACAGTGTCGTAGGAAATTAAAGAAGAAAAAGAAAGAAAGCGCTTTTTAAAGGGACTTCAGCGGTGGCGCGGACTCTAACTGTCACATTACAGTGCATGAGAAATTCAACCTTAAGGGTGATAAAGCAAAACTTTTGACACTTGGAACTTGTGACCGTGAAACTGCCTTTTTCGGGAATAACGCTATTTCGTTACGTCACAATTTCTACCAGACAACTACCACAAGCCGTGTTTAAAGAACTTTGTTCCAATGTCAAGGTCGACTATATATACACTTATAAAGCGTTATGTTCCTGTTCATACTTTCATAATAATTATAACAACTGCCTGTAACTGTTCCGCAGTATGGAAAAAACTTTTTTTGATGAAGAATTTTTGTTTGCAAAGTCGTAATTACTTCGCGAAACTTTTCGACGTTGCCTGAAGACTTATGTATGTAATGTAACCATTCTGTTTTGCTGTGTTCATTATGTTCTCGGTTTGCGGATACGTGAATCAAGTTTTTCTTTCTAAGTTAATTAATTAAGGCGACGATAGCTGACTTTTAATGATTTTATACGATGACGTCTGAACGACTAGTGTTAGTGATTTGGAAAAAATATATGTTAAACTAGAGCATTTTTTTAATATTCTAATATAGGCATATTTTTGAGTATGTTTATGTTACATAGTGAAATTAATTTGTAAAGTTATGTTTAACGCGGATAAAAACTGAGAATGACCGAAAACCCATCAAGCGTATTTTTCTGAATCTTCACCATATTTAAGATAATTAAATTATTAATCATTTAATATACGTGTTTTATTAAAATACCTTTTGTTTTACGTGTAATAAATTAATAATGCGTCTAATTTGGGACAGCGCTCCTTGATGGGCGAGTCCTATTACTGGCTGGACGTACGACGCGTTGCGTGAGCTCAGTACAGAGCACGCAAGCTAACCATTCAAGGTCACTGTCATATATCTGCGTCTTAAAGCTGCGGTTTCCTAAAGGCGCGCTGGCCGCCACACAACGGCCGGAATGACGGCTGTCATGGAATGATAGCAGCGGGATGTGAGTTTATGGTATCACTAAACACTGTAGGAAACACACCAACTTCTTTTTATAATTAACGTTTCAGTGACGTCATTTGCCGGTAAATTGCAGATGCTATGTGGCGGCTACCGCTCTTCTAGGAAATCGCAGCTTTACCTAAGTCGGCCCTCTACTGCTACATAGGATGTGCACAGAGAGGTTTGTCTCGTTAGCTGCGTGGTTTATTTGTTTGCCAGCCACGCAGTCTACATTTTCACACAAAGCGAAGTTAAGCACATGTGCGCAGCTTAGCCGTGGGCTGCTGTGGAGCGGCGCCTTTATACTGAAGGTAAAGTTGTTAAGTAAAGGGTCTTTTACGACAGTGCGACAAATGCAGGGTGGTCTTGTTTTATTATACGCATGTTTTGATTACTTAGCTTTTAGAAAAAATACTCACAAATGCTTTGCAGGAAAGTCCGAAACACTGGAGAAACAAACATAATTTAAAGTTTTATTTTAGGACGCGTTCACACCAAAGCGTACTTATAGTTAACCGCCGACTGTTAGCGTCCAGTACAAAGCATAACATCACGCCAGTTTGCCCTGAAGGGTTAGCCAGAGGTGTACAAAATGCAGCCATATTTCACCAGTTATGTTTAAGTTCTAACAACAGGGGGCGAGCCTATTTGAGGCTACTGAGAAACTCCTGATGGAAAAACCCAAAAGCATTTTGCCTGGACCTCATGCTCAGCACTCGCTTGTACTGACTTATAGACCAGCGACGTAGTCTTAGTCATAGTTTTATCATACATTTTCGCATATTATGGCGTCGACAAAAAAAAAAAAAATGAAATGTGCCAATATTAACCAATAGGAGTGGAGCTCTGAAGCGGACTTTAGATTCTATTAGTTAAAATTGGCACATTTCTCCGCTCCGCTGCCTCGCTCCGCTCCAGTGGACAGGTAGCCTAGTAGGCTTGGTGTGAACGCGACCTTGTAGTAATAGGCTAGTTGACGGATCATGAAAAACCAATTAGAAATGTTCCTTGTGGTTTATTTACCTCAAACTATGAATATTACAATGTACTTAACTGATACTAACGAGACAATAGAATGTTTATTGTTATCGAACTGAATCAGCTTGCGTGCCGGCTGAGGGGGTGCAGAACTCATTTTTAGGGTTCCATAGTAAACAAGGAACCCTTATAGTTTCGTCATGTCCGTCTGTCTGTCTGTCTGTTTGTCTGTCAGTCTGTCTGTCTGTCCGTCCGCGGTCTAGCTCCGAGACCCTTAGTACTAGAAAGCTGTAATTTGGCATAGGTATACATATTAATTACGCCGACAAAGTGGTAAAACAAAATTATGAAAAACATTTTTTTTTAGGGTACCTCTCATACACGTAAAGTGGTGATGTTTATTTTTTATTTTTTTAACCCATAGTGAGGGGTATCATTGGAAAGGTCCTTTAAAAACATTTAGTTAGTTTAGTTTGTGTAAACTATTTTTGGATTCAGGGATCCGTTTGCGAAATATTAAGCTTTAAAGTGCTAATTTTTGTTAGAGTCAAGTGTCCCCCCCCCTGCCGGCTAAATGGTTGGTTTTGGGTGTGTGAAAAAAATCACAACAGTAGTTTATATCACGAAATTAAAAGAAAAACTATCACAGCTAAGTTGGCTTTACAGGTTAACGAGTAATAATTGACCAACTTAACTTTGCAGTTGCAAAAACATGTTTTCCCATACAATCCGTATGGGAGAACATATTTTTCAACTACGAAGTTAAGTTTGTTTTTGGGATAAATTCATCCCAACTACGGAACCCTTCATTGTGCGTGGTCCGACACGCACTTGGCCGGTTTTTAAATTTAATTTTGATTATCTAAACGGGGCATTCTGTCATGGCGGCTCAAGTGATTTCAAGACTTTCATTCTGTCAAATCTGCGAGTTTCTATAACAGTGTTGCTTGCATACAAACCTGATTTATTGCTTCTGTCGGAATATTATAATATTTGGTAGACTTAATTAACAACGCTTTTAAATATTTTAAAAATTATATTAACAGCAGACATATTATTTAAGTTAATGTCACAGACATATTATGTGTCTGTGGTTAATGTCTACTTTGACAGCCGTAGGTAGACCATTTCCATTTGTAAATTTTGAATGTGCTTACACAAAATAAGACTAAACACTATTAATTTAGTGGAATGAACACTGCCACATTGTGTGAGAGGGATACACTGCCAATCAGTGTTTTTTCTTTCAACACCATTTTTCAATCCTTTTGTACGTTTGGTATTGCAAAAGAAACTTTCTGACGTTTAAAGTTTATTTTCTATTTACAATTTGAAACAGTCGTCTGAAAGTCGTGACAATCATGTAGTATATTAAAAAAAAAAAATTACAATAGTTTCGGAGTTATGGGAGGAATGGTCAATTTTCATACAATTTCTTAAATAACTTTAAAACTATTTATTTGAAACTTATAACAAATAATATTTGAACCTTCACCCCTCTTTCATTTAACGTGCCACGGTACAGATTATAAACCTTTTTTTAATTTTCTAATTTGCCCCTCAAAATTGATCTCGTATTCAAAATTAATTCATTTGCGTTACACGTCCTTGTTTGGGTCACAGAAATTTATATATATACCAAAGTTCAACTTAATCGGTCCATTAGATTCGGAACAAATTGTTTGTGACAGACGGACAGACAGACAGACACACGAGTGATCCTATAAGGGTTATTAAGTTGATTTTTTATATTTGCAGCTCACAATCATTCTACAATGGAGAAGCTTGTGGCTAAGTTACAACAGCTGCACGGGTCGATCGATCAGGTTAAGCTACGCTTGCCGCGGTTGGTCTGTGGATGGGTGACCATCTTTACATACCAAGACCCCTCCGTGCCTCGGAAAGCACGTTAAGCCGTTGGTCCCGGCTGTCATTTGTAGATCTTTGACAGTCGTTACGGGTAGTTAGAAGCCCAAAAAGTCTGACAACCAGTCTTACCAAGGGGTATCGTGTTACCTAGTTACTAGGTTGTGGAGGTCAGGTAGGCAGTCGCTCCATGTAAAATACTGATATTCAGCTGCATCCGGTTAGACTGGAAGCCGACCCCAACATGGTTGGGAAAAGGCTAGGCAGATGATGAATCATTCTACAATGCAAAATTTCTATGGTATTTTTCTTACTGTCAACTAGCCTATTAGGAATAGCTCGTAAACGTATCGCAGTCCTTGTTTTCTTAGTTTATTTCCGAGCTCAGATTTCTAATTTCTTCAAAAGCACCGAAAATTTTTTGAAGGTATAACTTATTTAGGGCAGGTACTCACGTGCGAATGACAATAGCTTCCAGTACACTAAAAAGAAATTTTATTTGATGTATTTTGTCCCACATTTTAACAATTTAACAACACAAAAAAAGGAGGAGGTTCTACGTTCGTCTGTTTTTTTTTTTTGTATCTTCATCGATATTTTCATCTATAAATGGTTTTTTCGTTTGGTATAGGAAGCACGTAAATTTTATTAACTTTGCTAGGGTAGTTTTTGGGTTAGCTTTAATAATACGTATTTAATGCACTTTGTGTATAAATATGATGCTATAAAAAATCTGTCACTGTTGTTTACATAGCAAGTAGTGGTATACAAATTGATGGGGGTAGCAATTAAAAACAATCTATACCGAATTGGTAGGTAAACAGATACTCAATAAGTAGGTTCATCACACACAAGCAATGCGTCAGGCGAAGCTGGTATTTCAGTTATTACTGCCCAAATGTAATATAACGGAACATTCTGAAATAATGCACTCGCCTGAAAGTTTCCATTCTAGTGATTACATAAATTACTGTAGTAATGAATTACTTGCCGAATTAACACAATATTAAGCGATACGAAAAATTGTGTGTAATACAATTATTGCTTAGTGAAGAAGTAGAAGTATAATTTCTTTATTTTGCATAAAATATGGTACCTACATAAAAGGTCTTAAATATAAGAAGTTCCACATATTTTTCTTACTTACGTATTTCAGAAGAAAATCATATTAACATCATTTTTATTCATGAAGAAGCAGAAAACGATCAAATGTGCTGAATGTTGTCGCTTAAGAACGTACTTTACATGGATTGTGAAAAAAACACAAGAATACAAAAAAAAATCAGTTTAACATGACAGTATTGTTACTTTTCTAAGTTATTTTTTTTCAAATTTCCACGCGCCCAATTTGCATGCCCTTCAGACAGTTGTTATTTGCACATCGTAAATTGTTAGTTTGGAGCACTGTTTACGATATTTTGCTCTGGGCCTACGCCGTAGCTGACAAAGCGTAGCACCGGCTACGTGCGCTACGAGTTCGTAGCATCTCTTGCACCCTTTTTCAAACTCGATATTATTAACTTGCTTTGTTCAAATGTACATATATGATGTGTTTTCAGTTACAAGTTGTTACTGCTTTTGTCGCATTACATATTAAGACATGTATCCCATCGATGTGTCGTAACTCAAAGTATTTAATTCAATTAAACCATTTACAGGCACTTTTAACTTATCAAGGAGTCGGTCAGTCAGTCAGAAAGTTGAAGCTAGTTGCCCATTCCAAAACGTAGATCTCTATAGAGAAGAACGGGCAAGAAACTCCAAGGACACTATTTTATCACCCCGAATAGCCTGCAAATGTATTGTAAAAGTATCAATTTTAAGACATAATAATTGTCAATAATTACAACACTAGCGCAGCAGGTGCCCTATACATTCTACTGATGTATTACATTAAGAAGGACCTGATGACATTACATTAATTAAAACAACGCCATGTGTAAAATTTAAATAATTTTAACGGTCATTAATTAACGTTGTGAAAAATAGGTTCCATTTAGCTAAAGGTCTTGTAATTAAATTAACTAATTATATGGGTAACGAGCGTACATAGTGTGTTGTGAAGGGTGATGCCAATTAGGTTTTATTTATTTCCTATAATAAAAGTTTCGAACTAAGAATACAATATAAGGCAAGTTGATCTACGCTTCGGACTATTATCATCATTAAATAAGTAGTTATAACTATTTATTTGCGGTCGACGCATCATCGAAACTATTAGTTGTACTTAAATAAGTCAAAAATTGTTTAGCTAAGTAAGGATAGTTAGTAAGATTTTAGCAAGTAGGATTTATTGTACTATTTACACCTTTTTACATACCTATTAGATGACTAGATTTTTATAATTAATGTAATTATTTAGAAATATTATTATACCTTGCCTCGCCTGAAACACAGGATGACCTAGTTCAGGCACATAACACAATTGAATTTTTCGTAAATTTAAGCAAATTAGTATTTAGTGTTTTACCTTTTTATATGAATAAAGTTTTAAGTTTAAGTTTATCTCTTCTTCTTCCATACCTACTTCTTTCTAGTCGAAACTGTTTTGCTTTTTCTTAGCAATATAAAACGCCTGATCTAAGTGAACAGTCAATATTTGTTGAATCACAACCTCCTCCTTTTTTTGAAGTCTGTTAAAAATGAACAAATTGGTCTGCATTGTATCTTGTTGAATAACGATAAACCTGTATAAAACACATGAATTACTTTTATTTCCAATAAACTATGTATATAGTTGCCACGGTAGCTAAGATGTCCCGAGTTCACTTCGACTCTGTTTTGTTTTATACTTAACTGTGTTTTAATTTATGAGCCTGAAACTGTCTTCATGGAAGTCACCATGTAAAAAGGTTTCTGGTTTTTAATATATTTATCTGTAGACTATGTAACTTAGAATGGGTAAGTAACTATTTATTTATTATATTTGACTGATAAGGGCATTAAATATTATAGAGTATTTAGGTTGTTTATCGGCTCAAGCGATATATTTTTCCATTCGATTTTATCATCGCTGGATCTCAATGGAGTACTCATCATTTGATTTGTTAACAAAATGACAAACGTCACCGTACCCAGGCAAGGTGACAAATATTTGTAATTCTGTACCTGTATTTATAATTCTGTATCTGTATATGTAATATGATAATGTTACAAACTCACCCCTGCTGAACATTTCAGCCCAAAACACTGTAATTAAAAAAACATCACTATAATACTTGCTACAATCGAGGGAGCTAAGTAATGAATAGATATTCATTAGTTTATTTTCATTTACTGTACACAATTTAAACTTTAGAATTACAAGGATTTTTTAGTGTGACCAAAGTCGGAATTAACGCCGCCATCTTGTTTTTAGAGTTCCGTACCTCAAAAGGAAAACAGTGAACCCTTATCTCACTCGTGTATCTTTCTGTCTGTCTGTTTGTCCATCTGTCACAGCCAATTTGCTCCGAATCTCTAATGGACTTTTTAAGTTAAAATTTGGTACACATTTCTGTGACCCAAACAACGACTGTAACGTAAATAAATAAATTATGAATATGGGGGTCACTTTTGGGGAGCAAATAAGAAAATTTAAAAAAAGTTTTGCAAATTGTACTGTGTGACATATCAAATAAAAGGGCTTGTTGCGAGGATCTCAATTTTCTATTTTATAATTTTAAAATAAATACTTTTAATGATATTTTAAGAAAATAGTAGAAGAAAGAAGTCTATTGTCTTAAAATAACATGGTACATCTCTCAAATCTCAGTATTGTGCGTACAAACTTACATTTGCAGTTGGAATGTATGGAAGAACATGTTTTTCAACTAACTTTTTCAATATTTAGTTTGTTCTTGAGATAAATTCATCCCAACTACGGAACCCTTCTTTGTGCGTAGTCCGAGACGCACTTGGTCGGTTTTTCAATTCAATTTCTGTGACAATGTGCGCTTTTGAATTTCTAACGACGTTCATAAAACGTATTGAAATACGTGCACATTATAACGTTATCGTGGAAGGAAATGACAAAACGTCTTCAAATATTTCCATACATTTTACTTTCCTGTATTATCATGATGCCGTGACGTGGTCGTCTACGATGATATCACCACGTTGGTCATAAATGCGCAGAATTTCACAAATGTTTACCAACAACAATTAAAGTTTACTTAATTAATGTTTACTTCTGTTACTGAATAATATAATCTTTGTTCACTTACTACTGAGTGGCAATAATCTCCAATACACTGTAATATAAGATATAGTGACGTTTAATACTTATAAAAGAATGTGTTGACGCCTAGCCCGCGATGCGCGGGGGTCGGCTCGGCCCCACTCCGCGACGCGAGCCTATATATACGAGTGCACCGGATCATTTAGCGCGACCGAACCCTAGTTTTGTATTAATTCCGCATAATAAGAACAAGCAATATTGTAAAACTTAAAAGTAATAAACCAGTAGTATTTTGGCATCCAGAATTTGTATTCAGCTCCGCACACTTACCTGATACACCAAACATAAAGTCTAGCCCTAGACAGAATGTTCAACTAACAAAATTTAACGAAAAACAAAGAAGTAAAGAAGGTTTTATCTTAATCTATGCCTAGAAATAATTTCAGGCTTCAGCACCTCAAAGCAAAATTAAGCAGTTTTTTAATTAAGTTTATTCTATTTACTATAAGATAAATCTGACTCAGTTGGCTATCAAAATCTCGTCGGCTAACAGGAATAGATAGATGCTCACTTGGGCTTCTTTTCTCATCACACAGGTTTCTGTAGGTATCAGGTATTTCGTGTCGGAACGAAAAGATGAACGAAGTAATCAGTAAGTTCGGTAGCGGCGCAGACTACCTAAGGTGCCTAAGTATCAGTGGGCCTAGCACGAACGCGCGGATTAAATTAACGTATCGTAAATTCGAGCAGTGGTGGCCGCGACTTACGAATTGTAGGTCGTAGGTTCGAACCCAGACAGGCGCTTTACTTTGTGTAAACTATTTCGTCACCACTGCTCTCAAAACGGTGAAGGAAAACATCGTGAGGAAACCGGCATATCCTAGAACCGAAAATTCGAAAACATGTGACATCTACCAATCCGCACTGGGCCTGCGTGGTGGATTACGGCCCACTCCCTCTCACAGAGAGGAGGCCTGTGTCCCAGCAGTGGAAACATAGGCTGATGATGATGATGATGAAATAAGAACGATTTTAACGACATAAACATAACTGGGAAAATGTATGGGTGAGGTTCCTGTATTCCTATATATGGGTGAGGTGAAAAAAAAACAAAATGCTATAGGACATTTAGTTGTATTTTCGATCCAAAAATCGTTCGAATTATTAAGTTACGTTCACTTCTCGCTTTCGTACGAGGCCTTCTGAACTTGCAAAGTACCTTCTAATACACCCCTAGTGAAATCCAGGCTATGCAGGATCTCATACAAACAAATGAGGAGCTATCTTATTTCCCTAGCGGTGAGCAGATGTTATTAGTCGAGTGTATGGAGAACGTTCTACTAAGATGATGCAATATTTCATTGTGTACTGTAAGCCTGCTTGAGTTTTACTATGCAACCTTCATGAATATTGTATAAGTTGATGTTATTATGAGACAGACTTTTTCGTATTTGGAAGATTAGAAAATAAAAGAGGCTCAGCTTGGTGAGCTGATGGTTCGCGTCATTATGTGAAATTATATAAATTGATTTTATTTAAATAATTACGCGAATAACACTAAATAAGCTTTTCATTTAATTGACCGGTCCTGTCACAATACCCTCAGAGACGAATTTACTTAAAATCGGTGCTTGCTTTTCCAAGTAAGATTGAGTTTTTGTAAAATTACACAGAGGTATTATAAAATGGAACGAAAGAAAAATACTTTCAAAATTAAATTGTGAATACTGGCCTTTAAAAACCAACAAAAGTTTGTTTAGATGAGGTATCGATGTTAATTACAGTGAAGCTCTCCAAGGTCGATTTTATTCCTACTTTGATCTGATCGTGTAGTGCCTAGGTAGTAAAATTAACAACATCACACCTGAATTTACCGAAGGGTTAGGCAGAGGTGCGCCTATAGTTTGTACTGGGTGTGTGGTGTAGTGAAAATAATGCTGCTAAAACCACCACAGCCATAGCACGTTGTCAGGAGCTTTTGTGTCAGAATCTCGCACCAAGTGTCAGACATGGGAAATTTGGTCACCACTCGCAACAATTTGTTGTTATGTAACTAGCAAAAAATTGTCAGCAACTCTCAACATTTTGTAGCCAATGTCAAACTGTAGATAGGTATATAATGTATGTATTAGTAAGTTTATTTGCATGAATTTAATGTTCGTAACCGGACTTTTTTCGGGTTCCGTACCTCAAAAGGAAAAAAAAACAGAACCCTTATAGGATCACTTTGTTGTCCGTCTGTCTGTCTGTCCGTCTGTCTGTGAAGACCCTTTATCTCGGGAACGCGTGGAGGTTTTGAATTGAAATTCAAATAATATAGGTACTTAGGTCTACAGTTTTTTAAAGCTGTGAAAAAATCAAACTTCTATAAGTTAACGTAAAAAAAGATACAGCCGTTTATGCCGCAAAAAACGTATATTTCAACATTTGACAAGTAACATCGTATTATACTACAAGTACAAGGAAAAATCTGAAAACTATTTTTTTTTAAATAAATCACAAAAAAAAGTCTTTATGCAAGGAACGGGGGTCCAAATGTTGAAGTGAGTTAACCGTGTCGTGGTATCGTATGAAAGGGCTTCAATGGCACAAGCTAAAACAAATTTTAATTATTTTTATGATGTTTTCGATTTATGACGAAGATTGTTTTTTTTTTTAAATCCCTCTTTTATATGTATAGGTACCTTATAACTTTGGTGTGTGTAGTACCTAACAGTTTATACTGTTATGCGGTTACCTAACTAATTTAAGTATGAACTGTATTACCACAATTTCACTTATAAAACACAATAATATAATAAAAAGGGAAAAGCTCGAGAAAAACTACGATTCCTGAACTATTTATAATATGTATCTACAAATTTGTACGGAACCCTCGGTGGGCGAGTCCGACTCGCACTTGTCCGGTTTTTAAAAACGTTCATCAGTTAGTCCACTTGTTGCATGTTTTTCCAAATAATAGCACTTTTAAAGAACGACCGGTTTCTAAAACGATCCAATAATTCTGTTATAACATAACACCACCGCCTTTATTCCCCGAAGGATGACGTAGAGGTGTACCTAGTTTGTACCTACACCGTTTTATGAATGCCCCGTTGGTCGTGGTCGTAAGCGCGACTGCTGAGTGTGGGATCCTGGGTTCGATTTAAGGGTCGGGCAAAGTGTTATTGAGTTTTTCCATTAGGGATTTTTTAGTAACAGCCTGGAGTTTGGAAGTTGGCAGTGTGATCCCTGCCCCCGTGTCTCGGAAAGCATGTTAAGCCGTTGGTCCTGCGCCTGATCTCTCTCCGGTCGTTCAGATTGCCGTCCCATCGGACTATGAGAGTGAGGAAAGAGAGAGTGCACATGTGTCTGCGCACACACGCCTGCACTATAATATCTCCCGCGATGAAGGCTCTCCGTTGAGATTGGCCGCCATGGCACCAAACACGGTCTGGAGGACTATTTGTACACCCACATTTCGCCAGTAATGTTTAAGTCCCATGTAATAAGGAGCGAGCCTATAATTCTGTTATCTTTATAAAAAACGGCCTTAATTCTCAAAATATTTCTCAATATCTGTGTAATGGTTATCCATTAGTAGGTAAATATTAATTCTGCCAAGACGATCATCGTCGACGTTCGGCGTTTAAGTATAATTACCTTTATCTTGGTCGTCGGTTATTAAAACAGTCGTTTGTTAACGTTATTATGGGTAATTTAAGCTGCGGTGTGGGCCACAGCGGAAGCGGGAGCGATGAGCGGGACGGGTCAAATTGACTGCTCAAGACTTCGCGAGGCAAAAATGCCGGGGAAACGTTAACATGCGCTGACCTCTTGTAAGTATACATTTAAAAGGCTATCTTGAAAGAGCAGGATCGTTAAATAAGCGTTTTATTTAGGACTGACAATCATTTGATTTTACAGCCAACTATTAGGTACTATAATTTGCTTTTTTCAAGGAATTTCTAGCAATAAAATGCGTGTCAGCTTTTAAGGAGAGACTGATGGCCATGAGCTCAAGAACAAGAATGAATATTAGAAAAGGATTGAGTCTACGTATGTGTAGACTAATCCCCACTACTCCACTAAACCAACAGAACTTCCGCCTCAGTGCTGCCAGTAAAATAATAAAGTGTGTATCAAGTCTGTTATCAAAAGTTTACAAATTGGTACTTATTAAAAATGAGCTGATTCTCAGCATAATTGCAGTAAATAAGTTATTTCTATATGCGGCAAACAATGGTTCTTGCTACTAATCATGCCGCCAACAGGTATGCAAATAAAGCTGTTGTTCTACTAACTACGGTTTTATTTGCTACTAGCTGCGCCCCGCGGTTTCACCTGCATAAGTCTCAATCCCATGGGAAAAGAAAGTATCCTATGTTCTTTTCCAGGGCATCATCTATATATATGTGCCAAATTTCATCCAAATCCGTTCAGCCGTTTTAGCGTGAAGGCGTAACAAACAAACTTACTTTTGTATTTATAATATTAAGGAAGGATGATGAATGCTGAATACATCGTGGTATGACAATTGTGTGGCTGTGGGGTAGCTATTAAAAGGTCTTTTTAAATCGGTAAATAAGGGTGTTCGTGCTCTTTGAGGCACATATCATGGGCCTAGCGTGGCCGAATGGCCACCCATCTAAATGCTGATATTTAGCCATTTAGCCTAGAGACCCTTTAACTGTATCTTATTTTTCCGCGACGGTTGACGGAGTTCATGAGCCCATGGCTTGTCTTGAAAGCCCATTAATTAGTACCATCAATCATGTTATGGGGTCCGAACGAACTTGTTAATGGAGTTTTACGCGAAATTAAGCAATAATTACGAGAAAATTGGCAATCATTCATGCTATTTATGTGGGTTTGAAAAATTGCGTTGTCAACTTCTGTTGTCATGCGTTTGAACCACAACCGTTGCAGTTTTAAACTGCTTGAGGATACAATAACATAAGTGTACTTCCAGTCTAATTAAAAAGCTACTTATTCCGTACTTACTCCAGCGGAACACACGGTACCATCGCACTGCAAACAAAATATTTAAATGTTAATAATTTCTGTGGGTTAACAAAAGTCACTTGGATTTTTTAGGTCTTGACTAAGCTGGCAAGAATCGGTCATCCTCCAGCTACCTGCGAATGTCACAAAATGTAACTAGGAGATTTATACACTTATACTAACGCTTTCTCCCCATGGGAGTAAGCAGAATCTACAAAACGTCACTTGCTACTTTATTATTTATTTATTTCAGAGAAAACTCCATAATAGGTTACATAAATAACCACATTCTCAAAACAAAAAGATAAAATCATAATAATTATGTTAGGGTGTTAGTAACAGAATTGTACCTAAAATAAAATTATGTTAATATTGTTAATATGTTTACCTAAAGGATGCCTATGGCTATTCTTATCCACAAATTTTGGAAAGGACAGTCGAAACGGGCAGCAATAGCATTTTGTATGTTGTTGCATGGTTAATGCATGCATACACCATGCATGCATTAAGCATGCAGCATGCAAGCGAGCATGCAACATGTAGCATACAAGCAAGCATGCAGCATGCAAGCGAACATGCAGCAGACATGGTTTCTGTCACGGCGACGCTGTGGGGCTCCAGCGGTCTCACGCGAGCTTATCGTTACAGATGGTTTAACGTTCACCATCGCAGCTTCCGCCGCGCCAGCCTCAGCCGCGGCGGCGAGCGTTACAACCATCTGCTCTTCAACTCGCGGGCCGCCTCGCCTCTCCACGCATACGCGATTCTAAATTACACTCTAGGGGTAAGGCAGACAAGACGGCGTGGAGTCAGATTTATAGCGATTCGTTTCTGTCACTAAAACCTCATTTTTAGCAAACTAGGTTTTAATGAACCTAATTTTTAACAATTTTATCACAAATGAACATTCGGAATAATTCACAATTCACATTATATAATACAATACTTACGACATATGACGTTATTTCATGCAAAATTAGGAGTTTTAAGTATGGCAAACGTGTTATTGATAATGATTTTCGGACAAATAATTTTAGGAGAAAAAAGGGAGTACCGTTTCTGGTGGTCTCCATTGTGTAGTAACAGTTCTAACCTAACATAAGCTAGGATTTTCGATAAAAAAATTTTGTCTTATATTTTTTGTCATAACAAATCATTTGACTAAATGTTTATTGTATAAAGATTGTTTGCTGTAATAAATCATTTGATTAAAGACCAAATGCCTTAATGAAATTATCCTTGGTAATATTCTGCAGAGTAAAAATTTTACCAATTGAAAATGTGCGTACTAAAATCATTCCAAATATTGCATTGGTATAAAAAAGGTTGCTAAAATTTGTTTGGATAATGAAATTTTGTCAAAATAATTTTAGCAAAACGGCAGGATCCCCATCGCCATTCCTCCAGGTTTCTTCGCCATGTTGACCCTTATCTGTGGCGTGTAAGGTTGTTGTCATGTTATATGTGTCGGATCCGGTCATAAGTACGGACATGAAACGAATCGCAAGTGCGCTGCTGGCTACAGGACGTGATCTACCCACACCTAAAGCGCGCGTTTCTACAGAGTCGTGATGTTTTAAGGCCACGGCGAGGAGGGATTCAGCTTCGGATCGCATCGGAGTCAAGATGTCGCGGAACTCTTCTCGTTTCGTTGTGCTCAGTTATTGTATTAATTGTAATTTGGGATCATTGTGTTAATTTGTGATTTTAATAAACGCTGTCGCACCCAGTGTGTATATAATTTAGCTAGTGTGTTTTTTTTTTTTTTCCCTTGTCCTAAGGTTCAACAATAGGATGAACCCTAATCTTATTACAATCTAGCCTTATAAATAGACTAATAAGTAATTTAATTATAACCTAAACTATTAACTTGTCTTTACTAAGAATGTGTCCAATAGCACTTTTCTTATTGTCTCTATTAAGGCGAATACGTTCTTGTGTTTGTTTGGCACTTTTGTACTTTACACTATTCACTAACACAAAAGACTAAAAAGAACAAAACCGTTCGAGCTAGTGCTCGAACGGTTTTGTTCTTTTTAGTCTTCTAACTATATTTGTGTGGTCGAGAAGCTGGATTGCCTCGACGTTCACATGCTGATGAAGTCTCTTTTCGTGAGTTTCTGCAAGTTTCTGGATCACTTTTTCGATGAACACAACTTTTAGGCCCCGGTGGAGGTCATCATTTCGTATGTACCAAGGTTTCGTATTTACAATTTCCCTTAGCACTTTGTTCTGGAATCGTTGTATTATTAATATATTCGTCTGTTTGGTGCAGCCCCATAGCTGAATACCATAAGTCCAAACTGGCATCAGGACTTGTTTGTATAGCAACAATTTGTTTTGCACGGACAGCGTGGAGTTTCTACCAAGCAGCCAATGCATTCTTTTGAATCGGAGGTAGAGTTCATCTTTTTTCTTCTTAACGTGGGCTTTCCAGCGTAACTTTGCGTCAAGGGTCATACCGAGATACTTGACTGTATTCTCGTATGGGACTTGTTTATTATTTATGTAAACTGGGGAATACTATTGTTTTTGTTGGTAAAATCTATGTGAACAGATTTGGATTCATTAAGTTTAATCCTCCTATTTTTGGTCCAGTCATAAACTTGATTTACAGCCATTTGAACCTTTTCTACTGCTTCTTCGTGGCTGTTTCCTACAGCCATTATGGCTGTATCATCAGCAAAGGTCCCAATTGTGTTTTGCTCTAATTTAGGAATATCGCAGGTGTATAGTAGGTACTGGACCGGACCTAACACACTTCCTTGCGGTACGCCAGCTTTGTTTTCTTTCAGTTCTGAGTAAGTGTCTTCTTGTCTTATTCTAAAGAATCTGTTCAGAATGTAGGATTCTAATATATCTGCAAACTGCTTTGATAGGAGGTT
The DNA here is from genome assembly GCA_963680765.1 of Agrochola lychnidis. Lineage (NCBI taxonomy): Eukaryota > Metazoa > Arthropoda > Insecta > Lepidoptera > Noctuidae > Agrochola > Agrochola lychnidis. The sequence goes on along the minus strand of OY796855.1, from coordinate 26,660,920 downwards.
CTTCAGTTTATGTATAAGGCCTTCATGTCATACTTTATCAAAAGCTTGCGCTACGTCTAGGAATACAGTAGAACATACTTTCTTGTCTTCAAGGGCATTTTCTATTATGTTTGTGATCCTATGCATTTGATCGATGGTAGAGTGTTTTTCTCGAAAGCCAAATTGGTGCTCTGGTATTATGTTTCTGCTATCTATTATTGGTTTAAGCTGTTTGAGTAACAGCTTTTTAAATAGCTTGGACATGATTGCTAGCAAGGAAATAGGCCTATAAGATGATGTTTCGTGAGCCGGTTTCCCTGGCTTAGCTATCATGTGATTAATTTGATAGTAAATTATAATGTGATCTGAACTGCAAACGTTTTTTCTATTGCGCATTAACCAACACTACCCACACTACGCCCACAGTAGTTAAAATATCGCTGATAATGACGAAAGAGTCACTTACCCGTCTCCGACATATGAAGGTATATCTTAACTTTCGATTGCTACTTACTGTAGCAAGACAGGTTTCTCCATTGTACTGTAATAAAAATAGAAAGTTTTATATTTCACGTTGTAGGATTAACCAATTGCACTGTCTCGTAAGTCTCGTGTTTGCTTGGCGGTTAACAGGAGCCAAAGCCGAAAATACTGGTTCAGATACCGCAAAGTGTCAATATGACAACATCTTGCACCTTTCTAAGCATGCAGGCATTACGGATTCCGGGACAAGAAATTGTCACGGGGAAGTAATGAAGTAAGCATTTTTCTGATTCTTCTCTATCTGAGAAGAGGCTCTTGTCTGCAGTAAGAAAATTATAGATTGATATTGATGACTTACCCCCGCAGAACATGGGCTACCTGAACACTGAAAATATAATTTCACGTTGAAATATAAATCAAAAGCTTGCTGACGTAGACTTGCCTCATTATGTCTAGAGTCATCGTACTTATCTACAAAAAAAATAATGTAAGAAACATGGATCGCTCGTAGCGAGAGTCTATTAAAAATGTATAGATATTGAAGTATCCACATAGGGCATAAGGCCATAAGTTAGTACTATTAATAAATAAGCGTTGTTTCTTACGTAATTTTTTTTTTCACTTTTTAGTTGTTATACCCACCCCACACAAATTCGTAAACCACTTCTTGCTATGTAAACAACATTGACAGAACATCAACATACAGAAAGTTAAATCAAATACGTTTTTATTGAAGTTTAGTCAGAAGCTACCACAGCAATGATAATAAAAAGAACATACATTAAAACAAATATATACAGACGAACATAGAACCTCATCTTTTTTGAAGCCGGTTAACAAAGTCAAAGTCAAAACGATACCATTAACTACTCACTCTGGCGTCACAGCTGCACCATATTGTCTGAAAGGGGTAAGCAGAGATATAAGGTTATTTTTATATTTTGCGTCTTTTGTTTGCAGAAGCCACAAGCAAACATAAAAAATGCAGTTCATTTTCAAAAAAACGTGTTTTGAGACTACTTAAAAGGTAACTCAAAAATACCAAGATCTATGGAGAGCTACTTCTCATGGCATACAAAATAAAAGTTTCTTTACATTATAAAAATGTCAGTTTCAGAACTTCGCAATTTCTAAGGTTTCTTGGAATTTTCTCTATTTAATTAATTAAAATATAGTGATTTATTATATTATATTATTTATTTATAGATAACTGTTTTGGAAACTGGACAAACGAAACGATGATGAGCTGCGAGTGGGGCAATTTGGAGTTTGACGTCGGAACCACCGGGGTCACCTACTGGCCAGTTTTATGGAGAAAGAAGGCCTCTTTATGATGAATTCCTTCTTCAGAAAACGTGAGCACAGAAAGTGGACTTGGCAGAGCCCTGATGGTGCAACAAAAAATGAGATTGACTTCATTATGTCGACGAAGAGGCAAGTATTCAATGATGTCTCTGTGATTAACGCGGTGAAAACTGGAAGTGATCACCGTTTGGTAAGAGGCATATTGAACTTGAATATCAAGCTGGAAAGATCTCGACAGATGAAGTCTACGCTCCGCCCAGCACCGATCCAGGTCCAAAACCCCGAGACCTTTCAGCTCGAACTTCAGAATCGTTTTGAGTGCCTAGGGAGCTCCGTGGACGAATATAACGATGGGTTCGTGGAAACTGTCCATACGGTTGGGTCCAAGATCTTCAAGACCCGCCGTACAAATCGAAACAAGAAGCTCTCTGATGCTACTTTGCAGCTCATGGAGGTGAGGCGCGAGATAATCCTGCAGTCTTCAGACGATGCGCTCAAATACCGGCGGCTCAATAGACAGATCTCTAAGTCCTTGAAAAGCGACCTGCGCCTCTATAATACAAACCGTGTTAATGACGCGATAGAGCGGAACGAGGGCTCCAAGGTTTTTGCAAGAGATCTGTCTATTGGACAGAGCCAGCTTGCGAAACTGAAGACCGATGATGGCAGAATCGTATCCGCCAAACCTGAACTGTTGAGAGAGATCGAGAGTTTCTATGGACACACGTCAACCAGTAACCCCGTTACGAATCTAGCAAACGACCCAAGAGCTAGATTGACCCGCCACTATACCGAAGACATCCCGGACGTCAGCTTGTACGAGATTAGGATGGCTCTGAAGCAGCTTAAAAACAACAAGGCGCCAGGTGATGACGGAATTAACGGCCAAACTCCTGAAGGCCAGTGGAAAACCCGTTCTTAAGGCCCTCCAGAAGCTTTTCGATTCTGTCATACTCGAGGGTCAAACGCCACAGGCATGGAACAGAGGTGTGGTGGTACTCTTCTTTAAAAAGGGCGACAATGCCCTGCTTAAGAATTAAAGGCCCATCACACTTCTGAGCTATGTCTGTAAGCTGTTTTCAAGAGTTATCACGAACCGTCTCGCGCGCAGGTTTGACGACTTCCAGCCTCCCGAACAAGCCGGATTCCGTAAAGGCTTTAGCACCGTAGACCACATACATACGCTGCGGCAGGCTATACAGAAGACCGAAGAGTATAACCTGCCTCTCTGCTTAGCGTTTGTGGACTACGAGAAAGCCTTCGATTCGATCAAGACATGGGCCGTGCTGTAGTTTCTTCAACGTTGCCTGATCGATTTTCGGTACATCGAGGTGCTAAAGTGTCTGCACGAAAACGCCACTATGTCAGTCCGACTCCACGACCAGACCTCGAAACCTATCTTTCTGCAGCGAGGTGCGAGACAGGGAGACGTTATCTCTTCGAAACTGTTCACCGCTGCACTGGAGGATGTCTTCAAGGTTCTGGATTGGAAAGGGCTAGGCATCAACATCAATGGTGAGAATATCACTAACCTTCGGTTTGCCGATGACATAGTTATCATGGCTGAGACCATGGAGGACCTCAGTACAATGCTCGATGACCTCAGTAGAGCCTCCGAAAGAGTGGGTCGTAAAATGAATATGGACAAGACAAAGGTCATGTCAAATGCCCATGTGACACCTACTATCATGAAGATTGGAGACGCTACGCTCGAAGTTGTGGACGAGTATGTTTACCTAGGACAAACTGTCCAGCTAGGTAGATCCAACTTCGAGAAAGAGGTCAATCGTCGAATCCGTCGAATCCTCGACTGGACAGCGTTCAGGAAGCTAAGCAATATCTTTTCGTCCCATATACCACAGTATCTCAAGACGAAAGTCTTTGACCAGTGCGTGTTGCCAGTGATGACCTATGGTACTGAAACGTGGTCGCTCACAATGGGCCTTATCAGTAGGCTAAAAGTCACCCAAAGGGCAATGGAGAGGGTTATGCTTGGAGTTTCCCTACGTGATCGAATCAGAAATGAGGAGATCCGCAGGAAAACCAAGGTAACCGACATAGCCCGAAGAATTGCCAAACTTAAGTGGCAATGGGCAGAGCACATTGCTCGCAGAACGGATGGCCGATGGGGTCGAAAAGTTCTGGAGTGGCGACCGCGTAACGGAAGACATAGCGTTGGAAGGCCTCCCACAAGATGGACCGATGACCTTGTGAAGGCCGCAGGAATCCGCTGGATGCGGAAAGCACAGGAATCGGTCGAAGTGGAGGTGCTTGGGGGAGGCCTATGTTCAGCAGTGGACGTCTTTCGGCTGAAATGATGATGATAAACTGTTTTGATATTAATCAAATGGGACGGGTGGTAAAAAAAGTCACAATTAAGCTGTCTTCTGATTGGTCGGAACGACAGCGATTAATCGTCTGTCTTTGGAGATATTAAGTTCGTGGCTCGGTTTGGTGCGCCTTCCAAAATGTTTTCGTTCAAAAGTAAGCCCTTAGCTTCAAATTGTGTTACTGTATGAAACAACAAATAATACCTAGCTGCTCGTGACTTGCTTGCATACTTATTACGAGCCCTGGTTAGTTGTGGAGTCCCCCCCGGTCAGAAGATATTCTAGCTATAACCAAATCGATTGGACTCGAGCCTACCTAGCTCGGCCAATTTCTTGAATGCAGCTGCGTATTATCATAACATACCTACATACCCGCCTGCACTAATAATAACATTATGTAGGAACAGATTCGGAGAGAACGAGATGAGATTGCTAGTTGCGATGCCTCAATTCGGAGTTCTTCTAATTCCACGTAACAACTACGCATTGTATCTGACGTCTCGAATATCCTACATCACGCAAGCAGAGTTATCAGCGTGACCGACATACATACAGAAACCCGACAACAAACGCCGAGTAGTAGCCCACCAGATACAACACTCGTCTGCTTGGAGGATTCTGCCTTTTTTGTGAACTATGAGTAACCTACCTCCCTGTTCCTCATTCCTCCATACTTCCATAATAGGTAGATCTATATCTGCAGCCTTTTCCCAATTATATTGGGGTCAGCTATGTTGGAGTTCTTCAATAAATAAATGAATAATTATCAGTGGTTACCTTGGTGTTCACGAGAAATACAATCAGCCAGCAGCCAATCGGTCGGGACATAGTGAAGATCACTCGCTCGCGCACATCATTTCACGGTGCTAACCTAGTTATGAGAATCATTCACGGCTGGTGTACTACTAATTAGTTCATGATACGGTGGGCATAATTAACCGGTTAATCCGATAGTTAGCCTTACCTACATCAACTGTGATGTAAAGATAACTATCGGCAAAGATTTGTACAGATAGGTCACTCCGTAAAATCATTTAACTAAAAACCGACTCTTGCTATGACACAATAAAATGCAATACAGGTCGCACAGCGCTATTTACCTACAGTTATATTCACCTAGAAGTTGCCTCTCTTTCTATCGCGTAACTCTTATATCTTCTGACTACGTTACGCCCTCTGAATTCGACAAGTCGAGCCCGCCGCGTACCTACTTGTAGCTTCATAACTAAAATGCGGAGTGGCTCATCTGTATTTATCTGTGCTATCGGGTATCGGTTGTAATATGAACATAATACCGGGATAAAAATTATCCCACGTAGACCCGTGGGATAATTACCAGCCTCCACGCGGGGAGGCTGCGGGCAAAAGCTAGTAATTTTATAAATACGATGGTAACTCTTCACGCCTAAATCCCGGAACTGATTGTTACGAAATTTTACAGATTGGTAGCCTAGAACCTGGAGAGGGACATGGACTACTATCATCCTCGACATTGTTATAAAAAAATTATGAAATAAAATAAAAAAGGATTGTGTGGTTTTATGAAACCACGGTAAAAGTGAAACTTCTATAGGCGCCGCCATATTGGCCTTGGCTGCTCTGACGAGCGCCTTTCACTTTATCCCTACTCCGCGGCCGACCGTCACGCGACATGCAACACACAGACGAAAAAGTTTGAGACGATGTAATAAAAGTTTCACTTTAATATATGGCAACGAAATCGCGGGCAAAAGCTAGTAGAATATAATGTTATTTAATGCTTGTTACAGACCATTATTGACCTTGAGAAAGCTGGACGCGAGAAGATGGCGACACTTGTTAGAAGCCTGTGTCCATTGTCCAGCAGTGAACCTCTTTCGTCTGAATAATAATGATGGTCATGGCAGGCAGGTACCTAGTTACAATATATAATGTTAGGTCTACAACGTTAAGAAAATCTTTGTTATTATAACATTATAGCCAACTGCCCGTGACTTCATCTGCGAGAAACTTCTTGTTGTAAAATATATCCTATGACACTCGGTAGTACTCGGTAGCTTCCCATTAGTGAAAGAATTTTCGGAATCGGGTCAGTATAGTTTCGAAGATTACCCCCACACACAAATTTTACCTCTTTATTATATTATTTTATACACCGTGACATTTTAGTCGACTTACAAAGGGCATCTAGACTACCCGACGTAAAATATCTCCAGGAGCAATAAAAAATTTGTTAAAATATATCAATGTTTAGTAGTCATTGGATACATGAAGTGGGCTGCTTTTGTAAGACGACTAAAATGTCACGGTGTATAGTAACGATGTTATCTGTGACTGTTTTGTTTGTTGTAGTCTTAAAGCTGTTTGCGGGAGCTTTTAACCAATAATGATCGGTACTTAGGAATGGTCGGATATGCCTACCAGTCGGTAGGTAGGTATATTCTTATTGAAAACCACATTTTAGCTAAAATATTTTGCACTTCATAACTAACGAACCCTTTATAAAAGAACACTGGATCGTTTTCCGCAAAATGTAAAAGTTAAATGAAGCGAAACGTAACTCGGAGAGCACCACATTTTATGGAAAATGGCTTGAATATTTCAAAGTTGCGAGCTTATTTGAATTTGAATGTAATTGAGTCAATGGTTGTGTTCAAGTTATTAAGGAGATAGTTTTTTTTCTCCGGCGATTAGGCCCACCAAAAATTGTGGCGTCTATTAATGAAACACATGTTGATTTGTTCCATATGATCTTTAGATTACAGTGGTAGTAATAATTATACTTCGTTTATCTGGAATACTGAGAAATACGAATCATAAACTAAAAAAATCACTAAAAGAACTATTAAGCTGTTTCAATGTGTTATTGAGTAGGTTGACCTCATCGGTATTATAATTTAGTAAAATAGTGCACTGTTCAGTAATAAGTAGTAGGAATATAGGGTGTTTTGAACGATTCATGAAGTAAAAAATCACTAAAGTTACAAACCAATTTCATTATTGTTAGTATATAAATTTCAACGTCAGACGACTTAGAATTAGATAGTATTTCATCAAAAAAGATGCAGGTCGCTCCACCTCTCATCTTGGTACCGTGTCCAAGATAAAAATACTTAAATACCGCACGCTCAATATTACTGTGCACAACAGCCAACAATACCGACATCTGCCCACCAAACAGTTGCAACAGTATCCAGTAAGAGCAGCTCTAGTGTAAGAAATTGAAGTTCTAGGTAGGTACTTATTTAATGCACCTGAATTTGTTTTATCTGATTTGTGTTAGAAAATAGCGTATCCTAGAATACAATAGAAAAGATTAATTATTTATTTGCATAGAAAGTAGGTACAAAAAATGCAGATGTTTTATAATTAGTCGGCACGGTTGGCGCAGTGGTTAAGCGATTGATTGCTGCGCTGCGTGTCGCGGGTTCGATTCCCGCACGGAACAAATATTTGTATGACCTACAAGCAGTGTTCCGGGTCTGGCTGTTTGTGTATGTGAGTTTAAATGTTTGTAAACGCACCCACGATACAGGAGAAATTCCTAGTGTGGGGCAACGTTTTTTTTTTAAAAAAGTAATAATAATTAGAGATCCTTATACTTCCTACCTTAAATTAGGCATGCAAACATTTAGTACAGTTGCTTAATAGTCTAAAAATACTATTGCTCGCGCAAGTTTTAGTAATAAGTTTTTTTTTTATTATAATCCGAACGCAGTTTTGAGCTATATTCCTTCCTTCCCAATTCCCGTACAACGGAACGAAACGGACGCTCATCGCACGCACCAATCAGAGGCTGCTGCCGCTGTAGCGAGAGCCAATCGCATCTGCTGTGATTTGAGGTTACTTCTCAAATTTTGGACACTTGTCAGTGACCGCTTACCGCTAACGCCCACGCGCCGCGCGCTCCAAACCGCACCGCTAACGCCAACCGCGCCATCTTATATCAAAATTCACGAGCTCTCTATTTGTAAGGCCGATACAATTGTGACATTTTAATACCCAATAAGTGCACCACAGTGACTTGAATCAGTGAACACCAGGATAGCCAGAGCTGTCCTTGAGTCAACGTGTTTCGTCCAGAAAATTCCCAAGTAAGTCTATCCATCCCTATTCCTTATTCATACCTGTGTGTAGCTCAATTCTGTGTCGGCTAATATTCCACACCACGTAAATTATTTTCCCGCGTATGGTCCTTCGAAGCCGCGTCAACTTATACACCAACTATCAATATGAAAATTCTTATAATATGGTCAATTAAATAAAATAAAGATTTAAAGATGTCAGGATTAATTCGTTAATTAGGTTATTATTCTATCTAATATTATTATTGTTCTCTTTGGTGTGCTGGAATCCACTGCAAAATAATGTTCTTTTCCGCAGAGTCAACAGGCACAGTATGCGTTTATATTCCTGTATCCAAATCTCCATAATGAATAAAGGGTTTCAATACTTTCTTCCATCACACACTTTCCTCAAACTGCATCTAGATGGTTTGACTGAAAAAGCGTAAAATCCATGCGTTCACAAGTTTCCGGACATCTGCAGCAGTCTCAGACAACGTCTTCGTATATTGCGTTGAAATCTTACTGACATAACATCATCATCATCATCATCAGCCTATAAATGTTCCCACTGCTGGGACACAGGCCTATACAGACATAACATGCTTCCGGAGTAAATGCTGTACCATTTTGAAGATTCCATATTCATTATAATCCTTCAAGTATACACAAGAAAACAGAAATATAAATTTCATGAAATTAAAAAAAAATGGATAAATTTAATAAATGGTTGTTATCATTTGACACTTGTCTTTCTGACAGTGTCAGATAGTGATGTAACTCGATTTTAATTAACTCGTTACTCGAGTAAATAAAATAAAGGCTTGAGTCCATTTTCTCTCAAAGTGCCACTCGATGTAGCCGTGATTAGATTAATATCACTAGCACTGCTACATTAGTTAACTGTCATTCTTAATTATATAATTCAATACGTAGATAAGTAATAAACCATGGTTTAGATATTTATATTATTTATTTCATGTGACGTACCTTCAAAAAACTGTGATGAACAGAGTCACAGAGTTTTATTATGAGTGAAAATACATGTTCTGTGGGTTAGTGCTGTCAGTTGATAACGTGTAATTTTTTCATTAAAATCGTCACCGTATTGTCTTTGATTATCTGATTAACAGTGGAATGTGAGTAGGAGAAAACGCTCTTTACAAAGTCGAACAAAGCCGATCTTAGGCGAATGTCACTGACTTAACCCCAATGTACCAATATTGACAGTTGCTGAATTTTGGATCTTGCTATGATTTTTTTTTGACGTTTTTTTTTTGTATGCGTTTCAAACGTACGAAGGTACTGGGAACTTCCCTCTAGCACCTACCTTAGTTTCAACTTGAATTCAATGTTCGAATCACATCGGGACAATCGAGTACCTGTGCGTTAATGACTGAGTAACATCACTAGAGTCAAACTGACAAGCAACCAATAACAAACTTAAAAATGGGATTAAACGAAGGAGGACCTTCTGCAGCGTCAATGGTACATTTTTTTACTTAATATAAACAGATTTGGTTACCACATCGAATTGAAAACAAATCATATACCTAAAAATATATAACTTGTTTTTTATTTCATAAAATCGTTAAAAACGCTTCAATACATCTTAGACACTGACGACCATAACTGGAATTGAATCAATTGAGTGCATTATCAAAACATTATTTTTTTATTTCGATTTCGTGATCTCGGTTAGACTTCATCAAAAAATCAACCATTTTAAATGATTAATTGGTTACTTTTTTTAGGCATAATGCGATTAACAGACGTTACAAATTACAATACAGTGACCCAAAAAATCTATCTACTTTAGATAGTGTTTTTTTTTTAAGTATGACTGCTAAAACCTGTGGTCTTTTTGATCATCAGTCCCATAGTGTATGTATGTAAACAGTTTTCTTTGGGTACCAGTCGACAGCGATGCGGATGAATTTTTCGATGCTATATTTTAGTTTGTGAATAGTTTTAGTTAAGTTAGTGTATAATTTTGTTATTTTTATCAATTTATTAGTTATAAGTTGCTACTTACTTATCTATATCATTTAATAATTTTAAAATAAACACATGTTTAACTTTAAACAGAAGTAGACATACTTCACAGTCTCACTATAGCTGTCTCGTTCTAGCATGGCAATACCGGTCATTGACCCACTTACATTGTCTCATCATCATCATCATCAGCCTATAAATGTTCCCACTGCTGGGACACAGGCCTCCTCTCTGTGAGAGGATACATTGTCTAGCATTTTTTATTTAAATAACTTAAATATTGTGCGCTAATGACCTGAATCAATATCTGTCATGATCTTCAAAATTTTACAATAACGAAAAACCATACAACATAGTTTATTGGTTGGATTCCTACGGAGAGATATTAGGAACAGGGCAATGACCGTTATTGCAACGCCAAAGCGCGAAAATTCCTAATAGTAAGTACTTGGGTGGTATAATCCATCAAATGCCATTGAAGACGTCTTCTGTTCAACACAACACCTAGCCAAACCATCCAACAGTGTCTGAGTTCCAAACAGTTTTCGTGAAAATAGTTGTGCTTGACTTTGATGAAGTAAATCCGATATATCTCGCCCCCGAGTGGAAGAGCTGCCTTCACAATGTCCTGATGAATGAATCTATCTGATGGGGAATTCCGTATATTATGTGGGTAATTCAGTTTCTTATGCCTGGTGGCAGACGGCAGGCAAATTGTAGAGTAACTACGTAATGAATAGGAAGGAATAGTTCTACTGGATTTTCTATTTGCGTCAGAGCAAATGATAGTCACAGAACTAAATAATATAGTACAACGGTACGAGGAACTTTTCACGCGTGCTCAAAATCGAAACGAATGCTGCAATCTTCTTTTTTCAATTCAACTTTACGACAATATTTATTTTCACAAAAACAACAACACCCCGTAAGCAACCCCGAAACGCTCTAGGTATCCTACAATTTTTTAATGCAATGAACGTTTGTTTCTAGTGCAGCGATCGTGAAGTTGAAATAGCCCTGACAATACCTATTTTAGTAGCCACGTAAATTACTTATTGCACTAGTGGTTTAGTGATAATTTGAAAAAGATGTGTTTTATTCAAAAGGCACACAAATCGTGCCAATGGAAACATTTCCTGATGCTTAAACCGATACATATACGGTGCAATGCCTACACGATCAAAATGTATGGAACACCAGATTTTTTTTAAATAACCGACGAACAATTTCAACGCTGTGGGTCTAGAATTATGTACTGAATTCAGGTAACAGTTTGTACGTCGATGTCCTTACACCGTGTATTTATCAATCTTACTTCTCGTGGTCAAGTTACTTGCGAAGTCTCAATGAAAATCAGCTCCCATTCGCCGCACTGTGGTTCCGGTCTTACCTATATTATCGAATATAACTAGATACGAGATATAACCAGACACAACATTGTTGCCGTTGTGTCCCCCGGGATACCGACGTGTTTGCCTGATTCCACCAACCAACAGTCGTCATCCCGGCGATAGATAAACAGATGTCTCGTAGGATAAAACAAGCGATGTAGTTATGTGGGAGTTTTAAATTACATAAATAAGATCATTATGTTGTATTAACTAAGTATGCATCTTATATACATAATGGTGCCGATTCCCTTGTTCACAAACTAAACTAAATTTAAGTTCAGTGCATCTTTTTCTTTCTATTTCATTAAGAAAAGGACAGAAGATAAATTTTAGTTTAGTCCTGTCAAATTAATCAGCACCTGTCACTACTCCATACAAGTTTAGACGTGATTAAAAACTTGCCTACTAAAATTACGTCGTTTAACTTAAATAAATAAAATAAAAATACATAAATCATCCGGGATGTTAAAACCTTAGATGGTGAATGACACAATATTAAAATTTAACTCATCATGAAAGTTTGCCTCCATTAAAAACAATTTTAAGAGCAGACTAATCGAGAGTCAATTTCTCAAAACCAACCACTGGGTTATGCCGCAAATTACTTTAGTATAAATAAAGCTCATTTCCATGAAATTAATCCTATACAGCTGTTGTTCCATCCGACTAAGACCTTACCTATCCTTGTCTTACGATATTGGACCTTACGGTCTACAAGCCAGAATCCAAAATCGCTATTTATAAGAGCAAGTTTATGAAATTCATTACAAATTGAAGGATTCCACAAAATGTGACGTTCAGTGTTCGTTATGTGGGTTTATATTGTTGTTACTTGTACAATACTGGTTTTATGTGACTTGGCTTTTGATTAACTCCATTTTATGCGGCAGTGAATAAGAAAATGTGAGTAATCCTCTAGTGAAAGTCAAGCGATAGGTTTTTTACGGTTTAAGCTAGTGTTTTAGATACGTTAAGGTAGGCCATAATAGATAATAAATTATGCCTTTTTGTTTCGGTTTTATACATTTCACTTATATTTTAAAAACTGTATTATTTATTAATTTATACAAGGTGTAAATTCGAAAAAATAAATCTGCTGTTCCCTACATTTTGACGAGTTCATCATCATTATCATCATCAGCCTATAAATGTTTCCACTGCTGGGACACAGGCCTCCTCTCTGTGAGAGGGAGTGGGCCGTAATCCACCACGCGGGCCCAGTGCGCGTTGGTAGATGTCACATGTCTTCGAATTTTTGGTTCTAGGACATACCGGTTTCCTCACGATGTTTTCCTTCACCGTTTTGAGAGCAGTGGTGATGAAATAATTTACACAAAGTAAAGCGCCTGTCTGGGTTCGAATCTACGACCTACAAACTCGTAAGTCGCGGCCGTCACCACTGGGCCACCACTGCTCTTTTGACGAGTTATGAGAACATAGATGTAGGGAACAGCAGATTTTTTTTTGCAATTTCTCGTTTGGTCCCATAGTAAAAGTTGTTAATAATGCTGAGTAAAATAACTCCTTAAGAGGTTTTTTAACCGACTTCAAAAAAAGGAGGAGGTTTCTCAATTCGACCGTATTTTTTAAATATTTTTTGTGTGTTCGCGGATAAATTCGTCGTTTATGAACCGATTTTGATGATTCTTTTTTGTTAGAAAGGAGATATTCCAAGGGTGGTACCATGATACGGAAACCAGGATCTGATGATGGCATCCCAGAGAAATCGAGGGGAACCTTTGAAAATCGTAGTGGCGACTAGTGCGTTTGTTAATTTTTTATTAAGTATTTTAAAGCACTACTATTCAATGAAGGTCTGGAGTTGATCTGACGATGGAGCCGAAAGACAGTCGAGGGAACTCCTCAACGATTTACAGCAATTACTTGGTGTTTGGGCTTGATTAATTTGTATTGATGAGAACTTTACACCTAGATGGGTTGTGACTGTCATTAGTGGTCTGATGATGAAGACGAAGGACAGTCAAGAGAATTCTTCAACGTTTTACAGTAGCTACCTTGTTTATAGTAAATCTTGCAGTTGCTCTCGGAAAACACCATTTGGTGAAGTGGAACTGATGATGAAGACCACAAATGGCCACCGGAACAACTCAATAATGAGTATTTCACCGATTGCGATTCGATTACTTAATATGATTGCCAAGAAATTTATGCTCGTCACAATGCATAATTATGGAGAAATAGAGCTGGGTTAAGTACCAGGAGAACTCCTCAACGATTAAAGTCCCTGCATCGGGATGAGCAATTTTTTGTAAAAGGTGATGAGCAGTTGACATTAAGTTATTGTAACTGAGGTAAACTACAAACGAACCCATTTGATTACAAAAAAAAAAAATTGTTACTTATATACAAAACCAAAGACACCGACTTCCGAAATATAAGTTTATTTTTCAATAATCAATACTCAATTCTTTATTGCATTCCATATGTATTACATAGATGGTATAACAAGTAAAAGATCAATATGGACCCTGTCGGGCACAGCAAAATTAGGAGAGAGGAAGAGGGCTAAGTAGCAATTCAATATTATTATAAATTATTAGATGTGTTTAATTGGGTGTGTTTTTTTAGAAGTCGGTTTTTTTTTTGTAAAAGAGTTTTTCAGTTACCTATTTAGTTTACAGCTTGTATATAGGTACTTTATTGAACAACAGAAAATATATAACTATAAATAAATTACATTTTCGCTGCTAACCGTACCAACTAAGATCGGTAATTGCTTTAATCTGACGTTTCATAAGTGCCCATGTAGGTTTATGTGAAATAAAATATTTTGATTTTGATGATTTTGATTTTAATCTGATCCTCTTTCTCATAGTTTGGGCTCCAATCTATTAAAAACTCAATTGAAAGTTAGGGGTCGTCCTTTAATCACGTAAGGTTCGAACAATAAATCACGGAGAAATAAATCACGATTAAAATCATGATGGGTTAATGTGACGAGTACGTGGATCCACGCGAGGCGCAATGTCTTTTTAATTGATTCTGAAATTACTGCCATACGAAGGGTTAAATGATGGTCCCTTAAGGGCTGATAAGTTCCACTTAAGGCTCAACTGAATCTAGTATTAAATTGGCTACATTTAAACACACTTTACTTAAAAATGTAATAACTTTTTTTCAAAGATTAAAATAAAAATGATAAGACCGTAAAATAAAAATGAGATTGCAGCAATTTACTTTAGAATTTATTCATTATTAATTATGGTTTACATTAGTGTCATTAATATTAATTAGAAGTAGTTGTTACAATGATAATTTATAAAACTATTTTATTTCATTTTTTATTTAGTTCTCGTTTCTATTACATTTTTATATTAAAAGATATTAAAATGTATCATTTTTTTGTTTATTATATTAAATTAATACACAATAACATTAGGTACTTTAACAAAGATATCCACTTAAACAAAACAGACGAAATGTGGGTGTTCTATAGATAAACCACGGCCCAACCCTTCGGGGATACAAGGCGTGATGTTGTGTCATATTATGTCTATTTTCCTTCCAGTTTATTTTAGTATAGCGTCATTGGCCCCGAAACTATTGGGCACCGAGTAGGTACCTAACTAAAGACAGATTTTTTTGGCACTTTGTAAGCGGCTTTTTTAAGCCACTTGCAAAGTGCCAAAAAAATCTAAACATCTCCTAAACCACACAAGTTAGGTACATGAAGTAAAAAAAAAAAACTGCCTAATGCATCTCGGACCACGCACAATAAGGGGTTCCGTAGTTGGGATTAATTTATCCCAAATACAAACTTAACATTGTAGTTGAAATACATGATCCCATACATTCCAACTGCAAACGTAAGTTTGTACGCACAATATTGAGTGATTTACCACATGGTAAATCTCTGAATGGTTATTTTAAGACCATATACTTCTTATAGGTTTCCTGTAATCTATGAGTAAAGAACCATTCTTTGTATTTTATTCAAAATTTTAGGCTCAGTAGTTTCGGAGATATGGTCAATTTTCATCTATTTTCTTAAATATCTTTAATTTTAAATTATAAAAAAAATATATTTGAGGTCCTCGCAATAAGCACTTTTATTTGATATGTCACACGGTACAATTTACAAATCATTTTATTTTAGTTTTTTTATTTGCCACTGAAACGTCAAAGTTCATTTATTTACGTTACACGTTCGTGTTTGGATCACAGAAATACATAATGTGTACCCAACTTAATCAGTTCATTCGATTTGGTTCAAATTGGCTGTGACAGACGCACAATTTTTTCCTTTTCTGGTATGGAACCATAAAAAACATGAAATCCGTTTTATAGGTGTTTTTTATTTGCTATTAAATACACTTGAATGTTGCTTTTTACTTCATAAAGCCATCTTGCGTGGTTTCGGAAACATTTTATGATAAGTTAGTGGCGTTTTATATTGCTTGTCAGTGTATCTTACACATACGCACAACAGGTGACAAATATTTTAAGAAATGAAGGAATTAGAATCTAACCTTCTTAATACAAAACTGACAACTTAATACCAGACTAATTTGTCAGTTTTGTTTAAAGAACTGAATTTTTGTGACAGTTAGATATGTTCTATGACAAAAACTGGGTCGATGACATAAACCATGCCAAGAGAAAAAACCTTGTTTTGTAATAAGATCAAAATATTTTCGAGAAAAATCACGTTGAAATCATTCAATTATGTTGCTGTGTAGCTACAAATATCAAAAGCTACAAGCACCATACGTACTAACTCAAATATAAGGATATAATCACACCCACACGGTCCACATCGCATCGATTCCTTGTTCAATAGTGACCGTGTGTTATAATAACACTGACATTTTCGTTGAAATTCAATTAATTACGTCCACTCCTTAGAGAATACATAGTAGTTCTACACTTGTTCCCTTCATAACATAACCTTATGCAATCACACAAACATGATCCAACGATCAGCTCCACCGTATTATATTCTTTGGCCTCATTCCTTTGGGAAACTCGTAAATTGGAACGGTGAGTGGAAAAATGTAGGTACTAATAGTATTTGTAGTTTCGGATAATAATAGCTACGTATATCAGATAACTTTTTTTTTTGTAATGTATACAGAAATTGGAAAATGAATTATGCAGGCTTCACTGGAGCATACAATAATAAGAGTGTTTTGGATGATTTTTTTTTCTTTTTTATTCGTCGTATTCAATTAAATCTCAGCGGCAAAGAAGAATAATCGGTATTTCATGAAAGAAATGGTCCCAAATCTGCTGCAAACTAACTAGAACACTCTGCTAAATAGTTTTGTTAATATTGACAAAGTTTATTTTAGTTTAGTTTACTCGTTATTAGCAGAGGTCGGAATTAGGTAGAGTTATTTATGTACTTACATCGAAATGTTGATATTAATATGGATCTTCCCGGGATTTCTAATAGACAATCCCGTGCGACCAACAATATTGCAAATAAATAATAATAAAAACCTCAGAGATAGATAAGACAAACAAAACAAAGATAATTAACATACAATTTTTAATAGTATTAAATTCACAATGCACACGTGTGCGCATTGGAATTTTGCAACTTCGGACATCCGATGTCGTTGATGTAAATTTGGCAACGTCGCGCGTGCAGTGGTTTAAATTGTGTAAAAGTAAATAACTTTTTATTTAATAGATCACGGGATTTTTCTGTTCTTCAAAATGAATCCCGGGATTTGGGGCATTTTCTTTCGTTGTATGAAATCAGTGTAAGTACATATAACTCTACCTAATTCTGACCTCTGGTTATTAGGTATTAGTATTTTTTAATCAAACACAAACAGGAGTGTTACAAAAAGCGTTTGTGATTAATAAGTATTAAGCTCCAGATAAAAAAATTGAATTAGCTTAATCTATAGTTCAAACTCTTAACCAATGTAATGTTTATTTTAGTCATCAATCATAACAGCTGACTGACCTCGACATGCAGCATATTTGATAAAGAAAGACTTATGCAATCAGAAAATGTTTAAATAACTCTTATAGTATTATTTTAATATTACGTATATACAATCATTTTATCACAATATCCACTGAAAAATTTCCTCTTAAACACACCTATAGGTACACCTCCTTAAGTGACATCCCCATCTATCTTGAAATCATGATACATCAACTGACTATCATTATTATTACATAACGTCGACGTCACACTGTTCCTATCATTGATCAGGATGCTGTTCATCTTCTTTGGAGTTTCCTGTCTCCATTTCTCACTGCAAAGACTGGTGGTCTCAGTTCCATAGTAGCTGCATCTCCTGCTCCTCCTATCGAGGCGGTTCCTCTTGTTCTGGACCTCGGAGCGGACCCTGACGAGATGGGCCCCGTCCGATGTGTGGTTGACCGTGGTCTCTCGGATGCTGGAGTGCTCGCGGCACCTGCTCTTCTTCGTACCGACCTTCCCGCAGCAGAGGGTTTCTGTGAAAGCGATGCGGTATCTGTGGGAGAAATAAATAAGGCATTATAGAACTAGTCCAGGTGAAGCTGGGAAAACTTTAAAACTATAGTTTTTAGTTTATAAAAGGTAATTGATTTCGTGCGCGTGACAACGCGCGGATTTTAGGGTTCCGTAGTAAACAAGGAACCCTTATAGTTTTGTCATGTCCGTCTGTCTGTCTGTCCGCGGTCTAACTCCGAGACCCTTAGTACTAGAAAGCTGGAATTTGGCATAGATATACATATTAATTACGCCAATAAAGTGGTAAAACAAAATTATGAAAAACATTTTTTTTTAGGGTACCTCCTCTACACGTAAAGTGGTGATGTTTTTTTTTTTATTCCATGATGTGGGATATCATTGGAAATGTCCTTTAAAAACATTGTGAGTTTGTGAAAACCATTTTTGGATTCAGCGATCCGTTTGCGAAATATTAAGCTTTAAAGTGCTAATTTTTGTTAGAGTCAAGTGTCCCCCCTGCCAGCTAAATGGTTGGTTTTGGATGTGTGACAAACATCACCGCAGTAGTTTATATAACGAAATTAAAAGGAAAACTATCACAGCTAAGTAGGCTCTACAAGTTAACGAGTAATAATCGACCAACTTAATTTTGCACTTGCAAAAACATGTTTTCCCATACATTCCGTATGGGAGAACATGTTTATCAACTACAAAGTAAAGTTTGTTTTTGGGATAAATTCATCCCAACTACGGAACCCTTCATTGTGCGTGGTCCAACACGCACTTGGCCGGTTTTTATGGATGATACACGTAAAGAATTCTTTATTTTTATAACATTAATCTTGTATGTAGGTAAGCTTTGTCCTTTCAAGAAAGCACCTAATTATAATTCTGCCTACGCTTTCTATTACAATAATGACTTGTAGATCTTTGATAGTCGTTAAGTGTAGTCAGAAGACCGAAAGTCTGACAACTAGTCTTGACAAGGGGTACTGGGTTGCTGAGGTCAGACAGGCAGTCGCTCCATGTAAAATGGCGAGGCAGATGATGATGATAATCAAAAGGGGACTACTCACCTATGACTCATGACATTGTACAGGATAGGGTTGACAGTAGCGGAGATATAGTAGAAGGCCCCGGCGACGTAGAACAGGTACTCGTTGATGGTGTGGTAGTGTCGCGACGAGGTGCCGTAGATGAAGAACAGCCGCTGGAAGTGGAACGGCGCCCAGCACACGAAGAATGCCACCACAACCGCCGCTGGAACAAAAGGGATAGATTAGTGGCGTTCTGGGATAGATTACACAGATAAACAAAATTCAATTTTTTTTTTGTTTTATGAAGTTTCTTAACTGTTTCTTAGTAATTTGAGTTCGTTGATTTCATATCTACCCTCAGTTTTTTTCTAGCAGCTCTAGTTTTTGTGACACAGGTACTTCTTAAAATTTCGTTACGCAGCTTACGATTTTTTTTTGTGCTAATAATTAGTAAATTCCATAAATAAATCGATATGTCTACATTAAGAAGAACTTGCTTAAACGATCCAAATAGTTTTTGTGCTGTTTGTGGTAAAAATATGTTTCGTTTAAGTGCGTCTGACTTGTCGGGCGAAGTGTTGTACTAGATTTTTCCATTATGTTTTGGATCCTGGATCAGTCGAGCAAAGAGTAGTTAGACCCTTGTCCAATGAAAATGTTTGTAGTAGCCCGGATACTTTATTTGTGCCTAGATTGTGTTGCTCCCCTAAAATGTTGGTGTGCATTGTAGAAAAACATCAGTGCCACTCGGGTATGCACTTATGCTGGAGAAAATAAGTTTTTAAGCTATTGCATAGCTTTTATCGCGGGCTTTGAGCGCGGCGTCCGAATCAAGAAATTCCGTAACGTAACGAAAATAAAACCTAACACCCCCCACCCCGAACGTAATTTTTGTTTTATGTCATCACGTCATCATCCCAAGTGTAGCGTTTACAAACAGGAAGTATGGAGGTTACAAATGCTATGCAACAGCTTTACCGCGGCAGTCCCCGAGTGCCACACGTTTTTTTTTCTCTCTGTTGCAATCCGCGATTAGTTTTTATTTATTACTTTTATCGGATGAGTCACGCTCTTCCCGCCAATATTTACCTCCAGTAAATATTGGTGGGAAGAGCGTGACTCCAGCGATCTACTTCGTATTCGATCCACACAGGTGTGGGTGGACTACACAATGTCTTTCCTTTTAAGTCTTTTCCTGTAACTTCTTGTTTTCAGTGCGGCAGCCAGATTGTTGGGTTCCCTTTTCAGTCTTTCCTGGTATCTTTTTGTGATGTTTTTGATTTCGTCCATGACGGTATTCATTGATAACTCCTTCTGTATTTCAGCGTTCGTGACAAGCCAAGGAACGCCACTAATTGTGTCCGTATGGATTGAGGAGCCATGTCTCATATTTAAACGCGGGTGCTACCAATATTTAATAGTAAATTAGCCAATTTTGTAGGCTCGATCCTGAATTTTTTTGAAAAAAAAAACAGTTACGCGACGTTAAAGGTGGCTTGCTAGTACTTGCGTTTAAATTTGAGACATGGCTCCTCAAGATACCACTAATTGACCTCAAAATAGCATTCTGCATTCTCTGTATGATGCTAATGCTTGAGTTACAGGCGTTGCCCTAAAGTTGAGAAAATAAGTGAATAGCATTTATTGCAGTTTATCCAAGTGCTTTTAAATGAACGGTTTAGGTTATAAATTCTTTTTAACAAGCTGTTCCAATATCCCAGATTACATTGGATAGTACCCGGAGGGTGCCAAACGTAACCCTACTACTAAGCCTCCGCTGTCTGTCTGTCTGTCAGCGAGCTGTATCTCATGATCCGTAATAGGTAGATAGTTGAAAATTTCACAGATTATGAATTTGTATTGCCGCTATAACAACAAATAATAAAAAATAAAATTAAAGGGGATCTAAAAAAAATAACCCTGGCATGTGGGGTTTCATTGTCTAGCGCTCATCGAGTAGGGATTTTATTTTTTATCTTCAAGAAATATGATGAGATAGGAGGCAGTAAAAGTTGTCAATTTTAGATCATTTTTGTACGAGCTCTATCTCAACAACTAAACAAGATAGGAATTTGAAAGTTCTGTGTATTACGTACTGTATATAATCAACAAATACTAAAAACGCTGATTCATGAGGTATTTTATTTATATGGGTAATTTTTTGCAACTGCAAAAATAACTTTGTAATTATAGTATCATTATGAAATATAAATTTATCTTTGCCATTTTTAGAATTTAAGATGAAAATAATATTCTTCGTTAAGTATTTTCATTTATTTGCTAAATAATTTATGCTGGTACGGAACCCTTTGAGTGCGAGTCGGACTCGCACTTGGGCGATTTTTTTAAATAAGTTTGCGAAATATCAGACGTGGGTATCGATATATCATAGCAATAAAAACAAATAGAACTTTTGAAAAAAGGGCATCCGATTTCCGACATGACACACGTGTGTCACGTTTTGATTAAAGAACTTGATAGGTAACACAGTTTGAAAACGAACAGCAAAACCTAAAACACACCATTTCTGTGTAGGATTCTGTTTCTCTGACACAGTTTTTGACACGCAGTGTTCTAATTGGTAGGACGTTAGATATTAGCAGCTCCATTGAGCCAAATGCTGTCCACTTTTGGACATAGTTCGACCAGAGGTTCTCATTTCGTTATTATGACAGTACGGTTATTTTCACATTTGGGGGTAGCTAAGTGTCTCCAAACTAGGGATAAGAAGTTTGTTACCAACAAAGTTTATAACTATGAAAGTTTCCCGCTAGATGGGGACACTATTACATGAGATTTGCGTTAGTCTGGGCTGGTGCTAATTAAATGGAGCTAGACGAGACTAGACCATTTGCATAATTTCCTGACATTTTCATATTGCACTCACGTTAAAAGCTCTTTATAATGGAGCACTTACAAACTGTAGCAGAACCTTATTTTATTCTTTAACAAAAAGGAAAAATGCTGAACCAGCTTCATAAATATTTAATGCCTCTTTTCCTAGAAGGATTAGAAACCGTCTTAGGTTATAAATTTTAACTAAAAGTAGTTTTTTTTAGAAAGCTGTTCTAATTCCTGCTAGGCTAAGTTAGCGATAGGAGTGTGTTTATCATGTCATAAATGGAACTGGTGGAGTTTAAACTTACGAATATAATAACGCTTGTCAAACCAACACCCTATTAGCTGTTGTCACCTGTGGGCATTTAACATGCACAACCTCTAAACCCTGTCTCTCTCTAAGTTAATTCTAACTGAAAATGAAACCACTTATTGTGAACACGCCTCTGAGCTCTGAGCCCTAGATCAACAAACTAATAAACTAAAAACTTCGACACTCAGACATAGGAGCAATAATCTCTCGATCATGTGGCCTCTCTGACCCAAATCAATCGAGTGACGGGTATGTATTTATAAACAGACCCCTGTCAACCTCTCAATTTCAAGACAGTTATAGACCTTTGAGGAATATTTATAAAGTTTTGCAACATAACACGCTTTTCCTTGAGACTTCTCAAAAAAAAAAATCTTAATTACAGTGCTATATGGCTCTTTTGGTGTTTGTATGATATTGACAAGGGGCGCTGTTGGTAAAGATTTGTGCAATTATTTTGTGAAATTGTACTGATGACGACATTAGTTCCAATTTTGGCCACTCGTTAAAAGATCCTTGTACTAGTCTTTTCACAGTTATTATACTTACCTCTGATATTGCATCACTGTCAAAGTCACAGTGATCTTTATTCTCGTTATGATAAGGTTACTGTTGGTTTGCTGCTACTGACAATTCTGTCAAAATCACAAGGATCTTTAATGTTGTTGCATTAAGGTTGCTGTTGGGTTGCTATTGTAGTGAGATCCTCGAATTGTAAAAAAAAAAACTTAGTCATGTTGCACTCATCTGGTTGCACTTGAATTGAATGTACAATCTCAGCAGTCAGTAGCGCAGCAGGCCAGTGTGCGTTTTTATCAGTTACTAGCTGTAGCCCGCGGCTTCGCCCGCGTGTATGAGGGAAATTATCCCACGGGAACGTACTACCGGGATAAAAATTATCCTATATCCTAACCCAGGTCATGGTCTACCCATGTACGAATTTGATTCAAAACTGTTCAGCCGTTTTTCAACAACACGTTGTAACGTCATCGTGAACGGAAATTAAACAGTTATTTATGCAACCGTTGTATAATGATGGGTATTAAAACACGAATGTGTGTGTTTAAAACCTAATTATATACAGTTGCATACAATACTTTATCTACACCCATGATATGAATCCTCTATAAAAGGTTCCGAAACCATTGGGTGTTTGTAATTCAAGATCAAGAATTAAAAAAATCCCACGAAATTCAGTACAACTGCACGTACGAGTGTCGCCTGCAGCAGCACATCGTCGCACATGCTTGCAGCGGGTGCTGCTGTCCCCCGCTTGAACGTTGAAACGAGTTGCATAATGAAATTAAGTACAGCATTATAACACTCATTTGGATGATATAATGGTTACAATGACACTGGCTGTTTTAATGATGGCAGTAAACTAACTGTTTCAGAAAATTTTATAGAAGATTTATAGCATGGGTGTAGATAAAAGCGTTTTCACATTTCCATATAATTTACTTCTCTTTGTTATCATGATACCGTGTCTGTGGAGGTTCTTGCCCATTCTTCTCCATACGAAACTTTCTTTTGGAAGGTGAAAATAATAATTAATTCGATAAAAAAATAAGCAACGACAGAAAAATTAATTATGTGATAGATTCATGGTGCTTACATATTTATAAATGTTATAGTTAACCGTAAAGTTTTCCTAAAATAACAAATAATGAATCAGTGTATGAGTTCATGCCAAAATTGTTCGACTTTCCTTTACATTTAGGTCGCGCGGTCGTGCTGCCCCTCCGTCCTGTGCACTACTTTGTCCCTTCGCTTCGTATTTCCCACATCCAGGCCAGAGAGCGACATTGTCCACTATTGCTTTTCAACGTAGATGACTGTCAAACACAATTACTTTGGGTTTCGATAGTACCTGAGAGTACAATGTTACATGGACAACACTGTGACTACGTTACTACCAATTTATTTCGTAGAAATCCTTTACTGTTAGAAGCTCTAGTCTAATACTATAAAGCACTCTGTGTGTCACACTACTTCGCGTCGAATATTGGGGTCATGCTGCGGCCACAGACACAGGCTATTACGGTGGGCACTCTCACAATATCTCCAAATACCGGAAAACCGTTGTCAAAACGACGTGACGGCTCAAACGGCAGTTCTCGGAACATTTTGCTTTTCAATCAATGGCTTCGCTTTCATGAGAAGTCCGTAGACTCAATTTTACCAGGCTTTTAGGGATCGAATAGGTGCTTCTATTATAAGCTAAACGATATACACATGGCTACACATCAAGCTTAAGTACATTTCCAGTATAAGCTGACCTCGTATTGTACGGAAATCCTATATCCTGCGAAACTTTCTTCCGACTGCCACTAAGACTGCGCTTGCACAATCCCTTTTACTTCCCATCTTTGACTACGCTGATGTCAGTTATCTTGATCTCACTGAGGCACAATTAGATAAGCTTGAGCGACTTCAAAAGTTTTGCATAAGATTTATATTTGGCCTGCGCAAATATGATCACATTTCTGAATTTCGTACAAAGCTCAAGTGACTTCCCATACGTCTTCGCCGGAATTCTCATATCTCATTTCAGCTCTACAGTATTCTGTTCAATCCTACAACCCCCTCTTATCTTAAAGAACGTTTCAAGTTCCGTCATGACACACATAATAGATATTTAAGGTCATCGGAAAATTTGAGACTAGAGATGCATTCCACCGGCTTTTATGACAAATCTTTTAAGGTTCAAGCAGTACGGTTATGGAACACCTTGTCCGTGTCTATAAGGCGTGCTCAATCTTTGTCCACTTTTAAAATTCTGGTAAAAAAACACGTTCTCTCTCCTTAAACATCGTCATTACATATAGTTCCTTGCTCTTGTGTCATGTTTATAATCTTATGTATATCTGTTATCTATCTAATATATAGTTATATTTATACAGATAATTATATGCTTAATGTATCTGTGTATTCTGTTGTATATGTAAATGGTACACCACTGACTACCTGCAGTATTGTCCCTCCTTTTCCATTTAAATCCATCCAAAGGTTGTCTGTAAAAGATCGCTTTTAGCGATAAGACCGCCCATTGTGTCACCCAATGTAAAATTTCTATATTTATGTCTGTAATTTATATGGTGTACATAATAAAGAATATTCTATCTATCTATAATGCGAGATCAGCATAAACTGGAATTGTATAGCTTGCGTATGTACAGACAGCCTCAAAGAGATGTAAACGACAAGACTTCATTTGACTGTCTAAAATTTGTGTTCCATAATACTGTATCATTGTGTAGCTACAATTAAGTACCAAATGAGTAATATGATATTACATTGCTGCAATATTATGTAACAAAGATTGTAGACAGTTAAACGAATTTTTGACGATGTATTCATCTTTTTTAGGTTGATTGTTCTCGCTTCGATACTAACAACTAGATAAGAGTGTAAATAAATAAATAAACAAAAAAACGGCCAAGTTCCAGTCGGGAAGGGTTCCGTACCACCGAACAATATTTAGCAAATAAATAAAAATACCAAACGAAGAATTTTATTATTTTTCATCTAAAATTTTTTAAATCGTAAAGATAAATTTGTATTTCGTAATGATACTATACATTACAAAATTATTTTTTGTAACATAACATAACATCACGCCTGTAATCCCCGAAGGGTTAGGCAGAGGTGTACCTATAGTACACCCACATTTCGCCAGTTATGTTTAAGTCCCATGTAATAGGGGGCGGGCCTATTGCCATCAACCGGGCACAAATCCAGACTCCGGGCTACTACTGAGAAATTCCAGATGGAAAAACCCAATATCACTTTGCCCGACCCGGGAATCGAACCCAGGACCTCATACTCAACAGTAGCGCTTGCTACCACTAGACCAACGAGGCAGTTTTAGTTTTATTTTTTGTAGTTACAGTAAATCACCCATATTTAATTAAAATACCTTATGAATCGGCGTTTTTAGTATTTGTTGATTTATACAGTACTAGCTTTTGCCCGCGGCTTCGCACGCGCAAAGGTCGGAAAATATCCCACAGGAACGTACTACCGATATTCACTTACTTACTTATCAAATGTCCTAACCCAGGTCATGGCCTATCCGTATACCATTCATCTAAATCTGTTCAGCCGTTACGGCATGAAAAGGTAACAAATAGATAGATAGGTAATAAATCTGTTTTAGGGTTCCGTATCTCAAAATGAAAAATGGAAACCCTTAAAGGATGACATCGTTGCCTGTCAAGACACTTTTTCTCAGAAACGCGTGGAAGTATCAAGTTGAAATAGATAGGTATTAAAAACTTAGGCTATGCGCGCACTACGGATTTTGATCGTTACGGATAATATTTCGTGTTGTTCTATCTCCTCTCAGGCTCATTTTCTACGAAATGTATGGAAAGTTTTTTGCAATTTTTGAATTTTCTCGTACTTGAGTACGAGAAAATTCAAAAATTCGCCCTCCGTTGGCCCGATATATTTTTTTGACGCTAGTAATAAGAAATAGGATCGACAGGCATCAAAAAAGTTTTTGTGAAAATTACCCATGTTCTTGCTGACTGTACAATTTTTTCTAAATCTGTGAATGCAGATCAAAAAGTTAAGGACAGTCTCCTAAGACCGTTTTCTTGTAGCGACAACGGTTAAGGTACCTGCCCTTATTGCCCCATATCAACATCCACCCTGTATATGTTATGATTGACTACTTAGCTCCATAAAGGTATAGCGTGATGATAATGTTTTAAAAGGTTAAATCCGTAATTATCTGCAATATTCTAACCTTTTGGATAGTCTTTTTACAGTTTGCGGTAAACTATAGAAGAATACGAACATAATGCAATATTGCTCATCCCCCATAGCAAATAGCGTAATAATAATTTTTGAAAAGTCTATTGTGACGTTTCCATTATTTGACATAGATTATTTATACAAATTTTCAAGTTAATCAAGCCAAACAGTAAAATCCTCCCCTGTAAAAATAAATACCCCTTTTCACCCCGTCAGGGGTAGATTTTCAAAAAACCTTGATATACGTTTTTATTTGTTTTCAGTCTTAAGTATAAATACTGAGTTTTGAGTTAATCAGACCGCGCGTTAAAATTCTTCCATACAAACTATGGCAGCCCCCAATCCTCCCTTAGGGGGTAGTTTAGAAAAACTAAAAATGGCAAACTTTATAATTTACATAGATAAGTATTCGTGCCAAGTTTCAAGTTTATTAACTCAAGGAATAAAATTTTTCATACAAACAAAATCCCCCCTTTTCACCCCCTTAAAGGTCGATTTTCCAAAAACCCTTTCTTAGTGGATGCCTACGTCATATTATCTACCTGTGTGCCAAATTTCAGCCCAATCCGTTCAGTGGTTTGAGCTGTGCGTTGATATATCACCCAGTCAGTCAGTCAGTTTACCATTTTATATATACAGATATAGTACATGATATACAGAAGTTTTAAATTCCTAACTTGTTTAGTTGTTGAGATAGAAAATGCTCTTACAAAAATGATCTAAAACTGACAACTTTTATGGCCCCTATTTCATCATATAATCCCTACTTGATGAGCTCTAGACAATGAAACCCGTAGTAGTTGATAACTCAACAACTAAATCCAAAAAGCTCGTACAAAAATGGTCTAAAACTAACAACTTTTACGGCCTTGTATTTCTTAATTTTTGAAGATAAAAACAATAAACAATAATTTGTTGTTTACTTGATGAGCTGTAGACAATGACATACCACATGCCAAGGTTAGATTTATTTTTTTCATATTTAATCGTCCATTGTATGGAGATCTTGAATTTTTAGCTTTATATATTTTGTTTAGGCTTTTGCTTGGCTTGTTGTGGTTTTTGCTTTTGTTATTTTGTTTTGTTTTTGGTTAGGCCAGGTGCGTAGTACTCGCAACCGGCGTGCGTGTATGACCAGATGTATGAACGTAAACGAGGCAAAAGGACTATGTAAGGATCGTAGCAGGTGGCGTTCTGTAGTTTCTGCCTACCCCCATGGGAAGAAGGCGTGAGTTTATGTATGTATGTTTATGTATGTATGTGTATATTTTGTTTATAGCGGCATTAGAAATACATAATCTGTGAAAATTCCAACTAGATACCTATTACAGTTCATGACATACAGCTCGCTGACAGACAGACAGACAGAGCGACAAGGAAGGCTTCGTAACAGGGTTCCGTTTGGCACCCTTCGGGTACGGAACCCTAATAAAAGGATTATTTCCCGCACATTGACGTGATGCGACCCTCAGCTTTGTCAGCGTGTCAGTGACAAAACACCTCCATTGTGTATTTTCATGTAAGCAGGGTTCGGTTAGAGATTTGGATCTTTAAAGTTGAAAAGAAGTCGCTGTTTGTTGGCGTGGAAGTTAAATACTGTTGCCATGGCGATGGCGATAACAGGAAGATGTATTGGTATCATTAATATAAGACACGAAAATATTAAAGTTTGCGAAGGTATTTGCAAAAGATTGATACGATATTTATGTACGCATATAGCGATCGTTGAACGAAAAAGCAGAAAGAAAAATTGGTTTATTTGTCACAGAAACACGTGTACATAAAAGATAAATTAATTCGAATAATAAAGATAAAAAGGATTGTGTAGTTTTATGAAACCACGGTAAAAGTGAAACTTCTTGGCTACTCTGACGAGCGCCTTTCACTTTATCCCTACTCCGCGGCCGACCGTCACGTGACATGCAACACACAGACGAAAAAGTTTGAGACGATGTAATAAAAGTTTCACTTTAAAAACGAAAAAAGGCAAAATAATTAAATAATCACGAGCACAGAACAGACATAGGCAGCAGCTACACAGGCAGCTGCACGTCGTGTGGCGCCTGTGACAAGAAGGCGTCCACTCAGCATGATTCTGTGTTATGGTTGCCTCGCATCATAGCGCTAGTTCAGTGGTCACCCAAAAATATAAAATACGCCTGTATGAATCCTAGATATAGGTGTGTCTGTGATGTATGTGGAAAAGGTCTCGGCTAATGATTTGTACGCCCATCAAATGGACAGAGTGAGACATATTCGTGGACATTTGTTCATAGACTGACGCGAGATTAGTTCTTGAATAGGGGCCTTAATGAATGTTGGATTTTTATATTACTTGCGTTTTCATAAAACTAGAAAAACACAATCCCTACAAACAAACGTTTAAACTAGAAATAAATACTCAAAGGGATAAAATTTCTACTGACTATTGTGTAAATAATCGCAAATCAAATATTTCTGAAAAGTCAGATACATAGTACTAGTTGGTCGAAAGACGTCCACTGCTGGGCATAGGCCCCACCAGCGTGGTCACGTCGACCGGTCCTGTGCTTCTCGCATCCAGCTTTGCTGTGATGTTGCAGGTGAGGAATTTCTCAGTAGCAGCCCGGAATCTGGATTTGTGCCCGGTTGAAGGCAATAGGCTCACCTCCCACATAACGGGACTGTAGAAATGTGGGTGCATTATATGCCTTTGCCAAGTCCTTTGGGGATGACAGGCGTGATGTTATGAGTGATGAGCACTTACCCAGCATCCTGATGATGGTCTTCTTGGACTGCGCCTGCCTCGCCTCTCCGTGCACGCTGCCGTTGACGCCGTTCAAAGTGCCTGGACTGCCTGGCTTGCTGGCGTGAGTCGTTCTGAAAATATCTTAGATTTAATAATGGGATACTCAGTAGGCAACAATGATAATAATGTGCTGTAAACTATTAATAATATTACATGTTTAATGTACATAATTATGTGAGTGAGCGTTACCCACCGGCGGCGGCGCCATGGATGGAGAGCAGCAGTGGAAGCACGTCAAACGCATACTTTGCACTGTTGGCAAATGAGAGGTAAACCGAAAAAAGTGCAACAAAAGTGTCGTCACGACGCGGGCAAAATGTTACACTTTTTTCGGTCCAGCTCACATTCGTCAAGTGTGTAAAAGCGAAAGGAATTTCGTTCCAACCGGGTGTCCCACGACACTACTCGACTATTTTCTTTTGCTCCGTTTGTGTAATTGCTACTTGGCGTTCCAGTGGGAGGATAAATAAGTACATAATAATGTCATTAGGAGGGAAAAGAAGCTACCCCATTTATAGAATATTCCATATTCGCCTACCTAAAGGTACTTTGCTAATGCCCGTTTTCACCAACAGTAAGTTACACTTATATGAATCCCTAAATAAAAATGCACTGTTGGATTTTCAATGCTAGGCTCAGCACTGAGAGTTCAAAATCCAACAGTGCACTTTTATTTATGGATTAATTTAGGTGTCACTTAGTTGTATGTGAAAACGGACATAAGAATCACATCTTGTGGTCACGCTTGGCAACCGTAGGTAATAGGTATGTATATTAACTTTAATAAGCAGAAAAAGAAATTGGTTGTCTGTAAAGTCGGTTTACGGACAATAACGTCACAAGCCGAACGCTTAGGCCGATCGTGCCTCTCTATCGCTTGTTCCGCGCTCTCGTTTGCACGCTCGGCTTAGGCGGAACGTGACAGTTTTTCACTCGTGTAGCCGGCGTTCATCGATTTATAAGACGTTATCACTTCAAAAATTTTGCTACAAATCAATGAAAACATTGAAAAGAGATAAGCTTATCTTTCAATGTTTAGTTTTTTTGCATTTTAAGACTTGTATTTGGAGCACAGTCCCCTAAAGTTATAACGAGGTAACTTCAAATAAAACTGACATTTGAGAACACGTTTAATGTAAAAGGGTCACGTTCTAAAGTGTCAAACTTGACGCTTAGAAACCCAGTGATAAGGGTCACCACTTATTTTGTAACAACACTTTTTTAGTTGGTAAGTAATATAATAATTCAATGATACGTCTTTTATTGAAGTCTAGCTGTGCAGGTAGTACTTAACTATATTCGAATTCAGAAACTCAGATAATTATCAAGTTTTGTGAACACAAACTCAATGAAATACATAACAAAGTTTAAATTCGATTGGAAACGGTCGATCGAAAATAATGTTTGACTACATATCACTAATTTAAATAGTTGATTAACTGGAACAACGTAAATTATCTGGGATTGCGTATTTCAAGTATATAATTTTAGAGGTAGGTACTAAAGACACAAACGCGCGTTATCCGTGAGTTTATTGACGATAGTATTTTTATTTAGTAATGGCAAAGCTCATCTATATTGAAATACAAAACAACCCCGAACGAGTAGAAAGGTATACAAATTGCAAATTTATCGCTTACGTATCGCGTTTTTGCTCTTTTGTATAAAACCGTCGCCAACCGAATCGGCGCCATTAAGTAAATAAATTCAAATTTAAAATTCACTGAATAAAATAACTTAACATCACGCTTGTATTCTTCGAAGGGTTAGCCAGAGGTGTACCTATAGTACACCCACATTTCGCCAGTTATGTTTAAGTCCCATGTAATAGGGGGCGAGCTTATTGCCATCAACCGGGCACAAAACCAGACTCCGGCTACTGAGAAATTTCAGAAGGAAAACAAAATAACACTTTGACCGACACGGGAATCGAACCTAGACCACTAGACCAACGAGGCAAACTGAATAAAATATATGTGTGAAAAGGCAGTTTAATGTGTGGAAAATAACAATAAGTCGACAAAGGAAAAATAGCGAAAAAAAAACAATGAAGTTAGATCGAATTAATTGCAATCGTTTAGGATTTATTTCTCTTAACTGGATTGAATTAGTTTTTTTTTTTATTCACAAAATAGTACCTATTGTTTGATTCTGGAACAAGGTATTCATGTGTGTTACTTTACGAAAAAAATTATGATAAATACAATACCTGAGTAATTAGTCAGCCAAGAAACAAATGAAAATTGTTCCAAGCAAGATTAGTAGGTTTTTTTTAAGCTATTGCATAACTTTTATCGCGGGCTTTGAGCGCGGCGACCGAATCAAGAAATCCCGTAATGTAACGAAAATAAAACCTAACACCCCCCACTCCACCTACCATGTAATTACGGGTTGTCACAATGTGATGTTGTCACGGGAACATAATTTTTGTTTTATGTCATCACGTCATCATCCCAAGTGTAGTGTTGACAAATAGGAAGTATGGAGGTTACAAATGCTATGCAATAGCTTTACCGCGGCAGTCCCCGAGTGCCACACGTTTTTTTTGTATATTCTTCATCGCAAAGCAAAGAAGAATCTACAAAAAAAAACAACCGACTTCAAAAAAAACACTACAAAGTGAAAAATAACTTTAATTTCGGAAGTCGGTGACAAAGAACGAACATTCAAAACCTAAGACACCGACTTCCGAAATTAAAGTTCGATTGTTTTTTTTTTGTAAAATAGTTTTTACTTTTCAGTTTTTAGTTGTAATGTCCTACCGCACACAAATTCGAATACCACTACCTGCTATGTAAATAACAGTGACAGGAAGTTATCATAATATCAACCACATACTAAGTGAGGTAAAAATATGTATTATTGAAGCTAACTCAAAAACTACCTAAGTAAAGTTAATAAAATTTATATGGAACCACCTCTGAAGTATGATCTACCAAACAAAAAAAGAATCATCAAAATCAATTCATAATTGACGGAGTAATCGCGTAACAAACATACAAAAAAAAACATACAGTCAAATTGAGAACCTCCTTCTTTTGGAAGTCGGTTAAAATATGAATTTAAAGAGACTTTTCTTGAAAGAAGAGAAAAGCTAACAGATAAAATAGCTTCTTTTTTCCCTAAAATATGACTCCTATAATTTTTTACCACGACTCGTTACCGCCTCCAACACTCCTCTATCAAATTGACAGCTTTCCAAACGTCACACGATAACTATCAGAAAGAAAAATGTAACGCAACCCTTCCACCAAACATGAGCAAAAATAATCGAGTCAAATGAATCGCAGAATTGAGCCGTGTGATTTGGAGCGAATCCGGTTATATGTAAAGCTGAATTCCGGATCCACGGAACTCCGGAATTGAAGAGTAATGGTTGTGGTTATTGTCGTTTGATTTTAATAGGTGTTTTGTTATTCAGGTTGTTAAATTAATTTTGTACGGATGTCAGTTATTCCCCGCGGCGGCGTAGGAATGCGGTAGAAGGAAGCGTGTTATTTGCATCGGGAAATAGGATTTACTTCGAGTCTTGTTTATAGAATCAGGAAACAGACTTTATGTAGGTCACTGGAATGGAACTTCTTATAAACATAAATAAACGTCCTTTCTATTTAACGTCGTAACTAAAATGGTTTTAATTAAAAAGCTGATTCTGGCTTTAAAATACTGTAGTGTTTGAGACCACTAAGAACAATATGGCTTGTCTCTACATGTTCTCCAGAAATACAAAAATACTGCTTCTCAAAAATCACCTCTACCATAACGATATTTTAAACCCGCTAACAGTCTTCTTCTTCTTCATGTCTCTAACACGATAGTATGTCCTAAATCCTAAATCCTGTTGGCCCAAAACTTCGCCGCTTCCATAGCATCGTCGGTGGCAGCGCAGAAGTCACTTTGACTGCATATTTAAAGGTCACAGAGGGCAGTATAGGAGGTGGAGCATAGTTAGCCACATCTACACCCTGCTGCCGTTTAGAGGTAGCCCCACTTTACCAGGTTGGAGTTACATCTTCCCACTTGGGTCCCGCTAACACTGCGATCCCACCTAACGACAAAATCCTCTGTCAGTGCGACCCCAACCTCATGGTGCTATTTGAAGCCAGCTCCCATCTTCCATCCCACCGGCCCGTCTTCCGGAACACTGAGCGGGAATGGCAAGATAATGGCGTCCTAATGCATTCATTACTCGTTATTCAATTCACACTGATAGCATCTGTGGCACCGAAGAGAAGGGCATAAGTATTCATCAGGATGAAGTGAGTTTTATGCCAGTTCATCTGCATTGGATCTCAAATTTGCACTTTGTAACGGGCAACGGCGTAAGTATTTGGCGTTGAATGTCTTAAAAATACTTTTATCTACACCCATGCTATATAACCTCTATAAAAGTTTCTGAAACAGTTAGCTTATTGGCAACATTATAACAGCCAGTGTCATAGTAACCATTACATCATCCAAACGAGTGTTATAATGTTGTACTAACTCGTTTCAACGTTCAAACGGGGGACAGCAGCACCTGCTGCACGCATGTGTGTGTGATGTGCTGCTGCAGGCGATGTACATACGTGGACTTGTACTGAATTTCGTGGGAATTTCTTTATTCTTGATCTTGAATTACAAACACCCAATGGTTTCAGAAACTTTTATAGAGGATTCGTATCATGGGTGTAGATAAAGTATTGTATGCAACTGTTATAATTAGGTATTAAAACAGTTGCTTAAATTACTATTATTTTGATCTAGCTTACCCGACAGACTTCGTCATGTCCAAATTCCGGACAGCTCGAACATAGAAAAATAAAAACAGATCGGTCCAGCCATTATCAAGAAACGCGCTTACCAACAAATAACATTAAGCTTTTATTTATTTGAAAGAGAGAGTGAGAGAGTTGTTTGGGAAAATAAAATTCGCTAACGGATTGGCAGATAGTTTTATGATTCCAGTTTGTTGCCTTAATAGCAGACACGAGGATGTTGTAGCCGATGGCCTAGCTAGAGTTTTGGCGTTTTCAAACGCTCATCATCTGCCTAGCCTTTTCCCAACTATGTTGGGGTCGGCTTCCAGTCTAACCGGATGCAGCTGAATACCAGTATTTTACATGGAGCGACTGCCTATCTGACCTCCACAACCTAGTGCCTAGGTAACACGATACCCCTTGGTAAGACTGGTTGTCAGACTTTTGGGCTTCTAACTACCCGTAACGACTATCAAAGATCTACAAATGACAGCCGGGACCAACGGCTTAACGTGCTTTCCGAGGCACGGAGGGGACTTGGTATGTAAAGATGGTCACCCATCCACGGACCAACCGCGGCAAGCGTAGCTTAACCTGATCGATCGACCCGTGCAGCTGTTATTACTTAGCCACAA
This sequence comes from Agrochola lychnidis, assembly GCA_963680765.1. NCBI lineage: Eukaryota > Metazoa > Arthropoda > Insecta > Lepidoptera > Noctuidae > Agrochola > Agrochola lychnidis. The sequence goes on along the minus strand of OY796855.1, from coordinate 26,625,865 downwards.
GCCCCTTTTCAAACGTTTTCAAACGCTAAAGTATAATATTATGTCTCTCTATCATACTCCAGCCTCAAACGCTGAGGCTTATTAAATTCACAACGTGAACGAAACTAAAATTCTTGAGTAGGTGTAGACCACTTATTCCTAGCACGTCCATTATAAGGGAGGCTGAATTGTTGCGATGAATTAATGATCCCTAATTAATTTTGTGACCTTCGTTGAAGCCAAGGTCGGAAGAGACTGGGAAAGTGAAAATATTAAATACTGATCATGCCCAGGGCTTAGCTTGCGTGCAAAGCTTTCACATTTCGGATAAAGTCAGATACGCTTCACAAGGTAAAATGTGTTTTTTTTATTTTTAACAAATCACTAAAGCCCACTTGAGCGTTAACAGCTAACTCGGAGGTAACAGCTAACTCAGGGTTAATCCAATAATTCTCTTTGGATTAACCCTGAGTTAGCTGTTAATTCCGTTATTTAGCTAACCCATGAACGCGCAAGTGGGCCTAAATAGATTTATCGCTAAACGAAATAAAACATCGTTCTATTTCTGTCAATCGTTTGAAGAAGACAGAGACAGAATGATGTTTAAAATACGTTTGATGGCATTAAATAGGTACAGTACACCTCAAAACTCCGTAAGTATGCTAAGGTTTATATTGCTATAATCTCGAGCACGATACAGTCAGTGCGTGTGCCTATGCGTGTATGAGTGATCCACTGATAACACACACTAATGAATTGTCGTCGCACAGTAACGTGAAATAACATTATATTTCTGTTGCATTTAGAATATGCGTCACAGTAGCGAGCTGATGCTAAAATTCGCATTAAAATATCATGTACTGGTAGCTGTTTGGGCTAAGCAATGGATTTACGATCAGTGAGGTCTGAATTCGAACCTAAGTAATTACAACGTGTGGCTGGTTTTACTAGTTTCATAGCAAAATTATATTTGTTTTTTTCTTATTATTTTTTTAATTTATAAGAAGTTAAATGTTAGTTATTGTATTATTGTTTAACTATATAAGTGATTTTTAATTTATCTTTTTGGTGTTAGAAGGTGGAAATAAAAAGTCGTGTTGAATGATAACAAAAATGTTTATTCGTTTTATTTATTTATAAAATTAACAAACTCTTATGAGAATTGTGATGTCACATTCCTACCTAGACAAAAGAAGTTCTCTTGTTACCTACCATTCAAAAGATTTTTTATTTACTAAGTGGGTACCCACTTACCTAGTCAATTCATAATAACATAACCAGTACCCTAATTGCGTAATACAACACAATCACAATCTGTTTCGATTTTTTATGTAACGTCACAATTAATGTAATATTGAGGTAATAGCTTAAGTGTTAATTTTCTTGACGAAAAGAAGATTGAAACTAAACCTCAATTTAAGATCATTAAATAATTACAGATATGTTAATACTACTAAATATTTAGTTACACCGTCTAATTATTATTAAAACCAAAACATCTAGGTATTAATATTTTGTATTACCCCCATTATTTTCAATGCAGTCAAGTAGACGTTTGCGCATGGACCCTACAATATTACCACATATTTCGGTTCCTCTTAAATTTTCCCACACCTCCATGCAATGGGTTTTTAATTGTTGTATGCACCTCTCATCCCGTGACTCCCACCTTTTCACCATCAAACCCCATAGATTTTCTATGGGGTTGAGGTCGGGTGATCGCGCTGGCCATGGAACAACAAATATCTCCGGGTGATTCTGGAACCACTCACGCACAATGCTCGCCCGATGAATAGGACAATCGTCCTGGACAAATGTCAATTGTGTCAACTCATCAGCAGGGTGAATGATGCGCACAGTAGGTAGCATGACATCGTCTAATACTTCTACATAAGTAGAACTGTTTAATCCAGACAATTACAGTATTCCTCTAAAACAAAAAGAAAAGTGATATTAAGCAGTTATAACAACATACTAAAGTGACGTCATTTTATAATTTTATAATAACATAAAATAATATTTATTTAAAATAACAGTATAAGTGATATTAAAACTGCATTTACAAATGCAATAATAAACACTAATTATTTATATTTTAGACCTCATGATGGATTTAAAAAATAACAATAAAAAGAACTAATCCATATGTCACCAAATAGTCTAGGTAAATTTCAAATAAAAGTTTAAGTTACAATTTGTAAATATAATACTCACATTCAAACCGGTTTCATCAGATATTTGTGTTCTATTAAGACCACTTTTATGCAGCGCAATAATAGTCGCCCTCGCCTCAATATTAGATAATATTTGCCTGCATTTTGAGATCACACCAACAGTTACAGCAAATCGACAACGTTCATTCCGATCAAGTCAAATATTCATTAATCTCATATTCTACCTCACAAGTCTAAACTTATTTAGTTTTTTTTATGATCTACCTTTCTAACTTTACGAAATGTGTGAACAAAGCGAACATAAAGAATATTATATTTCTGTCCCATTACTTCCAATTGATTAAAAACTTACAAAAAGTCTTTAATAGTACTGCATGAGATTTGAACTCATGGCTCACCGATTCACGCATCTATCTGAACGCGTTAACCGCTAGGTCATCTTGACTTGTTATTTGCTGTTGAAATTATGAACTACAATCACTTGTTGACGACAATGATGCGTGTGTCTCTTGAAAATAAAAGGTCGTAAGTAAAACTAAACGTCAAGCTATTGCTTTGTGAGATTGCCTATGGACTTTTGGTTGGTACTGTACATCAAATAAAAACGCACGAAGGGTTTCGTACCAGTATCTATAAAAATGGCAAAAAAAAATCATGTCTGTTGTATGGGAGCCTCCTTAAATATTTATATTATTCTGTTTTTTTAGTATTTGTTGTTACAGCGGCAACAGAAATACATCATCTGTGAAAATTTCAACTGTCTAACTATCACGGTTCATGAGATACAGCCTGGTGACAGACGGACGGACAGCGTAGTCTTAGTAATAGGGTCCCGTTTTACCTTTTGGGTACGGAACCCTAAAAATCACTATTTCCCTTTGTAGGTACTATTTTTGTTCGTTTTAATGAATAAGTTAAGAATAAGTACCTAAGTTAGAAGGCATGGGGGTACTTCCACGCCTTCTGTCTTATGTATTTAAACCACAATTATAACACCTTTATAGAATCTTCCAAGGCGATGTTATAAGTCACAATGTCTACTACAAAAAATAAAATGACCTGTAAGGAAAATGACAAAGAATTATTTACTAATATATAACAAATCTAAACATGACAACCTTTATAATATCACACCTTTTTCAAATTATTATTTGTGCCATTTGAATGAATCTCGGCAGGTTTTGCCCAAATATATCCTTCAATACTGTAATAATGTTAACAATACTTGTGCCTTATAATGTGCAACTGTCAACTTTTCATATATACACCGACCGACTCGTGTCTACGTAGGTAATACTCGTACAGAAGACTAAGCTGATGACTGACACGTAATTAGCGTTATCTCTCCCTGCAGCTGTGAGAAGGTAGGAAATGTATGTCCTCGCGACACATGAAGAAGACAGGACGTTATTTATGAGTGTTATCGTACAGTGTACGACGTCGCAGAAGTAGGTACATAGCTATGGGTATCTATTAAAAGCAAGCATTCAGAAGGTTGGGTTAAAACAACGTTAAACTACTTAACAAGTGGATTAAATCAAATACATTTACGAAACAAATATGTTTATTCAAAGCCAAAGTAATTAGGTAAACATTTCTAATCTAAATAATAGTAATTAATTAACAAACCATTTTGCCTAAAAGCTTTCATAATATGAGCAGAAAAACTAAGTTCATCGTCATTACGATTTGATTTGATTTACTGATAGGAACCATCTTGAAGTTTATCAAGTTCTTTTTCACTAGCTTTTGCCCGCGACTTCGTTTGCGTGGAATTCGTAAGACACTACAATATACTAAAATAACAGTTAAATTTTTATAAAATTTCGCTGTCTAACATGTTTGTAGTCCTGGGGGCCTACCACCAGCTCAAAATCAGTATTATTTTAATATTACTTCAGTGGGAGAAATAGATGGAGCTATATGTCCTGTAGAGCTTCATCTCTTTCCCACACTGAAGTAATATTAAAATAATACTGCTGTATGAGCTTGTGGTTGGCCCCCTGGTCGCAGCTGCCAAAATATAAAGAGAGTCAGGAATGGTGACGCGGCGCGGGAGCAAACGACGTACAGTTGCCCGTGTGAGAAGCAGCTTGACCTGAGGTTGACACCCGCAGCCTTCATTAGCAATTTCCGATTGTTAGCGAATTTATAGTTTTTAGTGAAATGGACAAAAATTAAGCCTCGTAGCAATTACTTAATTCATAAATATTCAATTTACAGTTTTGACTTCGTTACTATTTTATCATATGCATATAGATTGGCCCCAACGACGAAATAATTGTACTCATAAACTGTCTTTGAAACTTATTAGAACATAAAATACAAGTATTGATCAGGTGTGTTTTAAATGTTTTCGATGACCACAAGTTCTTAGGGCCTGTGGAGATTGAAAACATCGATGTTATGTACTTCGGGTACTGCCATTGGAGTAGAAGTTTATTTTGAGTTTCAATTTGGACCATTTGATTGGCCACGTAAGTTCGCACAACATCTAAACTAAATGTTTTAAGTTGAACGATCAATTCAGCAAGTACCTATCATTTAATCCATTTTCATAACCAACTTTTGTTCAATGTCTTTTTTCGTTAAATGTTTTGCATAATGCATAACCAGCCTATAATATTCCCACTGCTGGGACAGACCTCTCATCGAGAGGGAGTGGGCTGTAATCTACCACGCGGGCCCAGTGCGGGTTGGTAGATGTCAAATATCTTCGAATTATTTATTCTAGGACACGCCGGTTTCCTCACGATGTTTTCCTTCACCGTTTTGAGAGCAGTGTTGACGAAATTATTCACACGAAGAAAATCGCCTGCCTTTTTTTTTGGGTGGGATATTATCAAAAAATACTCCTGCTCTAGGCGGAGCGGGAGAGCGTGTCAGACTCTTACTGACTAAAACCCACCCGTGTTCCTTCGGTTGCCATGTTGCCGGGGGCCACGATATTCCTTTCAGACTTCTTCGCAACCCCGGCAGGCATCGGCCCTAGCGGGCCCCGTCAGTTCTGCTGACATGTCTTTGAGGCGCGCGTGGAACACAACGCGCCGTCGACCCGGGCCTGGTCCTTATCGAACGGCGACCTACCCATTGCCCACCGTCCGCAAGCCCGCGCCTACAGTGGCTGGAAATTAGCCTGTAATTTCCGACGCCCAGGGCGTCTCCTGCAGCGGTTAGGGGCATGAGGGTGCGAAATTTGCCTCTCCCTCACGCGTTCCGCCTCCTCCTTCGCGAGCATTTCTGCTTCGCAGAAGGAGGTGACGGCCTCCCATGCCCTCTTGCTCCGTACCATGGCCTTAACTATGGCCGGACGCGAGAAATCACCGCCTCCGATCGCCTCCACGAAGACACGGCGATGCTCCGCCCAAGCTTGGCAACCTCCACCGTATGCTCCAACGTGTCCTCCGGGCGATCCAAACAATGGTGACATCCGGGCGTTTCCTCCCACCTTACCCGGAACAGGAACCTCCCGAAGCAATCGTGTCCGGTGAGGACCTGCGTCAGGCGGAAGGTGTGGATGCCGTGGTGCCTCTCTAGAGGAGACTTATATCGCGCCTACTTGGGTTTGCACCCACGACCTACAATTAGTAAGTCGGGGCCGTTACCGCTGGGCCACCACTGATCGACCACGGCCACGACCATAAATGTTATGTACCTTCACCAATCATTTATTTATACATTAGCAGTATTACCTTTCTTAGATACGTTTTTAAACCAATGTTGAATGTATATGCTGTTGTTAATAGATAAATTAATAAATACTTAACCCTTTTAATTATTATTTAATCGGTTGAAGGACACTGAAGTTTTATTGCTACTATGTCCCCACGTTTAGTGCCTCGCTAAGTGATAGCTAAATTATAATTCTACGAAAAAGGTGCACCTATTCAATTCTTTTAATTAATTATCACTCAAAGGAAAGCAAATAAACATTGGTACATCACAAAAATAAAAAGTTTTAAAGTACTTTTCATTATTTTTGTTAATTCAAGATCAGATGTCTGCGATTTCGTTTGTTTGCTTTGTTGAGAACTTAATTGCTAAGAACAAATTAATATAAATTAAGTAAATGGATACGAATTGGTTTTCATTATTGTGGACCAACAGTTTAATTTTCTAAAATAAATATAAACAATGTTTATTAAAAACACTAAAGCCCGCTTGTACAACTATTTATATATGCTTTTAGCGGTTAAATTTATTTAAAACATGATAGACCATCATCTTCAAACTATGACTGAAATAGATCTATATTTTACATATCACGTAACATTAGAAAACTTTAACATTTAGGTACTTAATTTACCTATGTAATCACTACATAGTATAAAACAAAGTCGCTTTTTCTGTCCCTATATCCCTATGTATGCTTAAATCTTTAAAACTACGCAACGGATTTTGATACGGTTTTTTTTAATAGATAGAGTGATTGAAGAGGAAGGTTTATATGTATAATAACCCGGTTTATACCCGTGCGAAGCCGGGGCGGGTCGCTAGTGTATTCATAAAATATAATTTTGATGAAGAGAATAACTTGTTTATAAAAGTTAGATACATAAACGTTCAAAACTTTTAGGTACTATTTACATTAAATCAAGTTATTATGAACTTGAACAAAGAGTTTTTATGAATAGATTATTAGGTAATAATGAATTTGTAATCGGGGCGACCCTTTTATTCGACATTATACCAAATTTAGGGCTGGCCCTGATACCAGTTATAGAAAACAAATGGTACCTACCAATTTATTAAAAACAAAAACACAATAATAGTGATAAATAACTTTAATTTCGGAAGTCGGTGTCTTTGGTTCTGTATTTTCGTTTTTGCCACCGACTTCCGAAATAAAAATTATTTATCACTTTTTCGTGTTTTTTTTGTCATGTTTTTTTTTGTAAAAAGATTTTTGTTTTACTTTTTAGCTGTGGTACCTACCCCACATAAATTCGAATACCAGTACCTGTAATATTATGTAATATGTTAATAACAGTGACAGGAGCTATAACATCATGCATATAGACTAAGTGGGAAAAATTCGAATTGTTGAAGCCAACTCAAAAACTTTTATATGGGACCACCTCTGAAGTATGACCTACCAAACAAAAAAAGAATCATCAAAATCAAGTCATAATTGGCGGAGTAATCGTGTAAAAATCAAAAAAGTACAGTCGGACTGAGAACTTCCTTCTTTTTGAAGTCGGTTAAAAATCGGTGTTGCCTGCGACTTCGTCTGCGTAAATTTAGTATTTCAACCTTTTTTTAATCCAGAATTAAAAGTAGCCTATGTCCTATTCCAGGTTCCATGCTACCTTTCTGTCAAATTTCATAACGATCGGTTCAGTGGTTTAAGCGTGCAAACGTAACAGACAGACAGAGTAGCTTTCGCATTTGTAATTTTAGCATGGTTCGGAACCCTTTTTTTTTTTTTTTTTGGGTGGGAAATCATCAAATAACTTCTCCCGCTCTGGGCGGAGCGGGAGGGCGTGTCAGACTCTTACTGACTAAAACCCACCCGTGTTCCTTCAGTTGCCGTGTTGCCAGGGGGCCACGATTTCCCTATCGGTTTTCTTCGAACCCCCGGCAGGCATTGGCCCTAGCGGACCCCGTCAATTCTGCTGACATCTCTTTGAGGCGCGCGTGGAACACAACGCGCCGTCGACCCGGGCTTGGTCCTTGTCGGACGGCGAGCTACCCATTGCTCACCGTCCGCAAGCCCGCGCCTACGGTGGCCGGAAATCTTCACGTGATTCCCGACGCCCAGGGCGTCTCCTGCTGCGGCGGTTAGGGGCGCGAGGGCGCGAAATTTGCCTCTCCCTCACGCGCTCCGTCTCCTCCTTCGCGAGCATTACTGCTTCGCAGAACGAGGTGACGGCCTGCCATTTCCTCTCGCTCCGTAGCATGGCCCGAATTAGGGCCGGACGCGAGAGATCATCGCCGCCGATCGCTTCCACGAAGACACGGCGATGCTCTGCCCAAGCCGGGCAGACCTCCACCGTATGCTCCACCGTGTCCTCCGGGCGATCCACACAGTGATGACACCCGGGCGTTTCCTCCCGCTTTATCCTGAACAGGTACCTCCCGAAACAGCCGTGTCCGGTGAGCACCCGTGTCAGGCGGAAGGTGAGGACGCCGTGGCGCCTCTCTAGCCACTCCTCAAAGAGGGGTCTTATCGCCGCAATTGTGGCGTGCCCAGCGCTGGGTTGCGACAATCGCACTCTCCATTCCGCCATGAGATCCCGCCGGAGCTCTGTCCGCTGTGCCGCGACTTCTTGCGGCATCGGAGTTAAGCCCCGGTGTTTCGCCTCCTCGCGCCACTCCCAAATGTGCGCGAGGACCTTTACCTCCAGATCCCATGGCGGTACTCCGGCAAGGAGGCTCGCCGCCTCGCAGGAGACCGTGCGGTATCCTCGGGCCAGCCGGATGGCCATGACCCTTTGGGACGCGTTAAGCCGGCGGGCTGGCTGCCGCCTCAATGAAGGCGCCCACACCGGCGCCCGTAAAGGGCCATGGACCGCACGACCCCCGCGTAGAGCCTCCGGCAGGAGGCGTTTGGACCTCCCAGATTGGGCAGGAGCCGCTTCAAGGCAGCCCCGGCCCGGTCCAATCTGGGAGCCAAACGTCGGAAATGCTCCACGAAGTTCCACCGGCTGTCGAGGACGAGTCCCAGATACTTCATCGTCGACTCGACACCGATGTGAACCCCTCCCGCCATTACCTGGGAACCCGACGGTGGCGCACTACGAGGACCATAAAAACCCATGGCCTCGGACTTGTGCAGGGCCACCTCGAGTCCCAGCTGCCGGATTCTGTCGACGATTGTCGCAACCCCGCGTGTCGCTAAGTCGGCCGCCGCCTGGTACGACCTCCCCTGCGCCAGGACCAGCGTGTCGTCAGCGTAACAGACGACGCTGACGCCAGTAGGGAGATCGGCGCGCAGCACCCAGTCGTATCCGATGTCCCACAGGTGCGGCCCCAGGACCGATCCCTGTGGGACACCGCACGACATCTCTCGCCGGTTCCACTCTCCTTGGTGACCGGGGTAGATGACAGCCCTATCTGTCAAATAGGCCTCGACCACACGACAGAGGTAGGTCGGCATCCGGTGATACCGAAGTGCCTCCCTGATGCAACTCCAGGGCAGGGTGTTAAAGGCATTGGCGATGTCTAGAGACACCGCCAAGACGACCCCACCCCGGGCCACAGCATCCCCCGTCGTGAGCGCCCGCACGCGCATGATGGCGTCCACCGTAGAGCGCCCCCTGCGGAAACCGAACTGGCTCTCCGCCAGATCCGGCCCCACCCGCACCAGCTGCCCGACGAGGCGGTCTGCAATGACTCTTTCAAAGAGCTTGCCCACCTCGTCGAGCAGCACAATGGGCCGATAGGCGGACGGAGAGTCCGCTGGGCGCCCCGGCTTCCTGATGAGGACCAGTTTCCCAGTCTTCCAACAAAGTGGGAACTGGCCCCTCTCCATGCATGCGCAATGGTTGGGAACCCTATCAGATCAATCGATCCGGCAAGTTACAGTAAAAGCAGTATTTGATATTTGTTACAAACAAATGCGCCGCCACTTGCCAGTCCAATCGAGCGTGAATTTTCAATTAAATTGGAAACCAGCGCGTTTAATCCAATTTATTGGAATATTTCAATTGAATCTATTAGTATCTATAATTTTTATAAGTTTACCAGGGAAATGGTTTAAGCTCGAGTTCAATAAAGTTAAGAAGGGTATTATTACCCGTCTTATTTAGAACCACCTCGATAACGGACATTTTTCTCACTATAGGCACACGGTGTCGGGGTCATCGACGAACATACTGTTACCACGAATTCGATTTATCACATGACTCTAGTCTAGACCAACCAGCGTTTATTTTTTTTTACTTTTCTCAGATGGCGTCGTCGACTTAATTCTGATTTAAATAAAATTCTGTAAACCGATGTTAATTAAAAATGTTTCTGGAACTGTTTTATTACTAAATACTACTCACTCTTCTAATTAGAAAACTGGCTTCAAACGGTTTGGTCGCTGCTTTTCAATTATTTTTAAGGCGATTTTATGATTTATTTTCTTGTTTTGACTTCAAGTTCAGCGAAAAAAGCAAAGCACACTATACATTTTTGCAAAAAAAATAAACTCAAAACTATTGTCTGAATTTTGATTCAATCTGCAATCTGCCTAGCCTTTTCCCAACTATGTTGGTGTCGGCTCGCAGTCTAACCGGATGCAACTGAATACCAGTATTTAACATGGAGCGCCTGCCTATCTGACCTCCACAACCCAGTTACTGGGTGACACGATACCCCTTGGTGAGACTGGTCTCCAGACTTTTTAGGCTTCTGACTACCCGTAACGAATGAAAGATCAACGAATCACAGCCTCCCACGACTTAACGTGCTGTCTGAGGTACAGAGGCAAGGGTCTCAATATGTATCGGATGGTCACCCATCCACGAACCGACCGCGGCAAGCGTAGCTTAAGGCGACGATAATCGACTTTTAATGATTTTATACTGAAGATCACGTCTAAACGAGTAGTGTTAATGATTTGGAAGAAATATAATTAGGTATGTTAAATTGAAGCATTTTTATATTTAAATATTTTAGATTATGTTTATATTACATAGTCAAATTAATTTGTAAAGTTATGTCTAACGCGGATAAAAAACTGAAAATCACGCAAAGTCTATCAAGCGTTTTTCTGAAACCTACACCATTTTAAAAATAATTTAATTATTGATCTTTAGTGTACGTTTATTATTAAAATAGCTTTTGTTTTATCTATAATACACTAATAATGCGTCTAATTTGGGACTGCGCTCCTTGATGGGCGAGTCCTATTACTGGCTGGACATACGACGCATTGCGTGAGCTCAGTACAGAACACGCAAGCTAACCACTCAAGGTCACTGTCATATATCTGCGTCTTAACCTTCGATCGACCCGTTGATTGATTATTTACGGATAAGCCAATTAAAAAATATATCAGTATTAACAAGTGTGCATACACATTTGTACACGTGACACAACCTATGGTACACGTCCTACCTACATTCAATTTTAAAAGAAATAAAATAAGCTTCTTTAAGAAAAAAAACCTACCAAGAACGTGTCGGACCACGCACTATGAAGGGTTCCGTAGTTGGGATGAATTTATCCCAAGGACAAACTTAACATTGTAGTTGAAAAACATGTTCTCCCGTACATTCCAACTGCAAATGTAAAGTTGTAGGCACAATATTGAGTGATCTCCAGTGATTCATGAGTAAAGAGCCATTCACTGTACGTTTTTCAAAATTTTTGACTCAGTAATTTCGGCGTTAAGAGGGGGAATGGTCAATTTTCATATATTTTCTTAAATAACTTTAAATGATTTATTATAAAATTGTAAAAAAAATTGAGATCCTCGTAATAAGACCTTTCATTTGATGTCACACGATACAGTTTGCAAAACATTTTTTTTTTTTTTTTTTTGTTCAAATGTGACCCTTTTTTTTTTTTTTTTTTTTTTTTTTTCTGTTGGGCATCTCACAGCTGGTTCCGAAAACCGTAGCTGTTTAACCGGTCAATCCTGTGGTTGCCTTAAGCTACTACACTCAAAGCCTCCAGCCAGGGCACAAATACTAAGCTAAAAATTTAAGGATGAACGCTCACTAAGGGCACCCCCTGCGGGGTTCGAGCCTCGGCTTAGGGCGTTATCCGGAGGGAGGACATCAAAAGATGGGACGGGCTGGATCAAAAGGTTTTGATCATTATTATTAGTCGGGGAATTTAAAGCTACGTGCACAGCTGCAACAACTGCTGGCACCTCGTTTTCGAGCAAGGGTCGGGGGGGAGTATTATTTACTCGGGGGCGCGGCGGTCGAGATCGCAAAGGACCTCGGCGGCGAGGTCGGTATGACGGGAGGCGTCTGTTTTTGTACACTGTACTTGTTTCCCTATTGCTCTCCTGGAGGAGGGTTATGGGGTCATCGGGATCTACGAGGATATGCCTTGGACGGCGAACATGGCTGATTTTACTCGGGACATAACTGGCGGCCTCGACAACCAGAGGGTTGCGATGTTTGGCCGCGGACTCAAAGAAACGCTTGGAAAGGCGTTTTAGAAACTGATGGATTGTGGGAATCTTTAGGTCGAGGTGGAGTGCCTCGTTCCTGATGAACCAGGGGGAACCTGTGGCCCTACGGAGGAATTTATTTTGCACTGTTTGCATTCTATGGATGTGACGGGGTTTCGCATGAGCGAAGACGGCACCCGCATAGGTCATGATCGGTCGAATGCACGCCGTGTAAACGCGCAATTTGCACCTAAGTGACAATTTGCTACGTGCATTCACCAGATAGAAGAGTCTACCGAGAGCGAAAGAGGCTCGCGAACGAACCATCTTTATGTGCTCTGCGAAAGTCAAATGATGGTCTAGAACGACACCGAGATATTTAGCTCGCTTCTCCCAAGGGATCGGCTTGCCAAACATGGTGATTGGTCGGGGGAGGGGGTTTTTGAGCCTTGAACGCGGCTTCGTAAAGAGAACCGCTTGGCTTTTATCGGGGTTGACTTCTATCCGCCATTTTGTAAACCAAGCTGCCAGTCTATTGACTGCGCGTTGGAGATTTAGGCGAATGATGTCGGGGGATCTAGAGCTGAAGTAGATGGCAGTGTCGTCTGCGAACAGACCCAACTGCGACCTACCGCAACCTTTTGGGATATCGCTCGTGTATAGCGTAAAAATGAGGGGGGACACCACAGAGCCCTGGGGGACACCTGCGCGGATGGGACGGGGAGTGGATAACGCTCCTTCGATACGATAACGGAAGACGCGATTCGATAAAAAGTCTCGTAAGATGAGTACGAGACGATCTGGCACGCCGAGTTGGTACAGCTTGTATATTAAGCCGTTGTGCCAGACTTTATCGAACGCTTTCGCTACGTCGAAGAATACTGCACCGGTCATAGTCCCGCGCTGGAAACCAGCGCTTATGGATTCTACGATGCGGTGGGCCTGATGCACGCTAGAGTGCTCAGTTCGAAAGCCGAACTGTTCGTTGGGGATGAGGCCCTTGGTCTCGGCGAAATCTCTGAGGCGCTTATAAATAAGCCTCTCATAGATTTTTCCGAGAACCTTGAGCAGACTGATGGGACGGTAGCTAGAGGCCTCGGTTTTGGGCTTGCCGGGCTTAGGGATACCGATAACCGTGGCCTCCTTCCATGACTGGGGGAAGATATTGTTGCTTAAGGCACCATTGAAGATGGTGGTCAAAAGCATTATTAGGTGGGCAGGGAATAGTTGGATCACCCTATTGGTGATGCCATCTGAACCGGGGGCTTTGCGGACTTTAAGACCCTTGATGATGTCGTGCACCTCGTCCGGGAGGACGGGGGGCAGTGGACAATCAGGGTCATCGACGGGAGGGAGGGAGGCTCTACGTTCGACTTCGGCGTCGACCTTTTTCAGGTGAGCTTTGTCTACAGGTAGGGAACTGGGAGTGCATTGGGCCTCGAGGCTGTCTGCGAGGCATTCAGCCTTTTCGGCATCGTCAAATGCGATGGATTTATCGGGACGGGTCAGGGGGGGCATGGCTGAGACCTGGGGAGACCTGAGTTTCCTCTGGAGCTCCCAGAAGGCCTGATGGGTGGGCTCAAGTTCGCCGAGTAACTTTCCCCAGCTCGCGTCCCGCAGCTCCGCTATACGTGTCTTTACAGATCTCTGTAAATAGCGCATATGGGCTTTGTTGGCGTTACAGGGAAAGCTATCGTAGGCACGTATGGCCGCGTTCTTCTCAGTCAGTAATGCACGCACGTCGTCCGGCAATTTCCAGCGACGGTCGTCCGTCGCTGGAACTTCCCTTGAACAATCGTTCAGGACGGTTTGTACGTGATTAGTGAGTGAGTCGATCGCGGCCGTGGTGTCGGCGACCGAGTCGAAAAGGTCGGGGATAGAGTCTAATTGAGGGGACGTGTTGGATTTCAGCTGTGTGCTTACTTTCTTCCAGTCCGTGATCCTCTTAGTGATAGGGGGGGCGTTCGGGTCGGAAAGACCTATGCGGGGGTGTAGTCTCATGACTACCGGGCGGTGATCAGAGTCTAGCTCTTGTACCGTTTCTATTGAATCTAACTTTAGGTTGACGTTCTTAAGGAGCGCCACGTCTAAGATATCGGGGGCATGATTTGGGTTCATCAGCGAAAAATGGGTGGGAGTCATGGGAGCGATGACGTCAAAGGTCAGAGAGTTTGAGAGGTCGAACAGGTGTTGACCTCTGAGATTGGTTACCGAACTGTTCCAAGAGGGATGTTTGGCATTTAGATCGCCCGCTATAATGAGCGAGTTACTCATAGCGAGTAGAATCGAGAGGTCGTTTGAGAGGCGTTGGTGATGGTAATGCCCCGTGGTGTTACCGGGGGGATTATAGACCGATACGAGAGTGATCGGCTCGTGACCTGACATGCCTAGACGGCAGGCGGAGACTTCTAATACCGAGAGGGGGGGAGGGTCTAGTGGGATGCAGTGAAGCTGCTTTCTATAATAGATCAGGGTGCCACCCTTGTGACATCGCGACCTGTCATTGCGAACTATCCGGTAGTTGGCGAGTGACGGATCACGATGGCAAGGCTTTAGGAAAGTCTCTTGTATTAAGAGAACGTCTATTTGATGATCGCGGAGGAAGAGCCCTATTTCTTCCCTTTGGGATTTTATGCCGTTGGCGTTGAAGTAACCTATTGTTAGGGATCGGGGTTTGAATCTAGCTAAGGCCTCGTTATCCATTGAAAGATTTAGGGGTTTGGGCGAGGGATTCTAGGGCTTGCGTAATGTCCGGATACGCATTATAAATGGATTGAATCCTAATGATATTGCCTTGGGCGGCGACGATGAGTTTTGCCATTTCCTTTGCACGCGGGGAGGCAAAACACGCGAAATTTAATGTGATTATGTTGAACGAGGCAACACCTGACATCTGCTCGGTCGCGGGACCGGCAGTCGGGGGACGCGGAGCTTGGGGAGCAGGCGCGGGTTTAGCGGGGGGCGCGGCGGGCGCGGGGGGCGCAGAGTGCGCGGGACGCGCGGAGGGCGCGGGTGGCGCGGTGCCACGGAAGCGGGGGTCCCTTAGGTGGGGGGGGAGGAGATGGGGGGGCGGCGGGGGGGGGAAATGACCGTAAGAGGGCACCAAGGCAGGGAAAGACTGCTGGTGGTGGAGATAATTCCACGGACTAGGCCTCTGAGGGCTTAGTCGTTGGGGCATAAGGGCGGAGGGAATCCTATAAGAGGATGAGGAGGGAGTTTCCCTTTGCTGGCGGGCGCCGGAGCGCTTCCCCAGCTTGGGAGAAGAGGCCTTAGGGGCTTTAGAACAACCCCGGTAGTTAGCCGGGTGGCCCTCTTTGCCGCATAAAACGCAGCTAGGAGGTACGGTACATAGGGTACGGTCCTTGGGACGGGGGCAATCGGAAGTGCTATGCTCTCCCAGGCACTTTACGCACCTGGGTGTAGCATGGCAATTCCGCTGTGAGTGGCCGTATAACTGGCACCTGTGGCATTGTCCGACAATGCCACTCTTAATTGGTTTTTCAATTTCGAACCCTGTGAGATGACACAGGGAACGAATTTGGAAAATCGGATGGTAGCCCTCGACGGGCGGACAGATAACGAGGACCATGTCGTAGAGGTCACCGCCTCTGGAGCGGTGCATACGATGGACCTCGTCTACCGGGACGTTCTGCGACTGAAGGTCGGCGAGAATTTCAGAGGGGAGGATTTCCCTAGGGATGCGTTTTATAACAACGCGAACTTGTTTCTCTTCTGGGAGAGAGTAGGTGTGGTATGACACACCTCTCGCTCTCAGTAGACGGGTTAGTTCCCTATAGTCGCGCGACGTAGGGACTAGAACTTTTATACCCTGCTGGGTATTTCGGGCGCTGGTGAAGCTGATCTTTTGATCAGCGCACCATTTCGAGATGTCCGTCCACTTCCCCTTGTCCTGTACGAACAGGGGGGGTGGAGGGGGAATCTTTTTCGCGGGGGGCGCGGGGCAATCCATCGCGGTGGATGATGCGGTCGGGGCGGCGGGGGACGCGGGGGGATCCTTTGCGGAGGATGACGCGGTACGGGGGGCGAGGGGCGCGGGGGAGGCCTTCGCGGAGGACGTAAACGAGATCGGTGGGGCGGTGGAGGGGGAGGGGGAAGCTACGGTAGCGCAAGTCGCGACGGTAGCACGCTGTTTAACCACAGCTGGTTTGATGGTGACGGTGGATGAAGAGGAGTCTGAGTCCTCTATTGCGGCGACCTTACTGGCCTGCGCAGAGGTCTGCTTCCTGTTCTTCCTCTTTCTTCCCTTTCCTTGGACGGCTATGAAGCCGTCGTCGGAGGGGGAGGAAGAGGTAGAGGAAGCAGCGGACTTTGGCTCGTCTTCCTCCTCCGAGCCAGAGGGGTAGGAGGGTTGCTTTGAAGAAGCAGCGGGGGCGTCGGTGTCCATTGACTCCGACGAAGGGGAGGGGGAGGGGGGTCTGGGCGACTCTACAGTCGGAGGGGTGTCATGAGCGTCGCTGAAAGTAGCGACGCTGACATCTTGGTGGGGGTTCTCGCCCCTTGAGATGCTCAAGAGGTTGGAGAGCTGAGCCTTATATTTCCCACGGAGGGAAGGCTCTGACTCGAGTATATACTCGAGAAAGAGGGTTAATTGTTTCGAGAGAAGCTCGAGATCAATCATTTTGGTAGCCATAATGGCGGGGGGGGGGGAATGGCCTAACTATGCCTGTCTCCCCGGTGGGAATGCCGGGGATGTGTACAATCCCTCCCTGTCGGGTAAGACAGGGAGGATGAGTGCCTATCGGTGAGCCCTAAGCTTGATTTGGCCCGTTGCCTATCTTAATGTGCAACGGGGTCCTAACCAGTCTAGTGTGAAGGGTATGAAGATACCCGACCACGCTAGGTGAGTTGCTGTGGAGGCAAAACTGTCACCACGTGTTGACTAGGAGATCCCCCAAGGCCAAACACTGGGACCCGGCCAATTCACTGCCTTACCCTGAAGGGGATCGGCGGGTGTGTTGGGTCAACACCCCACTCGGCTTCGTTGGCACCGTATGGTATCCACCGAGTGACCACGAAACTGTGGTTTTGCCCGGAAGGGGCCTAGTGAATTTACAGACCGAGAATCTCTTGTTAAAGAAATAAGATAGCCTTGAAAAAGGCCTTTTTTGTGGATCTATGCCCGATCGATAAACGATCGGAGATCGGATGTAGTCGAGCGACTACGAAAATCGTTACGGAATGCAACGAATATATGACTCAGAGCAATGAGTCATGAACGGGAGAGCGCGCAAGCACACACAACCGTCCGTGACCGGTGCCGAGCGTCGATGAAATGTGACCCCATATTCAAAATTCATTTATTTACGTTACACGCTCGTGTTTGGGTCACAGAAATACAAACTTAATCGGTTCATTAAATTCGGAGCAAATTGACTGTGACAGACGGACAGACAGACAGACACACGAGTCCTATAAGGGTTCCGTTTCTTGCTTTTAAGGTACGGAACCCTAAAAACCGGTCAAGTGCGTGTTGGACCACGCACAATGAATGGTTCCGTAGTTGGGATTAATTTATCCCCTAAACAAACTTAACATTGTATTGAAAAACGTGTTCTCCCATACGTCGCAGTTAATTCTCCAACTGCAAATGCAAGTTCGTAATCGCAAAAAATATTAAAAAAATTAAGAAACTACCTACAAATTTTCGGACTTTTTCCTTTACTTGTGCTGTGCGACCTTGTTTTTTGCAAAATTTCATGACTCTAAGTCAACGGGAAGCACCTAAAAATATGACGCATAAATGGCCGTATTTTTGTATTGGGTTGACTTAGAAACTTGAGCCTTTTTGTGCTCTAGGGTACCGAAGACCTACGTATTTCATATCAATGTCAACTTGATACTTCTACGTGTTCCTGAGAAAAAGGGTCTTGACAGACAGACAGACTGACAGACCTACAGACATACAGATAGACAGACAGACGGACAACGAAGTGATACTATAAGGGTTCCGTTTTTTCCTTATGAGGTGCGGAACCCTAAAAACAGTAAGTAAGTAGGTAAGTACTCTAACCGTAATTAAACCTAGCTTTCCCAAAAAGCATGTACAATATTTTAGCTAAGTTTATCCTAAGTCTAGAACTTAGCACTAATAATAAAGGACACTGTTTTATCTTATCATCTCGTTTCGTAACTTACAGATTACTTAAAGCTTTAACTTGTAGTTAATGTAATTGTTAAATTAAAACAGAGTGTCTGAACGTTTTCAAAGTAGTTCAGTTGGGAACTATATATAACATCACGCCTTGTTTCCCCGAAGGGTTGGGCAGAGGTGTCCCTGTAGCAGGTACAACTACATTTCGCCAGTGTAATAGGGGGCGAGCCTATTGCCATCAACCGGGCACTCTGTTGGGAACTATTTTACAAATTCTTTTAACCCTACGTTTTCTAGGCGTTTTCATTTAGAATTAAGTAAGTATTGTGTATATGTTTTATTTTTATTTCTTATTTATATCTCATAGTGGTTTTTTGGAAGTTGGTTGTTCTTTTTGGGAAAAAGTTTTTATTATGAAGATTGGAACAGTCGAGCTAAACTAAATAATATCTATATTATTATTATAAAGAAGTGTTTGTGAGTTTGTATGTATTGTTTAGGGGTAATCTTCGGAACTACTGATCCGATTCCAAAATTTCTTTGACTGGTGGGCAGCTACAGTATTGCCGAGTGTCATAGGATATATTTAATGTTAAATAAGAAATTTCACGTGGACAAAGTCGTAGACAGAAGCTTGTATTTGATATAGGAGTAGATTTTCGTCAATAGTACAACATCTGAGATTCAAGCTTAACATGCTTGCGAGCAACACCCGTTGTTCTATCGCTATTATCATTTGTTTTTAACCGACTTCCAAAAAGGAGGAGGTTATATGTTCGTCGCGTATGTTTGTTTTTTTTTTATGTATGTCTACTGATTTCTCCGTCAATTGTGAACCGATTTTGATAATTCTTTTTTTTGTTTGAAAGGGTGTGCTCTGGAATTGGTCCCATATAAATTGTATTAACTTTGCTTGGATAGTTTTTGAGTTAGCTACAAAATACGTTTTTTTTCCCACTTAGTATGTAGATGATATGATAAGTTTCTGTCACTGGTAGCAGGTAGTGGTATTCGAATGTGTGTGGGGTAGGTATCACAACTAAAAAGTGAAAAATAAAAACTTTTTACAAAAAAAAACAACCGACCTCCAAAAAAAAAACACTACAAAGTGAAAAATAACTTTAATTTCGGAAGTCGGTGGCAAAAAACGAAAATACAAAACCCAAGACACCGACTTCCGAAATTAAAGTTATTTTTCACATTGTAGTGTTTTTTTTGGAGGTCGGTTGTTTTTTTTGGATCATAGGTTCATAACATGTTGTGTTAGTTACAGGTAAGCCTGCTATGTCCCGCCATTGAGGCATACAACATTCATATTGTCTGTTCCAAACATAGTTATATAAAATACAATACATTAAATTGTCATGCAATACATTAAGATTAAGTTAGTATCGTATTTATGTCAAATTACAACTAGCCATGTTACAAAATAGTTTACAAAACAACTGCACAGCACGTACTTCACAGTTTATGAGTAACTATCTAGTTTTAACTTCATGATTATGTTTCCATTGGTTTGTTGTAATAAACCGACTAATTCAATGTATTGTCATTTAGAAATTCTCTTATAGAGTAATAAATAACATTTACTTATCAATAATTCGTATAGTATTTCAAAGAAAATACTAAATGACAAATTAATTTCTCAAAGTCTGCATTTTTTATGAGAGCTAAAATAACATATTTAAAGTAACTTAGCATTCAATTTTAAAATCACAAAAGTGCAATCAATTTGAATGTACACTGGCGACAATAGCCAAACTTCATGATTGTGAATGGATTGACAAAATAAATCTCATTGCATAATCGAACTGAGAAACTTTAGCAGTTTAAAATTAAATCCACAAGTATTGTACCTAAACATAACGAAATTAACATCAAATATTTAATAACGAAATGAAATGAAATTGTTTATTCTGTAAATAGGATATCGGAATCACTTTTACACGTCATATAAAAAAAAAAACATTAAAAATAAGCTAGATGAGTTCGGCGTTTCCTATCTGACTACTCTGAGAAGAAAGGCCGAAACAAACTCAGAGGTCGAAGTCTGTTTTAAAGTCCAGACATAATCTTGGTCAAGCCATATGAGGACCATGTAGATTAGTGTCTGAAAAGGTCTTTTGAGGTAAGAACCACACAGATTTGAGTGGACCTGTCCAGTCAGTGCAAGCATTTGTCAGTAATCGTGGAGCTCAACTTAGAACTTAAGGAGCTCAACTCGACGAGCAATACCAAAGAAAGGACATTTGGGTAGGCCGCAAAAACTACTCAAACTGCCAGACCATCACTAAAACTAGAAGAGAAATAAAAATAATATCCACATAGTCCTCACATTCACAATAGTTAAAATAATATAATACTTTACAAAGTAATCATGTCATTTTGAATATAATTTTCAACAATGTCAACGTGTTTATAAAACTGGTAATGTGGATTTTACACAATAAATAATTAATACTAGCTTTGCCTTGTGGTTTCGCCCTCGTGGAGGTCGAAATAAAAAACCCATACAGGGTTATTGCTAAAACACTAACAACTTCTTAAGGGATCATTGTACTGATCATTATAAACAACTTTTACTATGGGAACAAACCTGAAATCGCGAAAAAAAATCAGGTGCTCCCTACATTTTGAAGAATTATGCCGCATTAAGTCCGCCTCTGTATATTTCTGTGCTTGAAGTATTAAATAAATAAATAAAACATATAAATGTAGGGAACAGCAGATTTATTTTTTCGCATTTTCAGGTTATTTATACATACCTAAAACCAATAACCCTGTACCCTGTTTTTTTTTTCTCTAAGAAAAAAATACATATATTTGCCAATTTTTATGGTAATTGGTTAAATGGTGTTGGAGTTTATCAATCACATATAATTATACGAACATCCATTTTTACATAATCATAGAAGATAGACCTACGCAATAATTAGTTTGTGCATTTTTTGTGTGTGATAGATAATATTGCCATTTATTTTTAAAAGAGTAACCGTGGAGTTTCTTGCCGGCTCTTCTCCATAGGAAACGACCAATTGGAACCGTGCACCTAGCTTCTGACGTTTTATAAGTGCCCATGTAGGTTTATGCGAAATAAAATATTTTGAATTTTGAATTGAGTTTACAAAAAACGTAATTTTAATTTACGCTAAAAATAAAACATGAAACATTTTACCAAGAAAAGACGAAACAAACGAGCATACAAGCCCTTAATTACCTTTATTAAATCGAAGACGAAGACGAACAACAGACGAACGTCTATTTATCTTCGTCTCAGCCCTCACACACATTACCATAATGTTTATATTTTGCTGGGAACCCTCCTTAAATAGACCAGAATAAACAGAGCTAATTTCACCTAGAATATTAAATTGAACCTTTATATTAATGTTAAGTGGTTATTCGTGTTAGGTGAGGTAGGAGCCTGCATTCATAATGTAGACTACTTTAGTGTATTATTTATTGGTTTATCGAGTGGTCTTCGAAAATAGCCCTCACTTCTCTGAGTTGAATATTTCATATTGAAATCTAAAGTCAAAGTCAAATAATTTATTTCAATTAGGCACATAAAAGGCACTTTTGAACGTCAAAGTTTACAGAATAATAGAATTGATTCTAGTCGCCCCTTCCAAAAAGTAGTTTTCGTATGGAGAAGAATGGGCAAGAAACTCCACCGTTAATCTTTTTAAATGTTTTACAATATTTTGTATACATTTATCTATATCTATAAAAGGAAAGGGTGACTGACTGATCTATCAACGCACAGCTCAAACCACTGAACGGATTGGGCTGAAATTTGGCACACAGGTAGTTATTATGACGTAGGCATCCACTAAGAAATGGTTTTTGGAAATTCGACCTTTAAGGGGGTAAAAAGGGGGGATTTTGTTTGTATAAAAAATCTTATTCCTTGAGTTAATAAATTTGAAACTTAGCACGAATACTTATCTATGTAAATTATAAAGTTTGCCATTTTTAGTTTTTCTAAACAACCCGTCGAAAAATTCTAAAGATTTCGCGCCAATGCCTTTTTTATTTCTTCTGTAGCCGCAACACAATGCACGCATTCTATCGAAGAGATAGCCGCATTTAGTTCCATTTTCAAAAATTAAAATTTTCTTCTTTTTTTTGTGAACCAGTATTAAGTCAAGTCCATAATCATGATTATTCCACATAAGAATAAATACTTTTTCGTTTTTAAAAGGCTCGTTGGAACAGACAAAAATTAAAAAGAAATTACTTTTTCTCCAAGAGCAAGAAATGCAATTTTTTCCCCGCTCTGGTACTCTACAATGACGGCCTTTTTGAGCAAGAGGAGTGAAAAAAAAATTATGTAATGGTGTTCACATATTTACAAGCATTGTAAAAGTACCTATGCAATATTCCTAAAAATTATAAATTGTCTGAGTTATTTCAGAGATGACCTTTTGATGGCCAAAAAAAAAATTGTTAATAGTATTACAATATTTAATGTAGTTCTATTACAGGTTGGTGTTATTTTAAACCAACCTTTGATTTTCGAGAGCTACGTTTAGCAGTAGGTACAAAGTGTGAATTTCTCACGAACAGTTATGCCTAAGTAAACTACTACTTTGACTTAACATTATAGACCTTTCTATTACAAAGTTTCGAGTTTAATTACTGGGATTTGGGTAAACATTTGAGCTATTAATACAATGTAATAGTCAGGTTATACCGTTGTATACCTATTACCAAAAGATTCTCGGTCACTTTGGTCACGTTGTATGTCGGGAACCAGATAAACTTCAAACGTTGGTGGTGATAAGCATTGTAGAAGGGAAAAGACTTCGCGGCCGGTCACCTTACCGCTGGTCAGACCAATTAACCGCCCTCACTGAAGTCAGACCCGAACGAAGTGGAAGAACACCGTATATAAAGTCACGAATGCTTTTCAGGGACACGACCTTCAGTAATGAAGCAAGCGATGTAAAAGAAGACCGTTGCATAAAGAAACCTTCTCAATAAGCAAGATTGGTAGAGGAGCTGACCATAACGGGGCTGAATACCCAAGGCCACGGCTGAATAAATAAGGCCCATTTCATTCACCTCAAATAAAAAATATACCGTAAATATAGCAGCCTGCTAAAAATGTCCCAAGAAAAATCTCTGCAGAAAACCCTTGATGTTCTAAACGGAATAAAAAATTCATATTTCTAGTTTTACTAGTTGTTATTTTTCATTGGTTTGTTCCATAAAATATGTATTATAAAATTAAAACTTAGCTTTTCATTGTTAACAAAACACAAGTAGAAAAGGTGAGCTTACCCAAAATTGAGTTCTCTCGCATCAAACCTTTAAGTGATTGGATTATATCAATAAAAACTTGTCTTGTAACTTATGAAGTTGACTGTACCGTATAAAAATTACAATAACTGAATTTATTTTTGACGAAACGACTCTGACTGTGACATTTACAGGGTTGCGTTGTTGGTAAACATTTGTGAAATTGTTTTGACAAACAGTTTTGAAGTTGTACTGAAAAAACTATGGCGGCGTTAGTTTTTTATTTTTATTGCAAAATGGGCCTTTCTTTGATCTCGATCTTGTCTCGCGCCAAAATATCAGATGTAATTACGAAATGAGATTTTGCTTAGGTATATATTTATTTTCGTGAATCGGGGAGTAGCCGTTTAGGACACCAACAAAAATGCTACAGACTATTAAAACAAAAGATACATACCCCAGCACGTACCTAATTCTGAGCCCCATGCGCACGTACAGGCCGAGGATGATGATCCCCGGCAGGATGAAGAACAGCAGGCTGCTGAGCTCGCACAAGTACCACGACGGCATCTCCAGCATGGCGCAGAACGCTGACTCCAAGGACGCGTTGCCGGACCCTTGGGCACAAATAGATAAATATGTTGATTATACACCCAAAGAAAGCAACATTATGTAGGTATGCAGCTTAGTCAACTAGGTACCGCAGTAAAAGACACGCAAGTTGTGACACAAGCCTACTCTCTTCGAGAGAGAGTGGTAATCTACCAAGCGGACCTAGTGTGGGTTGGTAGATGTCACATGTCATTGAAATTATTGTCACTTTTTGTGTACAACACAAATAATAAATAAATAATTTAATTCTCAAAGTACCTACAACAAAAACTTCATCTATGAAGTACAATGTATTAAGGTGTTTGTTAGTTGTACAGCAACACATAATTAAAGACGTACCAACTCCCAAACTAAGTCAAGTTTGTATTTTGGGAGTTAGTGGTTCTTAATATGTACGACTTACATGACAACCTTGTAGCCTAGGAATTGACCTCCAACACTTAACAGTAAATAAATTTAACTAAAATCAAAATTTCGAAACATATGTACATTGAAATATATAAATAATCGACCATAGTTTTTTACATAGCAGTTTTATGAAAAAACTTTTTGTCATTCGTCATTCTCGTTGTCATGACCGATCTGCGGATAACTTTAGTCTAAAATACTCTAAAGATAAAATACATAGGCAACACAAATACCCCGTCAGAGCTAACCGAAAGACATCAAACATAACGTGTTAGTTCTAACCTTGGCCATAAATACTCAGTCACTATAACGCAATGGAAAAAAAAAAGACAAATGGGAGACATCCGTTACGATTGTCGCCGTAGATATCGAAAATATAAGGACTTGGAATATCGCTTTCTAAAATTCAGTTTCCATGTTTCCAATATTTGTTCCGATGAGGACATCCAGTTTTTCATTTCTGTTTGTAGTAGAATTCTTTGTGAAATATCTAGGGATATCGGTATCGGTATCGGTATGGGTATCGGTAGTTCCAGCCGTCATGTATCATGTCCGGTACCCTGTTGTTCCGGTCTGAAGGATGTCGATGCAGTCGATGCTAGTGAAAATACAGGCACGTGAAAATTGTCAACGTTTTCTTTTTTAACACAAACATATAACATCTCGGCTGATTTCCCGGAAGGGTTCAGCAGAGGACCGATTATAGTGCACCCACATTTTTCGCCAGTTGCTGTTTAAGTCCCATTGTAATTGATGGCGAGCCTATTTTTCTTTTTTCTTGGGGATATTGAATTGTTTCATTTTCCCAGTTTCTGATACTTCGAGATTCGAGAGCAGACTTACTGATCGTAAACTTGAATAGTATTTCAGAAAGCGAGAGATTTTTTGCGATTTTTCTTCTTGATTTTCTATATCTTGTATTTATGATATAACTGTAATTAAAAACATGAGCAGAGGCAAGTCTCCCGGACATGACGGGCTCAGTATTGAGCATTTCAAATATGCTGGGGTTCATCTGCCAAGAGTTCTGTCGTTGTTTTACACCATGTGCCTAAGTCACTCTTACTTGCCAGCAGAACTAATGAAAACACTGGTTATTCCCATAATTAAGAATAGGACGGGCGACATATCAGATAAGTCAAACTATCGACCTATATCTCTCGCAACCACAATGGCAAAAGTGCTGGACGGTATGATTGATTCTAGCTTGAAGGAATATCTATCCGTGCATGACTCGCAGTTCGGGTTTCAACCTGGACTGTCTACGGAAAGCGCCATAGTAAGTCTCAAACATACGGTCCAGTATTACACTGATCGTAGAACGCCGGTATACGCCTGTTTTCTGGATCTCTCCAGAGCCTTCGATCTGGTAAATTATGATGTACTCTGGAGAGAGCTTGAGGATAGGGGTGTACCGACAGGAGTTCTTAGGATCCTACAGTACTGGTATGGGAACCAAGAAAACGTTGTAAAGTGGTCCAATGCACTCTCTGAGACGTATAGGTTAGAGTGCGGTGTGAGGCAGGGTGGTCTGACATCTCCTAGGCTATTTAGCACGTATATAGATGGCCTAATTGTGGAACTCAGTAATATGCGGGTCGGATGTAGCGTACATGGTGTAAAAATAAATAGTATCAGCTACGCTGATGACATGGCGTTGCTGGCGCCGACGGCGGGTGCCGTGAATGAAATGTTAAAGGTCTGTCAGGCATATGCTGCCTCACACGGACTTGTTTATAACATTAAAAAGTGCGAATACATTGTCTTTGGGGCCGGCGGTGAATGCCCAGATACTATACCTGACATTACCCTAAATGGCTTGTGCGTCAAAAGAGTGACAAAAGTCAAATATCTAGGGCATTTTGTCGCTGACGACCTTAAGGACAATGTTGATATTGAAAGGGAGCGTAGGGCATTAGCAGTCCGAGGTAACATGTTGGCCCGAAGATTCGCTCGGTGTAGCATACTTGTGAAAGTTACACTTTTTAAGGCATATTGCCAGTGCTTTTACACTGGGAATCTTTGGGTCAACTATACCAAAAGAACGCTGGATGACCTACGCGTTCAATATAATAATATTTTTAGAATGCTGTTGGGACTGCCACGATGGTGCAGCGCGTCTACTATGTTTGTGCAAAACCGAACTGACGGCTTCCACGCCGTCATTCGCAAAAAAACTGCGTCACTGTTGTCAAGGTTGCGGGCGAGTGGCAACAGCATTTTAAAAACTTTGGCGGAGAGTATCGACTCTCCGATTATCAAAAGTTTTGTAAGAAGGACAATCGCTAAACATTAATTTGGGGGTGTCCTTTTCACAATACTAATAATTATTCTGTCTTCATCTTCTTCTCTCTAGCCGACCCCAACATGGTTGGGAAAAGGCTAGGCAGATGATGATGATTCTGTCTTCATCTTCTTCTCTCTATTGTACTGTACTAACACTAGTAATAAGTTATTTTATTGTTTACTAACACGCTGGATCGTTGTTGTCCGATAAATAAAGTATAATAATAATAATAACTCAATATTTCATACTACACTTTTCCTTCAACAAACGGCGAGTTAAAAGAATCCGAGTCCCCCTAGGGTCGAATCTACTACTTGTACTCAGAAAGACGATACTCTTATCTATAAAAAGTCATAAGTTATGGGAATTCTAGAAGACGGTTTATTCTCAGAAGACAGTAAAGTACTTTAGCAAACATTCAAGACATTTATCCTTGATAAATGGGGTAGACACCCTTCAGACTGTGGTTTATGAGTTTATGATAGGTATAACAAAGATGAGCGATAGGCGAGATGATAGCACTCATAGTAGCCCTACTATGAGTGCTATCATCTCACTCATCCTAGTTGCCCCTTACAAAAGGTAGTTTTCGTATGGAGAAGAATGGGCAAGAAACTCCACCGTTACTCTTTTAAATGTACATGTACAATATTTTGTAAAAAATAATTATATGGGAAGACGATGCACCTGGAATAAGATTACTATACCACAATAGGTGAAAAGAATTAAAGGCAATGAAAACCACGTAACATAATTAGAATCGTCTTAGCAAGAGGGCATTATTTGCACCTTCATCATCATCATCATTTCAGCCGAAAGACGTCCACTGCTGGACATAGGCCTCCCCCAAGCACCGCCACTTCGACCGGTTGTGTGCTAGCCCTCTCCATTGCCCAAATTTGCACCTAAATGACAACTTACCTGGTGGGTAGTCATGGTAGCTCACAGTAGTATACAGCGCAAAGGGCGACGCAGCCAGCAGTGACACTAGCCATAGTGCCGCCACTATGCGTAGTGCCCGTCGTAGCCCCGCCATCGCGTACAAGTGCAGGGGGTGGCAGATGGCTAAGTACCGCTCCAGAGAGAATGCCACTATCGTCAGGACTGACACATAGGAAGCTCTGAAACAAAGAAAATTTTTACGATAAAAATAAAAATATTATGCCTGTTGCATTTCCTAACATGGAAGAATTTATTGACAAAGTCAAAGTTATTTATTTGGCAATGACTTCAACCCCATCATGGATATTCGTGACACACTGGCCAATAGAAAATTAGTGTTGAAATATCAATCAAATCTTCATTAAATCTTACGATCACCAGTCACCACAGTGCAGACACGTAGATCGACACTGCAAATCCAATCCAAACCATTTTAGTTGTAGTTTTACTACTTTTTACCTGATCCCAAATGAAACATCAAAATAAGTTAGGAAACTGTCGAAATACGGAAACGTACTTTTATGTCTTTTATTAATTAAATCCCGTACAAAAACCAATACGGCGGATACAGGCAATTACGTCCCAATTCCGGTGTAACCGGCCGAACTCGCACTCAACTCAAATTGGATGTCGTCGTCCGAATAAGTTTCCAATTGAAAGTATCGCCAACTGTAAATATTATTTATAAATTAATTTAATGTGGAGTAAACCGCGCACAATTTTATCTCATTTCGTTTTTGCAATATTAGGTATTATTACGAAACATGTTTTAATTAAATATCAAATTAAAAGCAACAAATTGGTATGAACTGATAAAAAGGTATGTACAGTCTACCGCATATGAATGGTTACAATTTAACAGTGACAACGCCTTTTTTTCGAAGCAGTAAGTGCTCATAATACACGAGCGCTATGTTGCCAACTAGAGCCGAGGCAACTACAGCCGTCGACATCGACACTCGTCTCTGGGGCTTCCGCCGTCGCCAACGAGTTGCCGCTCGAGTATATGAGCACTTACTGCATAATCTTCTTATATATAAAATTCTCGTGTCACAATTTTAGTTACCTTACTCCTCCGAAACGGCTTTACTGATTTTTACCAAATTTTATATGCATATTCAGTAGGTCTGAGAATCGGCTACTATCTATTTTTCATACCCCTAAGTGATAAGGGTTGTCCACCCCAAACAAACAATTGGCAAAACAACGTTTGCCGGGGTCAGCTAGTATGTTATAATAATATTATCTTTTGCAAAATTAACCTCTCATAACTCGTGTAGTGGATTTGTAAATTACTGTCAAAATCAAAAGTAATTTATATTCAAACTAGGCTGAGAATCAGCACTTTTTGAACGTCCAAATTACATAAGACAGTCCCCCAAAACATCCGCCCTTCACCACTGCTTAGTGCTTTAGCTGGCGCAAGAAACTCCTCAGCAGAAAGAACTTGAATCTACGCAAAGTAATTAGCATTATGAAACAAAACATTTAATTAAATTATTTGCCACAATATTATGTCAGCCACTTGCGCTCACGTCATTATACCAACAGTGACATACCGATGTCTAGACACTGACACATATCATGACAAGCCGTACTGAGAGTAGGATGAAAGGGTGACGAATTGAGGACACAAAACAATGAGCAATAATAATAGCACTTTGCAGTGCACGCCGCAGTCTTCAATCACTATTGAGAGGCTTCTAGTAGTAGTTAACAGGCAGGGCTGCCATATTTGGATGGACTTTACAAAGATTAAGTAGGTACTTTTTTTTATCTCAACCTGTAGGGGAAACTGGCACATTGCGGGCCCCCGGGGCATGATGGACACAGGACACCCGTTCTCCTTCGTACAATAATAAACCAAGACGTTCGCAACTAGTCGGATCGCGTTCCAGTCGATCTCGCACTTGGGAGACAAGTGGTTTCGTGTGCGCAACTGCACGTCACTTGAAGACAAAACGGAAAAACGTAAGCTGACGCTTATTTTTTTTTTCCTTTTTAAGTCTGTGTTGTTGATTTTCTTGTAGCTAAGTCTTGGTTGTGTAAGATTCTTAGTTCATAAGTAAATTACTACATTCAATTATGTGGCTATATAACTAGAGAAAATGGTGAACTAATTACCAAATATTCTTTTGATTTTGTTAACATTTATTTAATGACCGCGGGGGTATTTTGGGATGTACAAAATGAGCAAGGTACCCGTTGTGCCTCGGGTAATTATGTTAAGATTATCTTTTTTCTGCAGATACAATTCTTGTTCGCCAGTACCAAAGGAAGACAGAACGTGTTAATGGAGCTTGGGAAGATGGAAACCGCCGTAAGCGCCTAT
This sequence comes from Agrochola lychnidis, assembly GCA_963680765.1. Taxonomy (NCBI): domain Eukaryota; kingdom Metazoa; phylum Arthropoda; class Insecta; order Lepidoptera; family Noctuidae; genus Agrochola; species Agrochola lychnidis. The sequence continues at coordinate 26,595,718 of OY796855.1, read as the reverse complement.
AAATATCATACCAAAACCCAAAGTACAAGTCCAAAAGCGAACCAATAGAAGTTCACCTTAAAAAAAAATCTGGAAGAAGCTCAAACACAGAAACCAGCTTGTGACATAAAAGGAAAGAAGAATAAGACAAAGAGAAAAGAAAAAATATCAATTGTCTAGAGAGAGTTGGGTCACTTGCCGTTCATGTTACAGATAAGCCCACTGTTCCTAAAAGAGGATAATGATGACGAGGTCCTTCACATTTGCTGCTTTTTGCTCGGTTTTACTTATATAAGAGTATAAGACTGGGTATGCCTATTATGCCCCGTGTATGACCATTGTGCCCCGGATACGGGGCAAAACGGTAGATTCTCTTTTTTTAAAGGAATATTATCTCAGAATTCTTGTAGACTAAGATATTTGTTTTACGTTAATTTTAAAGAAAATTAATGAGACTAATAAATGGTTTTTCTTTTTTTTCTTTATCTGGTTTTTCCTAGGTTTTATTCAAAATTTCTCTGTAACATTGCCCCGGGTTCCTCTATTGTTGGGTAAACTTCTCCCCCATAACTTTCCACTGTTCCTTGTATGTTGCCTTCTCTTTCTCAACTCAATCTCCCGTAAACGCATCTAAGTCATCATCCCAGCGTTTCCTAGGTCTCCCACGGTAACAACCGCATAGTTCGCGGTAAGTTGAAACTGTCTGCGATAGTTGCGGTGATTGTGGTGATTGCGGTAATTGGGTTGTGGAGGTCAGGTCTGTGTAACTGCGTTATTCTTCTAAACTACGCGACAGATTTTGATGCGGTTTTCACCGTTATCTACACATTTTAGGTCGGACAACGCACAGTGAAGGGTTCCGTTGTTGGAGTGGATGTGCATGCACAACATCGATTTTAACGACCAAAAAATTAGTTTTTAATTCACCGTAGTATTATTTTCTCAAATACTTATAAAAATCAAAGTTATCACTGCGGTTGTAACTGAATCACAAAAACTATTCAATTAAATAAATCGAGCCTTACAGTAGTCGCATATGATGTGTAACATCTAACATCTCACCTTGGTAGTAAACAACATTAAAAGGGCGGGGCCTCGTCAAGTCGATTCTGACGGCCAACTCTAGCGCCGCGTGCGCTCATTGGTCAAATAAAATTGCGTGCGCTTCCCCGGTTTCCTGTGACACACTTCCTTTGATTTAGTTAGATTTCAATTTTGGACGGATGGACGGACAGACGGACATGCTGGAATTGCTAAAAAGGTAAGTAACTACTTGTTGCATTTTGCTTCGATTTGTAATATCCAGTATGATTCTTCACAGATACAAAAAGTGTTCATGTCATCCTGAAAAATATTTACAACCTCTAAACACGCGAGACAGCCCTAACGTTAACTGACGTCTAACTTGATGTTAAGACTCTTGGAACTATCTGTTTTCTAAACTATTCCATCGTTATTTCCTGTAAGTAATGTGCTTTATTGTTTTGCTCGACAATGCACACTTACCAGCAAGAAAGATAAGATTAAGTAATAAACTGGATACCTATTATGGTATAGTAATTTTATTCTAGGTACATCGTCTTCACATATAACTATTTAACTAATGTACGTTCGTGTACAAACTATTGTAAAACATTTTAAAAGAGTAACGGTGGAGTTTCTTGCCCATTCTTCTCCATACGAAAACAACTTTTTGGAAGGGGTGACTAGAATCAATTCTATTATAAAATACAATAGACGTGGATATATTTAGTAACCTGTTCCACTTAGCTATTTCTGAAGAGCCATAAAAAACTCCTGAAATAAATCGACACGTGTTTCACCTCTCAACAAGGCATCCTCAGGATGACGATGGACTTGTTGCGAGCTCGAACACGGCGTGTTGCCACACCGAGCGCTGAGTGCAACACGCCGTGTTCGAGTTCGCAACAAGTCCATCGTCATCCTGAGGATGCCTTGTTGAGAGGTGAAACACGTGTTGGTTTATGGTTGACACTTTGACAGCGCTATATCTTGGTTTATGGTTGACACTTTGACAGCGCTATGTTTTGGTTTTTTGTTTGGTCTGAGGCCTATTTATGGTTATTTCAGCAGTATAGTAACGTTTAAGTTACAATACACATACCAATCGTGACATAATACCAACATACATAATTATATAATGTATATTTCAGTGAGCCACTAAAAGTCTAAAAGCTATTATTTTTTGTAAATGTTGTGTGTGTTGGCCTTTAAAATAAGATAAACCTTTCTATATTTAGAAATTAATTATCCCAAAGCTAGAATTTGGGCTAGAATCATAATACTATAATAACACAATTATCTCTCTGCCATAATTTAGTGCAAAATAATTGGCAAACATGGCGCTGAACATTATTAGTGTAACAAAAAGCCACAAATATGAATAGAAAAACCGGCCAAGTGCGTGTCAGACCACGCACAATGAAGGGTTCCGTAGTTGGGATGAATTTATCCCAAAAACAAACTTAACTTTGTAGTTGTAAAACATGTTCCCCCATAAGGAATGTATGGGAAAACATGTTTTTGCAACTGCAAATATAAGTTGGTTAATTATTACTCGTTAACTTGTAGAGCCTACTTAGCTGTGACAGTTTTTCTTTTAATTTCGTAATATAAACTACACATCTTAAACCAACTATTTAGCTGGCAGGGGGGGGACACTTGACTCTAACAAAAATTAGCACTTTAAAGCTTATTTCGCAAACGGATCCCTGAACCCAAAAATGGTTTTACATACCCACAATGTTTTTGAAGGACCTTTCCAATGATACCCCACACCGTGGGATAGGAAAAAAACATCACCATTTTACGAGTAAGGGAGGTACTCTAAAAAAAAAAATATTTTTCATAATTTTGTTTTACCACTTTGTCGGCGTAATTAATATATTTAACCATGCTAAATTACAGCTTTCTAGTACTAAGAGTCTTGAAGCAAGACCGCGGACAGACAGACAGATAGACGGACATGACGAAACTAAAAGGGTTCCTTGTTAACTACGGAACCCTAAAAATGACCACCTCATTAGTGATGTCCTCACATTACTGTACGTTGTTATAACAATGTTGTTGTAACAATATGTTTTCCTATTTGTCCGCTGTCCTACTATGGGGAAACTGATGCTTATTTTCGCTTTTTGATTTTTGGGCTCTCCCCTTATTTACTGAAGCAACAATAACTATATACTCCAGTCGTATACAACGAGAGTTTGCACGAAAATTTCCGAGTTTGTTTCGGTATTTCTTCTTAGGGTTTTAAAACTTAATTATTTTTTGCCGTAACTAAATATATTTTTTTATAAAAATAAATAAATATAATTTTTCATAAAAGGTTTTGTTACCTAACCTAAATCTAAAAATACAGATAATTTAACATCCATTAATTGAAATCTCACTACCTGGCCATGTTGTGGGAGCCACCTGATAGCTCGATTAAAGCATGAAACAAAGTTTCCTGCGCCTAAAACGTAGGTAGGACCCAAATATTTGTTTTCATTAAAAGCCCAGGCAGCAGACAGGCGCGACGCGACCCCAGTACAACAATTTCCGTGAAGTTTTTATAGATTTGTGCCACCAGTGTGTCGCGTCGCGCCTGTCTGCGGGAGCCGATCGATTCATCATCAGTTAATTAAAATAATAAACATGTGTCTAGTGTACAGTGATCTAAGGCGCAAATAAACCTTAAACTATTTTGGCTCAGTAATTCCTTTCCCATTTACATTGTTAGCTTTAATATCGAAAACGAACAACAATAAGTAAATAGAACATAATCGTAGTTTCAATATTTGTATGACAACTTGGTAGCACACTGCACAGCTGCGCTCACATACTACACAAACTTACTTTTGTACCAACATTTACTCTCCAATGTAGTTCGGCAACAGAAAAAGTTATTGTTTAACATTACATCATGGCTGTAGTCCTTGAAGGAGTAGGCAGAAGTCAGTCATACATGCTTAAGTATTTAAGGAGTTTCTCAGTAGCAGCTCGGAGTCTGGATTAGTGCCCGGTTGATGGCAATAGGCTCGCCCCCTATTACATGGGACTTAAACAGAACTGGAAAAATGTGGGTGTACGACCTCTGCCTAGGATTGCAGGCGTGATGTTACGTTATGAACTTTTATAACGATGTAACAACTCTGTAACAATATTCTGACAAATAAATGGTCTATTACATTACTATGTAGTTTAAGAGATGCCTATTGCCAACACACCAACAATCGATCAATACACCAACAACTGGCCAACACAAAAAGAAAACCCGATTGTTACCGACTTTTCTTTGCTTAAGAGCGGCCAACCCGCCATACTTTTCATATAAACGCCATCTTTCTTTGAAATTTTTAAACTAATAAGAATACATGTAATTGTTTACAATCTTTGTTCCATAATTTTGTATCAGCCATTATAATTTTATAGGTGTACAAGCATGCAACCACGGCTTTACCTTGACCATTTTTGTTCCTATGTCTTGATTTCTGTCTGAAATATTTTCTTGTTTCATATTTTTTAGAGCGTGATTTACCGGTAGTCGGGTTTTAGTTTTGAACTTACTTTTTATTTAAATTATTTTGAGGTTATAATTTCGTGATAAAGTATTTGCAGAGCAGCAAATTTTTATTTTATTTGGGTTTTATTGTATGATAAGTGTTAAATTTGAACATATTTATTTACTTAGACGATATGATATATTTACATATTTGTAATGTGCTTTTCAAGCCCTTTCATTTGATATCCAACATAGCACAATAAAAAAAAACTTTTTTTTTGTTTTAATACTTTATGTCCTCTAGAGGGCACCATATTGCATTTGATGTTATGTCACATAGCCTGTAACCAGCGGACTCATTTGTCAAATTATGATTGGTAATTTAGAAGTTATGAGGTATCAGATGAACACACATACAAACATCCATACATACCAGTCAAAATCATAACCCTCCTTTTTGCTACGCCGTAGTCGGGTAAAAAGTAGGTTAGTAGACATAATCAAATGAATTATTGTCGATGTATAAATCTTTTTGAGGCTGACCGTACCGTAACAATCTTATCGATTGATTAATTGAATTCGCGTTAATTAGCCCGCATGTACGGCTTAGCGGTACAAGCAGTATTAATTGTGTCTTCAAACTTCGCTATGTAATCCTGCGTGTCGTGGGTGTGCTTGGTAATGGCATGAATTTGTCCGGCTTACTGGTGGTGTTCTGCGAGGAAATGGAAATAAGCTGAAGCTAACTTCTGAATTAATTTACTATGTTGGCAAAATAATAACAGCCCGGGGTCGATCGAAGGTTAAGCTACGCTTGCTGCGTTTCGTGGATGGGTGACCATCCAATACATATTGATCCCGACTGTCATCCGTTGATTTTTCACAGTCTAGAAGCCCAAAAGTCTGACAACCGTGTCAACCAACATAGCCAACCCCAACATAGTTGGGAAAAGGCTAGGCAAATGACGTATATTGTTCCTCAACGTTAAGCGGACGGGGTGTAGTTAGCGGCAGGGAATTAGGAGTGCTAGCTGCTAAATTGAACTGCATTGTTTGATGCGTTGCTGAGATGAAGTTTGAAGTTTAGTTGCTGCATTTCGTGTACTCAGTACTACTGCTAATGTATACAATTATACGTTCTCAAAATTAAACCAACAAAGGTGTTATGTTATACATAATTTCACTGAACAGAAATTATTGCTGATATTACTACATTACATACATTTTGTATTTGCGCTGCCTGCGTGGACCATAATTCTTTTTCAAATACAAGTTTTTTTTTAAGTTAGATATTCATTAACATTAGCTAGATGCCAGTGAAATTCCCAACAAAATCGGTCCTGCCATTTCGGAGATTATCCGGAACAAACAGACAGTGTATAATACTTCCTTATTGCATTTAGTAAAAAGCCGTTTTGACATTACAAAAAGACACTTCAATTCTATTTATTTGTAGATTTCGAGCAACCAAAGTGTTTTCATTTCAAAGGACCGACAGGCCGCCATCTTAAAGGTTATACACCTACCAATAAAAAGTACAGACCTTCCATAATATGCACCATTTTTTCAATTTACAGTTTATGATAACATAACTAACTTAACTTGAATAGGAGCGTAAAACAACGATAAATCAGTCTTGTTAAAACAGTTTTGCTTTAACTTTGAAATGGCATAGCCATTAAACTACTAACTGCATAATGTTGATGTTTTAGTATAAGTAATGTCAACAACTTACCATCAAGTCTTAATAAAATTATTTTATCTACTCTCATAGCGTAATATTCGAATTATGAACTTCAAAACGAATTCATATTGACATACTTTATAAACAGAATACCGAAATTTAAAAATAGAATCATATTATAACACTTTTTCTCTAATAAAATAATGCTATAAAACAATTTTTTTTTCTGTTACGATACAGCGCTAATCCAAGAAGTTAAATCACCAAAGAGTTTCCATCAACTTTTGGCGGGGGACAGCAGCACCCGCTGTAGCGCATGTGCGGTGATGTGCTGGTGCAGGCGACATTCATTTGTTTTGTAGTACTTACTGAATTTCGTGGGATTTTTAAATTTATTCTTGATCTTAAACTTTGATCTTTTATTTAGTATTTGTTTCAATCCCAATGTTTGAGAGTAGATAAAGTAGTGTATGAAACTGCACATAACTAGGTATTAAAACATTCGTGTGATACTATTAAAAACCTCGCCTACGGCTCGGTTTTTAAACACACACTCATGTTTTAATACCCCTCATTATGCAACAGTTTCATAAACTACTATTTCGAACTATCGACATATTGACCAAAAATAATGATGGGACGCTAACTTTTGGAAACTGATCACTGTGCGACGTGTCGCCGCGACACTCTGGTTTCTATGAAATCGAATCGAATTACTATGAAGTCGCCTGCTGCTGCTGCCTGCAGTCGACGACGGACTTGTACGGTAACAGTTCGTTGTTGGCGAGTTTGTTGCGTCACTTGTTCTTCCCAGAAAGCAGCACACTAGCGGTGACGGGTAGGCGTTTTGTCTGACTAGGCGTAACTTTTAACGTTCAAAATGTGTTGGTTCTCTGTCTATTTTGTACTTGTGACTGACGTCAATCGCTTAGAGCTCGGTAACACTTAAGTATTACGTGCTCACAATATGGCGTCTCGTAGGTACTACTCTTGAAAGCCGCGCCAATATACGCTAATGACGAGTATAATCCCAGCGGTGAACTTCACTTTGTGTGGCGAGTCCTGCAGATTGAAGTTGTGACATTATGTTGTGGAGGTGTGTGTTGTGTGGGAGACGTACTAACTGCTTATACGGTTTAATCGGTAGGTATTAAATCTGTGCTTAAGAGATGATTAAAGCAAATGTAATGTATTTGTATTAATTAGCTTTATTGTGATGGAAGATAAAGAATTTAATTTCCGTGTAATTAAGTTAAAATATAACATAATTTTCTAATTGCTTTAATAATATTCTTCATTTCTTCATATGTATTTTTCATCCTTCATTAAGCTGCGCTTTGCTCTTTAAAGCTTATTATAAACATTAGTACGGGTTCGATTTCCAATCGAGTAGAAATCGGTGACCATACCGATTTTCTACAGTGTCAATAAGGTATTATTTTAAAACTCAAACCTACTATTTTATAGTTGATATTGTACTCTAGTATAATTTGATTTTGTAAATGATCAGTTCTCATTCACAAAACACTTTCAAACATAACTTTGTGAAACTGTCACTTAGGTCTTTCGGTGTTGACTGTACCCATTAGATTAAAATCAAAAGTCTTTTATTAAAATTAGGCTGAGGAGTCGGCACTTTTCAAACGTCAAAATTACAGAAGACAGTCCCCCGGCATGCCAGCCCTTCACCACTTCCTAGAGTTGAGCTGGGAAGAAGAAGTGGCGCAACAAACTGCCCAGCAGTACAGCTGTCTGTTCAGATAGAAAAACGCACATTTTTGTTTTTCTATTAATCACCATAATTATTCTATGACCACACAATAACAAACAGCTGTATATGTAACATTAATCCCCATACTCACACAAATAACAACATATTGGTGATTAGTGTTAGTTGGGCGCAGAATACACATTATTCATCACACAATGTATCGACGCTCGTAAATATTAGCAATAATGTCATTCCAGCCTGTTATCACGGCCGTTACGACCATTTTATATGGCAATAAACAATATTAAATTCTAAATGACACGTTTATACTATATTGTTCAAATTGCGACAGTTTGATCGATATTCAAGTGTCTTTATAAGAGCTTTCCAATCTATTATTAAACAGCGCCCCGCCCCTGCTTTGCACGGTTTTACGACTTGACTGTCATCGAGATTTCTTTAAAGTTTAATATGTATATTATACACAAATCTTCTTAATATGTATATATATAAACTATTGTAGCACCCATAGTCAAGAACAGGACAGGGGATATCTCGGACAAGGGTAACTACCGTCCAATCTCCCTTGCAACCACAGCGGCTAAAGTATTGGACAGTATACTTGATTCGTGCCTGAAAAAGTATTTGTGTTTACATGACGCACAGTTTGGTTTTCAACCTGGGCTTTCAACCGAAAGTGCTGTGCTAAGTTTGAAGAATACTGTCCAATATTACACAGACCGAAAAACGCCGGTGTATGCCTGCTTCCTGGATCTCTCCAGAGCCTTCGACCTGGTTTCATATGATGTGCTCTGGAGAAAGCTGGGTGACAGGAATGTACCAGGAATGTATCAGTGATTAAGCTCATGCAGTATTGGTATGCGAACCAAAAAAACAATGTAAAGTGGGCCGAAACGTTCTCTGTGTCGTATGGGTTGGAGTGTGGTGTGAGACAGGGGGGGTTGACGTCTCCACGGCTCTTCAATCTTTATATTGATGATCTCATAGTCGAGCTTAGTAGTATGCGTGTCGGCTGCCGGGTTGGTGGTGTTAGTATTAACAGCATCAGCTACGCAGACGACATGGTACTGCTGGGCCCGACTGAGGGATCTATCGGAGAAATGTTGAAGGTCTGCGAGGAGTATGCTGCCTTACACGGTCTAGTGTACAATGTCCGTAAATGTGAATATATGGTCTTTGGGGCCGCCGGTAAGTGTTCTAATTATAAACCTAGTTTTTCACTAAATGGTGTGAGCATAAATAAAGTTCACCAATTTAAGTACTTGGGGCACATACTTACCGACGACCTTAAGGATAATGCAGACATCGAAAGGGAACGTAGGGCACTGGCGGTCCGAGGGAACATGTTGGCCCGTAGATTCTTTCGTTGTGCGGACCAAGTCAAAATCACCCTGTTCAAGGCGTTTTGTCAAGGTCTGTATGCGGGGGGTCTATGGGTCAGCTACACCAAAAGATCGCTGGATGTCTTACGTATCCAATACAATAATGTTTTTAGGATGCTGTTGAAACTGCCCCGTTTCTGTAGCGCATCGGAGATGTTTGCTCAGCACCGAACTGACGGCTTCCATGCAGTGATTCGCAAAAAAGTTGCATCACTGATGCGTAGAATACGGGTCAGTGACAATAGCATCCTGAAAACAGTGGTGGAGAGCCCTTACTCCCCTTTTCTGAGGCACTATGTGGGGAGAATGGTCAGGTAGCATTCCTTGCTTTATCGTTCTCTGCACAGCCTGCCGCAGTCACCAGCTAAACTTTTTTTTTTTTTTTTTTTTTTTTTTTTTTTTTTTTTTTTTTTTTTTTTTTTTTTTTTTTGTGTACTACTAACACTAGTGATAAGGTATTTTACTAACAAATTGGACCATGTTGTTGTCCGAACTAAATAAATAAATAAAATAAAAAACAAAAGCACAGCTTTAGAAAAATGTGCGGGGGAGTAGCAGCAGCATCCTGAAAATGATAGCAGATAGGTTTGACGCGGCTGTGTTCAAACGATTAACTGATCTGCATGTGAGAGGTGCGGGTTGACGAATCGAAATAATTTTTTCACTTTTACTTCTGTAACTACTAACAAAGTTTTGTTTGTATTCTAACACTGTGGGCCTTAGTTGTATGAATTTTTTTTATTTTATTTTTTTCCTTTTTTTCCACAAAGTAGTAGGCAGAGGAATATGCAGTACCTACCCACACTCTGAGTTTAGCAAAAGGAATCAACATAAATTCGCAAGTCATAAATTCAACTCATTTGAAACGGTACAAATTACATCGAGTTACGCTCATTTGGCCACACACAAGCCACCCTATATTAATGTACATACACAATAATTAATTTCGGTCGACTAAAGAGGATGCCGGACAGAATCTATGCCATTAGTGATATTCCGGGATGACATATGACAACAATAATAATCGTTAACAACAACAACCATCCCTATTTTTGTCGGCACAATAGCTATGAAAATGGATGGCATAACAAACTGGCAGAACTCGTGTTATGCCTGTTCACAATGATAATTATGTGCACATAAAAGCAAAGGTTTGCACGGAGAGTTATTCAAATATGTGCCGTGTAGGTTTAGGTACAAGAATTTGACAAAGCGTAAGATTCGCTGCTTAGGAGCTTCTCACACTGAGAGCATTCGTTACGTAATAATTCAATAAAAATAAAAAAAAACGTGTGGCACTCGGCGACTGCCGCGGTAAAGCTATTGCATAGTATTTGTAACCTCCATACTTCCTATTTGTCAACGCTACACTTGGGATGATGACGTGATGACATAAAACTAAAATTACGTTCCCATGACAACATCACGTTGTCATGGGAACCGTCATTACATGGTAGGCGGAGTGGGGGGTGTTAGGTTTTATTTTCGTTACGTTACGGAATTTCTTGATTCGCTCGCCGCGCTCAAAGCCCGCGATAAAAGCTATGCAATAGCTTAAAAAGTTTACCCCTATGTCATGTTATTACGGTATCGGAAGATATATTTGGGCAAAATCTGCCGAAATTCGTTCAAATGGTACAAATAATAATTGAAAGAGGTTTGATATTATAAAAGTTGTCATGGTTAGAATTGTTATTTTACTTAGTGGGTATATATTCCTTTGTAATTCTGCTTAAAGGGCATTCAATTTTTTTTTTGTAAATTTTTATAGACAGTGTAACTTATAACGTCGCTTTGAATGAGTCTGTAAAGGTGTTAAAATTGTGATTTAAATAAATAACATTCTCAGTATTTGTGAAAAAAATTGTGAGCCTATCTGAGACTTTCTCACTAAAGAAACTCCGGGCTGGCGTGTAGTGCGAGTTTTGTAATTCAACCTACCCATTAAAACGCTTAAATATTTGTTTACTTGGACTTTCCACAAGGCCACCTAATTTTCTCTTCCTGTCTTCTTCTTTGTGTTTTTGTAACTAAGAATAAAAAGAAAGAATAAAAGTTTTATTTGGAACAAATTAAGTTTACAATTAACATAGGAAAACGAAGATAGCCACAAAAGTAAAATACTGTGGCGCAGCCATCAACGCCCAACTCTTAAAATTATATACACAAAGACATTGTTCCAGACTTCCCAAAGAAAGTTAATTAAATAATTACAAAAAATAAATAAAAAAGAATGGAATAAAAAGAGAATATACTCTATGTGGAGGTTAATATGTAGTATAAGTGTGTAGAGTGGAGATGGGGTGAAGTGTGTATATGTGTGTGTGTGTTTACCGTGAGTATGATGCCACAAGTTGCTCAGTTTCTTCATAAGACAAGGATTTAAGCCAGTCAGTCACTTTTCTCTTCAATAGACTTTTAGTCATAGGGTAAATATTACATTTTTATATTTATGTATGTAACTTTGTGTCTTCACTGTATCTTCAACCTTAGTAATCTGTGGAAACGTCGTGGATTGTACATTTACACACTTCCAATTATTTTGTAATCTTAGCTGTAATATACATTGTACCATTGTTTGTTTTCCATAACAAAATAAATAAAGGCATTCCATGCGTCATAGTCGTGAACGGGCGTTGTCGTTGTCAGTTGGGACTGGTCATTTCTTAGCTGCCACAGTTTATTTTAATTATTTTATGTTTGAATTGTTTTTGTGTTTTTGTCGACATGCCCGTCTTTCTACGTTGTTCTCACATAATATATGGTATGTATACATTCAAACATGATGTAACCAATATTATTGTAACCTACTACGTTTTAGAATGGGCAATTGGGCACTAGATTAATCTTTCTAACTGACCGACTCTTTTGACAATTTAAAAGTTCCTGTAAATGGTTTAATTGAAATAAATAATTTGAGTTTGATTCTCTTACAGTCAACCTTTGAACCCTTGAATGTTTGTGGTGTAGACTAGGCTTTAGTAGCTTGATACACTGGGTGTGCTAAATTGTTACGCGACGCTGTGAATTCCCTTTTGTTTTATGTTCAAGAGCAGCCGCCACACTTTCGGGTATCATACCTACCTTTCATTTTGTATTTTTGCTTATAAAGAAGAAACAGCACAAGAATCAAAAGATAAGAACAACAGACGCACCGAAAGGCGCCTGTTGTGTTTACTTCCTAAGATGTTGTTAGGGCGGAAACACACACGCTTTTCGCACTACATGTAGATCAGAAGCTCTTGCACGGACGTGCGGAATAAACGTACCTACCGTAAATTTGAACGATTTTTAGGGTTCCATAGTCAACAAGGAACCCTTATAGTTTCGCCATGTCCATCTGTCTGTCCGCGGCTTAGCTCAGAGATGCTTAGTACTAGAAAGCTGTAATTTGGCATGGTATACATATTAATCACGCCGACTAAGTGGAAAAAAATGTTTTTATAGTACCAGGTCCCTTACATGTAAAATGGGGATGTTTTTTTTTCTTGTCTATTCCATGGTATGGGGTGTCGTTAGAAAGTTGGTTGAAAAATATTGGGAGTGTGTGAAAACCATTTTTGGATTCAGGGATCCTTTTCCGAAATATTAAGCTTTAATGTGCTAATTTCTATTAGAGTCTAGTGTGTCCCCCTCCTCTGTCAGCTAAATGGTTGGTTCTAGATATGTGAAAAAATTCACGGCAGCATTCAATATATAACAAAATTAAAAGGAAAACTATCACAGCTAAGTAGGTTCTACAAGTTAACAAGTAATAATCGACCAAATTACATTTGCAGTTGCAAAAACATGTTCTCCCATACATTCCGTATGGGGTTCTCCCATACGGAATGTATGGGAGAACATGTTTTTGTTGTTCAACAACAATGTTAAGTTTTTTCTTGGGATAAATTCATCCCAACTACGGAACCCTTCATTGTGAGTGGTCCGACACGCACTTGGCCGGTTTTTATCGAATATTAAACTATCTTATAGCATTTTGGTCGGCGATCACTGTAAGTAGTAAGTATCATACATATGAATGAAGTCTTAAATAGTTATTTATGCAACTGTTGAATAATAAGGGGTATTAAAAAAAATTACCAAAAAAAAAAAAACGGAATTTGGTGGCAAAAAACGAAAATACAAAACCCAAGACACCGACTTCCGAAATTAAAGTTATTTTTCACTTTGTAGTGTTTTTTTTTGAAGTCGGTTGTTTTTTTTTTTGTAAAAAGTTTTTATTTTTCATTTTTTAGTTGTGGTACCTACCCCACATACATTCGAATAACACTACCTGCTACCAGTGATAGGAACTTATCATAAATATCATCTACATACTAAGTGGGAAAAAAATACGTATTTTGTAGCTAACTCAAAAACTACCAAAGCAAAGTTAATAAAATTTATATGGGACCATTTCGAGAGCATACTCTTTCAAACAAAAAAATAATGTTCAAAATCGGTCAACAAATGACGGAGAAATCGGTGGACATACATTAAAAAAAAAACACAAACATACGCGACGAACATATAACCTCCTCCTTTTTGGAAGTCGGTTAAAAACACGAATGTGGGTTTATCACACGAGGCGACCTAATTATATACAGTTGCATACAAGACTTTATCTACACCCATGATATGAATCCTTTATAAAAGATTCTGAAACCATTGGGTGTTTGTAATTCAAGATCAAGAATAAAAAGAATCCCACGAAAATCAGTACAACTGCTCGCATGTACGTCGCCTGCAGCAGCATATCACCGCAAATGCGTGCAGCGGGTGCTGCTGTCCCCCGCTTAGACGTTGAAACCAATTGCATAATGAAATTTAGTACAACATTATAACACTCGTTTGGATGATATTATGGTTACCATGACACTGGCTGTTTTAATGTTGGCAATAAGCTGTTTCTGAAACTTTTATAGAGGTCTTAGAGCATGGGTGTAGATAAACTGAATAAACATGTTGTCAAATGAGTATATTCAATTTTAAAATCGTTTGAATACGTTACGGTTACTCCGCGCATTCGTGCTGGGACCACGTAATATGATGTCAAAGGCATTGTTCGTACACCGCTGTAAGGAAAAATACTGACTGCCTTGCTTAACAAACCGAATAAAGCTGAATAAAAATGCGGTGTTTTACCGAGTAGTTGTATGATCTCAATTCTACGCAATATTCAGCATTTAACTTTTCTTTTCTAGCCACCCCTGGGTCTGGACCCTACCGGATCAGTAGAGCGCTCTCTGTGGGGTGTGACCTGAATATATTTTTCGCCGCTCGCGTTCATGACCGTCACATTAAATTCAAAATGGCGCTCTCTAGAGGATATAAAGCCGTGAACTTAAAAAATAAATGTTTTTAATTATGCTTTGTTGGGTATCAAATGAAAAGGCTTGACGAACACATTTGAAAAAACAAATAATAAAAATAAAAGTTATTTATTACTTATTTGATTTACACGGCTTAAGATACCAATTACATAAATCAAAGTATATAATTATATTAGGTACAAACATAACACATAAACGAATAACAACAATTAAATACTAAAACCCAACTACGACAAAAAATTAAACTAAAAAGGTATAAACAAGACATGACAGACAGACTAATTAAAAATCCGGAGTCACACGTGTTAGGGGATAAATCGAACAGAAGACGTGTGACTCCGGATTTTTGATTAGTCTGTCTGTCTGTGTGTAATGCCTTATTTATACCTTTTTGTGGACTTTTTTGTCGTAGTTGTTATAGTTTTTTAACTTTTGGATCAATAGAAAAATTATTTCCAATTCATTGTCTTTTTATAAACGTGAAATCGGTCGTTACTCATTGTATATGTTATAAACGAATACTTATACCTAATGTGTTTTAATGTTTAAATTATTAAATTCAAATAAAACTATACGAATTATTTAATGAATAGCCGGATACTAACTACCAATTATTTTAATAATTATTGCTAATCTAAGTCTTCAAAACAATTATCACATCTTTACAATTATGTTCTTGGAACCCATGCTAACACTGCAAACTTACTGCCGCACCATCAAACACAATCATGGTCTGTTATCTGCCATTCCATTTTCCGAGAATTCTGGCTTATAAACCTCGGAACATGTAATGGTTGATGCTTTGATGCGATTGCCATAATTGAAGTCGGTTTTCCACTTAGTTACGTCGCAAATCAGGCGATTATTCGTTGCTACTTGTGACATTAATGTAGCAATAGTCAATATTAATAAATTGGTGCTTGAAAAATAATTAATGAAACTGCAGTAGGTACAATTTAAAACAATGTTGCCACTCTATTTAAAAGTTGTCAAGAAATATATATGTAATTAATTGTTAATTCAAATAAAAGATCAAAGAAACTTATCTAACAATTCAATTTTTTATAATGAAGCAATAAGCTTAGATACCCTGACCAGCAAATGCCTTAGATGAATCTTGAAACACGAAAGAATTGGAGTAATCGAGTTTGGGGCAAACGTGGGTTACTGTAGGACAGAGGTCGGCAAGTAATTTTAAGTGGCGTCAGGATACTGTTGAAATTATCGAGGTCCAGAAAAAAATAAGTACTGATTTTTTTTTATTTTGAATAATTTATGTACAAGTTATTTATTATAAAATACAAAAGGCCAGTTTTATAAAGTTTGGTTCACGCGGGGAACAGCTAATGCGAAGATTGTCTTCAAGGTGGGCGTCCGGTAATCTCGAACAGTATTAGTTTTTTTAAACACATTTTTTTAAAGATGTTTAATTAGGTATTTAACAATATTTGGCGATCCAAGTTCCGATATGGACCGCGATCCGCCTTTTGCTGACCGTTGCGTGTAGGACGGCACTACAAATTCGTTCCATCTTTGATAGTTAAAATTAGTGTACGGGTCCATATTGGCTCAACTAAAGTTCTTTACCCGAAATTGTTCTTCCTAACGATTTGTAATCCGAATGATCACTCTTCCTAAAATTTTTCATACTATTTGTAGTGCTACCGGCGATGTTCATAACACTCATGTTTCCGAAAATTGTAATTAATAATATCATTAATGTAAATATATTTAAACTCCTACTGTTTTTTATCATAACGCTTTTATCCCTAAAAATAATTACCATAATATTTTCACTCATACTCAGAAAGAAACATTTACCAAGTGTTATAAAAAATATATGTGGGTAGAAGATGATATTTATAGTTTTAATTTGAGGGTTTGATTTTTTATTATTTGGGGGTATGCTTTACATAACGTACTGTGTTGTGTCTATTGCTAAGTTCATGTCGGTGTATTATCATTATTACGTGCATGTTTGTGTTAATGCTTTATTAATATGGAGGAAAATTATTTAAAATCATTTAAAACCAGTCGCGGAGGATTAAAATTAGACGTACATGGATTTATATATGAAAAAAACCGAATAACAGTGGATAAACAATATTGGGCGTGTGAATTAAGAAGCAACAAAAAGTATAAGTGTAAGGCGAGATTAATCACTACTTTCGATAAGGAAGTCAATAAGTATAAATTGCTGGAAGGTCCGCACCAAGAACATAATCATGAACCAGATGCTTTAAAGGAAAAGGTTTGTTTTTAAACTATTTCTTGTGATTACAAAACGGTTCCCTATCCATTTGCATAAAAACTTTAGACATAATATAACATGGAATAATTTTGTTTATCCTAATTATATGTACGCATAACTTAATCAAATTCTAAAGCATAAATTTGTTTACGCATAATGATCATGACCATGCATGCAGCAGGCATGCAGCATGCAAGCATGCAAGCAAGCATGCAGCATGCAACATGCAGCAGGCATGGTTTCTGTCACGGCTCCGGCGCTGTGGGGCTCCGGCGATCCCACGCGAGCTGCTCGTCGCAGATGTGTTTAACCCTCATCACCGTAGCTTCGGCTTGCTGGCCGGCATAACCGGCCAGCCTCAGCCTCGACGGCGGGCGTTAAAACCACCTGCTCCTCAGCTCGCGGGCCGCCTCGCCCCTCCGCGCCTTCGCGATTTTAAATAACACTCTAGGGGTAGGGCAAACAAGACTACGTGGAATCGATTTTGCAACGATTCGTTTCTTGGGGGCACTATGAAAAAAATACTTAGAAAAATTTCGCGACCAATTTCGATGTAGCGCTCGCCGGCCGCTGCTGCGGCACCGCTCGCTTCGCTCGCTCGGCTCGCGCGTAGTTGGTCACAGTTCTAACCTAACCTAACCTATGGATATCTTTGCAGGTACACACCGCTATAAATAAAATTAAAGAAGACGCTTTAATTAATAAAAACATGAAACCAATTCATATAATTAGTGAGTGCGAAGCAAGCACTTCCTCAAGTGTACGTGCTAATATGCCAACAAACTTGAACTTGGAACAAGTAATATATCGTCAAAGAAACAAAAAAGAAAAAATTACAGAACCTGATACTATTTACCTTTGAAATAAATCATAATATTCTACAATTGGACAACGATTTGATCTTAATTGATGAAAAATGGCATGAAACAAAGAGATACACACATACATATTATATACAACTAAACAATTTCTCACTTTTTTATGTGCTTCCACTTATTTAATAGTGGACGGAACATTTAAAGTCGCCCCAAAATTATTTCAGCAAGTTTACACAATACACGGCTGTATAAACACGAAAACGTTTCCTTTAGTTATAGCATTGTGTACAAATAAAGACAAAAGCACATACGACAAATTGTTCTCATCTTTGATCGAGTATTGTCAATCATTAAATTTGATTTTATCGCCAAAATACATATTAATGGATTTCGAAAAGGCGTCACAGTTAAGTGCCAAGTATAATTTTGAAAACGCAGTGTTAAAGGGTTGTTATTTTCACTTGGGCCAAATTTTATATAGACAAGTGCAAAGTCGAGGTTTCCAAAAACTATATGGATCAAGCGAATCGTTTTCATCAGAAATCAAATACATTTTAGCACTTGCATACCTACCAGCAGAAGAAATTCCCACATATTTTGACGAATGGCAGCAAAATATCTCTCCCGAAGCAAAAGTGATAGCAGAATGGTTTGGTGAAAATTATATATGGGGTACCAGTTCTTCACCACCTAAATATGAACCATGCTTATGGAGCACGTATGTTTTAAACGAGGAAAACGTACCACGTACTCAAAATAGTGCTGAATCATGGCATAATCGTTTTCAACAGTTCGTAGATCAGCACCACGCAGGATTTTATTTGTTATCTAAGAAAATTATTCTAGAATTACAACATCAGGCTGCAGAAATCCAAAAACATCTTAACGGGGCTCCCCCTGCCGCCAAGAAAAGAAAATACAATGACAAATATAATAGAATTAAATATATATTGAATTTTAAAGCAAAATACACCAATAAAAGTGATTATTTGAAAGCTATAGCCGCTAATATTACTTACTTACTTACTTACTTACTTACTTACTAATTTAATTGAAATGAGTTTAAGACAACATGTATTTAACTACTTGTACCATGGTACTATTATTGTTAAACGTTATATATGTTATGTGAAAATAAAGTTCGCAAAATTAATGTATATAATACTGATTATTATGAATAAAAAGAAATCTAAACAAAAAAGATATGACTTTGAATAATAGTATAAAAGATGGTTATGTTGAGAAAATATAGGGAAACAAATAAAAGATAGATAGATAGATAGAATATTCTTTATTATGTACACGAAAAGTATAATAGATGTTTATTGCTACTGACATTATGAAGTTGAATGCTTCGGAATTATGAACATTAGAGACAGAGTAGTTAGGAATTGTGATTGTTAGGATGAAAAATGTTAGGAAGAACATTTTCGGATTTCCAATTATCGGAGTTGAAAATTTTGGTGAACTTTGGCGCACCCTTAGTGTACCTACATTGCGACGACATTCAATTTAAATTACGTTATAATGTAGCTCTGTTGTTATGCATATTAATATCTTCATTAATAGTACCTAACCTTTGTACCTAATTATGCATTACCGAATCATCAATCAATCAGCATTGACAGCAAGGCCGTCCTTCACAGTCCTAATGAACAGACACACGATGTCTAGAATACCACTATTAACACGGCCATCTCGCAATTACATAGAGCAGTGGTTCTTAACCTTTTAGTGGTAAGGGACCATTTGCAAAAATTTCGATCTTGCCATAGACCATCAAAAGTTTGGAGGTAATGTACAGTAAATTTAAATGAATAAAGCGTTGTTCTATCTATAAATAAAAGATGCATAACAGTATTTTAATTTTTTAACGAAAATTTTATACTACAGAAGTATTTGTATAATAGAAGTATATTATTTTAATGCAATTTTTGTGACTGCCAGTGACTGCATACTCTTTACTAACTTCTGAATCCTTGGTTCAGTGCCGCTAATTATCAGAAGCGCCGAGAACCCCTGCTCGCACAGATATTATGTCGATGAAAACAAAGTTAGGTACCGTATAGTAATTTCTCGATTCTCTAATCTTTGGGAAAAAGTTTTCTTCTCAAAAAATCTTCAAGATTAATGTTATTGTCTCGAATGTATCTTTTAAGTTACTATCGTGTTGCGTTTCAATCACTTCTTCTTGATATTCATCAGAAACCCCAGAAGCTTCGGCAATAAAAGGATTTCGGATCAGTTTCCGAATAAATTTATCCTCGTAGTCAGAAAAATAGCGATTGAATTCACTTTAAGATTTTCAAAATGGAGTATAATTTTCTTTTGTATATTTCTTCAATACGCGTCGATGTGTCGACTCGTTGCCACTTATTTAATATTTTTTGAATGGCTTCCTGGACCACTTCGGGTGGTTCCAGGGACCACCCGTGGTCCGCGGACCACCGGTTAAGAACCACTGACCTAGAGTAATATGAACGTTAAGCAAACGAATGGAAATCCAACGATTAATAAATGATCCTTTAGCAAACCAATATAAATGAGTTAGTGATGTGAAAACGCCGATAAAGTTTTCACATCACTAGCTCATTTATATTGATTTTAATACCTGTTTTATCCATCTTCAAGTAATTACAGATCTAATTAGTAGATCGACGGTTTAAAGGCTAATTGATCTAACCGACATTTTGTAAAACTGGTTATGAGGATGGATTATAGTTATTTTTTTTGTTTTTTTTTATTAATAAAAAAACAACATTTGATAGACTTTTATTTATTTAAATCAATCAATCATAATAAGATCTTATTATGATTTAAAAAAAAAAAACTAATCCGTCCTCCTGCAAGTTTTACAAAATGTCGCTTAGATCAATTAGCCGTTCAACCGTCGAGATAGTCTTTTGATTATATTCTACATGGACCTACATTTTAAATCAAACCGTTTTGTCAACTATATAATTATGATCTGTACAAACGGCCACAGCTTGACTCAGTGTAACGAGATAAATCCATAGAGGATATAGGCAGTCTTGCATCGTATCCGCTTGAAATGCCGAAGCACGGAAGTGTAAACCTATGTACATTGCAGCTAGTTTGTGACGTGGTTTCTGCACGGACTGGCACGAACATAAGCGAACCCATACAAAATGGTCGAACCATTTTAAATGTCGCTTGCCGGGTCTCGCACGTGATACGGCTGGGAATTGACTCCGTTTAGCATAAATCATCTTTTAATCGTGTGGTAGGAAATGAAATATCCATTTTAATTTCATGCGAGATGACTTTTAAACTTGCAATTTGTATTTTTTTTTATGGCATTTTCTTATCCAAATACGTTGCGACATACATGGCAGTGTTCATAAGTTTCTTTTGCGTGTCAGGGCATGAAATAAAGAAAAGAGAGAGAGAGAGATAAATTGAATTGACCCAGATTAAGTTGGATAATACAGGTTGTAACAAGATAGAATACTCTTTAGTACCTATGTATAATTGTACCTACACGATAAAAATTACAGACCCATCATAAAGACGTTATCTACGCATTTCGTACATCAAACTTATTAAAACTGAGCAAAATTGATTGCTGCAAAATTACGTTTATTTTTGCTTTAAAAAAAATCTGTTTACCGCAGCGCGCAATGTAAACAACGCAAAACAGTGTACTTATTGATACATGCAGCGGTACATGAGTTGTGAATAAACTTTAAGTTGTAATCATGTAAAGTTGATAAAATTTAAAACTTGTTTTCGAGACAAAATTTGGAACTTTGGCCTTCAATATCTCCGTAACCAGAAGGTTTCCAGGTATGGTCCAGTTAAAAAAAAAAAAACGTGTGGCACTCGGGGACTGCCGTGGTAAAGCTATTGCATAGCATTTGTAACCTCCATACTTCCTATTTGTCAACGCTACACTTGGGATGATGACGTGATGACATCAAACAAAAATTACGTTCCCATGACAACATCACGTTGTCATGGGAACCGTCATTACATGGTAGGCGGAGTGGGGGTGTTAGGTTTTATTTTCGTTACGTTACGGAATTTCTTGATTCGGTCGCCGCGCTCAAAGCCCGCGATAAAAGCTATGCAATAGCTTAAAATATGACAATGACGAGGAGTATAATTACTTGACTCTCAGCTTCCTTAAGCGTCATTTTACACCCGTTATAAACGCATAGAAAAAATATGCTGGACACGATTTAAGATAGACCAAAAATATGGAATTGATACAAAGTAACAAAAATCTACCAATACCATTTATGGGATAATTCACCCTAGTGTCATAGTAACAGGGTCTATAGTGATTGGAGCCATGGTGAAACACATTTTTTGGTTAAAATTGATTTCCCTAAGGTATCCTACAATTCCACCTTTTTCATAAACGAACAAGCCTAACACATATCATAACGCGTGTATTCCCCGAAGGGTTGAAAGAGGTGTACGTTTTAGTACACCCACATTTCACCAGTTATGTTTAAGTCCCATGTAATAGAGGCCAAACCTATTGCATTCAACCGGGCACAAATTCAGACTCCGGGCTGCGAACAAGCTTAATGCCCGAACAAAACTTACCTGTGATCTCTATCTACGATGTAGGAGTATGTAGCTCGCTGTGTATATGTCACCGTAAGATTGTGAGAACCGTTAGTTTATAGTCTGTCGGAATTATTTCCGTTAGATTATAAACTGTCGAAAAATTGTGAACTAGGTGAAATGGGTTAGGTTAGGTTAGAACTGTGACCAACAGCGCACGAGCCGAGCGAGCGAAGCGAGCGATGCCGCGGCAGCGGCCGTCGAGCACTACTTCCAAGTTGCTCGCAGCTAGGCTGGCTAAAGGGAGGGGAGTGATGCGGGGTCGGAGTCCGACGCTGCATCGGGCGCAGAGGGCTCCAGCTCGGGGCGCGAAGTGGTGGGGGCGGATGGTATCATCCGGAAATTCTTCCGGAAGCGCCCCAATTCGGATGATGGGGAGTGGTCCTCCGCCGACAGCAGGCGGAAAATGCACACCAGCCGGCGGGGTAAGGCCCAAGAAAAGGGGAAAGGTGTGGGTAGAGGGCTCACCACCAAGAAGGCTGGTGAGTCAAGCCAGGCCGGTCCAGTCGAACAGGCCCGGCGAACCGAGAGTCTTGCCACGGAGGAGCACCACCCGGGAGAGACCAGCAGTGGGCCGGTCCTCTCAGAGGCCTCTGGTGGTGAGCCGGACGTCGCTGGCGGCGGTGACAAGCCGCAGCAGGAAGCCAGGTTTGCGGAGGTCGTGGAAGCCGCGATCAGGGCGGTGGCCTTGAAGAGGATTCAATCCTCTAAGGACAAGGCCATACCCGCGGCCGCGGCCTCTATTTTGGCGGCAGCGAAGGAGCTGCACTTTGGGCCTCCGTCGGACGGTATGTCCGAGATGCGGGCGGAGGTCGCAAAGTTGACTGCCGCCATGGAGCTTCTCCGAAAAGAGAACGAGAAGCTCCGAGCGGACCTGGCTGGGCTGCGAGCAGCCGCCCCTCGGGAGGCGCCGCAGGGAGGGGAGCGGCATGGGCAGGGGCCCGTGCCTGTGCCTACTGAGGACCGGGTTCTGGCCCTGGTGCGGCAGGAGATGGCTGCCCTGCGGAGTAGATTCTCCGCCCTAGAGGCCATCGTCTTGCGCCCTCCGCTAGCGGCGAGTCAGCCGGCCTTGGACCAGCGGAAAGCGGCTTCGTATGCAGCCGCCGCATCTGCCGCGGTCAAGCCAGGCCAAGGCAGGCAGGGGCAAGCCAAGGGTGGAGCGGCTGTGCAGGCAGCGAAGGCCCCGGCCCTGACGGCGAGGGTTCCGGCCCAGGCGGCGGCGAAACGGCCACCTCCGCCTCCTAATTCTTCTTCTCCGGCCGACGCCGGATGGCAAGTAGCCGGGGAGAAGAAGAAGGCTAGTAAGGAGGTAAGGGCGGCCAAAAAGAAGGCGAGGCGGCAGCGGCGCAAAGAGCGAAACGTCGCGGCTAGGCTCCGCGCCCCGAAGTCCGCAGCTGTGGTGGTCACACTGCAGCCGGAAGCGGAGAAAAGGGGCGTGTCCTACCAGCACGTGTTCGCGACGGTGGACCGGGTGATGAACCTGGAGGAGATCGGCGCCGCCAAGGGGATAAAAATCAAAATCACGGCGACCGGGGCCCGGATGCTGGAAGTCCCTGGTGCGGCTAGTGGCCCGGCCGCTGACGCTCTGGCTGAAAAGCTCAGGGCGGCCCTAAATGCGGACGAGGCCCGAGTCTCCAGGCCCACCAAGTGCGCTGACTTGCGCATCCAGGGCCTGGACGACTCCGTGACGGAGGCAAAGGTGGTGGCCGCCGTCGCTAAGGCTGGAGGGTGCTCTGTCGATCAGATCAAGGCAGGCACCATCCATCCTGATCACACGGGGATGCAAGCCATTAGGGTGAGCTGCCCCGTGACGGCGGCCAAAAAGATAGCCGGGGAGGGCCAAAGGCTTTTGGTGGGCTGGGTTTCGGCGCAGGTCAAACTGCTGGAGCCCAGACCTCTGAGGTGCTTCCGCTGCCAGGTGGGCCACCACGTAGGGGTCAAATGCACCTCGGAGGTGGACCGCAGTGACCTCTGCTTCCGCTGTGGTCAGCCCGGTCACAAGGCCGGCTCGTGTAACGCCACGCCGCACTGTGTCGTATGTGCGGCGGCTGGCAAGCCGGCCGATCACCGGGCTGGGAGCAGGGCCTGCGCTCCACCCGCCGAGGCCAGAGGCAGGGGCAAGCGCTCCGCCACCACCACCGTCACCGCCGCAGCCGCCGCCACTTCCACCGTGGCCACTGCCGCTTCCACCGTCGTCACCGCCGCAGCCGCCGCCACTTCCACCGTGGCCACTGCCGCTTCCACCGTCGCTACCGCCGCCGTTGCCGCCGCGGCAGGGCCCTCGCAGGGGGCTCGGGGGGAGGCAGAGATGGAATGCCAATAACGGCCCCATTACGCCTCCTCCAGGCGAACATCAACCACTGCGCCGCCGCTCAGGATCTGTTGCTCCAGAGCATGGCGCAGTGGTCGATTAACATCGCCGTGGTCGCTGAGCCGTACTTTGTCCCGCCCAGGGATGACTGGGTGGAGGACCTGAGCGGCTCAGTGACCCTCATTTCGTCGGCCGCCGCCGGTACTCCGTCCCTCGAGTCGGTCAAGAGAGGACGGGGTTGCGTTGCAGCACGGTTCGGGGAGATTGTCGTGGTGGGTGTTTACTTCTCCCCGAACCGAACTCTTGCCGAGCTCCACAACTCCCTTGCGGAGTTAAGAGTCGTCGTCGTCGGGTTTGGTTCCCTCCCCGTGCTCGTACTCGGGGACTTTAATGCCAAGAATCTGGCTTGGGGTTCCCGGTATACGGACACACGGGGCAGGATGGTGGAGGACTGGGCTCTGGAGACAGGCCTGGTCGTCCTAAATCGGGGTTCTGTCCCCACGTGTGTGCGGATGCGGGGCGAATCGGTGGTGGACATTTCGTTCGCCAGCCCCGCTCTGTCGCCGCGTGTCATTGACTGGCGCGTCATGGAGGGGGTGGAGACCTACTCCGATCACCGGTACATCCGGTTTGACGTCTCCACCCAGACCTCGAGTGCGCCGGTCCGACAGGCCCCGAGTGGTCCGCGGTGGGCGCTGAAGCAGCTGGACCGGGAGCTTCTCCTGGAAGCCTCGATCGTGCAGGCCTGGGTGTCATCACCGGACAGGCCTGCCGACATCAACGACGAGGCGGAGTGGTTCCGGGAGGCCATGTCCAATGTGTGTGACATGGCAATGCCCCGGGTCCATCCTAGACATGCTTCGCGCCGGCTGTACTGGTGGTCGCAAGAGCTGGAGGCTCTGCGCAAGGCGTGTGTTGCTGCGCGACGCCGGTACGCCAGGCATCGCAGGCTCCGTATCCGCCCTCCGGATACGCAAGCCATTGAGGCGGAGCTGTACGAGGGGTACAGAGCGGCGAAGACCGCCCTCCAAGCGGAGATCCTGCGGGCCAGGGCGCTGGCCCGCGAGGAGATGCTGGAGACTCTCAACCGGGACCCGTGGGGGCGCCCATACAAGATGGTGCGGGAGAAACTCCGCCCATGGGCTCCCCCGCTGACGCAGAGTCTCCGGCCCCAGCTTGTGGGGGACGTGGTGAGCGCTCTGTTCCCCTCTAGAGGGGATCATACTGCTCCGCCCATGGCCCCGCCTACTGCGATGCCCGATGCGGACCACACTGACGACGACGATTCTCCTGAGGTGACTGAGGTAGAAATGAGAGTGGCGGTACGCAAGATGAGTGCGAAGAATACCGCCCCAGGACCCGACGGCATACCCGGAAAAGCCTGGGTCCTGGCCATGGGGGCTCTCGGGCCTCGACTGAGGGGGCTCCTAAGCGCATGCATGGAGAGGGGCCAGTTCCCACTTCGTTGGAAGACGGGGAAACTGGTCCTCATCAAGAAGCCGGGGCGCCCAGCGGACTCTCCGTCCGCTTATCGGCCCATTGTGCTGCTCGACGAGGTGGGCAAGCTCTTTGAAAGAGTCATTGCAGACCGCCTCGTCGGGCAGCTGGTGCGAGTGGGGCCGGATCTGGCGGAGAGCCAGTTCGGTTTCCGCAGGGGGCGCTCTACGGTGGACGCCATCATGCGCGTGCGGGCCCTCACGACGGGGGATGCTGTGGCCCGGGGTGGGGTCGTCTTGGCGGTGTCTCTAGACATCGCCAATGCCTTCAACACCCTGCCCTGGAGTTGCATAAGGGAGGCACTCCGGTATCACCGGATGCCGACCTACCTCTGTCGTGTGGTCGAGGCCTATCTGACGGACAGGGCCGTCATCTACCCCGGTCACCAAGGAGAGTGGAACCGGCAAGAGATGTCGTGCGGTGTCCCACAGGGTTCGGTCCTGGGGCCGCATCTGTGGGACATCGGATACGACTGGGTGCTGCGCGCCGACCTCCCTAGCGGCGTCAGCGTCGTTTGTTACGCTGACGACACGCTTGTCCTGGCGCAGGGGGGGTCGTACCAGGCGGCGGCCGATTTAGCGACACGCGGGGTTGCGACAATCGTCGATAGGATCCGGCAGCTGGGACTCGAGGTGGCCCTGCACAAGTCTGAGGCCATGGGTTTTCATGGTCCTCGGAATGCGCCACCGTCGGGTTCCCAGGTAATGGCGGGAGGGGTTCACATCGGTGTCGAGTCGACGATGAAGTATCTGGGACTCGTCCTCGACAGCCGGTGGAACTTCGTAGAACATTTCCGACGTTTGGCTCCCAGACTTGAGCGGGCCGGGGCTGCATTGAAGCGGCTCCTGCCCAATCTAGGGGATCCAAACGCCTCCTGCCGGAGGCTCTATGCGGGGATCGTGCGGTCCATGGCCCTTTACGGGGCACCGGTGTGGGCGCGTTCATTGAGGCTGCGGCCAGCCCGCCGGTTGAACGCGTCCCAGAGGGTCATGGCCATCCGGCTGGCCCGAAGATACCGCACGGTCTCCTGCGAGGCGGCGAGCCTCCTTGCCGGATTACCGCCATGGGATCTGGAGGCAAAGGTCCTCGCGCACGTCTGGGAGTGGCGCGAGGAGGCGAAACGCCGGGGCTTAACCCCGATGCCGCAAGAAATTGCGGCACAGCGGACAGAGCTCCGGCGGGATCTCATGGCGTCATGGAGGGTGCGATTGTCGCAACCCCGCGCTGGGCACGCCACAATCGCGGCGATAAGACCCGTCTTTGAGGAGTGGCTGGAGAGACGCCACGGCGTTTTCACCTTCCGCCTGACGCAGGTCCTCACCGGACACGGCTGCTTCGGGAGGTTCCTGTTCAGGATAAGGCGGGAGGAAACACCCGGGTGTCACCATTGTGTGGATCGGCCTGAGGACACGGTGGAGCATACGGTGGAGGTCTGCCCGGCTTGGGCGGAGCAACGCCGTGTTCTCGTAGAGGCGATCGGCGGCGGTGATCTCTCGCGTCCGGCCCTGGTCCAGGCCATGGTACGGAGCGAGAGGAAAGGCCGTCACCTCCTTCTGCGAAGCGGTAATGCTTGCGAAGGAGGAGGCGGAACGCGTGAGGGAGAGGCAAATTTCGCGCCCTCACGCCCCTAACCGCCGCAGGAGGAGACGCCCGGGGCGGGAATCGCGAGCCGATTTCCGGCCACCGTAGGCGCGGGCTTGCGGACGGTGAGCAATGGGTAGCTCGCCGTCCGATAAGGACCAAGCCCGGGTCGACGGCGCGTTGTGTTCCACGCGCGCCTCAAAGAGATGTCAGCAGAATTGACGGGGCCCACTAGGGCCAATGCCTGCCGGGGGTTCGAAGAAAACCGATCGGGAAATCGTGGCCCCCGGCAACAGGGCAACCGAAGGAACACGGGTGGGTTTTAGTCAGTAAGAGTCTGACACGCCCTCCCGCTCCGCCCAGAGCGGGAGAAGTTATTTGATAATTTCCCACCCAAAAAAAAAAAAAAAAAAAAAAGCTAGGCTGGCTATTAAGTATTAGCGCAAGGTGCGTTACGTCGCAAGCAAGTTTGATACCAGTTCACAATTTGTCGGTTTCCCATGGAAAGATTATAAACTAGC
Source organism: Agrochola lychnidis (assembly GCA_963680765.1). NCBI lineage: Eukaryota > Metazoa > Arthropoda > Insecta > Lepidoptera > Noctuidae > Agrochola > Agrochola lychnidis. The sequence goes on along the minus strand of OY796855.1, from coordinate 26,567,544 downwards.
GAAAAATAATGCGTTAAATTGTAAATGGCTCGTTGCAGTTCACAATTTTTCGACGGTTTATAATCTAACGGAAATAATACCGATAGATTATAAACTAACGAAGTTCATAATTATACGTTGACATATATAAATAATTACAAATGATTTTACTCGCTAAGCCGACTTTTGAAACTACATACTTAATTATTTACCGTGGAACGTAGTATTATATTATCTGTGCCGTGGATATATTTTTAAATAGGCCGGTAGTAGGAAGACGATACGATATTACGACTGGTGTCCGCAACTCCACGTCCAAGCGCGGATTTTGCGTACGGTATTCTATTTTTCAACTTGTCCACATGTTTTTAGGGTTCCGTAGTAAACAAGGAACCCTTATAGTTTCGTCATGTCCGTCTGTCTGTCTGTCTGTCTGTCCGCGGTCTAGCTCCGAGACCCTTAGTACTAGAAAACTGTAATTTGGCATAGATATATATTTTAATTACGCCGGCAAAGTGGTAAAATAAAATTATGAAAAACATTTTTTTTTAGGGTACCTCCCATACAAAGTGTAAAAGTAAAGTGGTGATGTAATTTTTTTTCTTTTTTTAACCCATAGTGAGGGGTATCATTGGAAAGGTCCTTTAAAAACATTGTGAGTTTGTGATGGCCATTTTTAGATTCAGGAATCCGTTTGCGAAATATTAAGCTTTAAAGTGCTAATTTTTGTTAGAGTCAAGTGTGTGTCCCCCTGCCGGCTAAATGGTTGGTTTTAGACATGTGAAAAAATTCAAAGCAGTAGCTTATATAACGAATTTAAAAGGAAAACTATCACACCTGTGTAGGCTGTACAAGTTAACGAGTAATAATCGACCAACTTAGTTTTGCGGTTGTAAAAACGTTTTCTCCCATACATTCTGTATGAAATATTTTTTTTTTCAACTACAAAGTTAAGTTTGTTCTTCGAATAAATTCATTCCAACTACGGAACCCTACATTGTGCGTGGTCCGACAAGCACTTGGCCAGTTTTTTTTATTATTGTGAGACTAAATGTTTTATAACCGACTTCCAAAAGAAGGAGGTTTTCAATTCAACTGTATGTTTTTTTTTTTTGCATGTTTGTTACGCAATTACTTGGCCAATTATGAATTGATTTTAATGCTTCTTTTTTGTTTGGTAGGTAATACTTCAGAGGTAGTCCCATATAAATTTTAATAACTTTGCTTGGGTAATTTTTGAGTTAGCTTCAATAATACGTATTTTTTCCCACAAGTTCCTCTCACTGTTATTTACATAGCAAGTAGTGGTATTCGAATTTGTGTGGGGTAAATACCATGAATAAAAAGTGAAAATAAAAACTTTTTACAAAAAAAAAATTGGTTGCCTGTAAAGTCGGTATACGGGCGAAAGTTTTACGTGACAACGACTTTGAGTGGTAAAATAATTTTAATGTGAATATTCATTCGTATAGTAGGAAGAAGGATGAAATAATAGTAACAATTTAAAACATTTATTTATACAAAGAATTATATTTAAAACATTAATTTATACAAAGATATCCTATCTATCTAGCCTATCTCTCTCACTCTCTCTCTCTCGCTCTGTCTCTCTCGCTCTTAGGCGGGCTAACTGTGCTCGAGTGGAAGGGACGCGTGCCTTTCACTTTTTATGTCTGTCTCTCTCGCTCTTAGGCGGGCTAACCATGCCCGAGTGGAAGGGACGCGTGCCTCTCACTCGCTCTCATTGTGAGCGCATAACGTGAGCGGAGCGTAACGCAGTTTCTTGAAGTGTCACCCGGCAAACCAATTTATAAGACGTTGTAAGAAGGGAAAGGCCGGGCGGGGACGCCCTAGGAGGACATATACTGACCTTATTGGTGATGTTCTTCAGAAAGGCCAGGTGCGTAGTACTCGCAACCGGCGTGCGTGTATGACCAGATGTATGAACGTAAACGAGGCAAAAGGACTATGTAAGGATCGTAGCAGGTGGCGTTCTGTAGTTTCTGCCTACCCCCATGGGAAGAAGGCGTGAGTTTATGTATGTATGTATGTCACGTCAAAAAAAAAACAACCGACTTCCAAAAAAAAACACTACAAACTAAGGAAGGAACTTTTTTTGGAAGTCGGTTGTTTCTTTTTTTTTTTTGGAAAAAGCTTTTTCAGTTATTTGAATTAAACTCAAAACTTTCTAATTAAAATTACAATCCACAACCGTGTCACAAACAAGTTTATCCAATCCCCGCTCAGCTCGTGCGTTATGCCGAACTGGGTACACTCTCCCAAGGTCTGGCACGCGCGCGCGGAGTAATTAGCAGGATTTCGGTGGTAGTGGTTTCATCGTTTAAACTAGACTTTTTCTACTTCGTTTTTTTAGAGAGGTATTACTCAGTTCTGTTCCATCTAATGTAAGACATTTAGGAGAACAAGACTGCTGTTCTTTGAAACACAAGGAAATCTTAGTTTTAAAGCAAGAGCTTAATTGTATTTGCAATATGTTTTATGTTAAGTAAAATACACGTTTGACACATAATATTCATTCAGTTTGAAGACTACTCATATTTATCACTTGTTGTTTGCCGCATAAATAAATTATTTGATTATTTGATTTGATAAATTTAACCAAAAATGTTATAGGATACATGTATTTTACTTACGTTGCATTCTCTTCGCGCGTACGTGCAAGGCACCGTGCCAAGAACAAAGGTCCTTTCAAAATACTCGTCTGTGTGAAACTAGCTAAAGGCGTGTACAGACGCATGTAATATGTCATGTAATGTAAACTGTAATGTAATGCAAATAGTGTGAACGGCATACAAATTCAAAGCGAATTCTGTATGTGATAGACTGCGAGAGCCTTTGTGTAAACGCCTAAAAACGATGGATTAGTGCGAGCGTTACATGTAATGCTCGTAGTCCCGTTCGCACGCAGAATTCGCGTTACATTACACGATATATAGGCTAGCAGGGACATTGACGCGAAAACTGTTACCATGGATTCAGTACATGATTCTGAACCCCGCTGCGTTGAAAAATCCAATGAGGTATTGCACTTTTCTATGAAACAGCATTGTTTTTTTTATAAGCGACAAAAAATTTCAACGCAGGGGGTTCAGAATCATGTATTGATACATGGTAACGGTCTTCGCGTCGATGTCCCTGCCACCCTATATTACATTACATAAGTCTGGACCCGACTTTACATGCACGTGTCGCGTTCACACTTCTGGTTCAACTATGCTCAGCTTGATAAAAGTTTGGAATCCTACGCTTTATTTAATATCATGTAAGAGCTCTAACTTTTGTTTAATGTTCACACGACTGTCCTTTGTTTTGTAGGAACGAAGAGTTGTGAGTAATGAGGTTGTTGAAGACAGATTAATAGTAAGTTGAGTTATAGATATCTCGGTATTTCGGTAGGTATCTGGTCAGAACCCTCGTGAGCTACAGAAGACCGAAAGTTTAGTGCGTACATTCTAAATTTCCAACGATTTGGTATCGGCCGGGGAAAAGTTTAATGTGTTACACGTTTGCCACAAACATAGCCCTATTTCCGACTTAGTTTGGAAAGGTTCGATGTCTGCCACGTTAGAGCTCTGCAGTATCATCACAACGGTAATGTTTTTCCATTGTTTGTCTTATTTGTTTTAGTATATTTTTTTGTTATTTGTGCTTATATTTATATATAATTAGGTGTATATATTAGTATATTAAGTTTTTAATAGGTATATGTATATCTTTTTATTTAAATAAATACTTATTCCTTAATTCTCATTATTGCACCTACCGATTTTCGCTATTGCATCACCCAAAGATTGACTAGTAGAAAATGCCTATGGCATTAAGTCCGCCTATTACATTTGTGTACTTCGTCATCATCATCATCATCATTTCAGCCGAACGACGTCCACTGCTGGACATAGGCCTCCCCCAAGCACCGCCACTTCGACCGGTTCTGTGCTTTCCGCATCCAGCGGATTCCTGCGGCCTTCACAAGGTCATCGGTCCATCTTGTGGGAGTACTACTTGAAGCGTAGATATGGCTTGAAGTATTATATTTTAAGGAAGATTGTCTTGAAATTGGTTATATCAAGACAATCTTCCCTTACCCTTCTGAGCTCTTCCTCCTCCCCTTATGAGGCTTGGCCTTTTAAAACAACCTGCAGCTATTAACAGATATTTAATTTCAAAGCAAAACGGATTCCAAAACATTTTATTTTTATTTACCTACTTGCTCAGAAATCTTAATGGATCTTTCTTGAAGTACAGAAATAGAGTCGCCTACGGTAAATATTATCTTATCAGGTGGCCGTTTATCTGAAAGTAATCAACTAAAACGGGCTACGTTTAAATTGAAACGCGCCTCAAAGAATTCAGGTTAAGAGATCCGTAATGAAATAAGGAAACCCGATAGGCGTTTTACTGGCTGTTCATTCATTTTCTTCTGAAATTAGGAAAATGGGTTAGTTCGATTTAAAATGGTTTCAGATCAATCTTAGGAGGTACCTATTGAGTGCGCCAATGCCTAGTAGTTACCTAATTGGCACATAAAACATTTTCTTGACTCATAGGTAAGTTTGTGCAGTTTTTTATAGAATCTTGCTTAAATAATAAATAAGCAAAATTCTGAAGAAACCGATCATTACCGAAACTTAGAGTAACCAGACACACGCTTGACTGTTTTTATTCAAAACTCCGTTTAATAGGTATTCTCTGACATCTTTAACCTACTCTAAATCTGTGTCTTTAACCATATTTTCTGTTTTCTTAATTGTATGAAACTCGGCCAAGCTGATTAGACGTAATTGTAATAAAATGTCCCCCTTGTGACTATTAGAATGTCTCAGAGAATGTTCCCCGGTCAAGTACCGCTAAAACGATCAGTCACGCGACTACGCGATAGTCGTGTTTATAATGTCATTCATTTGTTCAGAAAACCGAAAGGAGCCCTCTGTCGAACAAAATGGACGCGACGGTTGCGTGTTCCCGTGACCGGTCAGTTTGGTAACGACGACGCGGGGTTACAATGGAGCAAACTTCACGACGACCGGCATTAATTATTAGCCTGAAATTATAATTAGGTCAAATAAACAAAACCACTTTGAAAAGAAACCAATCAATATTCAAATTACCATTGTAATGTCTGTTCAAAAAGTATCTCACGATAATGAAAACAAATGGATCTGAAAATGAACCTGTGGATGTCAATTTGTAGTACCACTTAGTACAAATGTTTTTACTCTTTGATTATTTGAAAAGGTATTTAAGGTGGTACTGAAGGTGATCCTTTAAGGTGATTTAAATTTAAAATTTCAAAATTGTCAAATGGATATAACATTTCATTCGACAAAAGGTTAATTTTATTACCTCCATTTTCGTCGATGATTTTTCACTAACGATTTAACTATGTTATTCAAACTAAATTTGTTGCTAAAGTGGTGAGATATAAAGTAAAACCTTCTAAATATAGATGATTGTGTTACTAATACCTTTTAGTGAGTGATTGCGTAAGAATTTAACCTGCGCCGGGTTTGTTTACACTCTCATCCTATACTTTTGGACCAGACCATAAGTGGGTTACCTAAATATAAAAGTATAATATTGACATAATTTATAAAAGGGATCCTTTTGACCCTCTTTTAGACATAAAAAGAATCGAAAGCGCTCAACTTTTTCCTCAAAGGCGATTTAAACGAAAAACTTTTAATCGACCAATTTAGTCCTCATAAACTTTGTATTTAAAGACAAATTAGGTATAGAAGTGGCCGCATGAAGGTACCTATATCAATATAAGCGATATTTAGCTCCGAACTCGTTTAGATAGGTACCTATATTCCATTTGAAATAAGATTAGACATTTAAACAAACCTTTTTTACAGTCCGTTCAACCGATTTTGACTTCTATGCCGTAGGCATAAGGATGGCATTAAAAGCAAAAAAAGTGGTTACAATACCAATGTTTACTGCAGCTGCCATTTGTCATGCCACCTACGCAATAGAAGTCAAAATCGGTTGAACGAACTGTAAAAAAGGTTTAGTTAAATGTCTAATCTTATTTCAAATGGAGTATAGTTGAGTTTGAGTTTGACAAATTGTTTTTTTTTATTAAGCTATTGCATAGCTTTTATTTTTGGGCTTTGAGCGCGGCGACCGAAACAAGAAATTCCGTAACGAAAAAAACCTAACACCCCCCACTCCACCTACCATGTAATGACGGTTCCCATAACAACGTGATGTTGTCATGGGAACTTAATTTTTGTTTTATGTCATCACGTCATCATCCCAAGTGTAGCGTTGACAAATAGGAAGTATGGAGGTTACAAATGCTATGCTTTACCGCGGCAGTCCCCGAGTGCCACACGTTTTTTTACTATAATTAACAGATTAATTATATGTGAAGACTTGCAATTGATTGTCAGTCATATTTTCAAGCTATTAGTCTGTTTTGTTTAGCTGTAAGTCTTCCAAAGGAAATAAATAAATAAATAAATATTTATTTCTCGTTTATGTATCTACAAATTAACGAAATATACTGCTTATTATTCATTGGTGGATTACGGCCCACTCCCTCTCACAGAAAGAGGAGGCGTGTGTCCCAGCAGTGAGAATATTAAATGCTAAAATTATGCATAGTTCTGAGAAGATACTTAGTAAGTAATAAATGTTTCATAAAAATATTTTGCGTCCTGAAAAACACAGTTCTCCTTTCATACAAACTCTACGTCAATACCTCGAGAAACTATATCGAATAACAAGCTTATTCGATAAACTCATACAATAACGACCATTATACACCGTGAAATTTGAATCACAGTTTTGCTAGAACAAATGTTGTTCAGACCATGGTCTACTACCATTCTACAGCATCCAATAAAAAAAAAACATTTGGTTTTTGAAAAAACACAAAAAAGACAAAGTTTAAAATGTCAAGATAATCGTTACTCCCTACAACACAGACACCACGCATGGGACACAGCATTGTCTACAGGGAAATGTACCTCCGTAAGCGAAATTTAGTAAGCAGTAGATAATCTTGACATTTTAAACTTAATCTTTTTGTGTTTTTTCAAAACCAATTATGTTTTTTTTATTTTTATTTTTGCTGTAGAATGGTAGTAGACCATGGTCTGAATAACGTTTGTTCTAGCAAAACTATGATTCAAATTTCACGGTGTATAGAATTCAAATGTTAAAGTCGAGCCCTTATCGCATACGCTCGCAAGTATTCTGGAATTATTATTACATGCACCTTTTCAGAACGATCGAGGCTTGCGAGGGAGCGATAGTCCGCCGTTTTACACTTGGAAGCGCTCGAAAGCGTTTTAAGCGTTAAAAATGTTGCTGCTACATGGATGCAAGCGCTGCAATCACGCGGAAAGTTCAGTATGCATGAGCACAGGTACAGGCGGATACGGACGGATGAATGTGAATGGGCTTTAATAGTTTGGTGGAATTTGTGTGGGAGCGTACGTATGTACATTGCGCTGGACGTTGTTTGTATGGCTGAAAGCGGTTAATTTACCATGTACCTAGTGATATTTCGTTGGCTTAATTAAATAGGTTTGTCCTTTTTATGACCAAAATCGCTTCTGTCTTACCTCTGGAGTTAGAAAACATCGTGGTCAAGTTCTGAGTGGTTTTTGGGTTGGCTTCAATATTATGTATTTTTCCACTTAGTGCATGTCACTGTTATTTACAGTAGTGGTATACGAATTTATGTGGGTGGGTAACTAAAAAGTGAAAAATGAAAACGTGTTTTACAAAAAAACTACAAAATTATAAATAACTTTAATTTCGGAAGGCGGTCTTTGGTTTTGTATGTTCATTTTTGCAACCGATTTACAAAATTATAGTTTTAAAAAAAACAGGCCACGTGCGTTGGACCACGGGTTCCGCTTCTGCGTAGGTGGGATGAATTTATTCCAAAAACAAACTTAACTTTGTACTTCAAAAACATACTTTCCCATGGATAAACGTCACGGTCAATTCTCCAACTGCAAATGTAAGTGTTTATCGCAATTTTTTTATTTGATAAAACTACAAATTAACGATTTTCTGACTTTTTCCATTTCTTGTGCTGTGAGACCTTGCTTCCTGCCCATGATTCTAGATCAACGGCAAGTACACAAGTTTTAATTTATTTGCGAGTATCAAAATATGTCGCTTATATGGCCGTATTTTTTTATTGCCTTGACTTAGAAGCTTGATTTTTTAATTATCCAAGGAACCGTAGACACGTATTTGATATTAATTTTAACTTGATACCTCAACGCGTTCCTGAGAAAAAGGGTCTCGACAGACTGACAGACGGACAACGAAGTGATCCCAGAAGAGTTCCATTTTTTCCTTTTGAGGTACGGAACCCTATAAAAACCAATTTATCGAAGCAAATGATCCAATCAGATTATTGTAGCAGTTCAAGATGCGAACTCGAAATGTGATAATCTATTACTGGATTTCTGAAAGCTTTAATAGCTTGTTTTACAAATCGGCCTGAGGACTGGAAATGCGCCGTGTCCCATTACATCAAATCGACGAAGTATTGAAAATCCATTAGTACTATTGCCGCATCTCTTTCCTCGTCCTCTTGACGGAAATGACGCAAAAGGTGGATCTATTTTTGAAGTGAAAACTTCTTTAGGCGCGTTGGGCATTTTTGAGATGGAAATAAGTAAACTCGCGACACCGTTACCGACACTTCATTTTTACCCGACTGCCCCAGAAGGAGGGTAATGTTTTTCGAGAGTATGTATGTATGTATGTCTATTTTTTTGACACGCTCTGTAGCCTAAACGGCTTGATGGATTTTAACATGTGAGGTGTCGTTAGATTTGTCTTAATTATGGGAGTGTCATAGGCTATATAATATTTATATATTGCATCTGCAAATACAAAAAAGGGAGGGGTAGGTTTAAAGAAAAAACTACATTATTGATATCAAATAAAAGCTAGTAATGAGTTAATATATATTATTTTAATAAAACTAAAAAGCTTGAAACAAAAAAATAAATTAAAAAACAAAAACCCTACACACTAACCTGAAATGATGGTGTAAATTTTGTTTTTCTGAATACCAAAATTCTATAGATTATATATGCTTGTTTTTCTCTTTTCAGTTATGTGTTTTTGCAGTCGGGGTTTTTGTTTTTAAATATTTTTGTTTTGTAAACGCGATTGTGCTCTTTATTTATATTTTGTTACGGATCAATGTTCCATGCAAGTATTTTTACTTTAAAGGTTTTGAAAGTAAAATTTTTTTCAAGTTTTCACTTCTGTCGGCACTCCCGGAGTGCCACTGTTTTTTATAGGCCCGTTCAAATCAAATCAAATCAAATCAAATGTTTATTTGCCAGAAATACATTGTTTTGGTACAGGTGAGATCTTATAACCTAAGTGTCATTGTATTCTGCCTGCAAGCAAGCGTGCAAATTTTTTATTAAGTTTACATTCATTCCTATTTTATTACTATTATTATTATATACTATTATCATGCATTTATTCACTATATTTATATTCTTCTAATTATAGGTAGGGATTGATTTTCAATTTTATGTTCCATATATTCCTTAAAACTATAAAAACAACACTTTAGAAGCCATTCTGTCAATTTGTCTTGAATACATTACCCTGTAATAATTTTAAATCATTTGGTAAGTTATTGTAAATTAAAACACACATATTAAATACATTTTTCTTATAGATATCCTTATGACAGGGTGGCTGGTACAGTAGGTTGTGGAACTTAGCCCTTTTTTGTCTAGTTAGGACCTCACTACGTTGTTTAAAGTAGTGCATGTGTTTTTTTGTGAAGATGCAGATATCTTTTATATACATGCAAGGTAATGGAAGAATTTTACATTTTTGAAATAAAGGTTTACAACTGTCTAGGAACCAAGCCTTGTTGATAACCCGGATGCATCGTTTTTGAATTTTAAAAACTCTGTCAGTATCGGTTGAGTTACCCCACATAATTAATCCATAGCTCAGGACAGATGACACATAACCATGGTAAGCCGATAGGGCGGCTTCCACAGAAACATTTTGTCTTAATGTTTTTAACGCAAACACAAATCTATCAAGTTTCTGACAAATTGACTCTATATGACTTTTCCAATTTAGATGTTTATCTACATTAAGTCCTAGAAATTTTAAGTCGTCTACTTGTTCCACTTTTTTATCTTTAAAAATAATATCTAAAGTTAATTGTTTTGTATTGTAGGAGTTAAACTGGATTAATTTTGTTTTACTAATGTTTATGGTCAAATTATTATTTTCCATCCAGCTTACTATATCTGATAGGGCCTTTTCGGTAACTGATTTATAAGCGTTTTTATCCTGACATTTTATAATAATGGTGGTATCATCTGCAAAAAGAATACAATCCTGTAAAGTGGCTTTCGGAAGATCGTTTACATAAAGCAAGAAAAGTAGAGGGCCAACAATGGTACCCTGAGGCACACCATTTTTATTTATTATTGCCTTTGATTTAAAGTTTTCTTTAAAATATATTCTGCTACCTTTTTTTACAACTTTGGATATCTCTGTACACTGTTTCCTGTTATGTAGATAGCTAGATATCCATTCATATGCTTTTCCCCTTATGCCATAAAAGTCTAACTTATGTAAAAGTTTTGAGTGATTTACAAAGTCAAAAGCCTTACTCATATCTAGAAATAGGGACATCACGGGATTGCCATTATTTATGTACACACACGTTTTTCTTGTCGTGAAAACTACGGGTCTACTGTGAAATACTACGGTTGATTCGCCGTGTGTGGGCACGGGCGATCGTCAGTGTTGTGAGGATCACTATGGAAGCTTGTTGATAGACACGGTGGCACTGTGGCACGGTGCCTTCGCCGTATGCGTGTTCCGGTGGTTTACCGTGTCATATAGAAGCTCATACGACTATTCTACGCTGTGGCTGTAAAGAAACCATGCCGTATTGACGGCCTGTAACCTGGCCGGTTACATTTTTATTTTGCGTAAGTTTTTGTTTTAGAAACTGCTTCGTTGGTCTAGTGGTCGCAAGTGCTACTGCTAAGCACGAGGTTCTGGGTTCGATTCCCGGGTCGGGCAAAATTTTATTGGATTTTTCCATCAGGAATTTCTCAGTAGCAGCCCGGAGCCTGAATTTGTGCCAGGTTGACAAGCTCGCCCTCTATTTTATGGGACTTAAACATAACTGGCGAAATGTGGCAACCTCTGCCTTACCCTTAGGGATTACAGGCGTGAAGATGTTTATAAACACTCTCTTACTTAGCATTTATTTTCTATAGCAAAGTATTCAAACTTTGCTATAGAAAATAAATTAATTCAGTTACTTATTATTAAGTATATAAATAAATTATATTACATAATCGTAACATCGTACTAAATCTTTTGTTAATCTCGTTCATAAAGAGAAACTAAAATGGCGTCATAGTCTACTTCCCTCTCAATCCATTCGAATGAAAATGACAAGGACAGATAGTATTAACAAAGCGTTTATAAACGACAAGTTATTTATAAAAAGGGAAGCTTTTAGGGCATCTGTAAGCGTTGTAGGAGATATTTTCGGAGAACAATAAGAGTCTCCGGTACAAAGAGATGATAAAGATTTACAAAAAATAAAAAATGGGATGTTTTCTTTGAGCTCACTTGTTTTACATCCCCCTTTGTTGATGATGTCCATTTGGCATTTTATTAGAGAACTAGTTTCTGCCCGCGACTGCGTCCTCTTGAAATTATCGCCCGCCTGCGCTATTACCTCGTTTTCGCTTCAAAGTCAAAGTCAAAGATTTATTTGCTGATAAATATGGTTACAAAGTTCTTGCCATGGTAGTGTGATTGTAGCTTAACATATTTAATCATAACATAATGACATGCAAATCCTAGACAGTTACATTATTTTAATTTCATCATCATCATCAGCCTATACTGTTCCCACTGCTGGGACACAGGCCTCCTCTCTGTGAGAGGGAGTGGGCTGTAATCCACCACGCGGGCCCAGTGCGGGTTGGTAGATGTCACATATCTTCGAATTTTCGGTTCTAGGACATGCCGGTTTCCTCACGATGTTTTCCTTCACCGTTTTGAGAGCAGTGGTGATGAAATAATTTACACAAAGTAAAGCGCCTGTCTGGGTTCGAACCTACGACCTACAACTCGTAAGTCGCGGCCGTTACCACTGGGCCACCACTGCTCTATTTTAATTTAGACTGAAGGAATTCTTTTATAGTATAGAAGGAATTCTCAATTAACCAGCTGCGTAAAGCCGTTCTGAAGCGGATCATTGGGAGTTCTTTAATTTGGTTAGGAATCTTGTTAACAAATCTGAACACACATAGGATAGCAACTTCGTCCATAACCTTCTTTCTGATTTTTTCTTTTTGTTTGGCTCCTTTGGGTCATGGCGTGATGTTAAATAACCTATAACCTTCCTCAAGAATTAGGCTATGAAAAGCAAAAAAAAAATTACTAACAAAAAACAGTGGTACTCCGGGAGTGCCGACAGAAGTGAAAACTTGAAACAAAATCGGCACCGTGGTAATCAACGCGTTGATGTCTTTTACTCCACGCACTGCGGTAATCAACGCGTTGATGTCTTTTTAATGGTCAAAAGCTGGTGTCGTCACAGTGTCGCGAAATCAATGGTTTAGTTACATCTCAAAAATGCCCAACGCCTAAAGAAGTTTTCGCTTCAAAAATAAACTCTACAGCTTTATTAGAATACATTATAGCAGATAACAACAGCCATAAGACGCCACTCTACTACTGCATGAACATAAAACTGTGGGCATTATTATGTCGTGGCAGCCTGGAGGTTTACGGTTCCGTCAGTTCAGTATTTTATTGAACGTTTGGAAGTGTCAAGAATACTGAAAAACTAGTCACAACTGTCAAAAAGGTGAACAAAATAGTTAAGGTATGTCTGCAACTCTGAAACATCAGCAAAACATGTATGATACCTAAATGTTTTGCAAGTTTTTGACAAGTATTTCAAGATTTGTTGAAAACAACCTGTAAACACGGGATTACTTATACAATTTGTGAGCGTTATGGGGCTCACACTCAGTGCGCTGGATTGGAGGATACTGCTGCGTGGATTCTTTAATAAAACTCATTAACTTGAAGAACGTTGTTTTACTTATTTCACCAATTGTTCGAAAATTACAGCCAGTGTCGTTCGCTTTTTTTTTTTTTAAATGGCTTCTCGCAGTTGTGACCACTAAGGTCGTGGCTGCTTAACCGGATTTTTCCTGTGGGTGCCATAAGCTTCTACACTTAGAGCCTCCAGCCAGGAGCTTTTTCAACTATTCTAAATTAAAATTAAGCGAATGCTCGCTAAGGGCACCCCCTGTGGGGTACGGACCTCGGCTTAGGTCATCGCTGAGGGGAGGACAGCAAGAAGGGACAGGCTGGATCAAAATTATATTTCCATCATGATTATTAGGCGGGGTATTTAAAGCTACGTGCTCAGCTGCAACAACTGCTGGCACCTTGTTTTCGAGCAAGGGTCGGAGGGGAGTTTCATTTACTCGGGGAGTCGGTCGCGATCGCAAAGGACCTCGGCGTTAGTGGTCGGAATGACGGGAGGCGTCTGTTTTTGTATACTGTACTGGTGGCAATATTCTGCTCCTGGAGGAGTGTGATGGGGTCATCTGGGTCGGAGAGTACATACCTAGGGCGGCGGGTCTTACTAATTCGGGATGGGGTATAATCGGCTGCCTCGACAACCGTACAACTCGTAAGGCTTGGCGAGGCGTTTGAGAAACTGGTGAATCGTTGGGATTTTACCATCGAGATGGAGGATCTCGTTTCGGACGAACCAGGGGGCTCCCGTGGCCTTACGAAGGAAGCGGTTCTGTAGGGTCTACATCCTATGGATTGGATGGGGTTTGGCGTGGGCAAATACTGCTCCCGCATAAGTCATGATGGGACGAATACACGCTGTATAGATGCGCAATTTGCACTTGAGTGACAATTTGCTGCGTGCGTTTAGGATGCAGTGAAGTCTACCTAGAGTGAAAGCGGCTCGCGAACGAACCGTCTTTATGTGCTCTGAAAAGGAGAGTTGATGGTCTAGGATTACACCTAGGTACTTGGCTCGCTTCTCCCAAGGGATCGGCTTGTCGTACAAGGTGATTTGTCGGGAGGGGAGTGTCGTTCGCTCAATATGCCTTACAGTTGTAGTAAATTACATGGGTACAAGTAGCGGCGGTGACGTCCCGCGTAACAAATCAATTATTCCAATAAAACTAATTTTCATAAATCGGTGGTCGGGCCCAACTCCAGGTCCACCAATCAGAGAGAGGCAGAGGCTATTCGGGGATGGACAGGTTTCGACAAGTTCAAACCTGCATCGACTTGACCTGGAGTTGCGTCCGACCATGACAAAGTTAGCGATTAACGAATCAAACAAACTTATAACTATGTATCACTATTTACACTGATTTCTTTGGGTTCTTTATGGTACGAGTGGACGTCCTGCACACAACTATAACCATATACACAAACTAATGTACATGTCGAGATACTACATAGCTGCAGTTCATCGTACAAGACAGTACCTATACATTATTACTCACCTCGGGCGCCACAAACGTTCACACAGGCGCGTCTTTGAGAGCTGAGACAATACATTCAATTTGCTCACAAATTACTTCGAGGCTTAAGTCGCTTCGATAGGCTCTCTTAATTAGTTTGATAATACCTGGCTAAGAGATTTGATCAACAAGATTTGAAAAGTCTTCTTAAATTGAAAGTCTTTGAAAATGAAGGTGATTGACATGAACAATACCTACAACTTGTTTAAACAAGTTCTTTTTTAAAGACAGGCTCTTTTACACAGATCAATAAAACTTGCTCCGTCTGCAAGGTGTAATTGATATAACTGAGAACATCTTAAGGTGGTCATTGGACTCATCATTATGAAAAAAAAAAATACTACGAGACGAGCAATTGAAAAAAAATTCGCTTTTCCATACAAATGTTCGCCTAACTCGACAAATTGTAAGGATAAACAGATTTTTTTTTTACGATTTCAGTTTTGGTCCCATAGGTGGTAAATGTCTAGTGGGCGCAAGCTTTACTGCTGAGCATAACCGCATCAAGATCCGTTCCATTTCGTAGTTTTAGAAGATCAACGCAGTCACACGAAGATTAAAAATAGTAGTAATGTAATTAAAACGACTTGGAATATTATTAATAGTGAAACGGGAAGGTCTAATAACCGAAATACTGACTACAGCCTGTCTATTAATGACAACATAATAAAATCAGACTCACAAGTCGCCGCGGCCTTTGAAAATTTCTTTTCAGATATTCCAGTTTCAACTACTAAATCCCTAAACTCATCACCTTCTGTTGCTGAGTATTTGTTAAAGGAAAATGTTAATGTTTGCGATTCGGAATTAGTTTTTGAACATATTACCAGTAGAGACATAATTAAAACCTTTCACACCTTAAATGTAAAAAAGACTGCAGATCTGTGGGGTAATTCTGTAGAAGTTGCCAAGTCTATTATTGACATTGTAGCACCTACTTTAGCTCTTATCTTTAATAATTGTATCGACTGTGGGGAGTTTCCTGACCATATGAAAAATAGTAAAATAATTCCTTTGTTTAAATCAGGTAGTACATCAGACCCCACAAATTATAGACCTATTTCAGTACTACCTACTTTTAGTAAAATTTTTGAGAAATTAATTTTAGAGCAATTGCAAAGATTTTTTAGTAGACATAAATTATTACATAGCAAACAGTTCGGTTTTACAAGGGGTCGTTCAACTACTGATTGAACTTTTAGGTCATATTTATAATGCATGGGAAGATAAATGCGATGCTTTGGGCATCTTTTGTGATTTGTCCAAGGCATTTGATTGCGTTCTTCATGAAACGTTAATCAGGAAACTCCGCCACTATGGGATCCGGAACAGCGCTCTGAATCTTCTTATTTCATACTTGAGTAATAGGATTCAGAGCGTTGACGTTAATGGAAAAAGATCTCCCGGATCTATAGTAACAATGGGAGTCCCTCAGGGCTCAATTCTTGGTCCTTTCTTGTTTCTTATTTATATTAATGACTTGCCTTACCTCATAAAGGATAACCATGATGTAGTGTTGTTTGCGGATGACACTTCACTTTTGTTTAAACTTAAACGTCAGCAGCTGGTTACTGACGATGTAAATAGCGCGATCTCAAAAGTAGTTCACTGGTTCAATGTTAACAATTTACTTCTTAATGAAAAAAAAACCAAATGCATTAAGTTTACCCTACCTCATGTTAGGTAGGTGAAAACTAGTGTGTTGATAAAGGGCGAAGAATTGAATCCTGATAATAGCACAGTTTTCTTGGGCTTAACTTTGGATGCTAAGCTTCAGTGGGGCCCACATATAGATAAATTGTCAAAAAAGCTAAGCTCCGCAGCATATGCTGTTAGAAAAATTCGTAATTTGACTGACATAGAGACAGCCCGTTTAGTGTACTTTAGCTATTTTCATAGTGTTATGTCGTACGGTATTCTGTTGTGGGGAAATGCCGCCGACATTCAGACTATTTTTGTTTTGCAGAAAAGAGCTGTTCGATCAATTTATAAATTAAGTCCGAGACACTCTCTCAGAGATAAATTTAAGGAGATTAATGTAATGACTGTGCCTTCTCAGTATATTTTTGATAATCTTTTATATGCCCATAAAAATATAAAATTGTTTAAAAAATACAGTGATATCCATAACATAAATACTAGGAACAAACACAAATTTGTTGTACCCCCAACAAGGCTCAAAAAAATAGGTGGATCGTTCAGATGTCAATGTATACGCTTTTATAATAAACTTCCAAGCCACGTACAAGATCTAAGCCTTAATAAATTCAAATCATTCATTAAACGTAAGTTGTGCCAGAAAGCTTTTTATACCGTTAAAGATTACATTGAGGACAAAAAGGCTTGGGATTGAGCTGCTCCAATTATTATTTTTATTTTTTACTTTTGTAACTTTGTTTATTTTGCAAACTTCAAAATTATATACACAATGACATGAATATTTACTTTGTTAAGTATAACATTATTATTATTTTAATTGTTGTGAATGTGAGGACTATGTAGCTCATGTATATATATTTATTTATTTTTCTCAGTTACTACTAATGATAATCTGGCAGTTTTGAGTACTTTATGCGGCCTACCCAAATGTCCTTTCTTTGGTATTGTTCGTCGAATCGTTGAGCTCCTTTTAAGTTCTGAGTTGAGCTGCACGATTACTGACAAATGCGTGCACTGACTGGACAGGTCCACTCAAATCTGTATGGTTCTTTCCTCAAAAGACCATTTCAGACACAAATCTACATGGTCCTCAAATGAAATGCTCTGACCAAGATTATTTCTGGGTTTTTTTTTTTTGTATACACATTGACTTAATGATTTTTATATATACAATGACATGAATATTTACTTTTAAAGTATTATATTATTTTAATTATTGTGAATGTGAAGACTATATGGGTCATTCCTTTTTGTTTTGTTTTTAATTTTTTCTCAGTTAGTTTTAATCATGGTCTGACAGTTTGAGTAATTTATGTGGCCTACACAAATGTCCTTTTTTTGGTATTGTTCGTCGAATCGTTGAGCTCCTTAAATTCTGAGTTGAGCTACACGATAACTGACAAATGCGTGCACCGACTGGACAGACCCTCTCAATCTGTGTGATGCTTTCCTCTAAAGACCACTTCAGACACCAATCCACATGGCCTTCACATGATCTGACCAAGATTATGTCTGGACTTTAAAAGAGACTGTGACCTCTGAGTTTGTTTCGGCCTTTCTTCTCAGAGTAGTCAGATAGGAAACGCCGACCTCACCTAGTTTTTAAAATATGATTGACGTGTAAAAGTGTTTGTACAAACCTACTTACAGAAATAAAATCATTTATCATTTATCATTTATGACGATTTTGCCCTTGAATGGCACTCGTGGGTTGCAGCTGAAAATCAGCGTCAGGCGGCTTGTGTTGTCATCTGACATTATGCTGAGCTGAGGCCCTTTTGGCGTTATAATCATTGTTTTCTGTTTTTTATAGTTATAAGGTGTATTTTCTCTGCAGTAATGCCAACAAACGCATTTTTTAACCGACATCCAAAAGGAGGAGGTTCTCAATTCGACTGTATGTTGTTTTTTTTTTTGTATGTTTGTTACGCGATTACTCCGTCAATTATGAATTGATTTTGATTATTCTTTTTTTGTTTGATAGATCATACTTCAGAGGTGGTCCCATATAAATTTTATTAACTTTACTTAGGTAGTTTTTGAGTTAGCTTCAATAATACGTATTTTTACCTCGCTTAGTATGTGGATGATATTATGATAACTTCCTGTCACTGTTATTTACATAGCAGGTAGTGGTATTCGAATTTGTGTGGGGTAGGTATCACAACTAAAAAGTGAAGAATAAAAACTTTTTACAAAAAAAAAAACAATCGACTTCAAAAAAACACTACAAAGTGAAAAATAACTTTAATTTCGGAATTCGGTGATAAAGAACGAAAATTAAAAAACCAAAGACACCGACTTCCGAAATTAAAGTTATTTTTCACTTTGTAGTGTTTTTTTTGAAGTCGGTTGTTTTTTTTCTTTCTTTCTTTCATAAGGTCCTGGGTTCGATTGGGGTTGGGCAAAATGTTATTGGTTTTTTTTTTCAATTTCTCACAGCTGCCCAGAGTCTGGAGTTGTGCCCGGTTGATGGCAATAGGCTCGCCTCCTGTTACATGGGACTTAAACATAACTGGCGAAATGTAGGTTTACTTTAGGTACTGTTCTGCCTCACCCTTCGGGCCCATACAGCCGTGATGTTATGTTATGTACAATGAAGGGGTCATTGTACATAAAGTACATGAAGTTTTCAGTCATTTCAATTACCTACACCTTGTATTAAGGCGAACGATGGAGAATCTATGATAACGTAGGGTTAAAAAAAACCTAATTAATCACGATTTTTTCGTTTTATCATACATTTTAACTATATTTCTGCGTAAAACGGAACGGCCCTTGGGTGTCAGAGAAAAGGGGAATCCCCGCGCAACGTTTTGTAAACATCGCATGCAATTACCATAGTAAATTAAGAAACCGACTGGGAATTGAAAAGGCTAGAAAACTAGTTTTTTTTTGTTTAAACATTATAATAAAGTTAGGTATTGATTTTTCAAATGTAAAAGACCCGACTAGACCCAAGTCTGGCCTAGACTTTAACATATATTTTATGTTAATCTCTGTGAAAGAAAGTAAAATTAAACACATTTAATTAAATCATTGATTTTTATTGAAAAAATCAATTGATTGAAATCGTGATTTAAAACAAAATGATTTAATCGTGCCAACCCTGATGATACGTAGCGCGGAAGCAAATTGCTCAACCACTATGGCAATAAATCTGCCAAACACGCTACATGAATCATATGAATTTTAGCCTTACTCAATCCATCAATGATATTAGTGTACTGCAGTTTATTGGCCATGGCTCAAAACACTTGATCCTTAACCAATACTCATGTCTACTTCAAAGCAATTCTAATATTTCAATCCGTACTAATATTATATCGCTAAAGTAACTTTGTCTATCTGTCAGTCTGTCTGTTACCATAGATGTCCCATGATCTGGGCACTTACTCCCGTGATAATTTCCGACCTTCACACGGGCGAAGCTGCAGGCAAAAGCTAGTTTTAATAATTTATTTTTATATAAACAATGCTGTATAAATTAGGCTTATTCCTAAACGATAAAATGACCCAACGGCACGAAAGAATAATGGCACTACAGATACCCTACCACTTACTAGGGTTGTCACCAGTTACCCGGCCCTGCATGGCACGGTTTTTACGGTTTGACAAAACATCGAGATTCTTTATTTTATGTAAGTTTAATATTATTAAGTTTAATGTTATAAACATAAACCTTCCGAAATAAATTCTGTTTATGATGGTAAAAATCGCATAAAAATCCGTTGTATAATTTAGGAGAACAAAGCGGTCACACAGACAGTGACAAAATTATAAGAAGATATTATAGATTATGTACATATAAAGGCGAGTTTAATCCGGAATTCAAAACAAGTTGTTATAAATATTATCACGGTGACATATTTAAGATTTTAGTTAGATACCAGCTCGATGTTTCCTTATCGATTGACTCACGACATTATTATCACTTCGTTATCGACTCATGAAAGCTACGTTTGGGTCTGAAATTCAGTCAACAAGTCACGGGCACCTCAAACTCAAAATCAAAGCATTTATTTAAATTAAACCAATTACAGGCACTTTTAAACTGACAAGGAGTCGGTCAGTCAGAAAGATGAAGTCAGTTGCTCATTCCAAAGCGTAGTAGATATCTATGATGAAGAACGGGCAAACGTAACTTCACGGACACTCATAATATTCCCTATTTTTACTGGGGATATAAAATGTAAGTAAGTTACAATTTTGTCCATGCTGCCAACCCTGACGAGCGTGTTCCAACACTTCATTCATTTCTAAGCTGCGCTTAGACAGAGCTTATCAAATACCCCTAAAATACGCACGCAATTGAGAACAAATAAGAATACCTACAATTTCTGCTCAATATATTATAGGTACAATATGATATAGCTCAGATTATGTGAGGACCATGCAGATTAGTGTCTGAAATGGTCTTGTGCATTTTATGCACACGGTAATGCGGTAGTCGGGCGCATCATTTCAGAGTGGACAAGCTATAGGACAGGTCCATTCAAATCTGTGTGGTTCTGTCCTCAAAAGACCATTTCAGACACTAATCTGTATGGTCCTCACATAATCTGTCATAATCTGGTTTGGACTGCAAAAGAGGCTGGTGACATCTGAGTCTGTTCGGTCTTTCTTCTCAGAGTAGTCAGATAGTTTCAACTATTTTTTTAAATACCTTTTTTACCAATTCACAGAAATAAATAATTATCATTTCAACATCAACTTAGCCTATCGCAGTCCACTGCTAGACATAGGCCTCCCCCAGACTGCGCCACAACAACCTGCCCTCCGCCTTCAGCATCCAGTCTGTCCCAGCTACTTTCTTAAGGTCGTCGGTCCATCGAGCTGGGGGCGTTGTACGCTACGTTTGCCGATACGCGATCTCCACTCCAGGACTCGAATTATCTAAACCAGGGGTTCCCAAACTTTTTTAGTGCGCGGCGCACTTACAGGGTTGATACTATGTCTCGACACCCTAGCTAGTCGAAATAGGGTACAATAATTAAAAACAAAACCAAAAGCATCTACATTATAAGGCTGAGTTTTTATATTTATATTGAGACGCAAGAATACATTTATTATTAAGGAAAAGTAGGAAATAAAATACAATGGCAACTTAGTCAATGTGAGCTTGGTGAACTCCACACATTTTTTCAAAGCGTGTGATAAGGCTTGACATCGCTACTCTAATTGCTTGCTCCACATCAATCTTTAGCGATATTTGCTCTTTATTACAGCTACAGCTTAAAATCGCGTTTCACATAAATAAGATGTTGGAATGGGAATAAAAATTCTTACAACTTTTGAATTGGTAATTGGATATTAATTTTGGTTCGATATCCACCAAATCGGAACACTTGAATTTTGGTCACAAGCGAGTTCAATGAGATTCGGAGCGCCTCACGGCGGTGCCCCTCTTTAACCCTTTGATCTAAACTAAAAAGGGAAAATGTTTGTTTTTTTGTATGTTTGTTTGTTTTTTTGGAATGAATAAACTCAAAAATATTGGACCGATTTTAAAAATTATTTCTCCAGTAGATAGCTAGCTATATTATCATTGAGTAACATAAGCTATAATTTATAAAGATATCACGCGGGCGAAGCCGCTGGCGGAAGCAAGTCATTTATAATTTACTTAATACAGAAAAGTTTATATGCGGATAATTCCTCTCAAAGAAAAGTTCAGTAAAGTTCTAGTTCATAAACGAAAAAGCGACCTAAGTAATTAAATGAAAATAAAACACAGTTCCTCCATTTCAAATAATAATATCTTCCTGAAACTTATTATAATTGAAAGGTAACCATCAATTTGCCTGTAAGTTTTAACAGTTAGAGAAGTTATAATTAACTAAGCACAAGAAGTTCTGACAAAGTCCGTTTCATCCCAACTATCAGTCCAATACTGAACTTTCAATGTTGAATAACTCAACAACTCAGTAGTTGTTAATAAAAGTAAGTTCTGAGTTTACAAGTTCTTGAGATGTTGGGTTCTTAAGAAACAGTTAAACGTCTTACAAATGGATTGACTTGCGTCCTAGTGGTACATATTTTGAAGAGGAAAAGGAATCGTTGGGCACTGACTGTGTTCGATTTTTGGGTCGAATAACGTATTAAGGCTTGTGCAGACCAGCACGACACGCGACGCGACACAAAGACACCGCTCGTTGCGAGACGAGCGGTGCCTTTGTGTCGCGTCACGTGTCGCGCCTGTTTGAAAGAGCCTTTACAAGCGCAGTGATAGCCTAGTGGTGTGACTGTCAGACTGCCAAGCCATAGGTTATGAGTTTGAACCCAAGGCACGCACCTCTGTCATTTCGGATTCATGTGCGTATTGTATAATTATCACTTGCTTCAAAAACGATGAAGGAAAACATCGTGAGGAAACCAGAAGATATTTATCAACGTCAGAGGCTCACGGGCGGCACCAGGCCAAAAAAAAAGTAGTGGCATTCCGGGAGTGCCGACAGAAGTGAAAACTTGAACAAGATCGCCTTGGTGGAAGAAAAATACTTTTATAGAACATTGGTCCGTATCCTTATCTAAATAAAGAGCACAATCGCGTTTACAAAAAATAATACTTCCAAAACCTTTAAAGTAAAAATACTTACCTGCATATAACATTGATCCGTAACGTAATATAAATAAAGAATACAATCGCGTTTACAAAAATGAGGTGTCGTCATGGTGTCGCGAAATCAATGGTTTAGTCCCATCTCAAAAAGTCACTTCAAAAACTCTGACACCAAGTTAGTCACTAGCCACACGAAAAGAAGAAGAAGAAGCGAGTAATAATCGCCCAACTTAGCTTTGCAGTTGCAAAAACATTTTTCCGATACATTCCGTATGGGAGAACATCTTTTACAACTACAAAGTTAAGTTTGTTCTTGGGATAAATTCATCCCAACTACGGAACCCTTCATTGTGCGTGGTTCGACACGCACTTGGCCGTTTTTTTTGCTCCTAACACACACACAAACACAAATAATCTAAATGTATGCACGTATTTCTGTGACAAATAAACCTATTTTTCTTTCTTCTTTCTTTCTTTCTTTCAAATGTCAAATAGATAGATTGTAATTTCTAATTTCTGCAATTATGGCTTTATGTTAGCTAGTTTAAAAAAATCAATTGTTCTGCCTGCAATTTCTTTAGTTATTTTATAACTTAGTGCTGGTTGCAGCACTTACCTGTTTTGATAGCCTTTCAACTGTCATTAACGAGACACAATAGAATTTTAATTGTTATCCACCTCAACGAGGCGTCGTAACAGATGATGAGTTAACTAGCATAAGTGTACCTAATGTTAACACTGTTATTTGATAAAATAAATTACTATTAAATTATAAAAAAATTCAAGATTCTGACTGTTGACAGAACACCGTTGTCCGAAACGAATGCTGGTATTCCATTAGTAGATACGACATTAAATGATACAACTTCTGAAAGTGGGCAACGTCGCAAATAGATGTTAAATATTTCGCTGTTTTGATTAATTTGGCAATATTACTGTATGGAAATATGAAATATGGCTAACTAGCGAACTAGAATATTGATTATTAAATGCAATAATTAATATCGCAACACCGAATATTTAGTTTTAGATGTAAGTATTTGGAAACTTGAAATGCCTTTTTAGGGTTCCATAGTAAACAAGGAATCCTTATAGTTTCGTCATGTCCGTCTGTCTGTCTGTCCGCGGCTTAGCTCAGAGACGCTTAGTACTAGAAAGCTGTAATTTGGCATGGGTATACATATTAATCACGCCGACAAAGTAGTAAAATAAAATCATGAAAAACAATTTTTTTCAGGTACTTCCTCTAGACGTAAAGTGAGAATGATTTTTGTTTCTCTCAATAATCCCATAGTGTGGGGTGTCGTTGAAAAGATTGTTTAAAAATATTGTGAGTTTGCAAAGATCATTTTTGGATTTAGAGATCCGTTTTACAAATATTAAGCTTTAAAGTGCTAATTTTTGTTAGAGTTAAGTGTCTGCCCTGCATGTTTAATGGTTAGTTTTGGGTATGTGAAAAAATTCAAAGCTGTACCATATATAACGAAATTAAAAGGAAAACTATCACAGCTAAGTAGGCTTTACAAGTTAACGAGTAATAATCTACCAACTTACATTTGCGGTTGCAAAAACATGTTCTCTCATACAGAATGTATGGGAGAACATGTTTTTCAACTACAAAGTTAAGTTTGTTCTTGGGATAAATTCATCCCAACTACGGAACCCTTCACTGTGCGTGGTCCGACACACACTTGGCTGATTTTTACACCTAAAACGGTTACAACGTGAAATTCAGTGTTATAATTGTAATTCATTAATATTCTAGTTCACTAGATAGCGATATTTCTTATTTTCATACAGTAATATTGCCAAATTAATCAACACAGGTAAAATGTTACAGCTATTTGCGACGTCTACTTTTAGAAAAATGTCATAGAACCAGCGATAGTTCATAAAGAAAATACACTTTTTTTTTTTTTTTGGGTGGGAAATTATCAAATAACTTCTCCCGCTCTGGGCGGAGCGGGAGGGCGTGTCAGACTCTTACTGACTAAAACCCACCCGTGTTCCTTCGGTTGCCCTGTTGCCGGGGGCCACGATTTCCCGATCGGTTTTCTTCGAACCCCCGGCAGGCATTGGCCCTAGTGGACCCCTTCAATTCTGCTGACATCTCTTTGAGGCGCGCGTGGAACACAACGCGCCGTCGACCCGGGCTTGGTCCTTATCGGACAGCGAGCTACCCATTGCTCACCGTCCGCAAGCCCGCGCCTACGGTGGCCGGAAATCGGCTCGCGATTCCCGCCCCGGGCGTCTCCTCCTGCGGCGGTTAGGGGCGTGAGGGCGCGAAATTTGCCTCTCCCTCACGCGTTCCGCCTCCTCCTTCGCGAGCATTACCGCTTCGCAGAAGGAGGTGACGGCCTGCCATTTCCTCTCGCTCCGTACCATGGCCTGAACCAGGGCCGGACGCGAGAGATCACCGCCGCCGATCGCCTCTATGAGAACACGGCGTTGCTCCGCCCAAGCCGGGCAGACCTCCACCGTATGCTCCACCGTGTCCTCAGGCCGATCCACACAATGGTGACACCCGGGTGTTTCCTCCCGCCTTATCCTGAACAGGAACCTCCCGAAGCAGCCGTGTCCGGTGAGGACCTGCGTCAGGCGGAAGGTGAGAACGCCGTGGCGTCTCTCCAGCCACTCCTCAAAGACGGGTCTTATCGCCGCGATTGTGGCGTGCCCAGCGCGGGGTTGCGACAATCGCACCCTCCATGACGCCATGAGATCCCGCCGGAGCTCTGTCCGCTGTGCCGCAATTTCTTGCGGCATCGGGGTTAAGCCCCGGCGTTTCGCCTCCTCGCGCCACTCCCAGACGTGCGCGAGGACCTTTGCCTCCAGACCCCATGGTGGTAATCCGGCAAGGAGGCTCGCCGCCTCGCAGGAGACCGTGCGGTATCCTCGGGCCAGCCGGATGGCCATGACCCTCTGGGACGCGTTCAACCGGCGGGCTGGCCGCAGCCTCAATGAACGCGCCCACACCGGTGCCC
This sequence comes from Agrochola lychnidis, assembly GCA_963680765.1. NCBI lineage: Eukaryota > Metazoa > Arthropoda > Insecta > Lepidoptera > Noctuidae > Agrochola > Agrochola lychnidis. The sequence continues at coordinate 26,541,778 of OY796855.1, read as the reverse complement.
CGTAAAGGGCCATGGACCGCACGATCCCCGCATAGAGCCTCCGGCAGGAGGCGTTTGGATCCCCTAGATTGGGCAGGAGCCGCTTCAATGCAGCCCCGGCCCGCTCGAGTCTGGGAGCCAAACGTCGGAAATGTTCTACGAAGTTCCACCGAAAGAAAATACACTTGAAACAACAATAAATATTAAAATCGTGACAACCGTTGAGCGCTTACATGCATTCTTCTTGTCTTCTAGAAGACGATCGTTTAACAGGTTTTAACAATAAAGTAAAAAACATATTTACATGGCTGAAAATATGAAAAGGTATACGTGTGGCCCATAAGTCCTTTAACATGTAAATAATTAATAAATAAAAAACTAATCTAAAAATAAGAAATATCTTTTTATTTCGTATTAATCTTTATAAATTGGGAATTATTTTTTGAAAATTACATCATCCAAATGTAATCCGTTACGATCACGGCACTCCTGTATCTAAGCAACATCTAAAACTATTAATGACTGCGCGGCAAGTCAGTTCTGTGATGTTAACCATTTCTCTTTCGAATATTTTCTTTCAGGGCTTCAATTGACCGCGGGTTTGTGTCATACACTTTAGATTTTAGATAAGAAAAAGTCCACTGGGGTTAGATCCGGACTACGTGGTGGCCAGGAAATCTCTCCTCTTCGAGAGATCACTTTGTGGGGAAAAGTTGACGAACGACGGACATAGCGGTGTTAGAGGTATGAGGTCGCTCCATCCTATTGAAACCAGGTCCGCGTATTGTAGCCTGGAAAATTCTGCAACGTTGATGTAAAAAAGTCCTCGATCATCGCTATATATCGCCCTGAATTAACTGTAACCGCGCGACCGAGGATTTTCACGAACAGAGTGTAACACTATGTTGATGTTTTCTTCCGTCCGTGATGTCCTTGGTCGACCCGACCGCTGTTTATCTAATGTCGAACCAGTCTCTTCGAACTTTGCAACCCAGTTCTTGATCGTTGGAACAGTTAGAGTGTCATTAAAGTTGTGTAGATTGTGATGTTTTAGAAATTTACACGCGCAATGGTTATCGAATCATTGTTCCGATAAAACTCGCGCACGCAAAAATCACGGTCCGCACCGGTCCGCACCGCTCCATAGCGACTGATTTCCCAGAAACCGAACGTACTGTTTTTGCACCACCCGCGCCCCCCCCGCGTCCCCCCGCGCTTCGAATGCATTTCATTCTAAATTTAAATTTTAAAGGACTCATGGGCCACCCGGTATTATCCCAAATTTTGGTGTTGCATTTTCTTAGAAAACGTTTGTAATATAATACTTACGCTTCAGATATGAGTGCTCGCAGTTTACAGAACACGATGCCGAGGCTGTAGGGGTACTGGTGCCAGGAGACTGACAGGTCGTTGGGAAGACCTGGAACAAAGAAGGGTCTCGTTATAGTTGGGGGTTGAGTAGGATACCAAGTCTCACCAAGGGGTATCGTGGTCAAAAACTGGGCTGTGGAGGTCAGATAAGCAGTCTCTTCATGTTAAATACTGGTATTCAGATGCATTTGGTTAGACTTGACGCCGACCCCAACATACTTGGGGAAAGGCTACGCGGGCAGTGAGAGATGGGTGTTGAGTAGGTAGATACCTTCACATGTTTTATTGCAGTCGCGTAAAATCTACATAGGGATTTTACACGACTAACTTGTTTGTCAATGAGAATATGGCCCTAGTAACACGTAGGCAGTATACATTTTTTATTACCTATAGAATTTTTCCCTGAGTGCCCTAGATAGGCTGCCTTTTTTGATAGGTGGCACAGACAGTCTGGAAATACGTTTCTAAAGCACATGGTTGTAGGTTCAAATCGATTGTAGTTGCTAAGCAATAATGTAAGAGACCATTTAATTGACACTGATTTAAAGCGGCAGTTGTGTAATGTAGTTTTATTTTAGCATTGAACTAAACAAAAATGAGTTATGACAAATATTTAAACAGGTAATTAAACAAATAATTAAGCAGTAAAATTACTGAATGGGTAGTTACGTGTGGGCAATTAACAAATCGGAATTAGTCTGTAGCAAATCAATCTTTGAAGTAGTGCTCGCCGGCCGCTGCCGTGGCACCGCTCGCGGCGCTCGCTTGGCTCGCGCATGGTTGGTCACAGTTCCAACCTATCCTATATGAACAGCCGAACTATTTATCTAACTGCCTCTTCCAATAGTTCTACTTCCCATTTATATAATACAATACTTGAGTATTTTTTGTAATGACATTGTAGGATGAAATAACCTTTCTTTTTATTACTGTTCATGTTTTACTGTCACACTAATTTACCAACCGCCGAAAAATTTAATTACTGTCCGCAAATTTTTTCAACTAATCATAATAACCCTCCCTCATGGTAAAATAACAATTGTCAAAATTATTACCTCATTTAATTCAGTGAAGTAATTTCATGTAAGAATGCAAAGTATAAATCATTAATACCTTCTCTTGAGATTACTTTTATTCACCGTTTATAAATAATCCTGAAAACAATAACAATGCCATTGACTTCTATTAAAAGCGCCAAATATATATAACGTTATACTGAAAGCTCTACAACATTTTCCTTGTAATAAAGCTGGACTGAAATATTGTTGAACCTAACAAACTTACTCACAATATTTTTTATCCGAAGACCATTTCTGAAAGTATTACAAGATTATTGTGTTTTTTGTTGGAAACTAAATTGCTATTTTTTATGGTTATTGTGGCTATGTCGATGGCTTTCGTAAAGTATTCCTGCTTACCTCACTAAATTGTGGACTTAAAGGAGTGTCATCAGGTTCATAATGTAGCGAATAGGGTTTGAACTCAGAACCACACACTTGCCAGACAAATTGTACCCGTAGGGGTTTATTCGCTTTTAGTTTATTAATAATATATTCTTACGAAATAAATATACCAGCTACTCACTAAGGTATTTTCATAACATAGATCTAACATCAGGTCAAAATCTAGATCATTACATAGGTCGATCGAAGTTTAAGCTACGCTTGTCGCGGTTGGTTGGTGGATGGGTGACCATTCATTAATACGGGTTTCCGAGGCACGAAAGGGGACGCCTCGGAAAGCAGTTGGTCCCAGCTGTCATTAGCAAATCTTGGACGGTCATTACGGGTAGTCAGAATCCCGAAAGTCTGACAACTAGTTTTATCAACCCAATAGCTGGGTTGTGGCGGTCAGATAGGCAGTCGCTCCATGTAAAGTACTGGTAGTCAGCTGCATCCGGTTAGACTGGAGCCGGCCCCAACATAATTGGACAAAGGCTTCGCAGTTGAAATCTTATCTACCATTTTATGATCTGTAGGTCAATAGCGTGAGATTTTTAAAGAAAACAAAAATAAAATTCCCTCACGCAGAAAGCTAGGGTGGTGTTCAATATTCTTCTCTACTCTGCATGGCAGAAGCCTACACTTAACAATTACCTACATGCTCTGCTAGAATCTGATTCAAATGTAGTCTATGAATAATCCACTCTGAACATGACCTACGACATTTCTGACATGACAGAAACCTTTCAGACGTCCCTTATCAACACAAGCTCTCTATAAGGGCTTTCCACAGAGAATGGGCCGCAATCATACCAACAATCAAATCAGGAGGGCCTCATTACCTGATGTAAGGACGGTCCTAAATATGCCAAAATTTGGGTACAGGAGTGTGGATATATTTGGGATAGATGAGCGAAAATTATATTATTATTGTCGACTTTGGATTGAAGCCGTGTCTGTTGTGGTAGGTTCTGTGAATGAATTCGATGCATATTGTGGTTCGCACCGAGAAAACACTCTTATTACCCTTATTAACCGTCTTATTACAGAATGATTTCTAACTTAGTTTAGTCCAATGCTAAACCATCCAATCAAGGTATTTTAAACTTTATTTCAAACTCGTTGAACATTCTTGCTACAAATTTGACAACTTTAGACTTGGGTTTCACGTCAGTTTTTATATTTTAAAACTTTAATTGGAATTAAATTCGAATGAATGAATGAATTAATGAATGATATTTATTTGCAAGAATATAGGTAATTTAGTAATTAGCAATAAAATAAAAATACTAATAATAATTTCATAATTGTGGAGATTCGCAAGAGCAAACGTGCTCAGCACGCGTAGCATGACCACCGTAGAAACGAGTTTTGTCGACGGAAGAATAGACAAAATGACAGATAGTGATTGTTTATCTATCATTTTGTCGATTCTTCCGTCGACAAAACTCGTTTCTACGGTGTTCATGCTACGCGTGCAGAGGAAGGAAGTATTCCAGTAAGATGCTGGTAGGGATCTTGACCGTACTTCCGGGATTGTCCTGATAGCCGTGGAATACCTCTCCACTCCTCATAAGCACCTCAGGACGTGTTGCCCCCTTGTCGCTACGACACTATGTGCTAGCGACCGTTTTCGGGGGCCCATTATTGAGCGTGCAAGTGACCCCCTGCCATTTTATCCGTGTACATTTAAACATTGATCAGGCAGGGGCCATAGTCCTTCCATAGCTCCAGGTAACCAGTCCATTTAAGCCACCCAAACCCATAGTCCAATATCATTGTTTCCATATTCTGCAATAGTCCTACACCAACCGGGGGTTGTCCTTGGGTGCCCTTGCATAGTGCGAACAGGGATAATCGTCGGTTGGTGAATCAATACTTAAAAATGTCTAAGGGGCCTCTGCGAGTTGGCTTCGGCCCCTCGTACGCCTTCCAAAGGTCCGGGACCCCAGGGTCCCGAGATATGTCAAAGATATTTAAAAATTTCATAATTGAAATTTAGATTACAATGCAATTAATAAAATTAGTACGATTCTATTCATTCAAAATAATAAGTTATATTGAAAATAACGATCAATAATGATGATGTCATATCAATAAAAAATGGCAAGAATAATGAAAATGTTTCAATATTATATAAGTAATGTCAATGTGTATATGTCATAATAATTATAATAAATAAGTTTTACATTTTACACTCAACATATTCATTTCAAAAATGGAATTCGGATTTCAAAAATGGCTCAATGGTTTAAACTTGGGTCTAAATATAAACCTTGTTTAGTAATAAGACCTTAAGCATTCCTGTTCTTACTTGTGGATGTCCTGTAAGACTTATTTTGTTTTAAATCGCTTGTATTTTGTGTTGAAAATCATTGGAAGGTCCGTCAATCTCTTGCATTGTCAGAAATGGCCTCACGTCACTTGTGCATCGATCGATCGGCGTTTGATTTTCGAAGTTCGAACACAAGAGTTCACATCGTTAGTTCAATTATGGTCCAACACATTCACCATTGTCGTTTGATGCAAGACGGTCTCTGTTCACTACTGGGCAACACTGAAATCTATTTCACTTCACGTCCAAAATGTTTAATTCATCTCATTTCAAGATAATCTACTTTTGACTTTTAAGACGTAAGACAAGAATAGTAAAACAGATTATAGAATTTCCATCTTGAAGTCGTTGATCTTTGGTTTATCTTATCAGCGAGTTGCAAGAGATCTTTATAGTTTGATCTTAAAGGTATCAGGAGAATGTTCTGTTGAACTGTTTTATATGTAGATTCACCTTTGATGCCCTGAAGGTGTCTTTCACACAACAGATTTGTGCTATTTTGGTTCAAAATTGTGTATTTTATGAAGGAAATAGTGTTATGGAAGTAATGCATAAAACATCGCTTTTCCGGGCTCTTAACGGTTTGTGTTTATGATTGCTTCCACTATACAATAGAATTTCAAGTGAGAAAGACAATTTTAAAACATTATTGTACAAAAAAGTTAAATGATATAAGTATTATGGTTTAAAAACAACTAATTCTCAATGCAGCAGCATGAGCAATGAGCAGTGGTGGCCCAGTGGTAACGGCTGCGACTTACGAGTTGTAGGTCGTAGGTTCGAACCCAGACAGGCGCTTTACTTTGTGTAAATTATTTCATCACCACTGCTCTCAAAACGGTGAAGGAAAACATCGTGAGGAAATCGGCATGTCCTAGAACCGAAAATTCGAAGACATGTGACATCTACCAACCAGCACTGGGCCTGCGTGGTGGATTACAGCCCACTCCCTCTCACGGAGAGGAGGCCTGTGTCCCAGCAGTGGGAACATTTATAGGCTGACTAGCTTCTGCCCGCGACTTCGTTCGCGTGGAAATCGTAAGACATCACAATATACTACAATAACATCCACATTTTTATAAAACTTCCCTGTATACTACGTTTGTAGTTTTATTCTCAGCAGCCAAAATATACAGAGAGTCAGGAATGGTGACTCGGGAGCAAGCGACGTAACAGTTGTCCGTGTGAGAAGCAGCTTATCCTGAGGTCGACACCCGCAGCCTTCAGCCTTTAGTGTCGGCCCCTGTGACTTGTTGATCGCAAAGCATACACTCCCAGAGAACTGCACGCGCTTTAACTGGTAATGGTGGGGAATTTGTACTTTATACGCGCTATAAACACTGTCTCACCATCGCCACAACCTGTTAGAATTTCCACCTCGATGACGTTTCTCTGCAAAGACATGACTTTGAGCTGGTTTCCGTTACACAGATATACAACCGGAAGTCCACTTGCCATTTAATGCTGAAATGAACCTTTTTGGCGCAGCCGTGAGGCACACACTATTGTTTTAAAAACACTATTTTTTATTTCCACTGTAATTTGTGTTTTGTGTTTCGCGAACTGTGTCCAAATAAATGTTTTTTCTATCTTTCTTTCTTTTCTTTCTATTTGTAAATTGAGAAATTCTACGGGGTGATATTTGGCATCATCTTCCTCCACATCACTATTAATGGAGGTGTATATCACTTCACTCCCTTCAATTTGTGAGAGAATACTGTGGTTGATCGCTGTAGCTTGATCATCTTCGGAGTTAAAACGGAAACACACCTAAGAATTCTCTTGGTACGGTATTTGACTGATATCCCCGTATATCAGACAAATAAGATCTTCTAAAGTGGGATCTACTCTACCAAGAGTCTCTGGTAGAGTGCTTTCACCAACTTTTAGAAGAACATCGGAGAATTCTTGAGCATTTGAATTACCGCCAAGCCGAGCTCGTATGATGATGGTCAAGCGCAGTTTATGAACTCTCGACCATAGAGTCGACCTTTTCAACGAAGTTTTCACTTTTTTTGTCAAAACTGTGACACCACCCATCATATCTTGGTTTCTGCGGATGTCCTGCAGGGTTCTGTTTACAGTTTCCACTGCTTTCCTTTTTGCCATAACGCATTCATCCCATACGACGAAGCGCAATCCCCGAAGCACACATCCCTTGTTACTGTTGCGTGACACCCCACAAACAGGTGTTTCGTTGCTCTCTAAATCGATGGGAATCTTAAACATGACGTGCGCTGTTTTGCCACCAGGAAGCAGTGTGGCAGCGATTCCAGAAGATCCACATACATATAATAAAATCGCTAGGACAAATCTGCTGTCAAAATCTGTAAAAAAACATTTTATTCCTACAGTCTTTTGCTCTAAAATGATCAGAATACAACCTTGAATGTTTTGTGACTGTAAAGTACTTGTAACTTAGTAGTTTCCCATAGCTTACGAAGTTTTCCATTTTTTGTGAATTAATACATTCTATGAACTATTACATACACAATCCAAAAAAAAAAATCGTTTTACAAAAAGAGTTTAAAAAAACAGATGTAAATCGAACTTACTACCCCGGGCGGCCTACCACCAGCTCATAAAGCAGTATTTTTTTAATGTTACTTCAGTGGGAGAAAGAGATGGAGCTATACATCCTGTAGAGCTTCATCTCTTTCCCACACTGAAGTAAACTAAAGTAATATTAAAATAATACTGCTTTTAAGCTGGTGGTAGGCCCTCAGGACTTCAAATCATTCGTCCAATCGCTTACTTATTCGCTTTGTTGAAAGTTAGCTAAAATAGCCGTTCCTATATAAAGGTAGCGTGATGATAATCATTTAAAAAGTTAAATCGGTAACTACCTATCTACAATATCCCAACCTTTTGGCGCGTCCTTTTACAATTTGCAGAGAAAAATACGAACATGATGTAATATTGCTCATCCCCCATAGCAAATAGCGTGATAGTTTATGCCCTACGGTTGGTACAGACAAACATTCTAAAAACTTTATTTTCCGCATAAGAATCGATCCCAGACCTCTTAGCAATAACTTTCTTTAAAAAAAATTAACTTCGTTACGATTTTATTATATCTATAGATTATAGGTAGATTATCAAAAAAAATAATAATCGTATAACAAAATGTGAAAAAAAAGAAAAAAAACCGTAGGTGGGAATCGAACTTACAACCCCACGTTTACAAAGCAACCGCCCAACCGCTGAGCTAATTGCTTTGTTGAAACTTGTCTAAAATAGCCGTTCCTATATATTTTTTGATTGACTGCTTAGTTCCATAAAGGTATAGCGTGATGATAATCATTTAAAAAGTTAAATCGATAACCATCTACAATATCCTAAAATTTTGGCGCGTTTTTTCCCAAAAATACGAACATAATATAATATTGCTCGTCCCCCATAGTAAATAGCGTGATAATTTATACCCTATAGTTTGACCAGACTTATAGGGAACACCTATGCAAAATTTTAACAAAATCTATCCGGTAGAATTTGCGTCATGCTAGAACATAAAAATACAACATAATGTAATATTGCTCGTCCCCCATAGTAAATAGCGTGATAGTTTATACCCTATAGTTTGACCAGACACACAGGGAATATCTATGCAAAATTTTAACAGAATCTGTCCGGTAGAATTTGCGTGATGCTGGAACATACATACAGACAAACAGACAAACAGACAAAAATTCTAAAAAATATATTTTCGGCATTAGAATCGATCCTAGACCTCGTAGCAATTACTTTTTTTCAAAAATATTCAATGTACAGTTTTGACTTCGCTACGATTTTATTATATGTATAGATGATGATGAATTCTCAATAATATAAAATGTATAAATAATAATTAAAAGCCTGTGACTGTCACTTATCAAGACAACAGCTTTTTCTCATATTACAGAGAAGGAAACCATCCTATAATAACTTAAGGTCTATTCCAAAATTATCTGTTGAAAATGTAAACAAATGGATCATAAAACGGACCTGCGGATGCCAATTCGTGGTGCCACTTACAAATTGAGTGCTTTGATTTGTTTATTTGAATGCTCACCTAAACCAACATTCTTATTTTAAATCACCTTAAAGAGGGTTTTCATTTGACAATTGAGGTTACTTTTTAGGCCCTTTCCTCACTAGTCGGTACGTCTGCGGTGCGACATCGTTTCGGTACCGCGTGACGTCACGCGTTTTACTGCATCGGTACCGAAAGCTTACCGAGCGCAGTATATACAGATGAAACAAACTCCATAATGATTGAAAGTAAGTAGTCGTCCACATAAAATTAAAATTGAGAAAAAAACTACCCTCAATTGAAAATAAACATGTTTTTTTAGTAAAAATCTGTATTTTTTTCTTCAATTTTTAATTGTAAAATTTATAAATAAGATAATAATAAAAAGAGAGCAAAAAAAAATTTTTAAAAAAAAAATTTTTTTGTAAAATTTTTTTTTTTTAAACTAAAAAAAAAAATTACCATTTTTTCCGTCGATAAAATTAAGCATAGACTCCCTCATTTCGATATGTGCACATTATGAAGACTCACACTGTATATATAAAATTATAAACGCGAAAGTGAGTTTGTATGTTTGTTTGTTCGTCTTTCATGCTAAAACAGCTGAACGGATTTGGATAAAATTTGGCACATAGGTTGACCATGACCTGGACACACACAGGACAACACGTACAAAACACACATACAAAACACGTACACACACATTCATAGACACACAAACAGGACACATAGGATACAGGGAGGGGGGAGGATACAGGGTACATTGGATACTTTTTATACTAATAGTACGTTCCCGTGGGATAATTTTCGACATGCGCGCGAGCGGCTTCGCCCGCGTGCATGTTAAACCTGTTTTCAGAATTTTTAAATGTCACCTATAATTCCAAAAATCAAAACAACGTTTCGGAACCGCCCGAAAAACGTGTGGTGCTTGCCACGCTTCTTTTCCCCAGGATACCGAAGATGAGTCCAACAATGATTAAAAACAATTATTTTTTTTCAATAAACAGTATTTTTCAAACGTTATCCCAGTTTCCTTTTGTCCAATTCATAAAAAATAAATTAGTTCGATGGTTTTCGATGGTTTTGGTGGTTTTGGCTCTTTATTAATCGTACATAAAAACGGCGCAATATGATTTATTAATAATTTCTAATTATCGAATAGTTGTCTGATTAGTAACGTGAAACATTAAATTTGTCTGATATAATTTTTGTCTACATCTGGACAACCTTTTTCATTATGTCCAACAGTTTTCAGACAGAATGCTATATTACCGATCGGTAAAAATTTTCAACAAGTTCAAAATGGTTTCAACACATAATATATGATGCTCACATTTTCTTCTGAAAAATTATTCGCATCAACTGACCAATGTTCACATCAAAACAAGATTTTCATACGGGATGCTGGGTTTTGTTTTTTTTGCCTCATTTTTATTTTCTCAAATTATAGTCTCCTGGGTACGTGTAACGCTACTGGTTTCTGAAAATTGTGTTTTCGGTATCTAAAATCTATCGTTCAACTACATTCTGAAAATCAGACAGATTGCTAGAAAACAGTTCGGTATTTTTTTTTAACATATTTTAAAATGCGGTCCAGTCAGACGTGACGCGGAAATTTTCTAAAATTAAGATTTTCGAATTTCAGAATAACCAAATCTATTGATTTTATAAGATTTTGTTCGTAAAACGATGAGGCAAAAATTTTGGTCTTGGGCTCTCGTACCAATAAAAATTTGAATTTGGAATTCTAGAAATGAAAGCAATTAAGCATGCGCGCGTGCGGTACCGTTTCGGTACAGAGTGCCGACCAATATTGAAACATAAGCGGTACCGAAACGGTACAGAATCGGTACCGAAACGATACCGTACCGACCAATGAGGAAAGGGCCTTATAACCTAAATTTTCGTCGATGATTTTCAATTAAATTTAATAATATTATTCCAACAATTATTGTTGGAAAAAATGAAGAGATATAAAGTTGAAAACCTTCTAAATACAGATGAATCTTTTACTAATTCCCTTTGGTGATTGCGTAAACTAAAGGTACTTACTCCTATTTAAACAACCTTTATTGAAGCACTAATAACTACATTAGTGCCAGTAAATAACTAGTATACTACATTCGTGTCCTGCAATATCTAACATGAAATCATGTCATTATCATTACCTAGGTACTGCAATAGTAAGCATTAATAGTGTTACTTACTACTTTAGATTACTGAACAGTCGCCATGTCAAAAAAATCATCATTTTTATCGACTTAAAAAATAAGGACAATTCTATTCTACCTTTTTGAAAACATTTGATACTATTCTCCAATATAGGTACTTAGTTAAATACAGGTAAACAAAAAAAAAATGTTTCGAGAGAGCTGTCAAGTACCAGACGAAACGTAATACCTGTCAGTTCAGTTGTCATGCTACGTCACAGTTATACTCTTTAATTTAGCAAAGTTATGATTCGTTGACGTTTAGAGAACCTGTCTTTTTGGGCTCTATAAAATAGACAGATTACAAAATATTAAATTATTATCAAAATAAATCTAGCAAAAAAATTGTGCTCAAGCAGTTAAAATATCTACGATACAAAGAGACAACTATCGTGAAAATAGAAAATAAGTTACAACGTATTTTTAAACAAGAAAGTGTCATCTGTATAACCCTTTTTACGATTTCTTTACGTTTAGTTAATTACCTAAAGCAATGTAGGTACTGAGAGGTCTTATCGTTGGAATTCAACCTCACACATTATACAGGCTGGCAAGAGCAGTCTATGGCATCCGAACATTCGAACATTTTAAATTTAAATTAGGATTTTCGTATGGTGTTCTTTTGTTGATGAAAAGAAAACTAGTTTAGCCCCAGGCGTCGGTCGCGCTTATATTGTCATTTGCGTTGTACTATTGGTTTAAAATATAATCTTGCTCTCCTAAAAGTTATTTGATTCATACACTGTCCCGGTCCTGAGTGCCGCAGCCAAGCGTGGTGCTAACAGTACCTAGCTACCTAGGAGAGCAGTGCTCACCCACACGTTGTAGATATAGTACTTATTTTGTAAAACTGTATTTTTTTTAACGTGTACTACAACGCTTTGTTTTTCAGTAAATAAATATTTATTTATTATTAATGTAGTATAGCTTCTTCTTGAACTTCGCACGCGACTTCGGCAACTATACTATAGAACATGGGTATATTTTATAGTATAGCCGAAAACCACAAGAGTGCCATAGGGTTATGGCAGATGGCAGTAATATAGCTTTCTGTCAGTGAGAGAATTTTCGGAATCGGATCAGTACTTCCAGAGGTTACCTCCCACATCCAAACTTACTAACTTAACCTCTTTTTAAGATATTAGAGTAGATTAGAATTACCTGTGTAGGTATAGTTGCTTTATCACTTTTGACATCAATCTATATTTATAAATCTATATCTATACAAATAAATAAAATTAAAGTGTGTTTGTTATGTCAAAACAACAGCTTTTTACTAAATGCATATTATGAAAGTGCTCTGGTGAACATATAAATAAACATTATCGTCCAGGTATACCAACGTTGTATCACATTTCCGAGGCTGTGAAAATAGAGAAAACGAATTTTCCCAGATATGAGACCGAGGTAGATCGATTTTTCGCCCCCGTAAACCTCTATATTGCAACTTTCATTGAAATCGTCAGAGCCGATTTCGAGAACGAGAGTACAAATATATTTACAAACAAATATAAAAATATTGCTCGTTCAATAATATAGGATATACGGTAGATACGACACTATGTGCTAGCGAGCGTTTTCGAGGACCCATTATTGAGTGTGCAAGTCACCCCCTGCCATTTTATCTGTGTATTTTATATAAAACATTGGTCAGGCAGGGGCCAAAGTCTTTCCATAGTCTTAGATAACCAGTTCATTTTAGCCATCCAAACCCATAACCCAATATCTTTGTTTCCATATCCTGCAGTAGTCCTGCACCAACCGGGGGTTGCCCTTGGGTGCCCTTGCATAGTGCGAACAGGGATAATCGTCGATTGGTGCCTCATTTAATTAAAAACGTCTAACGGGCCTCTGCGAGTTGGCTTCGGCCTCTCGTACGCCTTCCAAAGGTCTGGGACCCTAGGGTCCCGAGAAATATCAAGAGACGTAAAAATAATAGGATATACGGTAAATATTTGGTTTAAATAGGTCCTTATTTTTATTATTTTGTTTATCTTTTATATAGATTCTTTTCTTTTAGATTTTGTGAATGTGAGAACGTTGTAGGCTGTAGACATGTGGACTAAGTACCTGGTACTTGTTGATAGGCCTACACTGTCCTCCCATACCTATTAACACTGTAATTTGAAAACATTGTAGAAACAATTTATTTTGAAAAGAGTAACCGTGTAGTTTCTTGCCGGCTCTTCTCCATAGGAAGCGACCAATTGGAACCGTGCACCTAGCTTCTGACGTTTCATAATTGCCCATGTAGGTTTATGTGAAATAAAATATTTTGATTTTGATTTTTTTATTTTGATATACTTATAACAAAAAAACAATGTTGAAAATTTGAAACCAGCACATCATCCAAGGTTTACAACGCTGCTATTTGATACCGCTGTTTGTTACCGATGTTTCTATAATACCAAAATAATTGACAACATGTTCAGCCAGGGATAAGAACTTGTGTGACGAGAATAACAAGGGCACAGATACTAACAATAATGATGTAGTGGGGACGTAAGTACTTAATAAGGAGCGATTGCCATCTGACCTTCACATTCTATCCTGCGCGACCTCGACAATCTTATATTATCCCATTTTATCCCAAGAACAAACTTTACATTGTAGTTAAAAAATAAACAAAACCTCATACATTGTAAGTTGGTCGATTATTTCTCGTTTACTTGTAAAGCCTACTTAACTGTCATAGTTTAGTTTTTAACTTCGTTATTTATACTACTGCCGTGAATTTTTTCACATATCCAAAAACAACTATTTATGATGCTAACAAAAATTTGCAGTTTAAAGCTTGATATTTCGCAAACGGATCCCTGAATCAAAAAATGGTTTTCACACACCCTCAATATTTTTGAACCACACCATGGGATAGATAAGAAAAAACCTTCATCATCATCATCATCATCAGCTTATAAATGTTCCCACTGCTGGGACACAGGCCTCCTCTCAGTGAGAGGGAGTGGGCCGTAATCTACCACGCCGGCCCAGTGCAGGTTGGTAGATGTCACATGTCTTCGAATTTTTGGTTCTAGGACATGTCGGTTTCCTCACGATGTTTTCCTTCACCGTTTTGAGAGCAGTGATGAAATAATTTACACAAAGTAAAGCGCCTGTCTGGGTTCGAACCTACGACTTACAACTCGTAAGTCGCGGCCGTTACCACTGGGCCACCACTGCTCTCAGAAAAAACCTTAACATTAAAAAAATTCAAAATTGTTTATTTCTTTAACCAAATTACACAATTAGTTTGTGATTGGAGCCTTCTTTTAAGCAAACAATGCCTGTATTAGAAGACTCCGCTATTCCATAAAAAAAAAAAAAAAAAAAATTATAACAAAATCATGTATAAGAAGACAAAAATTAGCATAAGAATAGTTTATGTGTGCGTGTGTGTGTGTGCTTGGGTATGTGTGTGTGTGCATGTGTATGTGTTTGTGCGTCTGTTTTTGTGTATGCGTGTGTATGTGTGGGTTTATGTCCCTGTGTGAGAGGTTATGCTGTGGGTTTCAAGAGCTCTTCCGTTTCCTCATAGGTAAGTGGTTTGATCCATTTCAGGGTTTTTTTTTGCATTCATAAAACAGATTCTTATATATACATATTTCTTTATTTATTCTGTTATATAAACGAGCAGACCGTGATTTAAATTGCATGGAGGCAACCAAAGTTTTTGTTTGGGGGACTTCTGCAATAGCATGCTTTCTTCGTTTTGCCAGTTTAGATGCATCGTAAGGTAGGGTCTTATGCTTCTTTAATATAGTTTGAACTATGTATAGTTTTCTTACTGAGAGTAATTCGCTTAGGTTATAAAGACTTTCTGTGGAATACCTAGTTTTCTTAAAATACATAGTTTTTATCAGGGCACGTTGTGCACGCTCTACTTCTATGAATTTAGTTTTTGCAGACCCTCCCCAGGTAGGTATACAGTAAGCTAAGACAGACTGAGCCAAAGCGACGTATATCTCATTAAGGAGGTTTCTAGAGGTGTTATTACGACTCATTATATTTTTCGGCACAATATGTCTCAGTGCACTAAACAACCAACACAATTTTCTCACCCTGCTAGCAACTTGTTCAATATGGGGATACCAGGATAATCTCTGGTCTACTACTATCCCTAAGTATTTCGTTTGCTTTACTTTATTTAGTTTTGGGCAATTACAATTTTTATTATAACGGTTTCCACAATCGTGTATTTTAATTTTAAAATGATCCATTGGTTCAGTTCGTGCACTAATACCGAAACACACGAAATTAGTTTTACTTGTATTCAAGGTAAGTAAATTCCTCCTAAACCATCTGGCCACTCCAGCCATGCCTATTTCAGCTGTGTTCTCAACATCCTCCCAAGAGATACCAGAAAAGACAATAGCCGTAATAACATAATCATTTAATTTTAGATCTAGGTTCACTTTTAACTAACACTTGAGGTAGGGAAAAAGGGATTACACGTGTCGGATTCCTCACGCCTAGAAATAAGAAAAGAAAAAGGATTAGTACATTTATTTGCTGTAAACATGACGCAAATAAAAAAACATTAATACAAAAAAAAATGGAAATAATGCGTCACATCCACGCAAAATGTCTCAATAGAGTTGTGGTCCTGAAAACAAAACCTCACTTATTTAACATTAGGAACCTGTCCGGTGAAAAGGGTTTGAAATGACGTGTCTAGATAGAAGAATACTTATATATATAGGAGTCATTCTAAAAACTCAATTTTAATATTTAATTTGGAATATTCAACGTTGTTTTCGTTATCAAAACTTCGCTGGTAGATAATTCATTAGACAGTCTGATCCAGGATTTACACAGGCTATACGAGATTGCTAACCAAATCACTAACAATCCATCACGAGGTTAAAAATCCCTAGAAATAAAATGCTTTTTCACCCACGCACGAACTAAAACGGTTGTTTACTGACGAACGAAATAAATGCGTAAGTAATGGAACACGTTTTAATATGGTTTCAATAGGTAAATACTAAACATTTTGAATAAAAATTGTCATACAAAAAACGAAAAAGATACAACATTACAGACCAAGATCCAAGTTATTGCACGGTAAAATTTCAATAAAAACAGACTATTTACAAAAAGGAAGGAATAACAATAAGAAATAATACACAAAAATAACTCTGACAGACTTCTACGGCAAACCGTAGTAGCGTATGTGTGGCCGGCTTAACATCTATACATCTATACATATAATAAAATCGTAGCGAAGTCAAAACTGTACATTGAATATTTTTGAAAAAAAGTAATTGCTACGAGGTCTAGGATCGATTCTAATGCCGAAAATATTTTTTTTTGAATTTTTGTCTGTTTGTCTGTTTGTCTGTATGTATGTTCCAGCATGGCGCAAATTCTACCAGACAGATTCTGTTAAAATTTTGCATAGATATTCCCTGTGTGTCTGGTCAAACTATAGGGTATAAACTATCACGCTATTTGCTATGGGGGACGAGCAATATTACTTTAGGGGAGGTTGTTGCGAGTAAGAAGGCGAATAACGATCTCCCCTAAAATGTATGCCTATACATAAGTATGGACTGCTACATCACTCCCCCGCAAGTGAAACGTACGCAGGGCTTCGATGTCCTTCCTGTACGTGTGACGTATGCGGGCGCCTCTGTGACTGGTGCTTCTGACTCAGTGTTGATCCGGAAAGCTGGCTTTAGTCTGTCAATAGTGATGTTAGTGCATCTATTGCGTAACTGTATAGTGAAATACTTCTCCTTACGACTGATCACTTCGTACGGTCCAGTGTAGGTCGGCGTCAGAGGTTTTTTTGATGCGTCATTGCGTAGGTATACATGCGAACATTTATGTAGGTCATCGTGGATAAATGTCGCTCGGGATTGGTTGGATTTCCGTTGGACCTGGGCCTTTTTTAATGCTCCATTCAACTTATTCATGAAGTTTGAAATGGTATCGCGATGTTTTGTAGATTCTTCATAGAATTCTCCGGGTAATCGCAGCGTTTGACCGTAAAGTAGTTCAGCAGTACTTGTGCCAACATCCTCCTTTATCGAAGCGCGCAGTCCCAGCAGTACTGTAGGTAGCTCATGTGTCCATGTTGTAGATTTTAGTCTTGCGGTGAGTGACGTCTTTAGTGAACGATGCCATCGTTCTATCATGCCGTTACACTGCGGGTGGTAGGCAGTGGTGCGCGTGCGGTGAATTCCCATGCGTTGCATCAATTTATTAAATAGGTCAGACTCAAATTGCCTGCCTTGGTCTGTGGTTATGGTTACTGGGCAACCAAATCTCGCGATCCAACCCTCATAGAATGCATTTGCAACTGTTTCTGCGGTTATGTCTTCTAATGGTAAGGCTTCAGGCCATTTGGTAGCCCTGTCTATCATGGTCAATAAATATCGAAAGCCGTCAGAGATAGGTAACGGGCCAACAATATCTATATGCACATGCTCCAGTCTGTTTGCTTGTTGGAAACTCGCAATAGGTGTCTTCGTGTGTTGTTGCACCTTAGTAAGCTGGCACGCATCGCACGTTCGAGTCCACTCATTTACGTCGCTATTCATGGAGGGCCACCAGTAGCGAGCAGTGACTAGTTTCCTTGTCGCCCGTATGCCGGGGTGACTAAGGTCGTGAATTGCTCGGAATGCTACTGTGACTGTACGAGAATTACCCTAGGCTGATAAAATTTTCGTTTTTCCTAATTATGCTAATATTTGTGTTTAAGTCGGTTCCCCCCTTAGGGGGAAGGCCGCACCCCACCCCGTACGGCCCTGTAGAGCTCGTCTCCGGACTGGACACTCTCCCACCGATATGTGTAAGAAGAAATGAATTCTCAAATAAGAAGTCCGATACCTTGTCCTATTAATAAGGCAAGTAAAGGATTGAATGAGATTGTAATAAGACAAGAATTCATCGTTGTGAAATGTATTGGATGTGGTTTTAGAAATCTAATAAATAATAGAGGGATGCAAAGTATATCATTATATAAACTTGTGAGTAACCTTTACGTTAGCGTAACAGGTATTTGGTCAGTCATTACTCGCACGATACCTCACATCTGCACTCGGAGTACTTAGAGCAACACTTCCATAAGTGACGCATTGCGTCGGCATCACGCTCTTTTGGAGACATGGTCCCTAGCAGTTCTTTCGAACTGATAACGTGACGAAGCGGCTTTCCCTGCGGCAACCGTGTGACCGGCCTTGTCTAACAACGGAGCGGCTAGTTCCAGCGACATTCGTCGGCATCATGCTCTTTAGGAGACATGGTCCCTATCAGTCCTTGGACTGAATATAAGATAGATGTGGTCACCCAAACCCCTGGAAGGTCACCCTTTGCACAACAAGCATATCTGCAAGACACGTGTTCATGTCAGTCTGACCGAATTATTGGTCTGAGATAAAGAATACAACATTCAAGAATTACTAGTTAATAGAGTTGAGAATTGAAACTCAAGAATTATTATTTATTTAATAGAGTTTTGGATAATCTCTCTTAAAGTCCTTTTAATTGGTCTGAGGTAAAGAATACCGAATTCAAGATTTAGGTTCTAGATAATAGAGTAGAGAATCATAATTCTAGAATCATGAATTAATAGAGTTGTGGATCAACTCTCCTGAAGGTATATAGACAGTCCCAAAGCGCCCTCCCTTCACCACTTCCTAGTGTTTGAGCTGGGGAGAAGAAGTGGCGCAACAAACTCCCCAGCAACACGTCTCTGTCTGTTTAATTACAAGAGCTGAACAAGTCTTCTAACTTAACTAGCCTAGATTCGGACGTCTGTCTCCTATCGTGGTCTAAAACCAAGTCCTCCCCTCTCGCAGTTGAGCACCAATAACTGTAATATAACTTTTATAAGGTGAAGAGGTAAAGGGATCGTTACGCTTGCACTTCAAATCACTATTTATAGCTACGTTAATTTGTCTGTTTACAATTAACCCACTTCAGTGAGACCGGGAACCGTTTTACAACGTTTTATCTCAAACGTACGTGTTCTGCTAGACCTAACGCATAGAACCTCTGAGGAACTAATACGATTCTAACGGAACACGTTCCCTAAGCATTAAATAAATGTCTTACTCAATCCTATGACAGAGTACTGCGAAGTCCATCTGTTGTTGAGGAAGGCAAGTATCGGATAGTTTTAATCGCGTACTTGTGTGAAAGACACCCTTACGGCGGTATAGCCCCTTTTTTACTAAGATAATATAAAACTAGCACAAGCGCACCGTAGACTCAGTCTCCAGCAGAATACATTACGATCGAACCTGGTGAACGCCGAAGTGGTGGTTCGTCACTTCTCATTTCGTTAATCTGCCCCATTAGAGGATGCGTTGCGGCATTTAAGCGGCTTGCATCCCAAAAGCGTGTCTCAATAAATAGTGTCGATTTAGTAATAGGCCTACCAGTGGCCGGGTGGAGTTTTAATGAGACACGGTCCCTAACGTTCTTTGAACGACTACCAATTCAGTTTGGGGTACTTGGTGAAGCCTACCCCCTCTCCCGGAAATGTACGTCAACAAGCCTCACGCAAAGTATTCTGTGGCGAGACCTTTTTGGATACAGATATCATCACTAACATTTGGTTGTTTTATAATGCAATTGCACATTGGCTTTATAGCCTAGTTCAGCTTTATATGAGCTGCGAGTATTTATGGTTCTGCCTTCCAAATGTAGTGTGTCAGCTCAAGATCAAGAGTCGTCAAAGGTCAGGAGCATTAATGCTCAGTGTCAAGTATGGTGGAAGGCTTTCGCCATTTCCCTATAACCAAAAGCAAGTGACTACCCTGCAAAGGGGTGGATTAGGATATGGACACGTAATACACGGGAATGTAGCGTTAATTATAAAATACGGTACTAAATAATAGTTATTTCGCCATTCTGGAATAAACGATCATTAAATAGCTAGTCAGCCATATCACCTAACTGTTACCTACAAATCGGCTTGCAAGAACAATCACAATGGTGTAGGTCAATGAATGTAGAAGTACAATGTACATGCTACTACTAAATATAACAGTTAATTAAAGTTGACACTTACCAATTCCTTAGATAGGATCAGATTACAACACACTTACAAAATACAACACGTACCAGCTTCGCCTCAAACACTGCTCCTCGATCGTGGCTCGTCTCCGATGCACCTAGACTCCCAACCTAACTTGCCTGGACTATCACGTCAGTAGCCTACCGCGACTCAAAACCAACTGCCTCTCTTCATTCCTCGGTCCCCTAAAAATCCTAAAAACACCACGTTTGGTCCATCTTCCCACACTTTTGCAGAATAGTTTAATGGCTGTTTTTTGTACAATTTCTCAATTGTTTTAAAAGGGTCCGTTTGAATTGTCGGAACCCAACTTAATCGTTAACAGATGCTGACTCTGGTATTGTGAGTCGAGATTAGAAATTGGATATTTTACTATTTCTTTAGAATTCGGTGAAATATTACATTCGACCTTTTCGTTCTTTGTTTCCCATTAAATAGAGAATTTATGTGTTTCTAAGTTGACTTGAACCATGTGCTGGTTTTAAAATAATTATAATATTTTGTTATTAAAATAGGAGCAAATGACAGACAGTCACACTACTTTTCGAAAATCTAGTGGTAGATATGGACGTGCAGTGCTTGATGACATCTCGCAGGTAACGGGTTCGGCAGTTGAGTTGGGAATGGCGATCTTCTTGAATATGTACTTTCCTTTGTTTGCTAGTATTTTAAATTCTTCGTCTTGGTCTTGTTTTCTTGCTAACTCGGTGTAATCCATTGGTGTCGGGCATGTTATTGTTTCCACCCGTGATAGTGCATCTGCGACTTTGTTGTCCTGGCCGGCTACGTGTTGAATATTTGACGTGAACTGTCCGATATATTCAAGGTATCTTGTTCGGCGGGGCGTCTCCGACTTGCTGTTCGAAGTTAATGCACTACACAGTGGTTTGTGGTCTGTGAAAACGATTAATTCTCGTCCTTCAAACACACGACGGAAGTGACGTATTGCCATGTATATTGATAGCAACTCACGGTCGTATGTGCTGTATTTTTGTTGTGCGTCACTGAACTTCTTGGAGAAAAATCCCAGTGGTCTCCACTTGCCGTTGATCTTTTGTTGTATAACGGCACCAGCACATGTGTTTGAGGCATCTGTCATCAATGCGAAAGGTTCGCTCAGTGACGGGTAGGACAATAATGAATAATTCTTGATGTCTTGTTTACATTGATTGAATGCTTCTTTTGCCGCTTCGGTCCATTGTATGTTCGTTTTATCGTTTTTCTTTGCGTTGTGAAAGTATGCACTCAATTCTTTTTGATGTTCAGCCGCATGGGGTATACTCGAACGATAAAAATTCAGAATTCCGACGAAACGACGTAGATCTTGGATCGTTTTTGGCAATGGATAGGACTGAATTGCTTGTACCTTTTCTTCCGTCGGTGTAATGCCTTCTGGATTTATTGTGTATCCCAGGAAATCGAGTTTTGACTGGCCGAAGATACACTTAGCGACGTTTATTTTTAAACCACTGTCGTTAAGTCGCTTAAACACTTCTTGAAGCTCTCTTCTGTGTACTTCTTGGTTCTCAGAAGCTACAAGAATATCGTCGACGAATGGAAAAACAGGTAGGCCGCGAAGCACGTTGTCAATGTGACGTTGGAATGTCTGGCCTGCATTCATTAAACCAAAACACATCCTATTGAATTCGTACAAGCCGAAAGGTGTAATCACGGCTGTCTTCTTCACGTCTTCTTCTCTGTTTTTAATTTGGTAGTAAGCCTTCTGCAGATCAATTTTTGAGAAAATCTTCTTGCCTTGGAGGTTATGTGTGAAGTCATGCAGTCGTGGTATCGGGTATCGATCGGGTGTGGTTACTGCATTGAGTCTACGGTAATCGCCGCAGGATCTGTAGGTACCGTCTTTTTTCAAAACCATGTGCAATGGACTAGCCCATGGGCTATTAGACGGTCGACAAATTCCTTGGTCCATCATGAGTTGGAATTCTTGTTTTGCAGCATTATTTTTATGTGGCGGTAGTGGTCTCGCTTTTGTAAATATCGGCGGGCCGGTGGTTTCAATATAGTGTTCGACTTCACTATTTCCCAGTTTTTTTAGGTTTGGTCTCGTGATGTCTGGGAACTTGACCAACAGGTCGTAGTAGGGAAGCTTGTCATCGATGGTTCGGATGCTTCCTTCAGCTGTGGGTGACAGGAAACCTTGTGCCGATAAATTGGTTTTTTTATCCACCAACCGTCGTCCATGGAGATCCACCATTAGGGCGTGGTGGTGCAAAAAATCAGCGCCTAATATCGGCCGACTGACTGTTGCAACCATAAATCGCCAACTGTAGGCACGCCTCATTCCGATGTTGAGAACAATGGTTCGCTCTCCGTATGCGGGTATTTGTGAACCATTTGCTGCATACAAGTAGTTGGTTGGTGTCCGCTGTTTATCTCGTGCAGTGGCAGGTAACACCGAAACATTTGCACCCGTGTCAATTAGAAATTTTTGTCCACTTGATTTGTCGTATAAAAATAGGCGGTATGTGGATAAATCGTCGACTTCGGCCACCGCCGCGGCTTGAGTCTCCTTTAGTTTTCCGACTTCTCACTTGTTATTTCTTTAAAACTGCACGGACTTCTGCATCGGTATGCTGCCTTGCCAAATTTCTTATGAAAATAGCACACGACGTTTCTTCTGTCCCGAGATTTCGAATTAGAACGACTTCTATGATTGTGGAATCGGCGTTGAAATTTGCGGGATCGATCTGTTTTCAGCGCTGCGACTTCCATGGTTAGGGCTTCAATCATGCTGTAGAGCTTCTGGTCTGCAGGTTCAGATGTCGCCACTTTTTCGGCTGGCGTCGCTGCCGCTGGGACCTTTGACGTGGTAGGGTGACACTGGCAGGAACACACGGCGTTTACCTCTTTTAGCTGTTCTTGCATCCTGTCTGCCATGGCAGCCAACGAGTCAAGCTTGGATTCTTGACTCACTGCCAACACTGTGCGGGTAGAAGTAGGTAGGTGTCCTTGCCACAACATTTTCAGGGTGTCATCTGGCATCTTTTCCCCAGCAAGGTTTCTCATTCGGCGAAGCAACTGTGATGGTCGTTGATCGCCGAGCTCCATTTCATTCAGTAGTTTTTGTAACTGAATACCCTCGCTTTCTTCGTAAACCTCCAACAGTCTTCTTTTTGCAGCGTCGTATCGGCCGGAGTTGGCTGGTGACAAGATGATATCGCTGATTTGGTCGATGTCCTTGATCTCCAGCTGAGCCACAAGAAGTGCGAACTTGCTTTCATCGCCGAGCTTCTGGTTGTGTATAATAACCTCGAATTGGGCAAACCAAAGCTTAGGTCTGTTGCACCAGAATTTAGGTATGCGCGACTGGACGCTAATTGCTTCGACGTCTTCAGGCGTAGTCTTGTCTCTCGATACGGACGTGTCCATTTGGAACGCGGGGTCACCACTTTAGGGGAGGTTGTTGCGAGTAAGAAGGCGAATAACGATCTCCCCTAAAATGTATGCCTATACGTAAGTATGGACTGCTACATTACATTATGTTGTATTTTTATGTTCTAGCATGACGCAAATTCTACCAGATAGATTCTTTTAAAATTTTGCATAGGTGTTCCCTATAAGTCTGGTCAAACTATAGGGTATAAACTATCACGCTATTTACTATGGGGGACGAGCAATATTATATTATGTTCGTATTTTTGGAAAAAAACGCGCCAAAATTTTAGGATATTGTAGATGGTTATGGATTTAACTTTTTAAATGATTATCATCACGCTATACCTTTATGGAACTAAGCAGTCAACCATGAAATATATAGGAACGGCTATTTTAGACAAGTTTCAACAAAGCAATTAGCTCAGCGGTTGGGCGGTTGCTTTGCAAACTTGGGGTTGTAAGTTCGATTCCCACCTACGGTTTTTTTTTTCTTTTTTTTCACATTTTGTTATACGATTATTATTTTTTTTGATTATGTACCTATAATCTATAGATATAATAAAATCGTAACGAAGTTAATTTTTTTTAAAGAAAGTTATTGCTACGAGGTTTGGGATCGATTCTTATGCGGAAAATAAAATTTTTAGAATGTTTGTCTGTACCAACCGTAGGGCATAAACTATCACGCTATTTGCTATGAGGGATGAGCAATATTACATCATGTTCGTATTTTTCTCTGCAAATTGTAAAAGGACGCGCCAAAAGGTTGGGATATTGTAGATAGGTAGTTACCGATTTAACTTTTTAAATGATTATCATCACGCTACCTTTTATATAGGAACGGCTATTTTAGCTAACTTTCAACAAAGCGAATAAGTAAGCGGTTGGACGAATGATTTGAAGTCCTGAGGGCCTACCACCAGCTCAAAAGCAGTATTATTTTAATATTACTTTAGTTTACTTCAGTGTGGGAAAGAGATGAAGCTCTACAGGATGTATAGCTCCATCTCTTTCTCCCACTGAAGTAACATTAAAATAATACTGCTTTATGAGCTGGTGGTAGGCCGCCCGGGGTAGTAAGTTCGATTTACATCTGTTTTTTTTTTAACTCTTTTTGTAAAACTATTTTTTTTTTTTTTGGATTGTGTATGTAATAAATAGTTCATAGAATGTATTAATTCACAAAAAATGGAAAACTTCGTAAGCTATGGGAAACTACTAAGTTACAAGTACTTTACAGTCACAAAACATTCAAGGTTGTATTCTGATCATTTTAGAGCAAAAGACTGTAGGAATAAAATGTTTTTTTTACAGATTTTGACAGCAGATTTGTCCTAGCGATTTTAAAATATGTATGTGTGTGGATCTTCTGGAATCGCTGCCACACTGCTTCCTGGTGGCAAAACAGCGCACGTCATATTTAAGATTCCCATCGATTTAGAGAGCAACGAAACGCCTGTTTGTGGGGTGTCACGCAACAGTAACAAGGGATATGTGCTTAGGGGATTGCGCTTCGTCGTATGGGATGAATGCATTATGGCAAAAAGGAAAGCAGTGGAAACTGTAAACAGAACCCTGCAGGACATCCGCAGAAACCAAGATATGATGGGTGGTGTCACAGTTTTGACAAAAAAAGTGAATACTTCGTTGAAAAGGTCGACTCTATGGTCGAGAGTTCATAAACTGCGTTTGACCATCATCATACGAGCTCGGCTTGGCGGTAATTCAAATGCTCAAGAATTCTCCGATGTTCTTCTAAAAGTTGGTGAAAGCACTCTACCAGAGACTCTTGGTAGAGTAGATCCCACTTTAGAAGATCTTATTCGTCTGATATACGGGGATATCAGTTAAATACCGTACCAAGAGAATTCTTAGGCGTGTTTCCGTTTTAACTCCGAAGATGATCAAGCTGCAGCGATCAACCACAGTATTCTCTCACAAATTGAAGGGAGTGAAGTGATATACACCTCCATTAATACTGATGTGGAGGAAGATGATGCCAAATATCACCCCGTAGAATTTCTCAATTCACAAATGGCAAGTGGACTTTCGGTTGTATATCTGTGTAACGGAAACCAGCTCAAAGTCATGTCTTTGCAGAGAAACGTCATCGAGGTGGAAATTCTAACAGGTTGTGGCGATGGTGAGACAGTGTTTATAGCGCGTATAAAGTACAAATTCCCCATAATTACCAGTTAAAGCGCGTGCAGTTCTCTGGGAGTGTATGCTTTGCGATCAACAAGTCACAGGGGCCGACACTGAAGGCTGAAGGCTGCGGGTGTCGACCTCAGGATAAGCTGCTTCTCACACGGACAACTGTTACGTCGCTTGCTCCCGAGTCACCATTCCTGATTCTCTGTATATTTTGGCTGCTGAGAATAAAACTACAAACGTAGTATACAGGGAAGTTTTATAAAAATGTGGCTATTATTGTAGTATATTGTGATGTCTTACGATTTCCATGCGAACGAAGTCGCGGGCAGAAGCTAGTAGCAAGTAAAACTAAAACAAATAACAATCAAATAATATTGGTACACAAAAACAAACTAATCATCCGTCCATCATCTCGCAGAATCTCAACCATACACGACATACTAGCCATCTCGCGGCCAACAAATGACACTCCTGTGTCGATGTCAGTAGAGCTTTGAACATTGCAAGCGCACGAACCAAGGACGAGTTAGAAGAAGAAACTGCGTGACGGAACAGCCAACAATGCGTGTCTTCGCGGTCTAAATTATTATTTGGGCACATCGCACAGGACAAACAAATCTCACAAGCTGAGCTCTATAGAACTCTAAAATCCACGTATAAAAAACTCTTAATATCTGAAACGCTAACAGGACAAATATGTGTAAGTTCTACATGGCTAAATTAACGTTGGACCGCAATATTTAATATCACCAGCTACATTGAGAATTTTTATTAAAAATCAAAAGAATTTCGCAACACTAGGGCTGCCAGACGACCGCTAAGTAAATAACACAGCCGTCCCTTTTATACACTAAATTAGTTCTTTGACGTGACAATAAATCATTCTTTTTGTTAGGATTTTTAACAATCACGCTAGTTTTAGGATAGGCAATCGCTGGAAAAAATAGATAAGATAGATTATGTTCTCTTAGAAAATGGGGTGCGTGGGGTGGGATGGGGTGGTGGATCCTTTCAACGGGCACAAGTGTTCTAAGGCTCTTCATGTCCGAATTCACACATTTTAAATATAATGTGGGTTACTATTTGAAATGGATCTAGATTATGATATAATGGACAACCCTACCCAGCATTTTCATGCGGACGCAGTAAGCGGATTTATTACCCCGTGCTGTAAATAGGGAGTGATTTCAAAAATTTGTAGCAATGTTAGGTTGAAAAGTGAAGTTGTAGTACTTCCTTAACAAGAGAATCGGGCCACCCAACTACAGAAATTCGAACGGATTCTTTTCTCGTTTTGGAATGGGCTATCGTAATATATATAGGTATTTAGTAAGGTTGGTGATATTAAAGACTTTTTTATTTTTATTTTTGGAACGAAGTTCCTTAACGCGCGTTGCGAAAGGGGGCTAGACGGAAAAAATTAAGACCAAAAGTTGTAACGACACTTTTTGCTATAGTTGTAAGCCGTGCGGCGTGCGCGTGTTTATCTGTCTGTCTCTCTCTCTCTCTCTCTCTCTCATAGAAAGCAAGCCAGTTATTTTCCCTAGTTAGCCTACTGATTAAGTTTATATTACATTATATTTGTTAATAATAAAAAAAAAATTATTATAACTAAAAAAAAAAAAATTTATTACAATTCCTTCACTAATTAATCGAAAGGAACTTCGTTCCATCCGGGTGTCGACACCTCTAAAGTTTTATTTATTTTATTAAGGTTGGTGACGGGCCTGACTACACACTAACTAGATATTTGGCAGTAGTAAACACTACTGACTGTTCTATTTTACAATGTCGGTAAACTTGCTTTTTAGAACATTTGAAGGGAAGCCGGTAGGAATCGAGTTGTAAGGTCCCCCTGCTACACAGGGTGCATTCACTCGCAGAGGTTCTGATCAGGTTATAATGGAAATCATTCTACAAGACGCTCAGCGCTATTGATTGAATTTCCTGTGACACCGTTTAGCCTAGAAAACATTCTGGGTCAGGACAAATCCTTATGGCATCTAGGTGTATTGAAATTTGTACAGTACCTTAATAATAATAATCATTTCTGTCAACGTGTCGGCGCAACGACTGTCGGATCAGGTGCGAGTCATTCAGCGTAACCATATGCTGGATGACGCCGTACTTGATCGACTACGCCTCGAATCACGGAATAACCATATTACACCAGCTTCGCCACTGGTCGCGGTGCAATTGCAAAATTTACCCAGTTCTTCACCGCGACCCGACCGCGTTGGTGAAGAAGATGAAGACGGGGTTATATCCGTGAGTTCCCAATGCAATGCACGATTGAGGAGCGCTTTGGAGGATACTTTTCGGGAGTACCGTTCTATTCCACCTGGACTTAGACCAAAATTACCTCGTTTGCCCATGCACAAGAAAAACAAGGCGCTGGTGTGTACTCTAGACTCGCTGCTGTCAAACTGTTTTGACGGCAGCAAAGACCTCGCCGATACCCACTCGATCTTGTACTGTGCAGCTGTGGCGGCTTGTCGTGTAGCTCAAGTTAAATTTGCCAACAGTGACAGAGCTCCACGACCAAAACCAGCTGTACCAGCTTGGCAGTGCAGGATTGAGCGTCGTATCGGTGAGGCTAGAGTACTCATCGGCAAGCTAATCTGCTTCAGGGAGGGCAATACTCGCCCTAGAGTGATGCGCTTTGTGAAGCGGGCGTTCTCGGGAACTGAAATTAGTTCTCGAGATTATTTGACCCGCGTCACAGAGCGTATCGACTTCCTGAAGCAGAAGATCTGTGCATGGGCAAATCGTATTCGACGGTACAGGCGGAGAGTGGAGCGGTACACTCAGAATCGCACATTCCAGAGCGATGAAAGGTGGGTTTACAGGGCTTGGGAGCGACCGGACAAAAGTGTGATTGACACGCGCCTACCGGATGATGACGCCATGTGCTCGTTCTGGCGAAGCATCTGGTCGGCGCCTGTCAATCACACCGAAGGAGACTGGACTAGGAAGATCGAACGAGCGTGCGAACAAATACCAGAAATGGGGGCACTCACCATCAGCCCCCAAGATGTAGCTCGTGCAGTCCGTCCGTTACCTAACTGGAAATCACCAGGGCCGGACGGGCTGCACAATTTTTGGATAAAATGGCTCCAAAGGTCGCACGCTCGTTTGGCATCCCAGTTCCAGTCAGCTTTAGAGTCAGAGTTGCTGCCCCAGTTCCTAACGACAGGAATAACCCACCTGCTCCATAAATCAGGCAGTACTGCGGAACCCAAAAATTATAGACCGATCACTTGTCTACCGACGGTCTATAAAGTTTTTACATCCATTTTGAGAGCTAAAATTAACAAACATATAGACACCAACTCCATCATGTCTGCCTCTCAAAATGGATGTAGGAACGGGTCCCGCGGTACTAAGGAGCTACTCCTCATCGATATGGCCATTAGCCAGCAGGTTCGTCGTTCCCGAAGGGATCTGTCGACATGTTGGATAGATTATAAGAAGGCCTACGACTCGGTGCCACATACATGGCTCATGAGGGTGCTGGAGTTGTATAAAGTAGATGCAACTCTACGCACCTTCCTGATGTCATGTATGGGGCAATGGAGGACGGTGCTTCGCTATCCAGGATGTCGACATACTCTGAGGAATAGCGAACCGATAAGGATCGAGCGAGGTATATTCCAGGGTGACAGTTTGAGTCCACTTTGGTTCTGCCTAGCCTTGAATCCTCTAAGCACACTGCTGGAGGATTCAGGGCTGGGCTATCGATTGAGAAGAGGTGGTCAGGTTATATCTCACCTCCTTTACATGGATGACTTGAAACTCTTTGCCCCCAACAATTTGCAACTGCTGGAGCTACTGAAGGTAACCGAAACTTTCAGTAGTGCCATCAGGATGGAATTTGGTGTGGACAAATGTGCGGTCATGCATGTAAAACGAGGGGAGATTGTGGAATCCGTGGAAACCCACCTCTCGGATTCCATACACCTAAGATCCCTCTCCTCAATCGAAACCTACAAGTATTTGGGTATGTCGGAAGCGTTAGGTATCAACGCTGCTGACATGAAGCTATCGCTGAAGGAGCGCTTCTTTAGCCGCCTGAATAAAGTATTAAATAGTCTTTTATCAGGCGGAAACAAGGTGCGCGCCTTCAACGGTTGGGTCATGCCGGTTTTGATGTACTCTTTCGGCATACTCAAATGGACTCAGACGGAACTTGACGCCCTGGATAGGAGGGTCCGCACACTGCTGACCGCAAATCGAATGCATCACCCACGTTCATCGGTGATGAGACTGTATATCCCGCGGAAATGCGGAGGTCGAGGCTTCTTAAATGCTAAGACCCTGCACAACCGTGAGGTATGCAGTCTCAGGGAATACTTCCTAGAAACCGACGTGGGGATGCATCGAGATGTCGTCTCAGTGGACAAGGGCCTTACCCCGCTATCCTTGGCTAACGAGAACTGGCGCAAACCTATCGTATTAGATACTAATGACCGCAGGGAGGTATGGCAGAGCAAAGAGCTTCACGGGCGCTTTTACCGGGCCTTACATGGGCCCGATGTAGACCTGCTAGCGTCCGTATCCTGGTTGCGATTCGGTGACCTCTTTGGGGAAACCGAAGGTTTTGTCTTTGCGATTATGGACGAAGTTATGATGACAAACAACTACCGGAAATATATTGTGAAGGACGGCACGGTTGACATCTGTCGGGCATGCCACCGTCCCGGAGAATCAATCCGACACATTATTTCTGGCTGTTCTCGTCTGGCTAACGGAGAGTACTTGCATAGGCACAACCTTGTAGCCAGGATTATCCACCAGCAACTTGCTCTGAAATACAGTCTTGTGGAATTGGAAGTACCGTACTATAGATATGTGCCCGACCCAGTCCTCGAAAACGGCAATATCACGTTGTATTGGGATCGATCTATCATCACTGACAGGACTATTGTTGCCAATAAGCCAGACATAGTGGTGATAGATCGATTAGAGCGTCGCACAATGATTATTGATATAGCGGTCCCGCATGACGAGAACCTCGTGAAAGCTGAAAAAGATAAACAGATTAAGTATCTTGACCTGGCTCACGAGGTTGTCGACTTGTGGGATGTGGATACAGCAATCATTGTGCCGATAGTCGTGACGGCCAATGGCATAATAGCCAAGAGCCTCGACCAACAGCTGAGGAGGCTCTCGTTAGGCAGCTGGATCAAGGGCTTGATCCAGAAAGCGGTACTCCTGGACACGGCGCGTATTGTTAGGAGGTTCCTCTCTCAGGAGCCCTGACCACCGGTAACTTGGACCCTGTTCCCGATACCGGTGGGCTACTATTTTTTATATTTTTAAATGTTTATGTTTTTTTTTGTTTTCATATTAATATTTAAAAATGTAAATAATATGTTTAGAAACGAAATAAAGGGAATAAAATAATCATTTATTATATACATTTTTATAAATGAATTACTTAAATAATTTAAACAATGTACATATATTTGGCAGATGGTATTAAATTAATATCTATAACTGCCAAATCAATCAAACCAATCTGCTTAGCCTTTTCCCAACTATATTGGGGTCGGCTTCCAGTCTAACCGGATGCAGCTGAATACCAGTATTTCACATGGAGCGACTGCCTATCTGACCTCCACAACCCAGTAACTGGGTAATACGATACCCCTTGGTAAGACAGTCTTACCAAGGGGTATCGTATTACCCAGTCTTACTAAGACTAGTTGTCAGACTTTCGGGCTTCTGACGACCCATAACGACTGTCAAAGATCCACGAATGACAGCCGGGACGTCCTTTCCGAGGCACGGAGGAGTCTCAGTATGTTAAGATGGTCACCCATCTATAGACCAACTCCGGCAAGCGTAGCTTAACCTGATGAATCGACCCCTGTGGCTGTTATTACTTAGTCACGAGCTCCTTCCAAATCTATAACTGCCAAATAATGTTCTTTATTATTAGTACGATTTTGACATTCTATTCGTAATAATATACTATTTTAGAATGTCAAAATCAATAATAATCAATTAAACTATACATTAATACAATAAACAACCAGTAATATAAAGCTGTGGCTGTTCCAACGCACCAATAGGTATATTTTGACAACTCTTTACCAAAACAAAATTAGACGCGCTCGAAAAACGGATACGGAAAACCGTCAAACGCAAAAACGGGATTCCAAGTGGCTACTTGACTAATTACTGGCCGACAAGTAACGGTCTTAATTACTACCCACGCGCACGACATCTAGTTCCCTAACTTACGTCTGTTTTTATAGAGGACCCTTTGTCTTGCAGTGTTTCTATAGGTTGATTTGTGTATGTCACCACATTGCCTGTTGGGCGAAGGTTAAAGAAGAACGGGTTTACTACATTAAACATATTTACCTACATAGGAACGCAATTAACCCATTATTAGTTTAACCGACGCACAGAAAGATTTCACCTGGATTCTGATTACATCTGAACTTTAAAAGAGACTAAACAAATATCAATTTGACCTAAAACCTTTAACCGCTCAGGCGCGGTGGGTGGTCTGCGCCGTGACAGATTTACGACCGCACTTGAATAAACAAAAGCATCGGGTTTCATAATAACGTCTAAAGTGTTTTGTTTATGTTTTTTGCTACTCGAATAGATTAGAGATACATTGTAAATGGTTACAGTCTTTGTTATCAACGTTTACTAATCTTTATTACCCGTTTTTTTTGTGTTTTCTATGTTCTAATGTTTTTACGATTTCTAATAAAACTACCGTACCAATTCACACGAAATTTTTCAGGGTACATTATGGATAGATAAGTTATCTAATAAAAGCGTTTTCAGAGACAAAATATTTTTCAAAAAAATTCAAAAAATCTAGGTTTTTGCTGATCTAGAATTTCTAGTGCTTTCATAACTTTCTCCGTACCAAAAAAATATTTTTTATTTGTATTTTTTTGAATTTTTTTTTTAAAACTCTGAAAAATTTAGTATACAAAATAAATAAAATACTTACCGATCAGATCCATACAGAAAACTCAAAAAATATATCAACTTTCACTTTCACGAGAACTTTCTCCTTCACGTTTGTTTACACTTTTTTTGGTTGGGTCAAAATAGGTATAATCTAATGTTATTTAGTGCGAATATTATCTAAAACGATGTAATATTTACTTCAAAATGAAAATATCACCACTTTCCGACGATTTACACACTAAAACCATTAAAAAACGAATTATTACTGCGAACGCGCGCATCCCGGGAGTGACTTTTTACTGTCATTTTGACCGCGCGGGAATGTCATTTTCAACATTTTTTTATAGTGTTGCCCATTTATATTTTTGCTTTTAGTCGATTTATTTGACAAGAATATCTATCTGACCATAGACTGCAAAAAATTTCAAACAAAAATATTGATTACAGCGAATACAAATGGAGTTGTAAGTCGTGTGGTGACTTTGTAGCGTATTGGATACAATGGTCCCTGAACGGTATTCCTTCGTATTTTTTTGTCGGATAGTACGTAAATACCAGCCATCTAGCTTGTAAAACTAAATTCCAACATTTTCAACCTGACTTACAAAGTCAACATTAATTTTCATCCATTTTACGGTAAATAGCATGTAGAAATATTTCTAACAATCCATCATAATTGTGTTTTGTACCACTACAGCACACTAATGTATCACAGTCAGTGTCTGAAACTGAATCAAATAAAACGCGGTCGTGAACAAGCATTTATTACTGACACGCCACTAAACTGTTACATGAGTGCCTACTATAACATAGTAAC
Organism: Agrochola lychnidis; assembly: GCA_963680765.1. Classification (NCBI taxonomy): domain Eukaryota; kingdom Metazoa; phylum Arthropoda; class Insecta; order Lepidoptera; family Noctuidae; genus Agrochola; species Agrochola lychnidis. The sequence continues at coordinate 26,508,089 of OY796855.1, read as the reverse complement.
TCTTTATACTATGACTATACTATGGAACTTAAGACGACCATCCACTTCTATGTAGGATGTACAAACCTCTGCGTATCATGAGACGTTTGCCACGCTGCGCGGTCAATTTGTTTGCCAGCTCTGGCTACGTTTTCACGCGTAGCGTGGCCGTGGGTCACAGTGGACGATCCTGTCTTCATTTTCATAAAAAGCGAAGATAAAGATATAATTATTATGTATTTATTGTATAAATGTGTACCTACATAAGTTCTTATTTTTCTTCGGGATATTTTTTATTTTTATTTATGTTCCCGATTACTCGAAGACGGCTGGACCGATTTGAAAAATTATTTTTCTGTTTGAAAGGGTATACTTTCAAGTTGGTCTCATTGTCATTTGGTCACGATCTGATGATGGGATCTTGGAGAAATCGAGGAAACTCTTCATATATTATGGGCACATCTATAGCGATTTGGGTATTTTTGACGAGCAGTTGACATAAGGCTATTGTAACTTAGATAAATAAACCAACCCACTAAAAAGTGAAAAAAAAAACTTTTTTAACTTTTTTGTTAAAAAACTAAAATACTGATCCAAAGACACCGACTTCCGAAATTAAAGTTATTTTTCACTTTGTAGTTTGGAAGTCGGTTACATTTTTTGTAATAAAGTTTTTTTAAACGTAACATTTTAGGATCAACGGTCTACTCATGTCGGGTCATACTAAGTTCCGACACGGGCGTAGCTTAGCCATGGTCTGCTGTGGAGTGACGCCTTAACATGAAGAGACATAATTATGACGACTTACTATGAAAATTGCTGTTTCTGTGAGTGCCAATACAGCTGCTTTTATTTTAGACACTGAATTCGACACAAATTTTTATGGTTCCATACCCGAAGGCTCCAAACGGAACCCTATTACTAAGCCTCCGCTGGCCTTCCGTCCGTCTGTCTGTCAGCGGGCTGTATCTCATGAACCGTAATAGGCAGACAGTTGAAATTTTCACAGGTTGTGTATTCTGCCGCGCTTGCAATAACTGCAGTAAGTATCATGTTTGTCAAAATTGAGTTAAATATAGATTCGGAATCAGCGTAATGAGCTGATTCCGAATCTATATTTAACTCAATTTTGACAAAAATTATTTGTATGTATTTCTTTTATCAAAAAATAACAAAATTAAAATAACTACATATACTTAATATACAAGAAACGCGTTTTATTCGTAGTTTCTTTGCTGTTTCATTTTTTTTTTTTCGGTACGTAACCCTTCGTGTGCGATTCCAACTCGCACTTGGCCGGTTTTTCGGTATTTAGATCCCTTGAAGTTGAGCTGAAATATAAAAGGTATCGTAAAACGTATATAATAAATATGTAGGTATGTGACTTTCGGTCTTCACAAGTTTGCAAACGTAAAATGTTAAATTTTTCATGACAAAAAGTATATTTTTTTTATAAAGATACTTTAGGAGCCATTTTCTATTTCCATCACTCATCAAACAAGTGTAGTCTTGTAACAATTTCTTCCATTTGTGGTATCATATTATGGAACCCTAATATAACCGTGATCAGTAACGACTACAGCATACACACATATCAATATACATACCTAGATAAATATGTCGGAAATACGTCACTGATTCGACTACCTAATCGGGGCGCCAGCGCCGCCTAGCGGCACTCGACAGAGTGTACAACATAACGTTTCACCGGGGATAAGCAGAGTTCGTTGGTGGCTGTCAAGCAGTGAAGACGTTTAGAAACTGTGGCGCGTTCCGTATAGTTGTATCGTGTACCTACAGTGTGTGAATTGCTAGTGTGATTAATTTGATAGTAAATTATAATTTGATCTGAACTGTAAACGGTTTTTCCATTGCGAAATAACCAACTCCCACAGTACGCCCACAATAGTTAAAATATGGCTACCCTCTCCGTCATTTATATAAAAATAAAGTTATAAAAAGGAGTGGTCACATTACACTGTTCTTCAATGTTATCAACGGCTATAGACGCTCAGAGGCATGGGGTAACAACGGCGTGCAATTATGTTTTATTTGAGCCTCCCGCTGTGAGAGCGCTATCAACTGCGAGATGTACCATCAAGATTATTGAGTTCTCATTTTAATAAGAGAAAACGTCATTTCGCTGTCCCCGGCGAATAAAACAGTATTGTTTTTTTTTATTATAGTTTTAATTTTCTTGCATATTCGATATTTAGATGTCCGATTACACTCTGTAAATTTTTTTCATTCATTTCCTACGGTTATTTCAGAAGTTACGAGATTTTAAGGTGTATTGTAATGAATGTAAAAAATCACTTTTCTTTTGGTATTTGAACAATTCCGCTATGTATATTTATTTGTTAATAAAATATTCACAAAAAACAGTTTTTTAGTTTTCCTGCAAAATTTGGTTTTTGGGATTACGATTTTATTCGCCGGGGACAGCGATTTTACATAGGAAGGTCGACCGGCATCATGGCTTTTTGTACGGTTCTTGCAGAATATAGACCGTGCCTTAGTAGGAGTCAAGGAAAATAAGGCCTGCACCCTAATCTTCTCTTCTTCAGATTTTTTAGATTTTGCAAGAAATTACTAAACCATTGCTTCATATTTGTATAATTCGTCTGCTGACAACGTAAATAATGCAATGAATATTGTTGAGTTATCAAAATGAAAGCATTGCAATAATTGTAAATTTTGCAATGTAAATTTTCTTACGTTTTTTACAATTTGTAGTTGAAAAACATGTTCTCTTATACATTTCAACTGCAAATGTGAGTTGGTCGACTATTACTCGTTAACTTGTAAAGCCTACTTAGCTGCGATAGTTTTCCTTTAAACTTCGTTATAATTCTACTGACAACCATTCAGCCGGCAGGGGGAGACACTTGACTCTAACAAAAATTGGCACTTTAAAGCTTAATATTACGCAAACGGATCCCTGAATCGATAAATTGCTTTCACAGACCTGCAATATTTTTTAATGGCTTATCCAACGATATCGATATCTATATGGGATAGACGAGAGAGAAAAAAATATCATCCCCGTTTGACGTGCGAGGGAGGTACCCTAAAAATGTTATTTTACCACTTTGTCGGCGTAATTAATACCCATGCCAAATTACAGCTTTCTAGTACTAAAGACTCTTAGCAAATAGACAGACGGACATGGTGAAACTATAAGGGTTCCTTGTTGACTACGGAACCCTAAAAACGTAAGAAAATGTGAACTTAGCGGGCTGGCCTTTTGCCTTAAAGACCAAAACTTTTTTTTTTTAAGTGAAGACTTCTTTGTTGGGCATTTTTGAGATGGGACTAAACCATTGATTTCGCGACCTGTTACCGACACCGTGGAGTCAAAGACATCAACGCGTTAATTACCGCGGTACCGATTTTTTTTTCAAGTTTTCTCTTCTGTCGGCACTCCCGGAGTGACACTGTTTTTTTTTTTGTCATTATTCATGTTCTTCATACTTACATTGAGCTATCAACCCCCAATCAACCCTCAGCCTTGCTGGTTGGCTAATGTACAATACCTTATGATAGAAAAATATAAGGTTTTTTGAAGCGTGAAAATAGAAAGCTCAACATAAAAAATCCTAAAAGCCTTTCCACTAAAAGCAATGAATAAATATCGAGTTCTAGAGACACACTTTATTTGTACATTAGTGAAACAGAGCGTACATAAATAAACAATTGAAAATGAACTCGTGTAGACAAAAAAACTGAAAAAAACACGTAGGTAATTATTATCTGAATCGCACATTTTATAGGGTTCCGTAAGTGTGACAAGAAATCTGTAACATATCGGCATTTCATTGTGCATTTCGTCGAGTATCTATTATTAACTGAAAACTTGTTAACTTTATTGTGCATGCTTTGATCTTCTATAAGTGCAAAAGTACACCTACTTTATAGCAGATGTGGCCAGGTAATTATGTGCTATATATTGTATATGTGTATAACTTTTGTTGGAGAGCCTAAATAAATACCCACCTAGCCAGAACATCTCTGAAATACTGTAGTAGATATGTTGTTCGACACAAACTTCTACAGTATAAAGCTGTATCGCGCAGCGATTCGAAGTTGCTCGTCTATCGCTACTGTGAAACAAATAAATACAACTTCTCCTCTGACACAGTTCCCGAAGTAGATCTACTGGTTCTACGAAGTAATCTTTGTTTAACTGATTTTAATACAAGTGACAATTCCTTTCCCTTATTTTTAACGTTAACACTTTGAAGGACACTAAACCCTAGGCGTAATAATAATAAAACTGCTAATGTCTCGTTCATTGTCCTTCAACCGATTAGAACCCTGAAATTAATTTTAAATTGTTTAGACGTAGGTATGATAATTAAGAAAAATCATCATTTGAGTAGTTCCAACTTTAGAAGTTGACTAATAAGTTCTCAGCTAAGAGCGTTATCACACTGACAATTTGCCAGCGTCTTTCCAGCGAGGTGATTTGTGAACGTGCTTTCCGCGGGTGTGAAGCGACCTAGCCGCGACTTAGCGACGCGCGTGTTCTTCGCGTTTTCACAATATTGAACACTCGCTTGTCTCGCTCTCTCTTTTACACTCACATCAATCTCTTGTTATGCAAACGCGGCGAACACGTCGCGCACACGTAGCGTGCTCGCAGCGAGCGCGTTGAACAATCGCCTCGCTGATAACTCGCTCGCAAATCGCCAGTGAGAAAAGGCTCTTACATGCGGTTGGACTTTAGTATTATACACAAAGTTACGTCAGTTACGTCAAAAGCTCGTGGTGATCAGCCGCAAGCAAATTTAGGCAATATTTTGAGTTTAGAGAGTTAGTTTAGAACAGACTTCATGAGCTTCTGAGAGACGCCGTAAGGCCAGTTAATATCCGTATGAAGACCAAGGTCGATCTTACTCATGCTTAGTACAAATCGGTCAGACCGTGTGGCTGTTATTCATCCATGAGCCGTCAATGAATTTATATTGGAAACGTACGATACGCCTACACGACATAATATACGATTTTAGCCCAGCCCCTGGCATGATCTTGCGATATCCTAATATATTTTATATGAATTTGGATACGATCCTATATCGATGTCAGTCAGCCCAACGATAAACCTGACTTGACTACCTAATATTTACACTGCGTCCTGAAACAGGTAAAATAAATTGATGATTTCCCCTTATTAGGGGAAATCGCGACATCGTTACCGACACCTCATTTTTGTAAACGCGATTGTGTTCTTTATTTATATTAAGTTAGGGATCAACGTTTTATGCAAGTGTTTTCACTTTAAAGGTTTTGGAAGTATTTTTTTTTATTGTTCAAGTTTTCACTTCTGTCGGTACTCCCGGAGTGCCACTGTTTATTTGTTTTTGTTTTGTCATGTTTAGATAAATCGATACCCATCGCGTCTGTGGAGTTAAACTGGCTAATATAAAATAGACCTGTATTGAAACTTGTGCGGTATAGGTACATTTTATTTATTTATTTATTTATTTATTTATTTATTTATTTATTAGACCAGAAATAGTAAACATGTAACACAATTTGTTTTAGCTACTTAAAATTATTATGCTTAAATTAATTTAGTAACAATTGTGTCCAATTATTAGCATCTGCAGCCGAATTAGGTTTATAGCCTGTGATTCAGCATGCAGCGCCTCAAGCCCTTGAACTGGGTATGCAAGTATGAGCTTACGAACAAAAGGAAACAGTTTATTTTAAAATATGAATATGATCTTTATTGTAAATTATTGTAACACCATGTATACCATGTTTTATGCAAATAAATACTTACTTACTTACTTACTTACTTAATTTACTTAAACAACATTATCCTGTAATGCACTCGATTGCTTTAAGTTAGAAACAAATTTTCTAATGTATCTTTTTCTTTCTCTTTCAGTTAGTATATTCGATGTTCATATATGTACTGCTGTATTACTTTTTTTTTGTTTAAAAAAGAAAAACATTAATATCAAGAGATTTTCTCATATAGCCCGTGCATACGAGACGAAAACAATCAAAACAATGTATGCTAAGCGAGTTCCCGAAGATTTATTACAAGAAAGTATGAAATTGTATTTATCGCACATATTATAAGGATTACGAGAAGGCAACGTAAAGTTCGCAGAAGTTGTTATTAATATGTATGTATGTGTTCTTTATTCTAAAATAAAGTACCAACAAGATAGTAGTAGGTAGGTAGTAAACAGTTTCTTTTCTGTACCCATGTACAGTTTATTCCCATATACATTTTGTATCCATGTATATTTCGTATGGGTACGAAATATAACTACAGATACATACCTATTGCAGTGTTTCACTAAGAAAAAATAGTCCATTAAACCTCTTCGCATGAAAATAAGTTGTCTAATTTTATACGTGAAATATTTTTTCTGACACTGATTCAAATTTTATTTGATGGATGAAAAAGATTGAGAGTTTTTTTTTGGTTGTCAACAGTCAGTAGTCAGCCATCTTGATACATCATTTAAAATTTCATACGGTTGACATAATTATAATATAATTTTTATCGTGAACAGCCACGTAAATTGTGAAGCCCTTTGCTAGTTGATTGCGCCCTTTCCCGGGGCTAATCGGGGATATTCTCCCTGCGCCAAATATTTTTTGGTATATATTTGTGAGTATTCCAGTTGTTTGTCTATGACCTAGCCCATTTACATAATTTTGCCTTTCCTTCTGGTCTAAAATGCTGTTTATTTCGGATCCAGTTAGAAAAGGCCGATTTAAGCCGCACCAAGGCCCAGGGCCAGTCTGCCGGCCCTATACGTCGCGGTGCCGCCGGCATCGGTGGGTCAGTGCAGAATAGTGCCGCGTACCAGCGCTCCGCAAGCGACCTGGGCGGATCGGCAGTTGGACTCGGTCGTGCATAGCTGAGCATCAGATCGGCAAACGATCTGAAGCTACGCTCTGCAGTGAGCCACCCTGGAGCAGACCAACTACCGAAGTTTCCCTGGCAATTTTTTTTACCGATTTAATCATTTTAGTTAAATTGGTTTTTAGCGTTTAAAAAAATTGTGTATTAGATTCATCGCGACCGGTTTCAACACGTGTTTCTACACAAAAAACGACGCGGAACCGCCACAATAGCTATTCAGGTGACCACCCGCGCCATATCGGACATTGTTTAAATTAAGTGAACCGATGGGCCTAACGCCTTCTCAATTAAATTAGGATACAACCTCGTTAAGTTATTCGGTTATCTTTTTTACTAACAAAACTGACGGCTAGCTGAGCATTTTTTTATATTAACGAGTTCCGTTTTTTTAACGTTTTGTTTTCTTTTTAAAATATACAGTGTTATTTTACTCCAACTGTACCTTTTATTCCATAACCTTATGTCACCCCGGGTTCGATTCCCGGCCGACGTTTGACATGTGGCAAATCATCAATTTTTGCTACACTATGTACATTTCGTACCCATGTACCTATATTTTGTGGTATAGGCGACCTAGCAATTGCTTAAACACTTCTGCCAAAAACTTCCAGTAAATTGAAACGTCCCTAAGGGTTTTAACCTTAGTTGAGAGTGGAAAGCCATCCGGCTGGCTCGAGGATACCGCACGGTCTCCTGTGAGGTGGCGAGCCTCCTTGCCGGATTACCGCCAAGGGATCTGGAAGCAAAAGTCCTCGTGCATATCTGGGAGTGGCGCGAGGAAGCGAAACGCCGAGAAATCACGGCACAGCGGACAGAACTCCGGCGGGATCTCATGGCGTCATGGAGATTATGATTGTTGCAACCTAGTGCTGGGCACGCAGCAATTGTGGCGATATGTGCCCTCTTTGAGGAGTGGCTAGAGAGGCGCCACGGCGTCCTCACCTTCCGCCTGACGCAGTTCCTCACCCGACACGGTTGTTTTGGGAGATTCCTGTTCAGGATAAAATGGGAGGAAATACCCGGGTGTCACCATTATGTGGATCACCCTGAGGACACGGTGGAGGTCTGCCCGGCTTGGGCGGAGTATCGCTGTGTCCTCGTGGAGGCGATCGGCGGCGGTGATCTCTCGCGTCCAGCCCTAGTCCAGGCCATGGTACGGAGCAAGAGAGCATGGGAGGCCGTCACCTCCTTCTGCGAAGCAGTAATGCTCGTGAAGGAGGAGGCGGAACGCGTGAGGGAGAGGCAAATTTCACGCCCTCACGCCCTTAACCGACGCAGGAGATGCCCTGAGCGTCGGGAATCTCAGGCCGATTCCCGGCCACCGTAGGCACGGGCTTGCGGACGGTGAGCAATGGGTAGCTCGCCATCTGATAAGGACTAGGCCGGGTCAACGGCGCGTTGTGTACCACGCGCGCCTCTAAGAGATGTCAACACAATTGACGAGGTCCGATAGGGCCGATGCCTGCCGGGGTTGCGGGTTTGTCCGAAAGGGTTACCGTGGGTGGGTTTTAGTCAGTAAGAGTCTGACACGCCCTCCCAGAGCGGGAGAAGTTATTTGATAATTTCCCACCCAAAAAAAAAGTTGAGAGTGGAAAGTACTGTCAAACTGGTCTTGAAAGCAACATAAGCTTTGTTGTTTCATGACGTGCAAGTGAAACTCAACCTTAAAGCGGTAGATAAAGCAATTTACACGTGATCGACTATAGAAAATCCCATGGATAAGGGGCGAGCATATTTCCATTCACCAGACATCAATAATTTGAAGGTGCGGTCTGCTATTAAACACTCCCCTAAATGAAAAACTCCAGGATTATTAGTTCCCTGGTACCTACGGGAACTATTAGTAACGATAATATATTTTCTTTTATGCTTTTACTTGGGAAGTGAGTTGTACACGTATACTTTTTAATAAGATATTTTTTTCTGTGGAAAAATGAACGCAAATCGAAAAATGTTTCTCGAATTAAAAGACTCGAGGTAACGGACAGACAGAGACGTTGCATTTTGAAAATTGTAAGGATGACAATATGACCATTCAAAATGCCTCTTATAGAAAAAGACCATAGACAACGCAGAAATGTAGAAAGTGTTTGAAGCAGAAAAATATTCAACAATATTCATGTTGGCTATAAAATCCAATATCTGAAGCTTGTAATCAAAATATCTTCATCTTTCTTCGTCCAATACTTGCAATAACCTGAAAACGATAATTGGCCCGCTATCCAATAGCCAGCGATCTCGTTAATATGCAGGAGTTCCTTTAATTGAATAGGAAATTATAATCTCAATAATCAAATCAGTTTTTTTATTAGTATTTTATGATTTTTGTTGAAGTAGAACTGGTGGGATTTTCATTTCACTCCGACCGGCTCCTCAACAATTCAACAGTGCCTGTAAAATAGTAAATGGTTTTGAAAGCGTCAAGGTAGCCCGCGTAATTTAAATTTTGCTTACGTTTTTTGCAATTTGCAGGTCAGTATCAAGCTGTCTGATCTTAATATGATTCACGACCATATCAAATGTTTATTAATAGAATTATAATCATCAAAACAACTCTCTAAGTTCATAAAATTTGAGGATTATGCAACTTATGGAGTTGTATTGCTGATTCGCAGGATTATAATTCTGTCAAAGCCATATTTGTTACGGCCGCGAATCATATTTTAATCAACATACAACCTGACACTGACCTGCAAATTGCAAAAAACAAAAGAAAATTTGAATTTCGCGGGCTACCTTAGCGCATCAACCTTAATTGAAACAAATGCTTTGAGTTTGGATAGTTTTTAGGGTTCCTACGGCGTCCGTCTGTCCGTCTGTCTATCTTGTCTATTACAGGGCTTATCGTTTTACACGACTGCCCAAAAAAGAGATTTATGTTGTCAAGGTTCATGTATGTTTAACCGTAATAGATAACTCATTTGGAATACGATCTAAGGGCCTCTATCGTGGCAATCATCATCATCATCTGCCTAGCCTTTTCCCAACTTTGTTAAGCTCGGCTTCCAGTTCAACCGGTACAGCTGAATACCAGTATTTGCATGGGGCGACTGCTCTGACCTCCACATCCCAGTTACTGGGTAATACGATACCCCTTGGTAAGACTAGTTGTCAGATTTTCGGGCTTCTGACGACCCGTAACAACTGCCAAAGAAATGGATAGTCAAAAGGAGGTAAAATATTATAGTTTCGATGATATAGAGCCAAGTGGCATATGTAAAATTGTAAATTGGAAATAAAGATATTTATTATTTTTCTATATTTTAACAAATCTCGGGACCATGGATCCCGGTCCTTTGGAAGGCGTACGAGGGGCCGAAGCCAACTCGCAGAGGCCCCTTAGACATTAATAAGTGTTGAGACACCAACCAACGATTATCCATGTATGCACCATACAAGTGCACCCAAGGACAACCCCCGGTTGGTGTAGGACTATTGCAGAACATGGAAATAAAACATATTGGGCTATGGATTTGGGTGGCTATAATGGATTGGTTAACTGGAACTATGGAAAGACTATGGCGCCTGCCTGATTAGTGTTTTAAATGCACACGGATAAAATGGCAGGGGGTGACTTGCACACTCAATAATGGGCCCCTGAAAACGGTCGCTAGCACAAAAGGTCGTAGCGACAAGGGGGCAACATGTCCTGAGGTGCTTGAGGAGTGGAGAGGTATTCCACGGCTTTCAGAACAATCCCAGAGCCCGGAAGATGGTCAAGATCCCTACGAGCACTTACTGGAATACTTCCTTCCTCCGAGCACGTTTGCTCTTGCGAATCTCCACTCAAGCCGGCCAATTAAGACAAGAATGAGATGGGAGCTCAGTTCCTCGTCAGTGTTCACTCCAGCCGGCCAATGAAGGCAAGCCAGAGGTGAGGAACAAGACTTCTCCCGGGAGATAGGGTCCGTGGGGTCGCTACTGCCCATCAGCTCGCCACATGCTGCCCTGCGGGGTTATTATTATTATTGTTATAGTGCAAGAGTGCAACTCGCACGTGGCTGGTTTTATGATATAACTAACCTTTGAACGCGAATTTGTCTGCATTGACTTCAGACTTCATTACTGGATACTGGGTTCACGAGTTTACAATAAACTTAATGTTGTTCTAAATATTTGCCTACTTACCCGACAGCAATGCAAGAACGCTGTAAGTAACTGCCTAACAGGTCTCACCTATGAAGAATCTGAGAGACTTATCAATTAGTGGGTTAACTGACTTTTTCACCAACGCATACTCAGTCATACCTTCTGGACTTCTCACACACTACCAAACACACACACACCCACCCCAATACACATATACACTCATATACTCCTTTTCTTGTTTGTATCAGTTAATTGTATTTTTGTTTAGAATTTATTCTATGAAGAACTATCCTAGTCGGTCCGGAGAGAGGTGGTGACATTCGTGATACAGGGTAATCCTAGTACGAGTGCCAAAGCACTCCTTTGACACCTGAGTGCAAAATACAATAGAAGTGGATATATTTAGTGACCTGTTCCGCTTAGCTATTTCTAAAGAGTCATAAAATACCCCTGAAATAAATCGACACGTGTTTCACCTCTCAACGAGGCATCCAGCGCAGACTGCGCTCGATGCTTGGTGTGGCAGCTACCTAAGTGCAACATATAAGGAGATTATTATTATTTTTAGTTTTTTTTAAGATAAAGGAGTATGTAAGGATCGTAGCAGGTGGCGTTCTGTAGTTTCTGCCTACCCCTTGGGAAGACGGCGTGATTGTGAGATCAGCTTATAAACATTGGTTGATAATCAAACTTCAACGTTCCGTATATCAACTTAGTTGGTATATTGGTGTGTGCTAGCTGACATATTATGGCAAATAATTTATAATTTAAATTATGTTTTGTGTAATGTAAATTATTTTGCATACACTCTTTTTTTTTTATAACTTGAACAGACAGCTGTGCTGCTGGGGAGTTTGTTGCGCCACTTCTTCTTCCCAGCTTAAGCACTAGGAAGTGGTAAAGCGCGGGCGTTTTGGGGGACTGTCGTATGTAATTTTTACGTTCGAAAAGTGCTGATTCTCAGTATAGTTTGAATAAATGACTTTTGAACGCAAGGCTAGTGTTTCTGAAAATCCTTTCAACTACATTTCCGTAGTTTAGGCTATACGTTATCTATCATTCTGCTAATCAGTCTGTCGGCCAACCATCAATCACAGAATTGTTTCGGATGTTGGTAGATATACTAGGCACACAAGGTGTAACAGAATAAATGCAACACCTGAAAGTAGTTTGTTCAGAATCGGCGTCTGAATCCATTTCGTTATTATTTATTTAACTTTAACCGAAATAATATTTTCAATCTATACAGCATGGCGCTTTAATGGTGACATTAACTTAACACACGCATACGGACTAGCGTTTTCTTTTTATGAAAATATTTTAATTTCATTAAACGTTATTATTTACGCTGCCTCGTTGGTCTAGTGGTCGCAAGCGCTACTGCTGAGCCTGGGTTCGATTCCCGGGTCGGGCAAGTGTTATTAGATTTTTCTATCGGGAATTTCTCAGTAGCAGCCCGGAGTCTGGATTTGTGCCCGGTTGATGGCAATAGGCTCGCCCCCTATTACATGGGACTTAAAACATAACTGGCGAAATGTGGGTGTACCTGCTACAGGGTCACCTCTGCCCAACCCTTCGGGGAAACAAGGCGTGATGTTATGTATGTATGTGTTATTATTTATCGATTTATTTTCAATTTTCTAAAATGGCATCTTGGTGCAACCTGTACTTAAAAACTGTAGCGCAGAGGTCATTTACCGGGGTCACGGATCATAACATCGCATCAATGAAAATAAAACGAATAACGTGCAAAGAGAAGGCGAATTGAAGGAAACAGAGAGCCCTATGTCGGCAAGCGAATGAAAATTTAAATTTGTCAATTAACGAATTATTTATTCTTATATTATATTTTTATGATTACTGACCACTAGCCCTACCCGCGTGTTAAATTAATGTCACCATTGTAGCGGCACGTTGTATACTTCCTAATTATAAAGCTCAAGAGTTTTGTTTTTTTGTTTCTTTGTTTGAACGCGCTAATCCCTGAAACTACCTACTATAGCTCAATTCTTGACGAAGACTGGCTATAGGTTATTTCATATCACGCTGTAGGCTCCTAAGGGTAGCCGAGCAAAACGAAAAAGTCAGAAATAACGCTAAGCGAAAACGAAGTACTTAATAGCGCGGGCGGGCGATGCGATGCGATACAGAGGGTCGGGGGAACAAGAAATTTCACGCGGACAAAGTCGCGGATCGCGTCGTCGAATTGGAACCACCACGTCATAAAAAGTTAGTAAAATTTTCAATTTGAGGAAATTTAAGCTTTATCTTAGAGCAATAAAGCTTTATGTACGATTGAATTTAAGTTTTTTTTTACCATTTTATTATATTTAGGACAGCAAAAGTCATGGTTTCGTTTAACTAAATTAAATTACAAATGTTATTTTAGTCTTGTAATTAAATATTCTAAGTGAGGTGTCTGAGGTCTTGTGTTTCGTTGTATAGGTGTACAAAGATTTTCTGCATGTTGTTATGAAATTAAATTTTTATGAGGACACCTGTACTTAATGGCCTGAACATGCTAACACCGAGCACTGTGAATAATGTTAGTTTCTCTTCTGATTTAGAGCTGGATTATTTATAGCCTTTTTACAATACCTACTATTTACGAGTCCGTATTGCATTTAATTAAAAAATGTGTTTTTTGAAGTGAAAACTTCTTAAGGCGCGTTGGGCATTTTTGAGATGGGACTAAACCATTGATTTCGTGACCTGTTACCGACACCGTGAAATAAAAGACATCAACGCGTTGATTACCGCGGTGCGTATTTCTGTACTCCCGGAGAGCCACTGTTTTTAAGTTATTGCATATCTTTTATCGCGGGCTTTGAGCGTGGCGACCGAATCAAGAAATTCCGTAACGAAAAAAATCTAACACCCCCCCACTCCGCCTACTATGTAATGACGGTTCCTATGACAACGTGATGTTGTCATGTGTTGTCATGGAAACGTAATTTTTGTTTTATGTCATCACGTCATCATCCCAAGTGTAGCGTTGACAAATAAGAAGTATGGAGGTTACAAATGCTATGCAATAGCTTTACCGCGGCAGTCCCCGAGTGCCACACGTTTTTTTTTGTACTTTTTGGTTTTTGGTACCTGGACTCTCTAGGCAAATGATAACAACCCCACGAGTCGATCGAAGGTTAAGCTACGCTTGTCACGGTCGGTTCGTGGATGGGTGACCATCCATTACATATCGAGACCCCTTCGTGCCTCGGAAAGCACGTTCAACCATTGGTCCTGGCTGTCATTCGAAGATCTTCGACAGTCGTTACGATAGCCAGAAGCCCGAAAGTCTGTCAACCAATCTTACCAAAGAATATCGTGTTACTCAGTACCTGACTGAGTTGTGGTTGAGTTGTGGTTGTGGTTGTGTGTTGTGTTGTGTTGATTAATTTGGCAATATTACTGTATGGAAATAAGAAATATGGCTAACTAGTGAACTAAAATATTGATTATGAAATGAAATAATTAATATCGTAACACCGAATATTTAGTTTTAGATATAAAAAAAGTATTTGGAAACTTTCCAAATGCCTTTTTTACACCTAAAATGATTACAACATCAAATTCAGTATTATAATTGCAATGTAATATTCTAGTTCACTAGTTGCCTGTAGCCGACCCCTTTTTTTTTTTTTTTTTTGGGTGGGAAATTATCAAATAACTTCTCCCGCTCTGGGCGGAGCGGGAGGGCGTGTCAGACTCTTACTGACTAAAACCCACCCGTGTTCCTTCCGTTGCCCTGTTGCCGGGGGCCACGATTTCCCGATCGGTTTTCTTCGAACCCCCGGCAGGCATTGGCCCTAGCGGACCCCGTCAATTCTGCTGACATCTCTTTGAGGCGCGCGTGGAACACAACGCGCCGTCGCACAGTGGGAAAATCGCGTATGTTTCGTCTCAAAACTCCGTATCTCAGTTGTTTCAAAACTAAATGAGCTGTAATTTTGCACACATATAGTTGGATATATAAAGTTTAATGTGAATAATTTTGATTTTGATAATTCTATTTATTAATTAATTATAAAATTAAACTTAGAAAAATACATGCATTTTTTAAGAAAAAAAATACAAAATATGTTTTTTTAATTTACATAAAACGGAATATACATAGTACCAAACGAGAAAACAAAATATGTACACAATTTAGCAAGCTCCTACAGATTTTCATTGACCGCAAGAAGGACCTTGGCTTCATCTAAAAGTTCTTTCGATATTGTTTCTGAGATGTTTCTCAAAGTTGATATACAATGGATCAGAAGTGTACAATAAGGTATGGAACACGTCTTCATTGGTAGCCGCTCTTGAACACTTTCTAGAACGATGAAGTTTAAATTTTTTGTAATCCTTATTTCGGGATTATTGTGCGTCTTCGGACAATTGTCCGATAGGTTATTAAAATAGCATAGTACTCAATGATTTTTTCGCCGTGAATAAATATTTTATGCACGGAGGAAGGCAAAAAATACTAGTTATAATTATTTACGTACAGTTGGGCTGTACTATATGCGTATTCACCGAACTTTTTTGAATCGATAGCCATTCCAGATGACATAGTTTGTAGTATTATGTACATTCGTTTTATAAGTTCTACGTCTACTCCTGTAATGTCTGCAGAGCAAGAGTGATTCTGAAAAAATGTCCGAGCTGTGTTTCCGTCATTACTATTTCCAGTGCCTTGTCGAGGTTTATCGACATGCAGTCCCATTTCTTCCCTAAACCGCTTTTGCAACAGTTTTTTCTTTACGTCTTTGTTTTTTTATTTTTGGGTGTAGTAGCTGACCACTTTTCAAAAGACAAGTTATAGGAAATGTGTAAGATCATCTCCATACTTCTAATCCAAGCATGTAGTGTTGACAGTCCGTATTGAAATGAAATTTCGTTTACATCTCGTGTCCTAACATGTCGTGTCTTCTACATTATGGCCATTTATCAATAAATTGCACAACTCTCGTTTGCTACAAACAAATTCACCCATTTTTCAAATCAGTCAACTTCTGCGAATAATTGAAAATAAGTAATAACTGCTTTTCAGGGCAACTGAATATCTGACCAACAACTGTGAATGTTTCAGGGTTCGCCTTCCTTTTATTGGCCAATATAATAGTGTTACGTGGAAAAAGCTAAGAAACTAATCATTTGCACTCTTCCCATAACCAACCTGTTTTTAATTCGACCCTAATAGATAATTGGCCATATTTTATCAAGTAAGGTCAAAAACCGTAAAAAAAAAACCACAAACTACAACAAAACTGTATCAAAACCACAAAAAACTATTAATAATACTCATCACTGTAATGAACTTTTTATCAAATTGACCTTAATAGATAAAAAATAATTTTATGAGAAATAAAACGAAATTGAAAAATATTTAATTTTTATCTCGCGATATGTTTTGATCCCGTATCAGAAAAAGCGCAAGTATGCGCAAATTTTTATTTTCTCCTTGCATATACTAATGTATAAAGATCTTAATACAACAAATATCTCGACAGCGGCAAGCAGCGGTAAAGGGTAAAGGTCTCGTTAAAAAAAAAAATAACACTAAAAATATACCATCTTAAACTATATTCTTTAATTTTATTTTATTAAACCAATGTATATAATATTAATTACTAAACGTTATAAGGACATTATAAGCATTCCAAAACTGTAAAATACTTGTACATTTACATCAAAAACTTTTGAGTAATGTGGCGTTGAATTGTAGTAACATATTGCGTTTAATTTACGTTATTGAACATGAGTTAGCTTTAATGCCTATTTATATACATTACGATTAACTAAAAAAAAACAAAAAAATTGCGAAACGAAAGCTTATTTATTATACTATATTAATTTATTAATTTTATTCCATTACAACGACTTTCACATGAAACGATTTTGAGACGGCTTTGTATGGGGCTTTCCCACAGTGCGTCGACCCGGGCTTGGTCCTTATCGGACGGCGAGCTACCCATTGCTCACCGTCCGCAAGCCCGCGCCTACGGTGGCCGGAAATCGGCTCGCGATTCCCGCCCCGGGCGTCTCCTCCTGCGGCGGTTAGGGGCGTGAGCGCGCGAAATTTGCCTCTCCCTCACGCGTTCCGCCTCCTCCTTCGCGAGCATTACCGCTTCGCAGAAGGAGGTGACGGCCTGCCATTTCCTCTCGCTCCGTACCATGGCCTGAACCAGGGCCGGACGCGAGAGATCACCGCCGCCGATCGCCTCTACGAGAACACGGCGTTGCTCCGCCCAAGCCGGGCAGACCTCCACCGTATGCTCCACCGTGTCCTCAGGCCGATCCACACAATGGTGACACCCGGGTGTTTCCTCCCGCCTTATCCTGAACAGGAACCTCCCGAAGCAGCCGTGTCCGGTGAGGACCTGCGTCAGGCGGAAGGTGAGAACGCCGTGGCGTCTCTCCAGCCACTCCAGAAAGACGGGTCTTATCGCCGCGATTGTGGCGTGCCCAGCGCGGGGTTGCGACAATCGCACCCTCCATGACGCCATGAGATCCCGCCGGAGCTCTGTCCGCTGTGCCGCAATTTCTTGCGGCATCGGAGTTAAGCCCCGGCGTTTCGCCTCCTCGCGACACTCCCAGACGTGCGCGAGGACCTTTGCCTCCAGATCCCATGGCGGTAATCCGGCAAGGAGGCTCGCCGCCTCGCAGGAGACCGTGCGGTATCCTCGGGCCAGCCGGATAGCCATGACCCTCTGGGACGCGTTCAACCGGCGGGCTGGCCGCAGCCTCAATGAACGCGCCCACACCGGTGCCCCGTAAAGGGCCATGGACCGCACGATCCCCGCATAGAGCCTCCGGCAGGAGGTGTTTGGATCCCCTAGATTGGGCAGGAGCCGCTTCAATGCATTGCGCTGTATTGCCAAATTAATCAAAACAGGTAAATATTTGACAGTTATTTACGTCGTTGTAAACTTTTTGGATGTTCTCTTAAATGTTTTTTAGTGATTGTTGATCCAAGCGAACCTTAGTTTGATGGGAATAGCTGTCTAAAAACAAAGCAAGTAAGTAACAATGTAATGTGCGGTGATTCAATATGATTCACTTCATGGGTCAGCACAGGTCATATAATGTTACTCTTTGATGACGTCATCCTATTAAGTTGTCGATGCGTTTGGTACGTTGCTGCTCCAAATTTGTATTAAAGTGAAACTTTTATTACATCGTCTCAAACCTTTCATCTGTGTGTAACATATCGCGTGACGGTCGGCCGCGGAGTAGGGATAAAGTGAAAGGCGCTCGTCAGAGCAGCCAAAGCCAATATGGCGGCGCCTATAGAAGTTTCACTTTTACCGTGGTTTCATAAAACCACACAATCCTTTTTTTTATTATAGTTAATTTATTTTTATTAACAAAGACAGCTACATTATGCAATAATATTACATAAAAAAATACAAGTAATAATGTACCCCACAGCGCTATTAATAAATAAAACTTTAAAGTCACTAGGAGGTAAACTGTTCATCCATGACTACACTACATTATTTAAACAAACATTTAAGTATTTCAAAAACAGTTAAGTAGTATCTTTAAAAACATTTGTCTAAGAGCACAAGTGTTTCGTAAAAAAGGTATTAATAGGTATATGATTTTTCCCCGAACTAAATTACATAATATTAAGACGCAGATATATGACAGTGACCTTGAATGGTTAGCTTGCGTGTTCTGTACTGAGCTCAAGCAACGCGTCGTACGTCCAGCCAGTAATAGGACTCGCCCATCAAGGAGCGCTGTCCCAAATTAGACGCATTATTAATTTATTACACGTAAAACAAAAAGTATTTTAATAAAACACGTATACTAAAAGATTAATAATTTAATTATCTTTAAAATGGTGAAGTTTTCAGAAAATTACGCTCGATAGATTTTGCATCATTCTCAGTTTTTTATCCGCGTTAGACATAACTTTACAAATTAATTTCACTATGTAATATAAACATAATCACAAATATGCCTATATTAAAATATTAGGAAAATGCTCTAATTTAACATATACTTTTTCCAAATCACTAACACTACTCATTTAGACTTCATCTTCAGTATAAAATCATTAAAAGTCGGTTATCGTCCCCTTAACGAATAAACTATTCCCCGGAAAATAACACAATGAAAATAGGTGCAAATTAAAGAACAGTACGACGCATTCCATACAACGTTTATGTACGAGTAGTCGACTTATTGTTACAAAGTCCACCAAAATTCAACGTTTCAGTTTAAAACCCGCACGTTTCGACCGAGGTATTTGGTGAAACAAACTTTTTGTAGAGCTTTACATTCCTGCACGGTGGAGCTCGGTTTAAAATGGACGCGGGTAATTTTGACAGTTGGATGGATTGAATTCTGTTTCCCCCTACGAATCGTTATTTCTATTGACTAAGTTTATTTTGTTTATATGTGTGTTTTGTTCTTTTATTTTGTATATCTATGTTCTTATTTGTATTTCTTTGTCTTCAAGTTATCTATCCGTTATGTTACACCTGCCATGTTTTGTCTCCGCATCACTCTAAGGTTGACTGATACAAAATGCCTCAGGCATTACGTCCGTCTTTGTATGGTATTTTTACTTATGCATAACGTTTTAAATAAAATAAAATACATTTTTGGCCCACTGCTGGACAAAAGTTCTCACTGCTTTTTATAATCACTGTCTAGGGGTCATTTATGGAGATTTACATAAAATGCAAAACTAAACCAAATAATATGTATAAAAATATCTTCCAGATAATTTAATTGGAACTTATGCGAGGGTGGGGAAAAAGCCATTAATTTATGGTTGTTTTGCTGGATAATACACAAAAGGGCAGTTTGCGTAGCAAGAGGTCTTAGTAAAGGTTACAAAGTCAGTCAAAATGTCAGCGGGGGTGCAAGATAGGTCACAAACAGGGAAGCTTTACTGTTCTTAAGTTCACTTTCTTCCTATAAATATAGAAAACGATATTATAATATTTCGTAGAGAAGTCAACCTTCCACACCGATTTTTTCATTTTTTTAATACCAAGTGAGCCTGCTGTTGACCTCGAATGTGTTTAAAATCCCTATTTACACGATGCAACCCTGTTTAGACGATGCAACTTTTATAATTTTCCCAACTATGTTGGGGTCAGCTTCCAGTCTAACTGGATGCAATGAATACCTGTATTTTACATGGAGCGACTGTCGATCTGACCTCTACAATCCAGTAACTGGGTATCACGATACCCCTTGGTAAGACTGGTTGTCAGAATTTCGGGCTTCTGACGATCCGTAACGACTGTCAAAGATCCAAGAATGATAGCCGGGACCAACGGCTTAATGTCCTTTCCGAGGCACGGAGGAGTCTCGATATGTAAAGATTGTCGTCCATCCACGGACCAACCCCGGCAAGCAAAGTCAAATTCAAATAATTTATTTCAAATAGGCCCATGTAGGGCACTTTTGAACGTCACAATTTACAAAATAATAAAATTGATTCTAGTCGCTCCTTCCAAAAGGTAGTTTTCGTATGGAGAAGAATGGGCAAGAAACTCCACCGTTACTCTTTCAAAATGTTTTACAATTGTTTGAATAGGTACGTACATTAGTTAAATAATTATATGCGAAGACGATGCACCTAGAATAAATTACTATACCACAATATGTAAAAAGAATTAAAAATGAAGCAACGACAGATAATTTAATATGTGATAGATACATGGTGCTCACATATTTACAAACATTGTAAAAGTAGACGATTTTCCTAAAAAAATTGTAATTAATAAGTCAGTGTGTGAGGAAGTAATCACAGAATGTAAAATCAATGTCATAAAACACGAAATAACAAATTTTACAATTAAATTAGCAACCAGTTTAATTTTGTCTTGATTCTAAATTGTCCTATGGAGCAGGACCAGCATGTTTCCAAGCACTCTTATCTTGGATGTAATCCTCTAATTTGTAATAGGTATGCTTGTTTACAAAGTGTACTTTTAATATGAGTTTAAAATTTTCTTTCATTTAATTGCAATGCGTAGCTTAACCTGATAGATCGACCCGTGATAAAGATAAAGATCATTTATTTGTCCAAAACATGTGTATACACACAAATGGCATGCAAGATGTTACAATTAAATTATATCACAGTCATGTTTTGCCTTAACAGCGTACAAATATAAGTAGGTAGGTTACTACATTTAATCAATTAATTATTTATTACTTAGCCACGAGCTCCTCCAAGAGTTTTATGTGTGTAGTAAATATTGAACTTATATTTTACACTGCTATGGTCTAGATTTAAAAATTTCAATAAAGCAAATAGCTGTAGGTAAGTTTACATTATAATATAAATATACGTTTTTATTTATTTTCAGTTTTAATTATAAATACTGAGTTTCGAGTTAATCAGACCGCTCGTTAAAATTCTTCCATACAAACTTTGACACCCTTTGAGAAAAACTAAAAATAGAAAACTTTATAATTTACATAGATAAGTATTCGTGCCAAGTTTCAAGTTTATTAATTCAAGGAATAAGATTTTTCATACAAACAAAATCCCGCCTTTTCACCCTAAAGGTCGAATTTCCAAAAATCCGTTCTTAGCGGACGTCTACTAACTATAAACTACCTCCCTACCAAGTTTCATCTTCATACGTCAAGCGGTTTTCGATATTTCGTGATGAATGAGTGAGTGAGTGAGTGACCTTTCGCTTTTATATATTTCGATAAAGAAATCATGATTTTTTGTCAAGTCGTAAACACCGTGCGAAACAGGGTCGGGGCGCTAGTCTAGTTGATTTTTTCAACAAGCTTGACAACATTACAAAATATAAGTATGCATTTTGTTCATCCCAGGCATGCCCCAATGATCAAAGAGCTCCTTCGAACATCTCGTTGTTTATTTACTTTGTGGTAACCATAATGTAACACACTCACTTTAACCAAACGACTCGACCTCGCCGTTCAAAGGTTTTAAAAGCTACAGTTAAAGTCGCGTAGTAATCACGTAAAAGGTTCAAATCCCAGTCTTTCCTGCAAAGTGCTCGTATGTCAGCAAATGTATGGATGTTGTACAAAATGTCAGAGAACATCTGAACCTGAGTGTTTCGAGTCGAGGGGGAAAATTTTAAAGACTCTTCATTAAAAATATTTTTATGTAACTTTGTGTGTATTTTTAAAAGAAGAGATAGAGGCTTTAAAATAATAATTGATAAGTTTGTTGATCAAAGAAAGAAAGAAAAAGTATTTATTGGAACACGCACAGGAGGATACAGACTAAATAATGTATATAATAAAGGCAATGCCTACGTCGTCTTGATCAGAAGAGGTCTTATTATTTCTTATGTGTTGGAATGCGGACGAGGAGATGTAAGTAAATGAATGTCAATAATTTTCTGAATATAATCACTGTGATTACATTGGGCAATGAACAATAATGTAAACGACGTTCTACAGAGTATATGAGGCGCGAGCACAAATCAATCCAGTCACTGCACTACAAGGGTAGTCACAAGGATGACAAGTATTACAATCACAATAATAAATGGCTTTTCGATTGATCTCCTTAATCTGTCCTTGTTTTTATTTTGGTCGCCTCAATACGGGTTACGTCCGGTTGACAGCTCTCAAACTCGTTCTAATAGTTATATAAACAACTGTTGTATAATAAGGGGTATTAAAACACGAATGTGGGTTTTTTTTGATAATAGTATCACATGAATGTTTTAATACCTAATTATAACAGTTGCATACAAGACTTTATCTACACCCATGATATGAATCCTCTATAAAAGTTTCTGAAACCATTGGGTGTTTGTAATTCAAGATCAAGAATAAAGAAATTCCCACGAAATTCAGTACAAGTCCACGTATGTATTTCGCACATCACACACACATGCGTGCAGCGGGTGCTGCTGTCCCCCGCTTGAATGTTGAAACGAGTTGCGTAATGAAATTTACACTCATTGGGATGAGGTAATGGTTACTATGACACTGGCTGTTATAATGTTGCCAATAAGCTGTTTCAGAAACTTTTAAAGTGGTTTTATAGCATAGGTGTAGATAAAATAAATTGTGTAAGTTTAACGTCGTTTGCCTCTAAACGCCGGGTCCTATTTATTAAACAACAAAAAAATCTGTACGAGGCCAAAAGGCCCATAACACAGCATGATGCTACGACATCTTAAATACAACTAAAAATAAATTCTGTTTGTTGGTAAATGAATCAGTTGAGAACGGCTTCTCTTCTTTTCAATCCCTCTCTCACTGCTGAGAATCGTGACTCCGTATCGAATTGTCAACTGTTTTTTTCCATCTGTTACGATCAGTATCCTGGTGGAGTGTGGCGCTGATAGGTATCGTCAAATGCTCGGATATTTGATCGGACCACCTCGGATTTTTGGGCTTCAGCCTCTAGGTCTTTTGCTCTCTATTTTTCAAGTCACCATTAGACGTTCCATGTTATTAGTACCTCTGCGAGCAATGTGGCCGAAGTATCTCACGAAAACGGCTAGACCGATCTAATTTTTAAATGTTCATAATAGTCCGAATAAGCTACGATTTTCTAGGAAAGCGGTTCCGTCATAATTTAACGGCCACTATCAAAACCTGTCATTTTTAATTACTAATATTTGACAAAAATTCAAACGCCGCCCCCCAAAGATTTAAATCGCTAGATTTGCCCTCAGCGTACTTAGTCACAAGAATAAGTATCCATGACAATCAAGTGTAGCCACTGCTTCATTGTATATCAAAGGCATCAAAACGAAACAGAAACGCGACTATCTTTTGACGCGGTAGGGCGAATCTAACGATATAAATCACTGCGGCCGTAAAGTGTGGCCACTGCTTTCTTAAGAAACCGTAGCTTAAGGAAAGACAAATTGGAAAAGTTTCCCGGAAAATCGTATGGGATAAACTGAAAGTGCCTTTTTCTAAACTAAATGGGTCAGAATAACGTCTGTCGGGTCAGCTAGTTTAAAAATAAATGTCGCTGCGCTAGTATGCAGTGTGTATTAAGCCCCATATACAGAGTGTTTGGCAGAACGTTGAACATATGAAAATGGTGGATAGGTGGGGTCATCTGCTACTTACTCAGCCCTAATTTATTTGGCCCTGGCCCCCTGGATATTTTTTTTTATGCAGGTTGAAATTAGGATTTAAGTATTTTTTACATCTTTCTGTTATAAGAATCTGCCAATATTAAAGATTAAAAAAAGAATGCCTGTTTTACCCATTTAAAAAAAAAATTACACTTTAAAGTTAAGAAAGTTGTGAAACTAGAAGAAAGCAAAAAAAAATTTTTTTTAATATCCAGGGCGCCAGGGCCAAATAAATTAGGGCTGAGTAAGTAGCAGATGACCCCACCTATCCACCATTTTCGTATGTTCAACGTTCTGCCAAACACCCTGTATACGATGTAAATTTATTGCCTGCGGCATACAACCAAATTGAAAAAAACAAATGACTTGCATCGTCTAAACATTGTATAGCCGGTGCAGCTATTATTGTTGATTCAAATTATGGCATGCCACAGGCAATTAAATGGTACCGTGTAAATCGGGCTTAAAAGTGAATGCATATTATTGTATCTTCTTTATGTATGCGGAGTTTACCTGTAAGTGATTGTTGCACAGTTGCATATACGTTTTTGGATGCTACTCATAAGCATTATCCAGTGTAAACAATTGTTGGTGAACCTATAAATAAATATTAAAGCTATAAAGCTTTATAATAGGTAGTATTGTGCATCATAAAACCAGTCATGTGCCTGGCATAAAACCTCCTTCTTTTATCGATATCGGCACTCTATCAGCAGTGACTTTAATATCGAAGTTCAATAATCTATAACTAGCTAATGGATATATTTGAGCTAAAAATTTGCTTCTTTCACGACAGCCGGCTCGGTAAGCCGGCAGGGTAATAAGGCCTGCGTCTTGATACCTAAAAAAAGATGACCTTTTTCTGTCTCCAAAAAAAATCAATCCACCTAACCTTTTCCCAACTATGCTGGGGTAGGCTCTATCAGTCTAACTGGGTGCAGCTGAATACCAGTATTTTACATGGAGCGACTGCCTATCTGACCTCCACATCCCATTAACTGGGTAATACGATACCCCTTGGTAAGACTGGTTGTCAGACTTTCGGGCTTCTGACGACCCGTAACGACTGTCAAAGATCCACGAATGACAGCCGGAATCAACGGCTTAACTTGCTTTCCGAAGCACGGACGAGTTGCTCACAGTATGTAGAAATTGACACCCATCCACGGACCAGCCCCGGCAAGCGTAGCTTAACCTGATGGATCGACCCGTGCGGCTGTTATTATTTAACCACGAGCTCCTCGTCTATTTCTGTCTCCAATTTCACTTAATACTATAAACTCAAGCAGTCGGGGCAATACGCGGTCGGGGCAATAAATATAAGAAGATATGCCTCCGATTGCGTGGGATTGAGGACAGAAATAGGTCATCTTGTTTCCATAAAACATAACATCACGACTGTACGAGTATTCTCTTTGGGTTTAGGCAGAGGTGTACGCATTTCATAACCACATTTCGCCAGTTATGTTTAAGTCCCATGTAATAGGGGGCGAGCCTATTGCCATCAACCGGACACACATCCAGACTCCGAGCTGCTACTGAGAAATTCCAGATGGAAAAACCCAATAACACTTTACCCGACCCGGGAATTGAACACACCTGTATGTAAGGATCGTAGCCGGTGGAGTTCTGTAGTTTCTGCTTACGCCCCAATGGAAGAAGGCGTGAGTTAATCTATACTTATATTATAAAGAATTTGTTTGTTTGTATGTTTGTAAGTAACTTACAAACTACCAGTCGGATTTAGAAAAATCTTTTTGCATTGGATAGCCCAATTCTTGAGAAAGATTATAGGCTCGCAGACGCTAGTGTATGTATGTAAAAAATAGACATTCGTTTATTTACAACGTCTATACTAAAATGCTAAAGCTGCAGTCTTTTCACAGCAACCTTACACCAATGAGAATAAAGATCACTGTGATGTAAAATCAGAGAAAAAATAACCGTTACAGGGGCTGTAGACGAAAAGTGGGGACTTATTTTGTTAACCTCATTTTTGTCCCACTGCTGGGCAAAGGGCTCCACTTTTTTTTCCAAACTTCTCTATTTTGAGCGATCTCTGGCAATCTTTGGCCACGGTAAAATATGCTTTACGAAATTTAGTATAAAAGTAGGTTTTGTGAGTCTGAAATGGTGAAAAATGACCTTTGGAACAGTATAATTCGTCAAACAAGTGTGTTTTCATGGCACAGCGAAGATTAATTATGTTAAATCATGAAAATATTAAGCCTTAGTCCGGGAAAATTTAATCTACGTGCTGAATTTATTCTCGATTTTCCCTTCATTACTACACTCGCCTATTTTGCTAATAATCGTATTAAACTTTCCACGAGTCTCGTTAGTTGCAGGTAAGAGGTGTTTAAGTGTTCAACAAAATGCAGTACCTAGGTAATTGGTGCTCAGGTTTATACGCAGCCGGAACGAACTTTTCGATCTGCACGGAATCGAGCGAGTTTAAAAACTTTTAACTCACTGTTTTATTGTTTGAACGGGTTTTCTATTTCTTTAAACCAATTTCAGAGAGGCAATTTGGAGTAAGAGTGAACGAAGTTTCTTAACACGGCGTGTGGTAAGAGTTGATTTGTAGAAATCGTCACGTAAGGAAAAAGCGTTATACCCCCTCTACGCGACTTTCTCTCTCTCTTTGTCTCTTTCTATTATATACGAGTGTGTGTGTGTATGAGCGAGCATCGCGTATCGCGGAATGGGGTCCCATGTTTATTTTATTTTTAACCTCCGACACAACAAGAGGGGTGTTATAAGGTTGACCGCTATGTGTGTCTGTCTGTGGCACCGTAGCTCTTAAACGGGTGAACCGATTTGAATGCGGTTTTTCTTTGAAAGCAGGTTTTCTAGCGATGGTTCTTAGATATATTTTATCAAAATTGGTTCAGCCGTTTGAAGATTATCAGCTCTTTTCTAGTTGATTAATGGATGTGAGTATCTTCCACAGGTTTGATCGATTTCAGCATATCAGTGAACCTTGTGTTTTGTTTGCGGATGATATATCCATTCTTGCCTCATGCGAAACTAATCTTAATGATAAATTAAATTCAATACTTGACGCTACAACTGATTGGATGATGGAACATAACCTAGAAATTAACTTTAATAAAACAAAAATAATGACATTTCACCCACGACAAAAAAAACCTATACATATAAACTTCAGTTTTAAGAATTACAAGTTAGAAATAGTAAATAAATTCACCCTATTAGGACTAGACATAGACACACACATAGATTGGAAGTCGCATATCCAGAAATTGAAAGCAAAATTATCAAAATTTTCTTACGCCCTTCGGGAAATTAAAAAAACTACCTACTTACCAAAAATAGAATTGTTTATGTTATTGTCATTGACTTTTATGCGAATGTGATAATTCAATTTTCATGTATGGTTTTGTTTTAATTTTTAGTTTTCTGTTACTTGTATTTTTAACTTAAGTACGTAGTATTATATTATCTGTGATTTAAGTATTAGCTATGTACCTATCTAAATCTAATAATAAATTTTGCTGTGCCCGACAGGGTCTACAATGGCTCTTAGCTTTAAGCCTTTTGTTAACATCTTGTTTTTACCTTGTGGAACGCAAATAAATGAATATGAATATGATTTGAAATTTGGTACTCTCTTACTTCAATGATATTAGGAGAACATAATAACCATGAATTGATGCTGCAGCATCACCTGGAATTTGCAGGATACCCAAGTCCCTTACCAACTTACAGCACAGATACCTATCGAGTTTGGGCTTATTGGAATGGTCTTAATAAATAGGTTATAGACAGATGATTTGATGATGTGAACAGGGTCTGGTGATGGAGTAGGAAAGAGAAATTAGGAAATGTTTGTGTGGGAGGTTTTTAAAATTTTAACTGTTAAAATTGTACTTGTACTTTTATCTTTTTCAAAACTTTTCCCGCATATATCAAATTGGATAGATACTTTAGAAGTGGAATGCTAGAAAACAGACTCTTTCGTAATTAGTTGGGTTGCCAAAATCTCAATTTTCAACAAAAAAATTCTTTAATTCTCAGAAAACTAATTAGGTATCCGAATTTTATACATTGTGGATAAAATTCGGATACCTAATTAGTTTTCTGAGAATTACAGAATTTTGTGTGCCGCGTTTCCTTGTGAACAACTTTAAAGGTATAGCTAGTGCAATCCACGAAGACGCGCCTCACTCCGCTCCGCGCTGTACTAGAGTTCAGCTTACAGTACAGTAATCGCGGAGTGGGGCGCGTCTTCGTGGATTGCACTATCTATAGGTACTGAAACTTTGAAATACAATGCACACTTTTGAAATGAATTGAAACTACTTTTGATTCCTTCTTCGAATCGTCAGAGCGGCTTATCATTCGTGTGTAAGTTTATTTTTATGTCTATGAAATGATACTGAAAATCAATCCAATTTTACAACATTTTAAGTAATACGTTTCCTTGTGAAGCTTTCATCAAGTGATCGCAATGGTCATAAACACCGGGGAGACAATACCAACTATTTTCCAGTAAGATTTATCGCAGTATTAGATTTGGTCAAAAACCCAACACTCGACAATAAATTCTAAGGAAACTTAGGCCCTGGTCCAATATTTAAAAAATCTCAGGCTCAGGTGTTTAGAAGTTATCCCATCATCTGTTACGACGCCTCATTGAGGTGGATAACAATTAAAATTCTATTCTGTCTCGTTAATGACAGTTGAAAGGTTACATATAGAATGTCTTAAATTTACTGGCTCTTTAGAAGATGCTTTTGAGAGGTGAAAGTTCGCGTAGAAAACGCCCACCTTTCTAATTTAACGGGATTAGGTCCCTTATTAATAAACATACTAAAAAAACATGCATGTATTTAATCGAACCTCAAATAATTCTTACTTTGGGGTCCTAAAAATACTAAATAACCCAGTAACTGCGACCCACTAAGAAGTAGCGCTCTCCGGCCGCTGCCGCGGCACCGCACGCTTCGCTCGCTTGGCTCGCGCGCGGATGGTCACAGTTCTCACATAACACATTTGATCGGGGTACCTTAGCTTATTACTGCAACCAACTGTGAGTAAAGACAAGAAAGTTTAAAAGAGGCTCATTTATTTAAAAAAGTGTGCATCATTAACAGCCCAAAAAGTTTTTAGAGGTTCATTAATTTAAAAAAAGCGTAAGTACATATTTAGAAAGTCGATGAGTTTTTAGAGGATCAGGTAAACATTTCCCGTTTTAAATAGTAAATTAAATATCTTTTGAGACCTTTGATATTGGTATGAAATACTTACCAACCCCATATAAAAAAAGAAAGGCTCAGCACCGTAAAATATGAACAAATTAAAAACTAACATTAAATTATAATATAGGATCATGTGTGCGTCACGGCCGCGCCAAATAGGAAGGGTAAATAGGTAATATATACGTCTTAACGTTAAGTCCTAATCATTACGTTGAAGTTTGTGTCATGTAAAGCCCGATTCAGACGTGTGTAATGTAATGTAACGCGAATTCTGCGTGTAATGCTCGTTCGGACTGGCGCTCGCGCTAATCCGTCAGCTGTCTGTTTTTAGCGCGAACACAAAGGCTCTTGCAGTCGATACACGATTTGCGTTGACTTTGTATGTCATCCCCACTATTCGCATTACATTACACGATACATTACAGTACACAGCAAAAATATGCATCCACTTAGCAAAATTAAAAAAAAAATGTCGGGGAATAACGATTGCAACTTGACTTAAGCCCTATGTAGTGTGGGACTGTGGGTTCCAAAATACTATATTCCTAAAAACATACAATTACAATCAATACAGTAGGAGAAAATAACTCTAAAAAGTTGATAATTGTATAAATATCAGTGCTCGTGACTGTACAGACCTGTGTAATGTAATCTAACGCGAATAGTATGGACGACATACTAAACGGGCACTGTGTTCGCGAAGAAACCGACAGGGCGAGCGTCAGCCAGAGCGTTACATGTACATAATACTTGTAATGCGTCCACACGCAGTATTCGCATTACATTACACGATAAATTGTGTCTGTACACGCCTTTAATTAAACTCAGCTCCATTCAGAAGTGAAACTACAAACGCAGACAATCTCAAGTATGCTTCACCATACTCGAAGTCTTTAAACCCGAGTGAGATGACTGTGGTGTCAGCCATGTTTAATGTTATAGTAGGTATGTTTGTACAATATAATGTACGGGTGTTATTTATTCATGTATCTTCTGAATAGCAGCTTTAGAGCCAAGTTTACCAAGGTCTTTCGGTTATTAAATTTTATGTTCGATCGGTTACACAGTGTCTATGGGGTAAATATACACTAACAGAGCTAGGTAAACTTGAACCTTACTAATTTGTTTTAAAAGAGCTGTGATGAGTGGATATGTCGGAGACGGGTTTGTGACTCTTTCGTTATTATCAGTGATATTTTAACTACTGTGGGCGTAGTGTGGGTAGTGTTGATTAGTGCGCAATAGAAAAACAGTTTGCAGTTCAGATCACATTATAATTTTCTATCAAATTAATCACACTAGCTAAATTATACACACACTGGGTGCGACGGCGTTTATTATAATCACAAATTAACACAATGATCAAAAATTACAATTAACACAATAACTGAGAACAACGAATCGATAACAGTTCCGCGACGTCTTAACTCCGATGCGATCCGAGGCTGAATGTCTCCTCGCCGTGGCCTTAAAACATCACGACTCTGTAGAAGCGCGCTTTTTGGTGTGGGTAGATCACTTGATGTCGCCAGTGGCGCGCTTGCGATTCGTTTCATGTCCATACTAATGACTGGATCCGACATAAAATATATATGAGTAGTAATTTATGTCAACTCTACGATTTTCAATCAATAACACTTTAAAATAGAAAATCTTATTTTTCAAACAACCACGCGTTTTTTGGTGTTTCCTTAAGAATCTACAACTTAGATTACCTACCGTTAACCTAGATACGATTTGTTCTGCCGTGAATCGAAGAAAACTGCATTTTATCGTTTGAATTCGCAAACTCATGCAGTGATCATTGCATTTTTATTCCTATTCTATATTAATATGCAAAGAGGTCTTTGCTTGCAGGAAGAAGATTACAGTGGTCTTGTTGAAAATAATATAAGATCTGCCAACGCAGGATTTACATAATCTGATCGTTAATAACCATAGTTTATTGTTAATTGAAACGGTTACACCAATTATATTAATTAACGTAGGGATTGAAACAGGTATTGTAAAAAAATCAAATACTTACTTATAATAGAGGACAACCTAGCATACTTACTCTCGCAAAATATCAGACATACACGCATACTTCTGCTCCATTCATCAGCAAACAGATCACATTCAGGATTAAACCAACCACCAAGAAGCAGAAAGAACCATAAAGATAAATGATAAATGATAGATAGATAGATAGATAGATTCATTTATTTGCCTGAAATATGGTATTTTACAGATTTTATAACAAATACACAATAGTTCTACATATTCCGCCAACTAAATTCGGCATGCAAATTTTGTGACAATAACAATGATTCTAATTTAACAAAATAATTAAATTCCAATGTCAGAAAAAATAAGTACTAAATCAAGAATTGTCTAAATTATCAAATTACAAATGTCAAATAAAAATAACAATTACAAATTTTCTAAAAATCGACTTACAAAAATAAAAATTAAATTGGAAATTAAATTACAAAATATTATGTCAATAGCTTAAAATAAAAATGTCAAATGTAATTTACATGTCCTGCAATTTTCCTATTTGTTCTAGAATTCATAAATTCTTTAATACTATAAAAACAGTTTTCTATCAGCCATGCTCTGAGATGCTTTTGAAATAGACTGGTTCGCAGTTCTCTAATATCCTTCGGAATATTATTAAATATCTGTATTGCCATTCGACTCGTGTTTTTATGGCAGTACGCTGTTCTACATCTTGGCATTGCTAATTTTGTTGGATCCCTTGACATTTTGCCCACCTTATAATTATTGAGGCTATCGGCTTTACTGAATAGGTGATGATGTTTTTTTACAAATACTCCCATTTCCAATATGTATAAGCATGCTAATGTTAATAAACTGTGTTTTTTAAAAATAGGTTTGCAAGAATCTAATGGGTCTGCACCAAACACAGCTCGTAAACATTTTTTTTTGCACAATAAATGCCTTATTGATGTCAGTGGAATTACCCCATATAATTAAGCCGTATCTTAACACAGATGAGACATATCCATGATAGGCTAACAGCGCGGCATTACGTCCAACAGTTTTCCTAAGATTTCGTAGTGCAAATGCAAAACTGTTTAGCCTATTGCATATATTTTCCACATGTTTTTTCCAATTACAATTTTTGTCAATTACTATGCCTAAAAATTTCGTATGGTCAACTTCTTCAATTTCATTATCACCTCCAATAATTTTCATTGCTTCATTTGTCATTTTGTAATTAGAGAAATTAATATATTTTGTTTTGGAAACATTCACACATAAATTATTTTGTTCAAGCCATTCTATTACAGCTTCTATTGCAGCATTAATTTTATCCTCAAATTGTTCATTTTCACTATCTTTATTTATTATCATCGAGATGTCATCTGCAAACAACACGCACTTATTGCTCGTCACTGTTGGCAAATCATTAATGTAAAGAAGAAAAAGCAATGGCCCCAAAATACTACCTTAAGGCACACCATATGTATTGGTCCTGTATTGAGATTTATACGTTATCACTTCTCTGTCTTTGTTAACGCCTAAAATTTCAACCCGTTGTTGTCTATTCGTTAAGTAATCTTTTAGCCAATTTAACGCTTTTCCTCTTATTCCGTAACTCTCACACTTTTCTAACAGTATATCATGATTTACTAAGTCAAATGCTTTGGTCATGTCGAAAAATATTGCAGTGACCGGTATCTTCTTATCTATATTCTCCGTGATCGATTTTATTAGTTGATAACAAGCTAGTGCGGTTGACTTTCCTCTTTGAAAACCATTTTGTTCCGTACTTATTACATTGTATTTGGATACAAATGAGACAATTCGATTATACATTGCTTTTTCGTATATTTTTGAAATTATAGGTATTAAGGTCACTGGACGATAATTGTCTAGATCATGTTTATTTTTTTTTTTAAATAATGGTTTTACAACTGAGATCTTTAATTTGTTCGGGTACTTTTCTTCAAAGAAACTTAAATTAACAAGATGAGCTATTATAGGAGACAATATATCGGCGCATGATTTTATTATGTGGGTGGAAATGTCATCATATCCCACTGCGTTGGTATTATTTAGTGATTCAATTATTTTATTGATTCCATTGGGGTCGCAAGGTTCGAGATATAAACTATTACTTACATTGCTAGTGTTTTTTGTAATATTGTTTTTATTTTTCTTTTTGGTTATGTCTATATTTGTAGCATCAATGAAGTGATTATTGAAAGCTTCCGCTATTTCTTCAGGTTTTTTTATGGTAGCGCCCTTGAGTTTAATGGCTTCTATAAATTGTGAATTTGTACATTTAGGTTTATTTTTAATTAATTTCCATGTTGCTTGACATTTGTTTTTTGCTTTCAAAATAACTTTGCTAGAAGATTGCTTTCTGGCCACGTTAATACACTTTTTTAATATTTTGGCGTATTTATTATAAAACAATTTATTTTCCTTAGATTTATTTTCATGATATTTTGATTTTAGATATCTTTTAGAGAGGCAAGATTTTTTTATACCTTTAGTTATCCATCTTAAAGTAGGTGTTTGATATTTTACTTTTATTTTTTGCAAAGGGAAATTTAATTTATATAATAGGCAAAAGGTTTCATGAAAATTATTAAAAGCTGTATTAGGATCTATTTCATCATAAATATCTTGCCAATTCAGGCTCAAGAGGCGTTCTCTAAATTTTTCAATGTATTCTTCATTATAATTCCTCTTGTAGATGAAACAATGCGATGGAGCATGCTTATTCGATGACATTTTTGATGTGAATGTCAACATCTGAGCAGTATTATGGTCCGATAGATGTAATTCACATGTTTCTCCTGAAGAGTCTGGTATATTAGTGATGATGTGGTCAATGCAAGAAGTATGTCGAGTCGGAGTATTTATCTTTAAAGTCATGTTACAGTTTAAAAGTATTTCTTTTAGTGCAGTGGCATTTTTGTTAGTCGTACTGGTATTTATGTTTAGATCTCCTACCAGTATAATTTTTTTGTTATTTTTGCCACTTAGTTTATGCAATAGAGACTCGAGTTTATTAAAAAATATTGCAATATTCGAATTGGGTGTCCTATAAACACATACAATAATACAATTATAACGTGGTATTTCTATGCCACAACACTCAAATACCTTATCTACTGCCATTTCTTTACATAATTGAATTATTTTGTATTCTAAGAACTGTTTAATTAAAATACATACGCCACCCCTCTTTTCCGTATTTCGTGAGTATGAAGTTGCAAGTATGAACTCATTAATACTTATATTTAATTCATTATTATTACTAATAAATGTTTCTGAAAAACATAATATATCTACCTCTTTGTGACTGTCCTTAAACTCAGTTAAACATATTTCAATCATAGAAAGTTTATTCAATAACCCTGCAATATTTTGGTGCAGTAGTCGTATGTTATGGTTAGGAGTTTCAACCTTACTATTATGTTTTCTCTTACTACTCTCATTGATAGGAACGAAAAAACTGTTTCTTTCTTAACTTAGTACAGTTCTCTGAATTTGGATCCTCAATATCTATAGGGCAAGGGTTTGTACAAATGCCAAGATAGCACTTTAGATCGTCAAAAATATTCTTCATGCCATAGTTATTGAGAACTCCACGGTGCTTATAAAACATTGACTCATCGTATGTCAGATTTAAATTCGAATCAAATATCATCGCGTAGTCATGAGTACAAATATCATGGTATAATAAATTACTAAATGTTTCTATTCTGGAGTTAAACATAGAACAAAATCCATCAAATTTGTAGGTCGGTAAACAGAGCAAAATGTTAGTGTGTTTTAATGTCAATAATATACTCCTTAAACTAATAATTAAATTAAAGTAGTTGTCAGTTTTCCTAAAATCTTTCTCTCCTATAAAAATCAAACAATAGTCATTCTTTGTGTAGTTTAACAATTTTTGTTCCAGGTGATCTATCAACTGTACAATTCCACAATTTGTTGATACGTAATGACAGATATTATGATTGGGGAAAGTACTCTGTGCTATAGCTAATACCTTATTTGTTTTATTACTACTTATTAGACAAAGTCTGCGCTGCTGACGTACCGATAAGGTTGGTTCTAATAAGGTACTGGTAACGCCATCTATTTGCTGGTTTTCCTCTTCAAGTTCTTTGTAAGTAGGAGTGTCACTGCAAACTTTATCCGGAAGTCTACGTGGTGATGGTATGTTGCTGGTGGTATCATCTATTATCGCTTCAGTAGTTTCATTGAGCCCAAGATCTATGCAACTGTTGTTGAATGCCTCCTTAAAAGATTTATTTAGGTTTCTTGAGACCCTTTTCTTTTTTTTGCTTTCACTCATTTTACTATTTATTCCTTTAATTTTTGTCTCTGAGCATATTTCTCGTAAATTTTTAGATTTGTTCCTTTCTTTATTCAAAGCAATTTTTAGCGTAGTGTTCTCTGCGTTAAGGCCTTCTATTTCCTTGTGTGCACTGTCTAACTCGCTTTTAAGTTGGATTATTTTCCCTTTTAAATCTTCTATGTCACTATCATATGCAGTTGACAAATCCGGTAAGCTATATCTTCTAATCATTTCAGAATTTGTTGACTCGAAAGAAATATCTAGTGAGTTATTTGCAGTAGTTTTGTGTCGACGAATTGTTACATTTTCTTCTTCCATTGTGAAATTAAATTGATAATAAATTAACTAGGCAAATTATTTATTTTATTTTTCCGTTATTTGTGTAGGTATTTCTACCAAATAGTAAATAAATATTTTATGTGGCAACACTACTGCTTCTACTACTGTTCAATAGAGCCAAGATTGGCGCTAGTAGTAACTACGTAGTTCTTCCGCTCGTCACAAGTATGTGTGTGGCGTTAGTAGTCGCACAAAGTTCAAAGTTCACTTTTGAATATTTTTTCGTAACGTTTTCTAATGTAGATTCAAGTTTCTTGCAAATATTAAATATTGAACAAAACAAAATTTTCTTCTAAGTTTACTGTTTGCTAACGCAGCTGGTAAAGTTCTTGAGAGCACTGAATATTTTTTGTTATTATTTAGCACTAAAATTGGTTTCTACGCGAACTTCGTCGCATTAGTGATTTCACTGATTTCACTGAACGTCGATTGACACAAATAATATAGCTTGGAGATTGTAGTCCGTTTTTTTTTTTTTTTATATTTATGATAAATAAATGATTGAAAGATAAATGATTTTATTTCTGTAAGTAGGTTTGTACAAACACTTTTACACGTCAATATGTCTAGTCTCTTTTAAAGTCCAGACATAATCTTGGTCAGATCATGTGAAGGTCATGTGGATTGGTGTCTGAAGTGGTC
The DNA here is from genome assembly GCA_963680765.1 of Agrochola lychnidis. Taxonomy (NCBI): domain Eukaryota; kingdom Metazoa; phylum Arthropoda; class Insecta; order Lepidoptera; family Noctuidae; genus Agrochola; species Agrochola lychnidis. The sequence goes on along the minus strand of OY796855.1, from coordinate 26,471,540 downwards.
TTTAGAGGAAAGCATCACACAGATTGAGAGGGTCTGTCCAGTCAGTGCACGCATTTGTCAGTTATCGTGTAGCTCAACTCAGAATTTAAGGAGCTCAACGATTCGACGAACAATACCAAAAAAAGGACATTTGTGTAGGCCACATAAATTACTCAAACTGTCAGACCATGATTAAAACTAACTGAGAAAAAATTAAAAACAAAACAAAAAGGAATGACCCATATAGTCTTCACATTCACAATAATTAAAATAATATAATACTTTAAAAGTAAATATTCATGTCATTGTATATATAAAAATCATTAATGTCAATGTGTATATAAAAAAAAAAAAACCCAGAAATAATCTTGGTCATAGCATTTCATTTGAGGACCATGTAGATTTGTGTCTGAAATGGTCTTTTGAGGAAAGAACCATACAGATTTGAGTGGACCTGTCCAGTCAGTGCACGCATTTGTCAGTAATCGTGCAGCTCAACTCAGAACTTAAAAGGAGCTCAACGATTCGACGAACAATACCAAAGAAAGGACATTTGGGTAGGCCGCATAAAGTACTCAAAACTGCCAGATTATCATTAGTAGTAACTGAGAAAAATAAATAAATATATATACATGAGCTACATAGTCCTCACATTCACAACAATTAAAATAATAATAATGTTATACTTAACAAAGTAAATATTCATGTCATTGTGTATATAATTTTGAAGTTTGCAAAATAAACAAAGTTCCAAAAGTAAAAAATAAAAGTAATAATTGGAGCAGCTCAATCCCAAGCCTTTTTGTCCTCAATGTAATCTTTAACGGTATAAAAAGCTTTCTGGCACAACTTACGTTTAATGAATGATTTGAATTTATTAAGGCTTAGATCTTGTACGTGGCTTGGAAGTTTATTATAAAAGCGTATACATTGACATATGAACGATCCACCTATTTTTTTGAGCCTTGTTGGGGGTACAACAAATTTGTGTTTGTTCCTAGTATTTATGTTATGGATATCACTGTATTTTTTAAACAATTTTATATTTTTATGGGCATATAAAAGATTATCAAAAATATACTGCTAACACTCGTTTTCTGAATTTGATGTTGAGAACTTGACAGAGTATAGATACTATAGCAATACATAAGGTAACTCCTACAATGTAGTTCGCAAAATACAAAAAATTCTTACGTTTTTTTGCAAATGTATTATTTCGCAAAAGTAGTTTTTTTTTGTTCAATTTCTCAATTCAGAAACCGGGTGTTAGTCTGAGGTATGTACCACCAAGTAGCCATAACGGTGAGTAAACGACGTTCAATCTAGACGACATTGCCACAGAAATAAAATTTCTGATTATTTATAAGATAAAAAAGCTCGGGATTGAGCTGCTCGCTCTGCTAAGCCTTGTGATAAAACCATAAAACTAGACATTTTAATTATTATGTAAAATACTCGCAATATACCAATTTTATATACACACTAGCTTTTTCCCGCGGCTTCGCTCACGTGGAAGTCGGAAACATAATACCGGAATAAAAAGTATCCTATGTGTTAATCCAGGTTATAAACTACACTATTAGACTTTCAAGAAAAACTAAAAGAAAACCATAAGTATTTAATTTATACACAACAAATCATAGATATTTTTACAATTAAAACTAAAAAGAGTATTTGCTTATGTTTTTAAATTAGTTCAACCTTTTTTGAATAAAATCGGATTGAGTTTTCAAACATGTGTCAAAATAAAATCAAAAGCACTAAGGAGTATTGATATCAACTTCGAAGCAAATCACCGCCAAAATAACTTTCTACCCCTTTTTAACCCCGTTAGGGGATGAATTTCAATAAAATACGAAATACGTCTTCTATCAATTCTGTTAAAAAAGGTTTTTACAAAATTTTAAGTACATTGGACCAAGGAATCACGTTGTCCCATACAAGCTTTGCCCCCCTTTTTCACCCTCTTAGGGGTAGAATTTCGAGAAATCCTTTCTTATCGGATGCCTACGTCATACAAAGAACACACCCTCCAAGTTTCAGGTCTCTACGATCAGCGGTTTAGGCTATGCGTTGATCCGTCAGTCAGTCATTCAGGACAAAGCATTTTATATGTATAGATTGACATTGTTGAAAGTTATATTCAAAATGATATGATTACTTTGTAAAGTATTGTATTAGGATTTTAATTATTGTGAATGTGAGGCGAGAGCGGGATAAGTTATTTGATAATTTCCCACCCAAAAAAAAAAAGGGCTATGTGGATATTATTATTATTTCTCAGCTAGTTCTAATGATGGTCTGGCAGTTTGAGTAGTTTATGCGGCCTACCCAAATCTTATTTAGTAATGTCTTTGTCATTGAGTTGAGCTCCTTAAGTTCTGAGTTGAGCTCCACGATAACTGACAAATGCTTGCACTGACTGGACAGATCCACTCAAATCTGTGTGGTTCTTTCCTCAAAAGACCATTTCAGACACTAATCTTCATGGTCCTCATATGGCCTGACCAAGATTTTGTCTGGACTTTAAAAGAGACTGCGACCTCTGAGTTTGTTTCGGCTTCTCTTCCCAGAGTAGTCAGATAGGAAACGCCGAACTCGTCCAGCTTTTTGTTTAATGTGACGTGTAAAAGTGATTCCGATTTTCTATTACAGAAAATAATAATAATGATGTTTAGTAATCAGGAACAAAATACACGAGGTGTAGGTACATTTTGTTAAACGACGTTTTAACAGAGCAGGCACGATTACTTGGCATACGTTTCTGGGTTTGATTCCCGGGTCAAGAACAATGACGCGCGGGAAAAATGACATTGTGGTAGCGGCACGATTAGTATACATGCCTTTTCACGTCGCTTTGTATTCTTCAGCGCGAAGGAAATGACCTACATAGGTAATTTTGTATCCATTCTCGAAATTAAGGGAATGAGATTGTATTTTTTTGCATTTCCTTTCAAAAGACATAATGGATGAAAAACCTTGGTCGTTTGTGGCTTGTTGAATCAATTGAATACGTCGATTCATCATCAGATTCAGATTCAGATTCGTTTATTTGCAAAAACATGTGTATATAATATACATGGTATGATGCTTATTATAGGTGTAACAAAGTATTTTTTGGCTCAACATGTTTGACCATGGCTGGTGTACAAATTTGGTCGAAAGACAATAGGATTTTAAAATTAAGATAGGTACAATGAACAGTAATATAAATAAATCAACAATTAACAATAATATTAAATTAAATAACGTCAATAGTCATCATTCAAAATAAATAGATTAGATTCAGTCAGTGTCTTCAGAGGGATTTATCATTTAAAAATTCATTAATATTATAATAAGCTTTTTCTGTCAGTATTTTTTTAAATGTTTTCTTAAACTGGTCTATATTTAATTTCTTAACACATTTAGGGATATTATTGTAAATTTTTGGCGCTCTGCATACAACGCATCATCATTTCAGTCGAAAGATGTCCACTGCTAGACATAGGCCGGGCCAAGCACCGCCGCTTCGACCGGTTCTGTGCTTTCCGCATCCAGCGGATTCCTGCGGCCTTCACAAGGTCATCGGTCACATGGATTATTGAGCAGTAATTGGACTGATTATGCGGTTGTCCAGTACCTTCTATTCTACGAATTGAACGGGCAAATTACCAGACAGTTAAATCATGTTTTTTTTTGTCTTCTTCTTTAACAAAGATTCGAGATGTGATTGGTATCCACCAACCTGCACTGGGCCCGCGTAGTGAATTACGGCCCATTCCCTCTGGCAGAGAGGAGGCCTGTGTCCCAGCAGTGGGAAGTTATAGGCTGATTTTATGCGTTGTAGAAATACGAAACGCTTTGGAAGCAATCGCCGCTTGACTAGTCTAAGTTAGTCAACTTGTTACTGCGGACTTTATGTATCTCCTTTTTTGTTGAGTATCCCTCAGTGTCCTTTCCATCTATCGTTTGATACTATGAATCCATTATGTTTTTACTCCAACCTTTATACGGTTCATATTTATTTGACGTTTGAATGGATTGAAAATGTCTTTTGTGTTTGGTTTTATTGCAATGATTTATTGTTCTGTGGCTCCAGTTTGGTTTGGATGTTAAGCTTGTGCGGATGCAATAGAACCGGATACAAATGTCACATGGATACGGGTAGACATGGCTCAGAAAGGATGATCCATCGTTTTATTTATACGTGATACTATGATGTTTGTTCTATTCGGTGGCTGAAATGTTTTGTGGAAATCGGTTGTATGGGCGAGGAATAAGGAAAATGTCGTGAGGAAAGTTTTGAGTATGAATGCGGATGGTTATAAGAGTATGGCAAGACCTAAGAAACGATGGATGAATTGTGTAAAAGATGATTTATGGCTAGAAAGAGAGTGACTACCGAAAAAGACGACTAATAAAGAAGTAGGTATGGAAGAAAAAGACTTGTGACGTCGACCACAAATAAATTGAGTAAAGGACAGGAGAATCACAATGACCACGAAATCAAAAGGGCACTAAATAAAATATTAATAGAAAAAAGTTAATACACAATTGACGAATTTCTTAATGATGAATCACTGACTGATTGACATGCTAATATAATCCATTTGACTTATTTATTTTTTGATTACTGCTACTTTTTTGACATTTGACATTTTTTGTATTAATTTGACATTTACAGTAATTTGAACGATTTGACATTAATTTTTATTATGTATTGTTAAAATTTCCTACTTTTTTATTTAAATTTAATATGTCTTTAAATTTGTGTAAATTAACATGATTTGCATGCTCATGTGACGGTAGAATATGGAAGACTTTCTTAATAAAACATCAATGTAATAATTACCCATGTTTGCAAAGTAATAAATGATTTGATTTGATGTTCGTCCTGATACATTGTGGGTATACTCTTCTGTATAGGATGTAGTATTTTGGGTACTGTTAAGATAAAGAGATAAAGATACTTTTATTTGTTCAAACATGTGTAACATGATACATGAATATGCAAATATAGATGGAAAAATAAGTTTACCAGTCCAATATATTTTGCCTCACTCGGCGTACAAAATATTTATACGTTATTAATTAAATTGGCAATTATAAATTAATTATTAATGACAGTTTCTTATATAAAATTAGAGTCAAATGCAAAAATATAGTCAATAATTAAATATACAATTAGAGTTAGTACTTACAAAAAGTAGTCAATATTAATTCCAGATAAAATATGTCATAATAAATCAAATCAATAGTAAAATTCAATATTTGTCATTTAAAAAGTCAACAATATTATGTAGCACTTATCAGTAAGAAGTTTTTAAGTATTTTCTTAAATAAATTAATATTCAATTGCTTAATGTCATTCGGAATTTTATTGTATACTAGATGACCGGACAGACGTTGTCTTGTTTCTCTAGAACTTGATCGCAGCGCCACCTACCAGTTCCAATTGTGAATCTAAACCATTCCCAGATCCCCTTGAACACACACAAAGAATTTTATCAAAATCGGTCCAGTCGTTTGAGAGAAGTTCAGTGACATACACACTCACAGAAGAATTATATATATAAAGATAACGGGGCCATGCATACAACACTTTTACTTAGAAGTGCTGTTTTGGCCGAGTGTCACTGCACCAAAAGTCTATATATACTTCTCACGTCTGTACATCCACAATGTATAGTCTATACACCGCTACCTTTCGCTTCTGTAAATATCAGCGTGATGTTATTATCTGAAACACTATGTATTTGACCTTTGAATGAGAAATAAAGCTTTGGTTACGGAACTATCGATGGAAGACGTAGTGGTTAAGATTCATATATTTGAAAGAGAATACGTGACAAGCGTATCAATCACCTTTTACGCAGAAGTTCTAACAATTCAATACGATACTTTGGCAGCACTCCCAAAGGATTTTATTACTAGAAATCTTTGAAATTGATCCATTTTTAGGGTTCCGCAGTAAAAAAGAAACCCTTATAGTTTCCGTAGTAAAAAAGGAACCCTTATAGTTTCGTCATGTCCGTCTGTCTGTCTGTCTGTCCGCGATCTAGCTCCGAGACCCTTAGTACTAGAAAGCTGTAATTTGGCATAGATATACATATTAATTACGTCAACAAAGTGGTAAAACAAAATTATGAAAAACATTTTTTTTTAGGGTATCTCTCATACACGTAAAGTGGTGATGTTTATTTTTTATTTTTTTAATCCATGGTGAGGGGTATCATTGGAAAGGTCCTTCAAAAATATTGTGAGTTTGTGGAAACCATTTTTGGATTCAGGGATTCGTTTGCGAAATATTAAGCTTTAAAGTGCTAATTTTTGTTAGAGTCAAGTGTCCCCCCCCCTGCCGGCTAAATGGTTGGTTTTGGGTGTGTAAAAAAAATCACAACAGTAGTTTATATAACGAAATTAAAAGGAAAACTATCATAGCTAAGTAGGCTCTATAGGTTAACGAGTAATAATCAACCAACTTAATTTTGCAGTTGCAAAAACATGTTTTCCCATACATTTCGTATAGGAGAACATATTTTTCAACTACAAAGTTAAGTTTGTTTTTGGGATAAATTCATCCAAACTACGGAACCCTTCGTTGTGCGTGGTCCGACACGCACTTGGCCGGTTTTTATTGCTATTTCAGATTATAGGTAGGTACGTTTGTATTCAAAATGGTTTAATACTATCTGTAATTTTATTCACATCTCTCTTCCTAGATATTTAAAATTGATTTGACGTAAGTAACACATGAGAGCAGTGGTGGCCCAGTGGTAACGGCCGCGACTTACGAGTTGTAGGTCGTAGGTTCGAACCCAGACAGGCGCTTTACTTTGTGTAAATTATTTCATCACCACTAACGGCACGAAACCGGCATGTCCTAGAACCGAAAATTCGAAGACATGTGACATCTACCAACCCGCACTGGGCCCGCGTGGTGGATTACGGCCCACTCCCTCTCACAGAGAGGAGGCATGTGTCCCAGCAGTGGGAACATTTATAGGCTGATGATGATGTTGATGAAGTAACACATAAGCTTTGGTTTTCTAGGAAACTGGTTCCGTCATATTATAACAGCCGTCATAAAAATCTGTAATTTTCACCATTAAGTAACATAGGTGACAAAAATCGCTCTATTTATTTTGGACCGTTCACTAGGAAAACAAAGCCTAACGCTTTACGACGTATGGCGGATGAAAATATCATGACGAGTCTCAAGTTAGCAGTTTAAATTCGACAAAACGCAATAAACGACTGGAGATCAATGCTTGTTCCCTGTCTTTGATATCGTTTGCCCCGCAGTGATTGGATGGCTGCAAGGATGCTCAACAACATACAGAAAACATCAAAAGGCATCACGACCCGACGTGATAGTATTAGCGAGGGCCCTGATTGAGAGGGGAAGGACGTGAGCGAATTACTGTAAAGTGACTGCGAAAAATATCTACTGCGTGTTTATGTACACAATCTTCCTCATGCGGTTGTAAGGCAGTGCGCAGACTTGGGTTAAGAGTCTCTTTAGACAGACCGTACATAACCTAGACTGATTGTCTCAGGTTACGAAACCAATGATGGCGCAAAAAATACAATAGACGTGGATATATTTAGAAACCTGTTCCGCTTAGCCATTTCTAAACAGCCATAAAAAACACTAAAAGAAATCGACACGTGTTTCAACTCTCAGCGAGGCATCCTCAGGATGACAATTGACTTGTCACGAACCCAAACACGGCATGTTGCCACACCAAGCGCTGGACGCAGAGTGAGCCAAGACTTTAGTGGTTAAAACTGCGAGATGCAGCATTTTTTTTAGCTAGTGCATCTCGCAGAACGACAAAAGTCAATCGCAATTTCAACAACTAAAGTCTTGGCTGCTTAACCGGACTTTCTTGTGGGTGCCTTAAGCTGCTACACTTAAAGCCTCCAGCCAGGAGTGAGCCATATCGCCCGTGAAACCCACTTATATACTGCTCGGTTCACTTCGGCTCGGGCCGTTATCAGCACGATTAGTGGGTTTGACGGGCGATAAGGCTTACTCTGCGTCCAGCGCTTGTTGTGGCAACACGCCGTGTTCGGGTTCGCGACAAGTCAATCGTCATCCTGAGGATGGCTCGTTGGGAGGTGAAACACGTGTCGATTTCTTTCAGTTTTTTAAGGCTCTTTAGTAATAGCTAAGCGGAACAGTTTACTAAATATATCCACGTCTGTTGTATTTTATAATGGATTTCCGCAAGGTCACGCCTGAATCAATTAACTATCAATGATGGCGCACAAACTCGCAAAAAAAGAGGTCACAGTGATATGTATTAGTCGAAATTCTACTGCTAAAACATTTTTACAAAATACAAAACTAAGATAAATTACATTTTATCTTGTTATTATTAATGTTATTCTAATTTTATCTGATTTTGTCCAATTCTATAAAATTTTGCCTAGTTTTATGTAATTTAACCTTTGTTTTAAGGGGGAAGCGTCAGGGTAGCCCGCGAAATTCAAATTTTCTTACGTTTTTTGCATTTTGCAGGTCAGTGTCAGGTTTTATGTTGATTAAAATATGATTCGCGGCTGTAACAAATATGGTTTTACTCAATTATAATCACTACAATCAGCAATTACAACTCCATAAGTTAGCAAAGGTGTCAAATGTCATGATTTCATGAAATCATGATATTTGACACATTTATCTTCTTCTTAATCACTATTGCTGTTTGTAATGATTACAATTGGGTAAATTCATATTTGTTACGACCGCGAATCATATTTTAATCAACATAAAACCTGACACTGACCTACAAAATGCAAAAAACGTAAGAAAATTTGAATTTCGCGGGCTACCCTGACGCTCCCCCTTAAGTTTTCATGTTTACTTGTATTAACCGATAATTTGTATGTGGCGTAAACTAAGAATATAAATTGGTTTGTAATAAAAATAAGATGACTAAATGGCTAGAAAGGGGTGTGAATCTGTCTCTTATATACAAAACTGCTTTGACATCTGTGTACGCTCTGTCTAACCCTAAGGTGAACGACAGTACGTTCAACCCACTCCAACTCGGTAACCCTTAACTTTATTAATGAAGTTAACCCTGTTTACTTACTAGTATTAACTTAGTTTGAGAGGTTGTCCGGAAAGCCAATAATAAACAACCTGAAACTAGTTATCTTTAACAAATTCGGAATAAAGAAGATGTGTTTCAAACTCAAACTCAAAGCATTTATTTCAAATAAACCAATTACAGGTACTTTTGAATTGTCAAGGGCTCGGTCAGTCAGGAAAATGAAGCTAGTTGCCCATTCCAAAGCGTAGTAGGTACCTATGGAGAACAATGAGCAAGAAACTCTTTTAAATCAAAATGTTGTTACAATATATTGGTTATATCATTATATCTGTATAATTGAGTCTGTCACCTCTTTTACTGAAAAGACTTAGATTTTTCCTTACATACATGATGTTTTCATAGATATATTGACAAGGTACCATCATGATGTTAATATCTTTAAACAGTTCCCTTGGAGAATCGCGTCTGCGGAGGCCATATATTGCTCTGATGGCTCTCTTCTGCAGAATAAAAATAGACTCGATATCTGCAGCCCGTCCTCATACTAAAATACCGCAAGACATGATACTATGGAAGTAACTGAAATAGACTAGCCTCGCGGTATCTACATCAGTAAATTGACGGATTTTTCTCACAGCATTTATGCTGCTGAACTTAGCCGTCCTGTAGAGGACCCCATTGCAGCCTTGAATCGAGCGTGATTCCCAAGAAAACAGTTTCAGATGTCAGAGGGGCAATTGCTGTATTTTTAAGATTTTTCGCATTCTAATCTGTCTCAATCTGCAAAAAATACCACGAATATTTACATTTTTGATAAATTTTCGACATTGATCGTCGCTGAGAATGCTGAGATGAGATTGCGACTTGCGATTTTAAATGTTATTAATTGTGGAATTTGGCCTTCTGAAGACGCAGTTTAAATGAACATAACATCACACCTGCATTCCCCAAAGGGTTAGGCAGAGGTGTTATAGATACACATACATTTCGCCAGTTATGTTTAAGGCCCATGTAAAAGGGGGGAACGCTATTGCGGTCAACCGGGCACAAATTGCTACTAAAATTCCAAATGGAAAAATCTAATAACCCGGGAATCGACGCCCAGCACTAGTGCTTGCGACCACTAGACTAACGATACATTTTAAATTAAATTTAAGCGTAAAGGGTTAGCTGTCTATTGCAAATCTACACACTCTTGCCTCATGGCATATTTTAACTCAATGCGTTAAAATATGCCATGAGGCACGAGTGTGTAGATTTTATACTTACTTGTAACGTAGCGACCCCCAATCCCCAACGTTAGTGCGTTTTATCTAAGTAATTTTTTATTAAAATGATAAAGCAAAAATACGTGTTTAATATTTTTTTACTATCTGACTGACGGACTAAATAGAATTTCTTTTGTTTACCAGGCATCAGCCCTATTACAGCTATATAACAAAAAGTATACACAAGTGCAATTTGCAAAGTAATTAAGTTCGATTAGCTGTCAGCAACAAGGTCGATACAGTTATTAATCATGTTAATTAAAAAATGTTTCAATAAAAATTTCATAAAAACATCGCATTTTTATTTTCTATTTCCAACGACGACTTTTTTTTATTATGACTCCAATATTGATTATAAAAAATAACAACATAAACATAATATACAAAAAGACTTTTACTTTAAAAGTGCAAAATGGAAACTCGTTCGTTCTGCCTAGCCTTTTTCCAACTATATTGGGGTCGGCTTCTAGTCTAACCGGATGCAGCTGAATACCAGTATTTTACATGGAGCGACTGCCTATCTGACCTCCACAACCCAGTAACTGGGTAATACGATACCCTTTGGTAAGACTGGTTGTCAGACTTTCGGGCTTCTGACGACCCGTAACGACTGTCAAAGATCCACGAATGACAGCCGGGACCAACGGCTTAACGTGCTTTCCGAGGCACGGAGGAGTCTCGGTATGTAGAAATGGTCACCCATCCACGGACCAACCCCGGCAAGCGTAGCTTAACCTGACAGATTGACCCGAGCGACTGTTAGTACTTAGCCACGAGCTCCTCATGGAAAATGGAAACTATTCATTTTTATTCATTTAACATTATTCAATAAATCTATAGGTATCTATAAATATTATAAAACATAGTCGCTTCTTCTAAAGTCAGTTCAGTTTTCATCATCATTTATAGAATTTGTTCCGGAAAGTTTTTGTGTAAAATACTTTAATATTAAACTTAAATATAAAAAAGAAATCTCGGCTTTATAACAAGTCATAAAAACCGTGCGGCGGCGGCTTGCTAATTACTTATGATACAATGTCTAGTGGCTAAAGCATTACTGGTGAGTGAGTGATTATAAGTATTTACCCTAGAAAACCAAACTGGTCTTCAGATGAATTTCAAACTTAAACTATTGTGCCATAAGTCCAACATTGCCAAAGGAATCGACTAACTAAGGCATTTCTAAGTAACAGGTTCTTGTTCTCCTTACAACAATAAAATTTGATTGAAAAAAATCAATATTATCGAAGACAAATGTAAAAAAAAATCTAAGTTCTACTAACATACAACTTTTCGTCTACCTACTGTACCTACCCACATTTGGACAGTAATACCTACTAGCAGTATATGTACTTGTTCTCACTATAAAATAAATAAAATAAAAATATTTTATTGTCAGGCATCAAGGCCCATAGGGTGTTAGTATTACATTTGACTTAAAAAACTATATTAGTAGATATTAGATAACATGCAGGAACACAAAAAGAAGAAAGAAAAATAAAAATCATAATGACAGGAAGGTTCAACAAGCCTTGTTGCCAACATGAAGCTTGGTAAACCTCCCCATTGTAGGCCCATCCAGCCTTTCTGCAAAAACCCTCAGAACGCTGTTGCTGCTCCCCCTCACCCGGAATATTACGGAGGCAACTTTCTTACGCATTATCGCAAAGTAGTCGTCAGTGTGCGCATCAGCGAACATACCAGACGCACTACAGTATGGTGGAAGCCTCAACAGCGCCCTGAAGGCATTGTTATATTGAATGCGCAGGGCATTGTCTGATTTTAGGGTATGGTTATCCCAAAGACTGCTGGTGTAAAATATTTGGCAGTAGGCCTTAAAAAGAGTTAGTTTCACGGGGACTGAACAACCATGAAACCTTCTGCAGACCATATTTCCCCTCACAGCCAGTGCCCTGCGCTCCCTTTCCATATCCAAGTCGTCTTTTAATTCCTCAGTAACAATGTGGCCCAAATATTTAAATTGGCCAACTCTCTGCAAAGGTGAACCATCTAATTTTACAGGAGGAACAATACTAAACGTTGTAAAACAATGAACAACATGACTCTCGTTGCCTGGATTTATCTTATTGTCTCTTGCAGAATTATAGGAAATATTTAAAGGATACTCAAAAAAATTATTTATTAAAAAAAGTTGCACAATTTTTTTATAATGAGCTTCTTTTTAACTTTTTCTTACAGTTTGTCGCAGCAACTAAGATAGGGTACCCCGCACCAACGAGTTAGGTTAAATTAGAACTGTGAATAAACGCGCGCGAGCCGAGCGAGCAAAGCGAGCGGTGACGCGGCAGTGGCCAGTCCGCGCTTCATCTAAGTTGGCCGCAGTTAATAGGAATTATTGAAGGTTCACAAGAACAACATGCCCAGAACTATTAGTCCGACATTCCGGGGACTTTCTATTGTGACAAGAAGTACCTACGCTTATAAACTTACACCTACGTAGTTCCTGGTTTACCGAATACAAATCTCGAAATAGTAGTAGGGTCTTTTTCTTTGTCAGCAGTATAATAGTATATTTCGAGACATAGATAAATCTATCGTGTTTAGTCGTACCCGCGAATCCAACAGCGTAAAATTCTGCGAAATTAAAAATCATAATAATCCCTTTCTTCAGGTGTCAAGCTACGAGTACCCGATCTGTCGAATTTAATGAAACACGAGACGCAAACCCAAATCTCTTGTTATTTAAGGTTATTTAAACTAAACCTATTTATTTTTAGTTAATTCTTACAGACTTTAGAATATTTCAGATTGGAAATAATGTAGGTAATTGTAAAGGGTGAAAACGGGACCCCATTACCGACCCTTTAACATTACCGTATCTTTTAACCGCAATAACTTCACCCGGCTGCCCTGTTGAAATTTTCACAGAACGAAGTGTGAGAGTAGGCATCGTACGAAGTGATCAATATATGAAAGTGGGAAAGAAAATACATTTATTTAGCACAGACTAAACGGCACACAATACAGTATGAGTCTTTATAATGTGCACATATAGAAATGAGTGAATCTATGCTTAATTTTATAGACGGAAAAAATATTTAAATGTTTGGCATCTTATTGAGACATTTTACGATTATTGTAAAAATTTATAAAAAAGATTTTTGCAAAAATTAACATGTTTGTTTTCAATTGAGGGTAAGTAGTTTTTTTTCATAAATTTCATTTTATAAGGATGCCTAATTTCTTCCAATCATTATGAAGTTTGTTTCATCGCGATAGATCATTTAGTTTTTGTTTTGTTAAGAAACAAATAAAAATTCTAAAATAAAGAAAAATATTTAATGTTAAAAAACCGTCGATAAAATTACACACTGTATAATGAAAAGCAGATTAATACAAAATAAGCAGGAAAATGTTCCTCACTGTTACGCCAAAGAGGCCCAGTTCTGCAAACATGCCTAACAACTAGTGACTGACACTGGACCTGAAATGGGAGGTGACGGATGTAAATCAGTTTTCGGTTAAGTACTAAAATTATGATCATAATTATTTGTATTGGTTTTTCACCGTTTTAATTCAAGTAAATAAATAAACACTAAGGCGTAGCCAGTATCATGCCATGACAAATTAGTAGATTGTTTGCCGAGGGAGTAAACAACTATTTTAAAGGCGAGAGTTTTACGAACGAAGGCGGAATGCATTTCGTGCGTTTTTTTTATTTCATCACTTACTTTTTTCTTTCTCGCGCGCTTTTGCTTATCATACAGCCATACAATTTTCGTGAGTTCATACAATGTTCGTGATTATTCTCTTTGATGTTTGGAACTAACAATATCCACATTCCAAATTCAAATCCCTTTTACTCCCTAGGGATTAAAAAGCTATTTTGGTTCCTGTTTACGAAGAATAAATTGGCTTTTTTTGAATAGATATGATTAAAAAAAAGTTTTTAAACTTTAATGGTTTTAGTGTTACGGAACCCTGAGTCTGCGATTTGAGCTTGCACTTAGCCGGGATTTTTTCTTTAGCTGGCGATTCCACATTTCTGTTTGCTTATTGAGTGTATGAGTACCTACATTATAATATACGCCAGTGCCTCTTGAAACCAATATGGAACGCAATAACATCAAGTTTGTTCTATTATTGAACATAGACAGTAAAAGAATTTCTCTTACAATGTTTCTGAGTGATGATGGTAATATTTTGCTTTCAAAATAAATAAGTGGCACTGTGAGAAGATAGGGAAGAATTTCAATAACATATTACTTATTATTGTTATGTAAAATATCTTCAGAACAGTGAAGGTTTAGAGCGTTCGCAAATTTTACTTATTTTGTATCAAGGAGCTCCGGAGTTTGTGACGTAACAGGTATTTTTAATAAAGATTTTTCAAATGTATTATAGACGATGTGGTGTACATGTAATGGTACTGTCAGACTCAAAAAGATGTACACATAGACAAGAATTCATTTAATTGACCATACAATCTTTGTTCCAAATACAAAGACATTTATTCGTCGGTTATGGTACGTACAAAGTAGGTTAGGTATAATTATGTTCAGGAAACATCCGCCGCTAAAAGCGGCATACAAATATTTACATTTACATGGTCATAAAACCTAACTTATATAAGTACTACTTATACTCCAATAACAATACAAAACACTTAGACCATAGACATAAAGATACATTTAGACTCTATTAAAATATAAAATAAAAAACAACAATATTTGTAAGTATTAGAAAACTAAATAAATCTAATAAGTATTACCCTTACAATAAAAAAAAATATGTTAGTGAATAAAATTTTTTTTTGAGAAGCCTGTTTTTAGATTTCTTTTGTAATAATTAAATGGTAGTTCTCTTATTGCTTTTGGAATATGGTTATAATTTTTTATAGACATAAGGTAGCTATTTGTGTGGTGGAGAGTGCTGTATAAAATTGTTTTTTAGCTTGGTGGGTTACCTTTTTGTAAATCTATTGTTTTCGGTTACTGTGGAGAAGAAGTGTGAATTTTTCCTAACAAATATGGCTGTTTCTAAAATATACATGGATGCTGACGTTAAAACCTTTAAACCTTTGAAAAATTGGTCTACAACTCTCTTATGGAGGCGCCACAGAAATTGCTCTCAAGCATTTTTTTTTTTGCGCTGTGAAAGCTTTTTGAATATGTGACGTGTTACCCCATATCGAAGTGTAGCCACAAAATATTACACATTGGGTACTGTATTGTAGCTATACATTAAAACAGTAATACGGAACATTAATCGTAAACAATCAAATGATTTTTTGTGGATGTATACTTTATGTACATCTTTTTGAAGCTGATTGTACTACTATGGCATTTATATTTGAATTATATATATATTGTTAAAATAAAATAAAAGAATGACGATGTGATAAATCTCTTTGAACAATAGCAAGTATTTTAGTTTCAAATTAATCGTTTTATAAAATAATAAAGGTGCTAGATTGCAGTTCAACTGATCTGTAATTCCTCACGAACTGCTGACTGCGTCAAAGATAAAACTTAGCAAATAGAAAACTCATCTTTTAAGTTTACAAAGATCAAAGTAGATTGTGCTGAAATAAAAACCTACTAATACCTATCTATCTATATACATCTTTAAATATATAATTCTTCTGTAAGTGTGTTTGTCACCTAACTCCTCCTTAACGACTAGACCGATTTGGATGAAATTTTGTGTGTATTTGAGTGGATCCCTGGATGGTTTGAAAATACAATTAGACCCGGTAGGTGGCGCTGTTCGGACAGGACAACGTCTGTCAGGTCCGCTAGTCTTATCTTAATCTTATTATATATAAATTACGTGTCACGTTGTTTGTCCGCGATGAACTCTTAAACTACTTAACCGATTTTAATCAAATTTGCACACCGTGTGCAGTTTGATCCAACTTGAAAGATAGGATAGCTTACATCTTAATTTAAGAAAAAAAAAAAATATGAAGAAAAATTATGTTTTTATAAATTATGGTAGGGTAGGTAGGGTAAGTGATAAAGATGGTCCACCCCAAACATTTATATGGCAAAACAACGTTTGCAGGGTCAGCTAGTAATATATAAAAATCAATTGCCGTGCGTTAGTCTCGGAAACACTCAAGAATAGCTCGTCCGATTGTGATAAAACTTTGGCAACTTGTTGTGTGCGCGCCGGAGAAGGTTCCTAAGAATAAATAAAAAGGCATTGCAACGCACAATTACATAATCAGCCTATAATTTTCCCACTGCTGAGACACGGGCCTCCTCTCGGAGAGGGAGTGGGTCGTAATCCACCACGTGGGCCCAACCGGGCATTAGCTAGGCGTTCGGGCGTTATAAATATTATAGTTTAGATGTTGGGATGTCTGTTACTCAATCACGCAAAACGCCTGGTCAGATTTGGATGAATTTTGGCATACAAATAGTTAACCTGGATTAACACATAGGATACTTTTTATCTCGGTTTACCGTTCCTGTGGGATAATTTCGAGCCCCCACGCGGGTGAAGCCGCGTACAAAAAAAGTATAAAATATTTTTGTTAAATTAATCTATTGTTTTTATTTTCTTACTGATACTTAAATAATGATGACATGATCATAAGGTCATTTTATTAAGTAAGGAACATGCATAACATAACATAGCGTCCAATTGAAATAAATTACTACCTACTTACCTATATTTACTAATTTTGTTTAACACTGTCAGTTTTGTAATTTGCTTAAAATAATTTAAGTTTTTGCTTTAACCTTAAATCTCTTTTCGAATTCTTAATTACATATTTTTATATGATTGTTTACAATTAATTACCTATTCCCGCTTGAGCACCAGTGGTAAACAGAACTATGTATCACAACCGTGGTCCCCAAAATATAGGCGCCGTCTAGTTTGGGGACCACCGCATATAACAAAACTAAAAAAAAGTGTTTTATCTGCGCATAATGTAGTGCATGCTGTGTTTTTCTTTAAGTAATGAGGCGCTTAGACTTAAGTTTGCAATGTACTAATTGTAAAGTAATAGTGTACTCATTGTTGAAGAGCCTAATAATAAATAAATGAAGATCACCAGCAGTTGCAGACAGATATTACGTAAAACTAACTATAAAGTAATAATTTAAACAGCATTAAAATAATTTTCGAACACGGCGTCTTGCCACAACGAGCGCTGAGTGCAGCGCTCGGTGTGGCAACACGCCGTGTTCGAGTTCGCAACAAGTCCATCGTCATCCTGAGGATGCCTCGTTGAGAGGTGAAACACGAGTCGATTTATTTCAGGAGTTTTTATGGCTCTTTAGAAATAGCTAAGCGGAACAGGTTACTAAATATATCCACGTCTATTGTATTTTATAATGGATTTCCGCAAGGTCACGCCTAAATCAATTAACTAATTTTCATTTTTATAATTATTATTATTTGACTCACCAAAAAGCAGCAACAGCAGATCGCTCAACGCCAAGCTAAACAGATAGTAGTTCGTCGCGGTGTGCATGGCAGGATGCTTCACTATGACCACGCACACGGCCACATTGCCCACCACGCCGGTCAGAAAGATCACTAGGAGCAGCACGGAGATGGGCACTATCTTCTGCAGAGGCAGGGTCCGGGGACCCATCATCAACCACAGCATCTCTTCTTCCGAGCAGTCGAAGTAGGACAGGTTGGTGCAGCGATGGAAGAACTGGCTGGTTGTCTCGTTGGCGCGAAAGAATTCAGCCATCTTGGTTTTTTATTTTATTTTGAATATTTGAAAATATAATTATGGTGCTGGCATATTTTATTAGAAGAATTTTTTTGTGTCACTATTTAGTTGAACTTGTGATACGTAAATTAAATCATATTATTTTAAGTTTTTTTTTTTTCTTATCTTATAGTTTCCTAAGTTAGCTTTCCAATAATAATTTTATTAATACGATTAATTTAATCAACAATAATAATATCATTCACTTATAAAATAATTTGACACTAAACTCCACCTCGACGAAATAACTTCAAAAGTTGTTGTCTACGCGATCGTAGCGCTACGCTGCTACGCGACTACGCGGCTACGACCGTAGCGCGCGGTGCCATGCACGATACTGGTGGTTCAACTCGATGCAACTCTGAAAGGCTTTCATTCTAGTTCTTTGCAGCTTGTTAATTAATTTTTTTTTTTTCAATTTCTTGACTACAGCTGACATCTTTAAGTGATTATAACTGTTTTTGATAAGATCAAATATTAATTATAGAAAATTAAAATTAATCTTGTTTCCAACACATATCTTAGATGAGAATGCTGAGATGACGGTTTAGTATATTGATTATGACGTTAATTAATATAATTATAACTGTAGGTGTTTCATTCATCTCCATTTACAGAGAGAGGATTTCGTCTAAAAGAGTTGAAACGTAAACCAAAAACGATTTTTATTCGAAGGAAGTAAAAGAAAAGAAAGTAAATTTAATTTCTTAAAGTAAAACCATTAAATCTTCGTCGAGCACTGCGGGTGTCCAATTAATTAATTAAATTAAGATTTCCATTGAGAATTGCTTTCAACGGTAATAAATTCAATCATTAAAAGAATCGTGCAATTCATAAAAAAATCCAATCTTTATAAATACTTAATCTGTTTAATATAAGTGCCTAACCATACTATGCCGAAAATATGCGGCCGAATTTCGACGAGATTGCGCCTGCAATGCTATTTTAATTATTAGCAACCCATTTGCCGAAATTACGTTACGTTTTAGCGTACAACCGAACTTCGGTCTGGCGTAAGTTCGGCGGTAACATATTCTTTATAGCAACACTTATACGCGACGGAAGTTCGGTTCGGTTCGAACGTTGAAACTGGCCATCTTGTAGTATTGTAGAATTCAATGGGTGCACCCAATTTTTTTTAATTTTTTATTTATCATTTTCTAAAGCCTCTGCAATCGATGTTACTGCAAAATTATCCATTTTTTAGACAACACAACACGACACCACGACAGCGCTTGAGACACTGAATTCACACAACGTTGCGCAACCGAATTTCGGTCGCGTAATTTCCGCGTAATGTAAAATTAGCCGCAGAACTTCGGTCGCGTAACTTTGGTATACTGTGCTTAGACACTTCTATCAGTAAAAGCTATCGATTATTAGGACGGGTCGCACCTTAACACAATGCATTTCAAAAATCCTCCTTCATAATAATGCCCACCACAGGCGGACTCCGCACTTTTTTGTATGAAAATGCGTCGCGCTGCGGCAGGGTGCGGCTGTAATGTGCTTGACTTAATAGCCCAATGGCTAAGTTGTCGAACTAGTAATTTAAAAGGTCGTGAGTTCAATGCCTACTGCCACGTGAATGTCACAAAGAAATATTTGATTCTATTTCGTTCAGTTGCTGGTCATAGCTGATTAGTTATTCTGAAAAGCGTTTTTCATTTCAGTGTTAAAAAAAAATCTGATAAAGAACACAAACAGTTCACTAAATATTATGAGATACACAAATAAATTATGCAGTTAGAAGATAACATAATGACTCCGTGAGTCGATAAAAGCAAAACAGAATATTTAAAACTGAGCTTCTAAATATTTTAAATTCAATCAAAAAGTTATTTATCATATGCAGGCAATTGGTTTTTTGTTCTTTCTTGGTGTTACATTGATTTTAAAAACCACTTTGTTTTTTAATGAAATTAAGAATATTTAAATTTTTTGCACAAAAAATCTGGTAATCTATTGTACAGTAGGTACGGTACCGCTCTTTCTTATTAAATATTTTTCTTCCCGTAATTGGTTTTGGGTGGTCGGAGTTCGAGTTTATTACGATTTTTAGTGTAGTATCAGTGGTTTCTTTTTTTGAAAGTCAATTGAGATTGGGTTTCCTTTGTTATAAAACTAAAAAACTACTGCCTTACTTAGACAGAATGTGAAGGCATGCCCTTTGGAGATAAGGTTTCAGCATACAAACTCCCAGCCTGTTATAAAAGCTTTTAAAGATCTTAAAATTAAATTAACAGAAGATCTCTGGGGAATGTCTATAAAAGTCTGTAGATCTATTATCGAAACCATTGCGCCCTATTTAGCTTACATATTTAACATCAGTGTAGACCAAGGAGTCTTTCCGGATCTCATGAAACTCAGTAAAGTAGTTCCATTGTTCAAATTCGGTGATAGTAAAGAACCCAACAATTATAGGCCTGTGTCAATTCTGCCAGTTAATAATAATTATTATTTATTTATTTCAAAAAAGTGTGGTACAGTCTGTTGCAATAAATATAATTTTACAATTTACGGATAATCAGTAAAAGAGTAACAATTGACAGAATTGAATCGGGCGTCCTAGCTAGGTTACATGGTGACCTGTATTAAGGATCGCCAACCCAGGTTCCCACAGAAGGAGCACATTTTATTATTTTTAATACACTGCTTCGGACTATAAGGTGCAAACGTCGTCGTTTTATGTCCAGGCAAATCACTGTCCATTTCAAGGTTGCCTGGAAGAGATCGCGGAAAGCGATAAGGCCGCTCATTGTATATTTTGTAGTTTGATTTAATTTTTTGTTATGTATTTTTGTGGTGTACAATAAAGTATATATAAATAAATAAATAAACGTATTTTAACTTATATTTACTTACTAAGTGTGTGAAGTGTTGGAATGTGTGTGTTCTATAATGTCTGTGTGGTGTGAGTGTGTTTGTGATGTAGGAGTGGCGTGTATCTGTTTTGTGATATAGGTGTGGTGTGTATATGTGTGTAAACGGAAGGGAAAGAGGTTGAGTTTAGATACGGAGTGTTAGAGAAGTCACTACGATTGTGAGGTAAGCAGATGTTCAGTGTCGTCGTAGTTTAAGCTGGTTAGAAAGCATGTTATCCGTCTCTTAAACATTTTGTAAGAGGATTGATGCACAGGGATGGTTTTGTTTATTCTGTAATATAAAAATGGGCCAATTTAGTAAAAGCACAGCGCGTGAAGGGTACTTAGCAAATTTCGTTCTCTCGCCAAAGTGAGGATTGTGTTTGTGTAAAAGGAGTTTTTGTGTGTTGATGTAATATAATGTTGAGAATGAATGTTTGGCGGACCGTGAGGAGTTTGCATTTTTTATGTAAATCAAAGGTGGGGTAGAGCATTGGCCGGAAAATAGCAACCTTAAGAATGGCTCTCTGTGCTACTTCCAGAGGTTTGAGTGTAGTTTTCGCAGCTCTACCCCAACAATTAATACAGTACGAGATGACTTACTGACACATGGTGAGATACACGGTGCGTATTACATAAGCATTGGCTATGTGTCTGAGTGTTTTAAAAATGTATATGAGTTTACGAACTCGAGCAGTAAGGTGGGTGATATGTACTTTGAAGTAAAAGTGTTTATCTAGGATTATACCGAGGTATTTAGTTGTGTCAGTAGAAGAAATTGTAGGACAGTTGCAAGAGGCCGAATTGGCTTGGCAGGTATTAGCTTTTAGAGTAATGGGTGTCAAGGGTTGCATAGTGGAGTTTAGTGAGAATGTTATGAGTTTAGTTTTATTAGTGTTTAGCGTGAGTGAGTGAGAGATATCTATATATTGAATCAAATCAATTTTAAGCAGTTGCTTGCAGTTTAGCCCATGATTCATCATAAAAGGTAATTACAGTATCGTCAGCAAAAGAGACAATGTTACCGAAGCTCAGGTGCATGTTGCACAGGTCGTCTATAAACACCAGGATCAATATAGGGCCCAAAACACTGCCTTGAGGCACGCCATATGAAATAGGCAGCTCCTCGCTATGGCAACCGTCAATCATGACTAGGTAGGCCTACGGTCTGAAAATCAAGAATTAAAAAGCTGGAGTTGCATACCACGAACGCCTAGATAACTAGTTTAGACAAAAGGCAGGGTAAGGAACGGTATCAAATGCCTTTGCAAGATCAATGAACACTGTGAGAGATTTTTTGCGTTGATTTAGTTTATCAACGATTCCATCTATCAGTTTCAATGCTGCATCAGAAGTTGTTTTTGTCTTTTTGAACCCAAATTGGTTGGTTAACAATAAATTATTGCTTTCAAGGCTTATTAATTTTGCACACCTCATTAGGTTATAATACAATGTACTTTTTATACCTGTAACACCTTTTTAACATATATTATGCAAATAAATTATTTGATTTGGTAAGCCTGTTATTAATGAGTCGTTCTAAGATCTTGGATAGGGCAGATAGCACCACAATTGGGCGATAATTAGTAACAGAGGTGCGGTCCCCCCTTTACAAATGGACTGAATAAGATGGAAAGGTACCAGAGACGATACGAGATATGTCATAGTACGGGTGTGAGGATTGCAGAGAACCTTTTTAATATGGTTGTAGAAATGCCATCAAAGCCAACTACAGCATTGGGCTTTAAAGATAATAGAATCTCATCAGGATTTGATTTCAAGAGTTCGTAAGAACAGTGCACTATTTTACTAAATTATAATACCGGTGAGGTCAACTTACTACAAAATAATTCTTAAGTGATTTTAAGGTTATGGTCGTATTTCGCAGTGTTCCCGTTAGACGAAGTATAATTATTACTACCACTGCAATCTAGAGATCATATGGAACAAATCAACATGCGTTTCATTAATAGACGCCTCAATTCTTGGTGGGCCTATTCGCCGGACAAAACTATTTCCTTTCCGCTAAAGATATTATTAACGGAAATTCCTCTATAGTGTCCCTATAGTCTGCCCAGTGGCTTTTAATATACATAATAATTCCTCCAACTTTCCGATTTTAACCAGGTTTCTTAACTAAACTAATATCATAAAGAGAAAAGATTAGATTTTTTGTATTTTTGTTTGTAATTAATAAACTCAAAAACTATTGGACCGATTTTAAAAATTCTTTCACCAGAATGCTATATTATAAGTTTATAATTGAGTAACATAGGTTATAATTTATAAAGATATCACGCGGGCGAAGCCGCTGGCGGAAGCTAGTGTTTGCACAAAGTAATTTTAAAGTTGACTTACTGGTATTTTAAGTGGTTGGTTCTTGTTAGGAACGGATTTTCCCTGTCTAATTATATTCTTAGGGATGGGACATTCCGGCAGGATGTTTGTAATAATCTTCATGGTTTCATTTTTATTATTATTTATCCTTATTTTTGTATTCGCATAATTTATTTCGAGTATACTTACCTACCATTATGATATTTTTTGGTGATCGCGTAATTCAAGTACTGTGTCTTCATTAGTAGGCGGAAGCGATTTTGGGATTTCTTAATTTAACGTTGCTTAAAGTTATGAGACGTTCAAACGCCAAAATGTATGGTTAAACAGTCGCTAATCATTACTAAACTTTAAGCAACGTTTATAAATAAACTCCTTTGTTTGCAATGGCGGGGCTTTTATTTTAGTTTTTAAGGATGCAAGGTTTTTGCAAGGCTTGTGGCTAAGTAATAACAGCCGCACGGGTCGATCGATCAGGTTAAGCTACGCTTGCCGCGGTTGGTCCGTAGATGGGTGACCATCTTTACATACCAAGTCCCCTCCGTGCCTCGGAAAGCACGTTAAGCCGTTGGTCCCGGCTGTCATTTGTAGATCTTTGACAGTCGTTACGGGTAGTTAGAAGCCCAAAAAGTCTGACAACCAGTCTTACCAAGAGGTATCGTGTTACCTAGTCACTAGGTTGTGGAGGTCAGATAGGCAGTCGCTCCATGTAAAATACTGGTATTCAGCTGCATCCGGTTAGACTGGAAGCCGACCCCAACATAGTTGGGAAAAGGCTAGGCAGATGATGAAGGTTTTCTTCAAGATTGTCAATTCAAAAGCGCCAGTAAATGTTTTAATTGAAATAAATGCTTTGAGTTTGATTGCGCAATTTCTCTTGTAATGAAGAATTCAGCGATTCCATGTTGTCTAGTTCTTTTTGTATATTGCTTTGTCCCGATACAAAGTGTCTGAAACAATTTTATCACTTGTAATATCGTCTTTTATTCCTGACTAGTTTCCGCCAGCGTCTTCGCCCGTGTGATATCTTTAGAAATTTATAGCCTATGTCACTCAGTGATAATATACATAGCATTCTACTGGTGAAGCAATTTTTTAAATCGGTCCAGTAGATTTTGTGTTTTTTATTACAAACAAAAATAAAGATATTTTCTCTTTAGTGTATATTATGTTGTTTTTTTTATAATCTTTTTCCGACTTGCTGAAATCTTGAAAAAAACACATTATTTTATGCTTTAATTCCGCAAAAGCTGACATGACCTCGTATTCGTATTCGAAGTACTTTTTTATATGTGTTCAAGTTCAGTCGAGATTTCCCCAAACCAACTTTTCTGTTTGCACATTGAATTCCTAGAATATGAGAATATCAAGAAATTTTCAGTTAAAAAAAACTGTTTGTATTTTTATCTTTAGTTCCTGTAAAACTGTAGTTAGGGAATTTAATTGTCAAGCAAATTGACACCCTACGTTAATTTGCCGTGTTAAAACTATTTCATACAACTGCAAAAGAATTACAGTTGTGATTTAACGGAAGGTTACACGGGCGATTTAAGTTGGAAGTCAGTTTGCTTAATAATATGATTCCATGATCATACCATCCTGGCTTTCAGGAAAAACAAATGAATGGTATCATTCATTTGTTCTCCCTTTATTTGGTGAGAGAAAGAGTATAATCATTTAGCACATTACTGCCGCGGCCTGCAAAAGGGACATTGATGGACGAACGTAAAAATGTGGGTCGAGGCGAAGACGAGGGACACTTACGTGAGTCCATCAATGTCTGGTTGCGGGTAAGGCTTGTATGGTATTTTTCTCAGATAATGCGTGAAAATTTAAATTTCGTAAATTTATTATAAATTCCAGAATAAATGACGAACAATGATAATGTTTCACGCGCCAATATGTTCATTTGTTTCTTTTTTACTTTAAGCAGCTTTATTCGCAAACCAAATTGAAATTTAAATACAATCTTTGATAAGTTACCTCCTTGGTTGCCATGTGTCGAAGTAAAAAGTTCGTTCCATTTTCATAGTGATTTATTCGGCCGCTAAACACGACAGATATGGATTTTCATACTAACATTGCCGGCCGCCTGCTCGCATGAATTTCACCAGTAAATCATTTTCGATTTATCTCAAAGAAGGTTGACAAAATAATGTTCGATTTTCCAAGCATATTTGAGAAAAGATAAATAATAACAAAGGAATTCTAATTGATACTGTCAATCGCAGTCCGATAAAATAATATTGCACTGTCTGCAAATAAAGTGGCTGGTTATATTAGGAGACTTACAAAAAAAAAAAATTAGATATTTCTCACTGAAATAATATGAAGTTCTAGTCAGTTCATGGACAGCTTTTCGTAATTTTAGTAATGAAATGTGTCAGACTGGTAGCTAAGCGTCTCGTCTGGCCAAATTGCAAGAGGTCGAATCCATAAGTGTACCTTCAGACAACATAAATGTAAAAAATAAAATAATAATGATAAACCCGCAGGGCAGCATGTGACGAGCTGTTAGGCAGTAGTGACCCCACGGACCCTCTCTCCAGGGAGAAGTCTTTTTCTTAATCTGTGGCTTGCCTTTGACCGGCTGGAGTGAAGACTGACAAGGAACAGAGCTCCCCCACCTCTTTCTTCCCTTTATTGGCCGGTTTGAGTAGAGATTTGCAAGAGCAAACATGCTGCATGAATGCATTCTCTGGAGTACATTTTGCAGTAAATAGTAAAATCACTAGTAATTTCACTAATTTGGCGTGCAATGTCTTCTTTGAGTTCCTCCGATGTCTCAAGGTGGTAATCACGGTGTAGACCTCACTTTTCAAAAAACCCCAGAGAAAATAATCGAAAGAACTTCTTGGCAGCTAGTTTTGGTCTCCCAAACGAAAGATGACATGACCTGGAAAGTTGATTTGAAACAACATCATTGTTTCACGTATAGAGTGTGACAGGTAGCGCTATTCAGTTGAAACCACATCTCATTTAAGACCATTCCGTCCAATGTCGCCGAGGCCAAAGAGTATAGTTCACCTACATTTCGCGAGTTATAAGTGTTGTTATCATAGTATACAAAATTACATAACAGAGGTGTACCTGTGATATACACATATTTCGCTAGTTATGTTTAAGTCCCATGTAATAGGGGGCGAGCCTATTGCCATCAACCGGGCACAAATCCAGACTCCGAGCTGCTACTAAGAAATACCAAATGGAAAACCCAATAATACTTTGACTGACCCGGGAATCGAATCCGTGACCTCATGCTTAGCAGTAGCACTTGCGACCACTAACCCAAAGAGACAGTCAAGTATACAAAATTACTTAATAAATAAAACGGAGACTCTTTCTCTAAAGGAGAAATCTTTCTCTTCAAGTTTCTATAAAGGACATAATTCAAACCTGACTGATGTCATCCGCCCATTCCACACATGACCCACAAAAATTCAATTCACAAAAAAGAAACAGAGCATAAAATAATCAATGTAAAATATCATGTCCCATTTCTCACAGCACCCACACAATACATTGACTTAACCCTTCAAACCACCCACATAATGATAACCTAAACATGTGTCAGACTGATGTAAGACGGATGCTGTTTGAGCATGAATGGAGATCTGAACTTTGAAGATGACTGGCATTCGATTAGCACGGCGGCGACGGAGGGGCGATGGATATTGCTACTGGGTCAAAGGTATATAAGTGTACAGGTATTGTACATTATACATGTGTGTGAAAATAAATAGATGGGAAATGTTTTCTTTTCAGAACAGTCAGAATAAACCTCTAAGTTAAATGTGACTCTGTTTACAATCATGTTGAATTTTATGCGCTCGCGGCTACCAACCACGTAGCTGCGTAGCAAACCAGCTACGCCGTAGCCTGTAGGCACTTTAATGCCAGCAACTTTTTTAAGAAACTGACGATCAATTAATTCGTATTTTAAGCGCAAAAACCATCTAAAGATAAGAACTACAACAAAAACCGACATTTCGAAACAAAAAGCGGTCTCGGCAAAAGTAATATTTTATCTTACCTAGTCTTGGTTTGACTTAAAAACATCTGCGACATTTTCCTATTCTTTTTCGTGTATTGGTTTGATTGATGTCCTGACTTGCCTGTAACAGATGTTTGTGTAAACGGTCTTCAACTCAAAGGAAGTCTACGACGTGGGGCGGCCGTTTTTGAGGTTTAACTAGTCTAGAATTTTAGAAATTACTTTTATTTGAGTTTTACAGTTTGATATCTGTGCGAAAAGTTATTTGAATAGTTTTGAGTAATTATTTGAATACTCAAAAAGAGTTTTATTAGGTTGTAGATGAATAGTATTTTGGTAAAATTCAAATTTAAATTTTAAACGCTTAGTTTTTTAAATTTACTATTTAAATGCTTCACATGGGTTAAGAAACAGGTTACTTGTCATGACGACATGGTTCTGCTGAGCCCGTCAGTGAGCGCGCTGAGAAGACTTCTGGGCATTTGTGAAGCGTACGCCACGTCGCATGGACTCAAGTATAATGCTTGTAAGAGTGTCCTCATGGTATTCAAGGCGGGGAACAAAGCTCCATCAAATGTGCCACCAATTAGGATCGGGGGGTCGTCACTAGTGAGGGTGACTGAAGCAAAATACTTGGGTCACATGCTGACGGATCGCCTACAGGATGATGCAGACTTAGAGAGGGAACGGAGGGCGTTGGCAGTCCGCTGCAATATGTTGGCCCGCAGATTCGCACGATGTACTACAGATGTAAAACTGTTACTTTTCAGAGCCTTCTGTCAGTCATTCTACACGTGCAGTCTGTGGATCAATTATACGCGGCGGGCTTACAATGCCCTGCGTGTTCAGTACAATGACGCTCTGAGGGCAGTGTTGAAGAAACCCAGGTATTGCAGTGCTTCCGAAATGTTTGCGGGAGCTTCCATCGATGATTTCTTCTCTATCATCAGGAAAAGAACCGCATCGATGATGAGCAGGGTCCGTGGTAGCACCAACACTGTCCTCAGAACGTTAGCGTGCAAAATTAACGGTCCGTTTACGGTTTACTGGGCGAGTGTTCACTTACTCAGTAACAAGAAATAGACTGTAATATACTACTACTGATCTTGATTTTTGTACTAACAAGTTACTAACACCCTGTTTAGTTGTATTTTTATGTGTTCTACTAACAACCCTAGTAACGTTTTATTTGTGTTAAAATGTATGGACGTATGTCTGAAATAAAGATATATAATATAATAATATATATTACCTGACCACGGCGAAGCAAAAAGGAGGGTTATGATTTTGACCGGTATGTATGTATGTATCGACGCCTTAGAGTGAAAACCTCGTAAGTGTAAAAGAAGTAACTTTTCAGGAGGAAGAAAAAACTGCGTGCTGTAAATTTTTGTACGGCGTCTTTTATGTTCGCAGTTCTGGATATAAAAGCAGGTTAAATTTCCATGTTAATTAATAATAAAAACCTAGAAAACGCCGTACAAAAACTTTACAACACGCAGTTTTTTCTTCCTCCTGAAAAGTTACTTCTTTTACACTTACGAGGTTTTCACTCTAAGGCGTCGGTATGTAAGTATGTATGTATGTTCATCTGTTACCTCATAACTTCGAAACTACCGATCATAATTTGACAAATGAGGTATCATTGGAAACGTTTTGATTGTCTGCTGGTTATAGGCTATGTGACGTCAATATTAAATGCAATATGGCGCCCTCTAGAGGATAAAGTAACGAAAAAAAAAGTTAAATTGTGCCATGTTGGGTATCAAATGAAAGGGCTTGACAAGCACATTACAAATATGTATGTATAATATATTGTCCAAGTAAATAAAAATGTTTAAATTGTTAAAAACAAGCATAAGTTAGATTGTGCTACGTACAGCGCGTCTGTAAAATTAATACCTATTTTACCATAAATACCGTGATGGTCTAGTGGTTGAGAGATGGCGCTGACCTAAAACTGCAATATTCTACACGGCAGTGCGCAGTGTTAAAATTCTCTGACGAATAAAGGCCTTGTCGATGAAAATTTAAAATGGTACGGAACCCTTGGTGCGCGAGTCCGACTCGCACTTGACCGGTTTTTGTTTGAAGTGTCTCAGTAGGCAGGCGTGTTTATATATTTAGTTTGGCAAACTGAAAACTATTTAAACAAAACTGATACACAAGAATTAAGAAAATTATTTTCTTAATTTAACTGAATGACTTAACAAGTACTTCAGTTAAAATAATTAAGACAACACAACGTCCTTGTCCATAATTACTATAACCACAACTATTTCAAAATAGTAATTTATTAACAACTTTCTAGCATAAAGCTAACATAGTTTCCTTTAAGTACTCTTAACTCTTACCTACTCTTTAATCTCTAACTTTAATAGTTATATTACTTGTGCTTTAAAAACGAAAGTTCTAAACTTGTACTTAATCGAATGGTGCCTCTTTAACTTTGAAAGTTGCTCTATCGACTTGTGGACAAAGGCCTGCAGGGGCGATGCTCACCGGGCCCCCGGTGTTGGGGCCCCCTAAATTTTGAGAAGAACTTTTTAATCAATACCAAAAAAAAAGAAAATATTTCGCAAGAAGCGGTTATAGTAGACATTTTTGAGATCGCGTCTCTCGCTTTTACGTCTCCCATTCTCTTTATTTTATTTTATTCTATTCGGGAACTTACAGTGTTCTTAAGTAATATAAAATTGAAGGCCATTTACAAGTTTCCATTGATAAACACAACATAAAAACGAGAACAAAAAAGGTCGGTACAAATACCTATTAGGGACCGTTCAAGTAATTCGTAAGCACTATAGGGGGCGAGGGGGTCTATGCTTTGCTTATTTTTGATGACATGTGGGGAGGGGGGGTCTAGATGGTGATTACCGTCAGCAGTAATTATTCACTTTTTTACACATATGGCAACCCACACATTGTCTATGCTTGAAAACGAAACGCATATTCGGGGATTCCCACAAATAATGAATACGTTTAGGTACTAGCTTAGAACCGAGTAGGGGATTTACCGCGTGCTATTCACTTGTCTAAATTTACACTTGTTAGAATTATAACTGCTGCTCATGAATCAATAAAAAAACAGAATACTTACATTAAAAGAAAAATGCATATACCAATGTTTACGTGAGCATGGGAGGGGGGGTAAATAATTAAATTAAATTCATTTAATTCAGACTAATTGATATGTCCATAAATTGTTATTTACAAAGGTCTTAAAACTATGTTAGTGATCATTGATAATTAAATTCAAAATACATAAAAAATCCAAATACAAATAATTCACTCATGTCAAAAATCATGACAAAATAATAATCATGTCATTCATTAATTAATCATTCAAGTCAAAAAAAAAAAAAAACTGTAGTAATAAATCTGCTTACGTAATACTTGAACGGCCCCTTAAAGATATTAAAGGCTTATTCTTTGCCTTACTCAAACTTTTACACAAATGAGCCGGGTGCGAGGCCCATGGTATACACTATACATGAGAGTGTAATATAATTACGCACGTTATACTGATATTTTTTGGCACTGTTCATTTTTTGCTAAATACTACTAGAAATACCTACACAAACTGAGAAGATCGGGAGGCCTCTATTGGTTTTGCCGCCCCGGGCCCCCGACAGGTTTAGTCCGCCACTGGCTTTATCTGGAACAGCGCGATAAAGTAACGAGTTTTAGATAGTTTGAGACTACCCTGATTTGTTAGTTCGTTCGTAGTGAATTTATAATTTTTGGTGTAGGATAAAAGCTTTTCAGGTATTAAGATTAATGCCCGTCCCTACAGTTTGTTTACCATACGTTGTCATACGAATTACGTATTATAGGAGATTCTGGAGGCATTTTTTTTTACTTTAATACATTTCTAAACGATGGAAAGATGGTTAATTGATTCAGGCGTAACCTTGCGGAAATCCATTATAAAATACAATAGAACATACAATAGAAACACACCATGTTCGAGTTCGCGACAAGTCTATCGTCATCCTGAGGATGCCTCGTTGAGAGGTGAAACACGTGTCGATTTATTTCAGGGGTTTTTTATGACTCTTTAGAAATATCTAAGTGGAACAGGTTACTAAATATATCCACTTCTATTGTATTTTATGATGGAAAGATGAGATTTTTTTTACTGAATGCTTGAATTCATTAGTAGATCGAGGAGACAAGACTCTTATGATAGCTGGGTATCATCATCATCATCATTTCAGCCGAAAGACGTCCACTTCTGGACATAGACTCTAAACGTCGCCACATTGACCGTTCCTGTGCTTCTCGCAACCAGCGGGTTCCTACTTCTCGTAGCTGGATATATAAATACATTATTCTGTGGCAATCTCATTTGCTTTTTATCACAAATCTATTGTTACAAATAATCTATTAACTGCTCCCAAATTACCATGTTCATTTTAATCTTTAATTTTTATTTTTACATTCGTCCTTGACATATTTATCCTATTATTTGACATTATATACCTACGATTTAATTTCAACTCTTTATTAGTGACTTTTGTGGACATGATAATTATTCCGATTTATTACAGTTGTAATAGTAATCATGTAATTGCGTTTCATTAAAATAGGTTTTTACTTTTATTAATTTATTTATCTTTTGTATAGATTCTTTTCTAATTTGTGAATGTGAGAACGCTGTAGGCTTAGGTAGTGGATTGTAAACCAGTTGACCATTTTCTATTTTGTTAAGTACCTGGTACTTATTGAAAGACCTACACTGTCCTCCCATACCTAGTAACACTGTTATTTGAAAGTATTATAAAAGCTAATTATTTTTAAAAGAGTAACCGTGGAGTTTCTTGCCGGCTCTTCTCCATAGGAAGCGACCAATTGGAACCGTGCACCTAGCTTCTGACGTTTCATAAGTGCCCATGTAGGTTTATGTGAAATAAAATATTTTGAATTGATTTTTTTTTTATTTTGATTCTAATGCTCGCTTTAGACTAGATTAATTCACTACAAATAACCTAGGTTTTAGTTTGGTGGTTTGGTGGTACTGTAGCGCCAAGCCAAGACAAAGCTTATTATTGTAAAATAACAGCCGTGGTCTAGCATACTAACTACCAAGTTAGGTTGCAGACGGTACCTATTCAGTGCTGGATCTATTGTTGAGTATAAGCAAGTCTTGGCGTGCGTTTCCTCTGAAACGGGAGACGTGCAGCAATCGAACAATGACAGATGAGAGGCAACGTGATTTTCAACTAAATGTGATTGTTCTATTGAAGCACATTTTTGCTCCGCTACGCTCTACTCCGCTTCAATAGAAATGTTCCCTTAAGATAGCTTTCTACCAGGAATTTTCGAAAATGGACAGCCTCATATCAATCTGAGGAAATAGTAATACAAATACAATTTTAACAAAAAACCCCCGACACAAACATTCCACATTTCTTTTTCCTACGCCATCACCAGACCCTGATGTTCACCATATACCTATTCATTGAGACCATTCCAATGAGCCCAAACACGATATCTGTGCTGTAAGTTGGTAAGGGAGTTGGATATCCTTCAAATTCCAGGTGATGCTACAGCATCAGTTCAAGGTTACTATGTTCTTCTAATATCATTGAAGTAACAGAATACCAAATTTCGAATTGATCAGACCTGTGGAAGATACTCACATCCATTCATCAACTAGAAAAGACCTGATAATCTTCAAACAGCTGAACTGATTTTGATAAAAACATGTCTAAGAACCTTTGCTAGAAAACCTACTTTCAAATAAATAAAACTGCATTCAAATCTGTTAACCCGTTTAAGAGCTACGGTGCCACAGGCAGACACACACACATAGCGATCAAACTTATAACGCTCTCTTTTTGCGTCAGGGTTTACAAAACGAACGAAAATTAAGCCACACTAAGCTTTTGTTTTTTATAACTAATAAGTTATTAGGTAGGTATACAAGTGTTAGTTGTGATCTAGAAAATGTCACAGATTTTACTAAGGTACAAGGTGCTCAGCCCAGTATCATCTTCTTCATAATGTTATCATAATACCTATAATAATAGAACATTATGAAGATGATCACAATATCCAACGCTCACCATTATTGTGATTCTGGCAATATCTATCAATATTGTTAAGGATAACAACGCTCCGACGATGGAATCGGAAGGATCGTTTATTTACGCCCAAAGATCTGATATTATTACGTTATTATTTCAAGTGACTCCTTGTTTATTTATTTATCAAGAGATAATACCTACCTACACCAAGCAAAAAATACTTCAACATCTCCTGCTTTCCATCCACACTGTGGGCTGGCAACGGTGGTTCGCGCTCGCTCACGCAGCATCAGTCCATAGTTCTACATGTATACTCCATACAAATTGGACGTTCGTATCCGTGGGTCTAGTGGTCACAACTGCTGACTAGGGGTCCTTCTGATTGCCAATATTTAGTGGATTTTTGAGCAGCAGGCTAGCAGCCCACTCCAGAGTGTGTAGATTTGTGCCCGGGACAATACCACTCTTTTCTTGTTACCAATGGGTATCGTGTTAACTAAGTTGTGGAGGTCAGATAGGCAGTGAGTCCATATAAAATACTGGTATTCTGCTGCATCCGGTTTGACTGGGAGCCGACCCCAACATATTTGGGAAAAGGATAGGCAGATGATATTAACATAAGACTATTTACATATTTTGTTATTCAGCTCAAAATCTATTTTTATACGGGTTGTTGAAAAGGTAAAATTGCTACTTAGTCATGTTGGGATGTTTTACTTCTCCTTATTCAATACGGCACCTACTTTACAGATGTTTGCCGTAATCTTCCGATAACTTAATTCACTTAGTAGTGTGCATGACGAAGAGTTATCGTATACATAAAGGATGTACCCCATTTGCATCTTTTCAAGACCGTTTGTTTTGACAAAGAGTTAAGGATACTTATTATTCTATCGCTGTTGTGGAAATGATTAAAGCATTTTATCTAGTCAGGGCAGATACTAGGCAAATCCCAATACTCCATTTAGACCTATTTTTATGGTTTTCAAACAAGACTTTATCAGGGTATTTGCAAAACAGACGGGGTTTGCTTTGGAAAACCGCGAATTAGTCTAGTTGCCGAGTGTGGGATAGCGGAGTGGACTGAAATATTACGCTGGTTATACAATGGAGATAGGTAGTACAAACAGAGTTCTGCGCGTTCACCCAATCAAGGAACAAATTCAACAGAGAAGATTCTGAGTAAAACTCACCTATCTGATGCTGACGCTGCTTCCCAAGGTTCTAAACGGTCTTTTGAGTAGATCGTCGATCTCGGAGACAGGCACGAGTAACAAAACATGGTAATGCACAATTGGTCCTTGGTTTTTATCAATTTTCACTCACGGAGTCAAAAATTTGATCGTTTTTGGGCAAACAATGGCAGCAGACTTGTTTATTTATTGATTAGTACCGCTTAAATTTGTTTTTACAGGTGGGAATCCAATACAACAATGTAAGTCCAGTCCCAAGGCACGCACTTCTGACTTTTCGGATTCATATGCGTATTGTATAATTATCACTTGCTTCAAAAACGGTGAAGGAAAACATCGTGAGGTGCCTGAGAGATATTTCTCGACCGCGTGTGAAGCCAAGTCAGATGCCATGGTGGCTTTTTATAACTCTAACACCAGGTTAGTCACTAACCACATAAGACCATTTTTATACTGTCATATTAGATAAGTACCTCGTGGATGGCGCGGGTGAGTACGCCAAAGTCGTGCTGCTGCATGCTGCTTAGCGGGTGTAATATACAGCGATATTGACTATCAAATTCATCCAATCATGGGCTATATACAGATCCCCGAGAGCAAATATTTCTTAAACTGGAAACCTGGATCCAAGTGCTGAATTGCCAAAGCCTTCCTTGACATTTACGTGCTAATGTCTCACTTTTGACTGCCCGTTGGTCTCGTAGTCACAAGCACGACTGTTGAGCATGGATTCCTGGGTTCGATTACCAGGTGGAATTTTTCAAAAGCAGCCCAGAGTTTGGTAGTTGGTGGTGTGACACCTTGCTTCGGAAAGCACAAAAAGCCGTTAGTCTTGCGCTTGATCTCTCCCCGGTCATGTCGGATTGCCATTCAAAGCGTGTTTGCCGACACACGTGTCCCTATAATATTCCTGCGTACTTCTTCTTCCTTCTTCTCTCCCCTCGGAGAATACTATTAACGTTACTACCCAGGTACCTAAAACCCCATACACACGATGCAAGTTTCTTGCTTGTGGCATACAATAAAATTCCATCAACAAATGACTTGCATCGTCTGAACACTCTGTAAACGGACTTTTATTGTTGTTTCAACTTAAGAACTAAAGGCAAACTTGCAGGCAAATAAATCGCACCGTGTAATTTAGGCTTTATAACAAAGATGGCGCATAGTGTATGACGTCACATTGCTTCTGCGTTAGTACTCCTGATTAACGTGTGGTAATTACTGTTCGCATGACAAACTCTACGACACGGCGCCATTGTCACGATCGATCGATATCGTGACAAAAGTCGCAACTGTTGTGGCGTAGATGTAGTCTGTCCAATTATTGTGATTACCACCGACCTCTGTACATGACATGCTGGCTGGCTGACTGGCTGTCAAAATTATAGGTAAGTACCATCCTAATTCTTTATCCACGGTAGAAGCAAGCTTTTTCAAAACAATTGGTATAATTAAAACGTGTAACCAAATAGGTACCTAAATAAATCAGAGAGCTACTAATAGGTACATTATTTAAAATAAAAAATAGTAAACCGGCTACTAAAGGAAGACACTGGTCAATACATAATAATGTAAGCATGCATCTTGCTTGAATTTCTATTTACAAGCGGGGATTGAGGGTGGGTAAGTGTTGATTGAAAACCTTGAAGACCGCAGACCGTAATAACTGCAATATTCCATAAGCTGTAACATTTTATGAAGGAGTATAAATAATCCTCAGCCCAAACAGACCTTGTAAGCAGTAATGTTGTACTAAAGTGTTCTATCAGAGCTCGTGTTACCATGCAGTTGTGTTTGGTTGAAATAACAACAACTAATAATTATTACTTGATAACAGTTTAACAGGTTTTTAAGTACAGAGAGGTTTATTGTCTTTTTAATGCCAGGTAATCAGCATTTTAATTAACATTTACCACCCCACGTCCTAACCGAAAACGACCGGCGCGCGAGAACGCGATCGACACAATCGTTTGTATGTATTATGACGTACAAACGCAACTTGTGACGTGTTCATGTGTACGTCAAATTCATATAAAACCTACCGCGACGGCGACGGTGCGACGCGATTCTGATAGAACAATATCTATGAAACTTTCTTAGAAATTCTTATGGGACTCTATTGTCCCGTCGCGCTTATTTACGGGGGCCTTAAAAAGCGGAATTCTCGCTTTCGGTTAGGATGCGGCCTTAGTGACGGTGCAATGATAACGGCCCCCACTAACGAGTTGTAGTTCGTGGGTTCGAACCCAGGCAGGCACTATACCTACGTTGCATAATTTATTTCATCACCACTGCGCTCAAACGGTGAAGGAAAAGATCAGGAGAAAACCGGCATGCCGGTTTTCTCCTGATCTTTTCCTTCACCGTCCGATCTTTTCCTAGAACCGAAAATTCGAAGACATGTGACATCTACCAACCCGCACTGGGCCCGCGTGGTGGATTACGGCCCACTTCCTCTCACAGAGAGGAGCCCTGTGTCCCAGCAGTGGGAATAATATAATAAGCTGATTATGCTATTAGTGATGGAACTGAGCTAAAAAAAAAACCGTCGAATACTCAATTAGAAGATGTTTATTAGAAACTAAATATTCTCAAAGATCTTCTTGATAGACTTGAGGTAGAAGCTGGCGTTCTTGCCCAACTCGGCGACGCCTGGATCGTTCCTCCTCGCGATGTGGTGCGGGTTCGAACTTATATCGTTGGATTCTCCTGAACTTCCGCTCGAAGAATCCGACATTTTTGCGTTCAGTTCTGCTGCTAATGCTGAAGAAAAAATAGTTTGTTTTATACCTGGTGGAATACATTACCTACCTATTTAGTTTCATCATCATCATTCATCATCATTTCAGCCGAAAGACGTCCACTGCTGGACATAGGCCTCCCCCAAGCACCGCCATTTCGACCGATTCTGTGCTTTCCGCATCCAGCGGTTTCCTGCGGCCTTCACAAGGTAATCGGTCCATCTTGTGGGAGGCCTTCCAACGCTACGTCTTCCGGTACGTGGTCGCCACTCCAGAACCTTTCGACCCCATCGGCCATCCGTTCTGCGAGCAATATGCCCTGCCCATTGCCACTTAAGTTTGGCAATTCTTCGGGCTATGTCGGTTACCTTGGTTCTCCTGCGGATCTCTTCGTTTCTGATTCGATCACGTAGGGAAACTCCAAGCATAGCCCTCTCCATTGCCCTTTGGGTGACTTTTAGCCTTCTGATAAGGCCCATTGTGAGCGACCACGTTTCAGTACCATAGGTCATCACTGGCAACACGCACTGGTCAAAGACTTTCGTCTTGAGACACTGTGGTATGTGGGACGAAAAGATATTGCGTAGCTTCCCGAACGCTGCCCAGCCGAGTCGGATTCGACGATTGACCTCTTTCTCGAAGTTGGACCTACCTAGCTGGACAATTTGTCCTAGGTAAACATACTCGTCCACAACTTCGAGCGTAGCGTCTCCGATCTTCATGGGAGTGGGTGTCACATGGGCATTTGACATGACTTTTGTCTTGTCCATGTTCATTTTAAGACCCACTCTTTCGGAGGCTCTACTGAGGTCATCGAGCATTGTACTGAGTTTCTCCATGGTCTCAGCCATGATAACTATGTCGTCGGCAAACCGAAGGTTAGTGATATACTGGCCATTGATGTTGATGCCTAGCCCTTTCCAATCCAGAACCTTGAAGATATCCTCCAGTGCAGCGGTGAACAGTTTCGGAGAGATAACGTCTCCCTGTCTCACACCTCGCTGCAGAAGGATAGGTTTCGAGGTCTGGTCCTGGAGTCGAACTGACATAGTGGCGTTTTTGTACAAACACTTTAGCACCTCGATGTACCGATAGTCGATCTGGCACCGTTGAAGATACTGCAGCACAGCCCATGTCTCAATCGAATCGAAGGCTT
The DNA here is from genome assembly GCA_963680765.1 of Agrochola lychnidis. Taxonomy (NCBI): domain Eukaryota; kingdom Metazoa; phylum Arthropoda; class Insecta; order Lepidoptera; family Noctuidae; genus Agrochola; species Agrochola lychnidis. The sequence continues at coordinate 26,433,230 of OY796855.1, read as the reverse complement.
TCTCGTAGTCCACAAACGCTAAGCAGAGAGGCTGGTTATACTCTTCGGTCTTCTGTATAACCTGCCGCAGCGTATGTATGTGGTCTACGGTGCTAAAGCCTTTACGGAATCCGGCTTGTTCGGGAGGCTGGAAGTCGTCAAACCTGCGCGCGAGACGGTTCGTGATAACTCTTGAAAACAGCTTGTAGACATGGCTCAGAAGTGTGATGGGTCTATAATTCTTAAGCAGGGCATTGTCGCCCTTTTTAAAGAAGAGTACCACCACACCTCTGTTCCATGCCTGTGGCGTTTGACCCTCGAGTATGACGGAATCGAAAAGCTTCTGGAGGGCCTTAAGAACAAGTTTTCCCCCGGCCTTCAGGAGTTCAGCCGTAATTCCGTCATCACCCGGCGCCTTGTTGTTTTTAAGTTGCTTCAGAGCCATCCTAATCTCGTACAAGCTGACGTCCGGGATGTCTTCGGTATAGTGTCGGGTCAATCTAGCTCTTGGGTCGTTTGCTAGATTCGTAACGGGGTTACTGGTTGACGTGTATAACTGTCCATAGAAACTCTCGATCTCTCTCAACAGCTCAGGTTTGGCGGATACGATTCTGCCATTATTGGTCTTCAGTTTTGCAAGCTGGCTCTGTCCAATAGACAGATCTCTAGCATCTATTTAGTTTAATATTTTTTAACCGACTTCCAAAAGGTTCTCAATTCGATTGTATGTTTTTTTTTGTGTGTTTGTTACGCAATTACTCCGCCAATTATGAATTGATTTTGATGATTCTTTTTTTGTTTGGTAGGTGATACTTCAGAGGTGGTCCCATATAAATTTTATTTAGTTTGCTTGGGTAGTTTTTGAGTTAGCTTCAATAATACTAATTTTTTCCCACTTAGTATGTAGATGATATGATAAGTTCCTGTCACTGTTATTTACATAGCAGATAGTGGTATTCGAATTTGTGTGGGGTAGGTGCCACAACAAAAAAGTGAAAAATAAAAACTTTTTACAAAAAAAAATACAACCAACTTCCAAAAAAAAAACACTACAAAGTGAAAAATAATTTCGGAAGTCGGTGGCAAAAATTCTAAACCAAAGACATCGACTTCCGAAATTATTTTTCACTTTGTAGTGTTTTTGTTGGAAGTTGGTTGTATTTTTTTTGTAAAAAGTTTTTTTTTTATAAATGGATCCCGTTCTTGAATGAGATTGTGGCAGCATCTACAAGCCCATATGCGAAATAGGCATCACTGTACACATACATTTCTGCTTGCGCGATTAGCATATTTACAACATCCCAACATCAATCGTCAGGCAGTAGCCCACCAGACACAGAACCCATTTGGGTTGGAGGCTCCTCCCCTTTCTATGGATGTTGAAGAACTTTCCACCTTGTTCCTCATACCACTAAAGTAGGTCCCAATATGATGAAACAAGCGTCCCATGATGCCTGTTCACTCTTGCTTTGAAGGTTGATGACGTATTACACATTAAAAAGCTTACTCCTTCATAAAAGGCAAATAAAATAAATACTGTATTGCCGAATAGCGTCCTGAGGATGATTGGCGAGAGAACCGATACTGTTCTGCTCAGTAGGTTCACTGAACTCCATGTGTTGCAAGACCGATGAGCCTACTGTGCGGGGTAGACAGTGTGTCTAGTTTCTTCTTTTTACTTTTAGTTACTAACATTAGTCAGAAGCGAAATTATTGTTACTAACAACCTCAAATTGCCTTGCCTATTGACTATTTTGTCTGAAATGAATGTTTTTTATTTATTAGTTTATCGCAGGGATAGACATAAAAGGCCGTGGCTAGAAAAGCGTAAAACCTTTTTTTCGTGGATTTCGTAGACATATTCAAGTCTTTATCAAGTTATCAATTATTTCAATTTACTGACGAGAACTCATCTATTACCAACGAGTTCTTTAATTTTTACCTTTGCTTCTAGTTTCCGTTCAAAATTACCTTGTTTGTCAGGTGTCCAAACTTCTATACTATTTTTATTACTTGCAGGTGCCGCATCTAAAGTAAATTAACAATATACATAAATAAAAATAAAATGCTGTTCGTTGGTAAGGCCACCACTTTAGAACGGCTGGACCGATTTGGCTATTTTATTCCGAATTAGGTTTGTATGAAAAGAAAAATTCAAAAAAATTCCCGAAAACTTTCAAATTCGGGAAAAATTTAACGACCATAGGATGTTTGTATGAATGCGAGTTCAGCTATTTAGGCTTAAAAATGTTTGTAATGCAAAAGATCTTGACCAATATTCCAAAACGTTGCTCAGATATGAATCTTGATATAAAACTGCCCGATGTGACTCTAATTAAATAGTGGAAGTAGTCGATAAACGAAAGATCGTCAAACGCAGTATAGAACATCTTATAAATATGGCTATGGTGCTATCTTCGAAGTTAGGTGGTATTGTATGGAAGAGAGTAAGTGAAGATCTCGGCGACAAGTGACAGTACAGGGATGTGAGGTATTGGATAGAATCACGATGGGTCTCTTGAACAGGATCTCACAATGTGTCTATTGTGAGATAATTAAGAAATAATTTCTGCTTTATCCTGAGATAACCCTTCGATGTTGATCGAGAAATATTTAATAAGTGGAAGATAGAACTCAGTGGTATGCAATTAAAGAACCCTATGTCTAGCAGTGGACTGCTATAGATTGTAGTAATTAAATAAATCAAGATTAAAGACGTCGACACACGATAGGAGACTTAATATCGTGTCCTGTGTGTCCTGTTGTCAGCACGTTACATGGAATTGATGAACGCTACAGATGGTGTCGAACTCGTAGCCGATTTCTGGGCCAACTCTAATATTATACGCTAAGAAGAACAAAGACGTCGTTCTAGAATACGAGACATATGCATACCAGTTGTTTTCGTCTGTTCTTCTCCCTCCGCTGGCTTAGGCTGACTTTTTTCAGTTGCTGCTAGCGTTTTATTTTCCTCATTTGACTGAAGCTGTTCCTCATCCCATTCGGGGTCAGCTCGCATTTTCGCCTTGTTCCCCGAGTCATGCTCCTCCTGGTACTGGTTGAAGATGGAGGAGGCCCGGCGGATGATGTTGTTTAGCTGGTAGGCCACCGGAGAGGAAGCTAGCTGCTTGGCTAAGGAGTGCACATCATCCAGGTTCGCAGTCAGCAGGATATAGGAATTCGTTGCGTGAAGTGACAGCAGCAAGACTGTGAGAAGGTGAAGGAAGTTATTACTAAGTATTTCTATAACTCCATTTTGTGCTTTTCATTAGTTGGTAGTAGAAATCATTTATTTGCTTATGATGCTTATATATCCAGAAAAAGTGGAATTTTGAAAATAATCCCGATCGTTTCACTTTATATTGTATACATTTTACCTTACAAATTTTCGAATATTTGAATTTAATATTAATGTAAAAACTAAGTTAAGTTTGCTACTACTGTAAGTTGGGTCAAAAACCGCAGCCGCAGGTAGGTACTTATGTTAGACGAGTTTTTCTTGCCGTGAAAAACTACGATTTTGCCGTGAAACATTACGGTTTTGCCGTGAAAAATAATACGGTTGATTCGCGCGGTCGTCAGTGTTGTATGGATCACTTTACAAACTTGTTGACAGATACGGCAGCTACGAAACGACGCCGTCGCCGTCGCCGTATTCGCATTACAAAGAAACCGTGTCGTGTACAACGGGCCTGGCCGGGTTATGACAATTGATTTTTAAAGCCCAAACAACGAAAGACAAATAATCGAATAACCACAAATTGCGTGTATTCTTTGAAAACAAATATTGTACGGAATCACAAAAATGGTTTGTCATGAAGTAGGTGCCACAGGAAATGGGCTATGAAAGAACAACAAAGATATAAGTACTTGTTGGCTTTGTCAAGTTCAGGAGCTCGTGGCTAAGTACTAACAGTCGCTCGGGTCAATCTGTCAGGTTAAGCTACGCTTGCCGGGGTTGGTACGTGGATTTTTTCTAACTTGAACAGACAGCTGTGCTGCTGGGGAGTTTGTTGCGCCACTTCTTCTTCCCAGCTAAAGGCACTAGGAAGTGGTGAAGGGTGGGCGTTTTGGGGGACTGTCTTATGTAATTTTGACGTTCGAAAAGTGCTGATTCTCAGCCTAGTTTGAATAAATGACTTTTGATGTTTGAATTTGAATTTTGAATTGATGGGTGACCATTTCTACATACCGAGACTCCTCCGTGCCTCGGAAAGCACGTTAAGCCGTTGGTCCCGGCTGTCATTCGTGGATCTTTGACAGTCGTTACGGGTCGTCAGAAGCCCGAAAGTCTGACAACCAGTCTTACCAAGGGGTATCGTATTACCCAGTTACTGGGTTGTGAAGGTCAGATAGGCAGTCGCGCCATGTAAAATACTGGTATTCAGCTGCATCCGGTTAGACTGGAAGCCGACCCCAATATAGTTGGGAAAAAGCTAGGTAGAACGAACGGCTTTGTCAAGTTCAGACGTAATTTGGGTCTCAAACATGAAAATAAAATAATTATAGTCGAATTTAATAAGCCAATCTGATCTATTCTGTCAAAATCTCAAAACTTAGGTGAAGTGATGACAGTTCATGTCATACCACCTGATATTAGAGATTGAAATTATTGACAGGTGACTTCAAACTAACTTCACCCAAGTTTAAAGGCCGGTGGAATTTTAAATGCTTTTTCTGCAATAGTACTATTTCTGCCAAGCTCACAAAACAATTAATCACTTAAGCATCGATAAAAAAATCTGCAAACGGGATAACAAATTAAAACAATGCGTTGTCATTAAATCCCCTTGCCGAGACATCCGGCTCGAAGGACCATGTGGAAGATTGGAAGATAATCAATGATATTAACGGACCAAAGATACAAAGGAGTGAGGGAGCACACGCGCTGACCGCTAATCGAGTACTAATTGCTCAATTGATATTAAATAATTAAGTTATGTAAAAATACTTTTTAGCTAAAGCTACTTTAGCTTCAATTTATTCAGACTGGAACAGCAATTCATTGTCTCAACTAGTTTTTTATTTAGATTATAAGCTTTACTCAGAGTAATTACCAGACTTAATTATGGAACAAAAAGGTCTGAAACTAATTAGGTACCTTATGAAAGTTTGAACAGTTTAGTTATCATGTTGTTAAATATGTATACAAAACTTTCTAATGGTGTGTCACTCTTTTTTTTGTCATAATGTTTTACCCCCGACGGAAAAAGAAAGGTGTTATACATGTATATATATATGTTTAACATGTGTGTGTGTATCTGTCAGCGTTGCCAGATTTTTTTTTCGGGCAATCCGGGATTTTGAACACTTTTGAGTAAAAAAGCGGGATTATTTCGTCGAAAGCGGGACATAAAAAGAAAACGTAAATTATTTTATTATTTATTTGTAAAATTTTACTACTTATCCTTTTATTTGTGTTTCAGATTAAGTTTACAATTATGATACAAAGCAGTAGAAAATGTATTTTAATGAAAATATGTTACTTTACTATACTAATAACCAATAACTATTAGTTTGTCCTGTAACGCAGTCAAATCTTCAGAGGAATATAACATTAAATAAGTTATACATTACTTATGAATTACTTATTTATTTTTGTATCCCCGAAGATCAGGACTGAGCCTATCCCGCGCGGGACATTTAATTTTGGGCAAGAAATCGGGACGTCTGGCAACGCTGTATCTGTGTGTCTATCTGTGTATTGTGGTTTTGTTTTTTTTTTTTTTTTTGTTTGAAAGGTTATTTGATCGAGAGTATTCTTAGCTGTGATTCAAGAAAATCGATTGAGCCGTTTGAAGATTATCAGCTCTTTTCTAGTTAATAAATGGATGTGAGCATCTTACACAGGTCCGACCGATTTGAAACTTGGTATTCTGTTACTTCAATGATATTAAAAGAACATAGTAAACCTTGAACTGATGATGCAGCATCACCTGGAATTTGCAGGATACCCGACTCCCTTACCAACTTGCTCATTGGAATGGTTTCAATGAACAGGTTATAGATAGATGGTGAATATGGTCTGGTGAAGGAATAGGAAAGAGAAATGAGGAAATGTTTATGTCGGGGGTTTTTAATTTATGCTTGTATTTATTAAATAGGTAATTCAATTTGTAATTATGTTAAATAACATATTGTGGACAGTGTGGTCTTCCAACACTCTACCAGAATTTTGAAAAATTTCGTAGGTACATACATATATCTACATACATAAACTCACACCTTCTTCCCGTCGGGGTAGGCAGAAACTTCAGAACGCCTCCTGCTACGATCCTTACATACTCCTTTAGCTTCGTTTACGTTCATACATCGTCATACACGCACGCCATTTATTATTAACCGACTTCCAAAAAGAAGGAGGTTATATGTTCGTCGCGTATGTTTGTTTGTTTTTTTTTTATGTATGTCCACCGATTTCTCCGTCAATTGTGGACCGATTTTGAAAATTATTTTTTTGTTTGAAAGGGTGTGCTCTCGAATTGGTCCCATATAAATTTTATTAACTTTGCTTTGATAGTTTTTGAGTTAGCTACAAAATACGTATTTTTTTCCCACTTAGTATGTAGATGATATGATAAGTTTCTGTCACTGGTAGCAGGTAGTGGTATTCGAATGTGTGTGGGGCAGGTACCACAACTAAAAGTTGAAAAATAAAAACTTTTTACAAAAAAAACAACCGACCTCCAAAAAAAACACTACAAAGTGAAAAATAACTTTAATTTCGGAAGTCGGTGGCAAAAAACGAAAATACAAAACACAAGACACCGACTTCCGAAATTAAAGTTATTTTTCACTTTGTAGTGTTTTTTTTTGGAGGTCGGTTGTTTTTTTTTGTAAAAAGTTTTTTAATATTTTTTTAGGTAGGGCATCTCGTATTTGACCTCTGAGATCATGACTACTTAACCGGGCTTTCCTGTGGGTGCCTTGAGCAACTAGACTTAAAACCTCCAGCCAGGGGTTATTCAACTATGCTAATTAAAACTAGGTGAACGCTCGCTAAGGGCACCCCCTGTGGGGTACGAACTTCGGCTTAGGGCGTCAACCGGAGGGAGGACATCAAGGATGGGCTGGATCAAAGTTTTGAGCATGATTATTAGTCGGGGAATTTAAGGCTACGTGCTCAGCTGCAACAACTTCTGGCACCTCGTTATCGAGCAAGGGTCGGGAGTATCGGGGACGCGGTCATTATCGCAAAGGACCTCGGCGGCGAGGTTGGAATGACGGAAGGCGTCTGTTTTTGTACACTGTGCTGGTTTCCCTACTGCTGTCCTGGAGGAGGGTAACGGGGTCGTCAGGGTCGGTAAAGACACATACGCCAGTTGCAAGTACTACGCACCTGACCTTTCTGAAGAACATCACCAATAAGAATACTATAATATGTCCTCCTAGAGCGTCCCCTCCCGGCGTTTCCACTCACATCTGCCTTGTAAACACTTTTTGTTAGTCGCCTTTCATTCATCCTCTTAACATGACCAAACCATCAAAGCATACTCTTTTAAATTTTTGTCACTACTTATACTCCGCTCTTCTTTTAAACCGCACCGTTGCCTTATCACATCATTTCCCAGCCTGTTATTCAGTCTTAATTGGAAGGTGTACATACCTACTCAAATTACGCAGTAGATTATGGCGATTTAGTCTAGGTAAGTACTACATACAAAACATTATTTTCTAATCAAATTAATAGAAAAGTAGGTACCTACCTGTCGGAGGACCGGACCGGATTTTGATTTGACTTGTGTATTTTTTTATTTTGGAATTTATATATTTTTAACGTAAGTCAATTTATAATCTACATAAATACATACATAAACTCACGCCTTCTTCCCATGGGGGTAGGCAGAAACTACAGAACGCCACCTGCTACGATCCTTACATACTCCTTTTGCCTCGTTTACGTTCATACATCTGGTCATACACGCACGCCGGTTGCGAGTACTACGCACCTGGCCTTTCTGAAGGACATCACCAATAAGGTCAGTATATGGCCTCCTACGGCGTCCCCGCCCGGCCTTTCCCTTTACATCAGCCTTGTAAATACATTTTGTTAGTTGCCTTTCATTCATCCTCTCAACATGCCCAAACCATCTCAGCATACCCTTTTAAATTTTTGTCACTACATCTTCTTTTAAATCACACCGCTGTCTTAACACATCATTCCTCAGCCTATCATTCATAGTCAGACCACACATGCTTCGCAAGGAACGCATTTCCACAGCATTTATTCTACTTTCATGTTGTTTTTGCCACACCCAACATTCACTTCCATACATAAGCGTGGGCACCAGCACACCATTGTGAACAGCCAGTCGAACCTTTTTAGTTGGTCACAATCGCATGTATAGCACCATTCACTTTGTTTCCCGCGTTTACTCTCCTTTCCACATCTCCACCAATCTTCCCATCCCTTGTAAGCAGACTCCCCAAATATATAAACTCACTTATCATTTATTTTCACATCACACACCGATACATCCTCTCCTCTTTCAAACACCATGACCTTCGTCTTATTCACATTTATATTCATCCCTTTATAATCTATTCTGTATTTAATGTTGCGATTAGTCTATACATCTATACATATAATAAAATCGTAGCGAAGTCAAAACTGTACATTGAATATTTTTGAAAAAAAGTAATTGCTACGAGGTCTAGGATCGATTCTAATGCCGAAAATATTTTTTTTAGAATTTTTGTCTGTTTGTCTGTTTATCTGTATGTATGTTCCAGCATCGCGCAAATTCTACCGGACAGATTCTGTTAAAATTTTGCATAGATATTCCCTGTGTGTCTGGTCAAACTATAGGGTATAAACTATCACGCTATTTACTATGGGGACGAGCAATATTATATTATGTTGTATTTTTATGTTCTAGCATGACGCAAATTCTACCGGATAGATTCTGTTAAAATTTTGCATAGGTGTTCCCTATAAGTCTGGTCAAACTATAGGGTATAAACTATCACGCTATTTACTATCGGGGACGAGCAATATTATATTATGTTCGTATTTTTGGAAAAAAACGCGCCAAAATTTTAGGATATTGTAGATGGTTATCGATTTAACTTTTTAAATGATTATCATCACGCTATACCTTTATGGAACTAAGCAGTCAATCAAAAAATATATAGGAACGGCTATTTTAGACAAGTTTCAACAAAGCAATTAGCTTAGCGGTTGGGCGGTTGCTTTGCAAACATGGGGTTGTAAGTTCGATTCCCACCTACGGTTTTTTTTTCTTTTTTTTCACATTTTGTTATACGATTATAATTTTTTTTGATTACCTATAATCTATAGATATAATAAAATCGTAGCGAAGTTAATTTTATTTAAAGAAAGTTATTGCTAAGAGGTCTGGGATCGATTCTTATGCGGAAAAGAAAGTTTTTAGAATGTTTGTCTGTACCAACCGTAGGGCATAAACTATCACGCTATTTGCTATGGGGGATGAGCAATATCATGTTCGTATTTTTTTCTGCAAATTGTAAAAGGACGCGCCAAAAGGTTGGGATATTGTAGATAGGTAGTTACCGATTTAACTTTTTAAATGATTATCATCACGCTACCTTTTATATAGGAACGGCTATTTTAGCTAACTTTCAACAAAGCGAATAAGTAAGCGGTTGGACGAATGATTTGAAGTCCTGAGGGCCTATCACCAGTTCAAAAGCAGTATTATTTTAATATTACTTTAGTTTACTTCAGTGTGGGAAAGAGATGAAGCTCTACAGGATGTATAGCTCCATCTCTTTCTCCCACTGAAGTAACATTAAAATAATACTGCTTTATGAGCTGGTGGTAGGCCGCCCGGGGTAGTAAGTTCGATTTACATCTGTTTTCTTTAAACTCTTTTTGTAAAACGATTTTTTTTTTGGATTGTGTATGTAATAGTTCATAGAATGTATTAATTCACAAAAAATGGAAAACTTCGTAAGCTATGGGAAACTACTAAGTTACAAGTACTTTACAGTCACAAAACATTCAAGGTTGTATTCTGATCATTTTAGAGCAAAAGACTGTAGGAATAAAATGTTTTTTTACAGATTTTGACAGCAGATTTGTCCTAGCGATTTTATAATATGTATGTGGATCTTCTGGAATCGCTGCCACACTGCTTTCTGGTGGCAAAACAGCGCACGTCATGTTTAAGATTCCCATCGATTTAGAGAGCAACGAAACGCCTGTTTGTGGGGTGTCACGCAACAGTAACAAGGGATGTGTGCTTAGGGGATTGCGCTTCGTCGTATGGGATGAATGCGTTATGGCAAAAAGGAAAGCAGTGGAAACTGTAAACAGAACCCTGCAGGACATCCGCAGAAACCAAGATATGATGGGTGGTGTCACAGTTTTGACAAAAAAAGTGAAAACTTCGTTGAAAAGGTCGACTCTATGGTCGAGAGTTCATAAACTGCGCTTGACCATCATCATACGAGCTCGGCTTGGCGGTAATTCAAATGCTCAAGAATTCTCCGATGTTCTTCTAAAAGTTGGTGAAAGCACTCTACCAGAGACTCTTGGTAGAGTAGATCCCACTTTAGAAGATCTTATTCGTCTGATATACGGGGATATCAGTCAAATACCGTACCAAGAGAATTCTTAGGTGTGTTTCCGTTTTAACTCCGAAGATGATCAAGCTACAGCGATCAACCACAGTATTCTCTCACAAATTGAAGGGAGTGAAGTGATATACACCTCCATTAATACTGATGTGGAGGAAGATGATGCCAAATATCACCCCGTAGAATTTCTCAATTCACAAATAGAAAGAAAAGAAAGAAAGAAAGAAAAAACATTTATTTGGACACAGTTCGCGAAACACAAAACACAAATTACAGTGGAAATAAAAAATAGTGTTTTTAAAACAATAGTGTGTGCCTCACGGCTGCGCCAAAAAGGTTCATTTCAGCATTAAATGACAAGTGGACTTCCGGTTGTATATCTGTGTAACGGAAACCAGCTCAAACTCATGTCTTTGCAGAGAAACGTCATCGAGGTGGAAATTCTAACAGGTTGTAGCGATGGTGAGACAGTGTTTATAGCGCGTATAAAGTACAAATTCCCCACCATTACCAGTTAAAGTGCGTGCAGTTCTCTGGGAGTGTATGCTTTGCGATCAACAAGTCACAGGGGCCGACACTGAAGGCTGAAGGCTGCGGGTGTCGACCTCAGGATAAGCTGCTTCTCACACGGACAACTGTTACGTCGCTTGCTCCCGAGTCACCATTCCTGACTCTCTGTATATTTTGGCTGCTGAGAATAAAACTACAAACGTAGTATACAGGGAAGTTTTATAAAAATGTGGCTGTTATTGTAGTATATTGTGATGTCTTACGATTTCCATGCGAACGAAGTCGCGGGCAAAAGCTAGTACCTAATATACTTGTTAATTTTGCACACCTCATTAGGTTATAATACAATGTACCTTTTATACCTATAACACCTTTTTAACATGTGTTATGCAAATAAATTATTTGATTTGATTAGACAGAGTAATATCGTGAGTAGGAAATAAGATTTTGCTCGGAAATCGTCAAATATTTTTATAAAAGAAACCCTATATTCCAATATTGTACCGTAAGTAATAAATGGATGTCTGAGCGAATTCCTTTGATCGGTGTCAATTCTTGAAACGATTACTTTGAGACTTTTCTGGAAAAAACAAGTGACTGAACTCAAATCAAATATAGTTTAATTTGACACCTCCGCGAGATATCTAACGTTTTTATCGTATTTAATCGCAAAATTATTTTAATAAATTCTTTAAAATGGACTACCTAACATTTGTTGAACCGTGTTGCCAGGGGGCCACGATGTCCCTATCGGTTTTCTTCGAACCCCCGGCAGGCATTGGCCCTAGCGGACCCCGTCAACTATAAAGGTCTTAAGGATAAGGATCGTCTTTTGCACCAGTGCGCACCCCGTAGGCAATCAGCCTGCAAACACGCAGCCACGTTACAATTAATGTAAAAAACCAGCTAAATGCGAGTAGGACTCGCACACGAAGGATTCCTTATCACCGTACAATATTTAACACTACATTTTTAGGGTTCCGTACCTCAAAAAGAAAAAACGGAACCCTTATAGGCTCACTCGTGTGTCTGTCTGTCTGTTTGTCTGTCTGTCCGTCTGACAAAGCAAATTTGCTCCGAATTTAATGGACCGATTTAGTTGAAATTTGGTACACATATGTATTTCTGAGATATATGTATAACTGACGTGTAACGTAAATAAATGAATTTTGAATATGGGGTCACTTTTGGGGGCAAACAAGAAAATTAAAAACAAATGTTTTGCTTACTATGCCGTGTGACATATCAAATGAAAGGACTTGTTGCGAGAATTTCAAATATTTCTTTTTTATCATTTTAAAATAAATACATTTAAATTATTTTTATTGTATTATTAATTCTATTATAGACTAGCTTCTGCCCGCGACTTCGTTCGCATGGAAATCGTAAGACATCACAATATACTACAATAATAGCCATATTTTTATAAAACTTCCCTGTATACTACGTTTGTAGTTTTATTCTCAGCAGCCAAAATATACAGAGAGTCAGGAATGGTGACTCGGGAGCAAGCGACGTAACAGTTGTCCGTGTGAGAAGCAGCTTATCCTGAGGTCGACAACCGCAGCTTTCAGCCTTCAGTGTCGGCCCCTGTGACTTGTTGATCGCAAAGCATACACTCCCAGAGAACTGCACGCGCTTTAACTGGTAATTATGGGGAATTTGTACTTTATATGCGCTATAAACACTGTCTCACCATCGCCACAACCTGTTAGAATTTCCACCTCGATGACGTTTCTCTGCAAAGACATGAGTTTGAGCTGGTTTCCGTTACACAGATATACAACCGGAAGTCCACTTGCCATTTGTGAATTGAGAAATTCTACGGGGTGATATTTGGCATCATCTTCCTCCACATCAGTATTAATGGAGGTGTATATCACTTCACTCCCTTCAATTTGTGAGAGAATACTGTGGTTGATCGCTGCAGCTTGATCATCTTCGGAGTTAAAACGGAAACACGCCTAAGAATTCTCTTGGTACGGTATTTGACTGATATCCTCGTATATCAGACGAATAAGATCTTCTAAAGTGGAATCTACTCTACCAAGAGTCTCTGGTAGAGTGCTTTCACCAACTTTTAGAAGAACATCGGAGAATACTTGAGCATTTGAATTACCGCCAAGCCGAGCTCGTATGCTGATCGTCAAGCGCAGTTTATGAACTCTCGACCATAGAGTCGACCTTTTCAACGAAGTATTCACTTTTTTTGTCAAAACTGTGACACCACCCATCATATCTTGGTTTCTGCGGATGTCCTGCAGGGTTCTGTTTACAGTTTCCACTGCTTTCCTTTTTGCCATAATGCATTCATCCCATACGACGAAGCGCAATCCCCTAAGCACACATCCCTTGTTACTGTTTCGTGACACCCCACAAACAGGCGTTTCGTTGCTCTCTAAATCGATGGGAATCTTAAACATGACGTGCGCTATTTTGCCACCAGGAAGCAGTGTGGCAGCGAGTCCAGAAGATCCACACACATACATATTTTAAAATCGCTTGGACAAATCTGCTGTCAAAATCTGTAAAAAAAACATTTTATTCCTTCAGTCTTTTGCTTTAAAATGATCAGAATACAACCTTGAATGTTCTGTGACTGTAAAGTACTTGTAACTTAGTAGTTTCCCATAGCTTACGAAGTTTTCCATTTTTTGTGAATTAATACATTCTATGAACTATTACATACACAATCCAAAAAAAAATCGTTTTACAAAAAGAGTTTTAAAAAAACAGATGTAAATCGAACTTACTACCCCGGGCGCCCTACCACCAGCTCATAAAGCAGTATTATTTTAATGTTACTTCAGTGGGAGAAAGAGATGGAGCTTTACATCCTGTAGAGCTTCATCTCTTTCCCACACTGAAGTAAACTAAAGTAATATTAAAATAATACTGCTTTTGAGCTGGTGGTAGGCCCTCAGGACTTCAAATCATTCGTCCAACCGCTTACTTATTCGCTTTGTTGAAAGTTAGCTAAAATAGCCGTTCCTATATAAAAGGTAGCGTGATGATAATCATTTAAAAAGTTAAATCGGTAACTACCTATCTACAATATCTCAACCTTTTGGCGCGTCCTTTTACAATTTGCAGAGAAAAATACGAACATGATGTAATATTGCTCATCCCCCATAGCAAATAGCGTAATAGTTTATGCCCTACAGTTGGTACAGACAAACATTCTAAAAACTTTATTTTCCGCATAAGAATTGATCCCATACCTCGTAGCAATAACTTTCTTTAAAAAAATTAACTTCGCTACGATTTTATTATATCTATAGATTATAGGTACATAATCAAAAAAAAAAATCGTACAACAAAATGTGAAAAAAAAGAAAAAAAATCGTAGGTGGGAATCGAACTTACAACCCCATGTTTGCAAAGCAACCGCCCAACCGTTGAGCTAATTGCTTTGTTGAAACTTGTCTAAAATAGCCGTTCCTATATATTTCATGATTGACTGCTTAGTTCTATAAAGGTATAGCGTGATGATAATCATTTTAAAAGTTTAATCGATAACCATCTACAATATCCTAAAACTTTGGCGCGTTTTTTTCCAAAAATACGAACATAATATAATATTGCTCGTCCCCCATAGTAAATAGCGTGATAGTTTATACCCTATAGTTTGACCAGACTTATAGGGAACACCTATGCAAAATTTTAACAGAATCTATCCGGTAGAATTTGCGTCATGCTAGAACATAAAAATACAACATAATGTAATATTGCTCGTCCCCCATAGTAAATAGCGTGATAGTTTATACCCTATAGTTTGACCAGACACACAGGGAATATCTATGCAAAATTTTAACAGAATCTGTCCGATAGAATTTGCGCCATGCTGGAACATACATACAGACAAACAGACAAAAATTCTAAAAAATATATTTTCGGCATTAGAATCGATCCTAGACCTCGTAGCAATTACTTTTTTTCAAAAATATTCAATGTACAGTTTTGACTTCGCTACGATTTTATTATATGTATAGATGACTGTGTGCCCAAAAAAAAGCGAAGTCGTGGAAACTCAAGGTACATTTATCCTGAGTGGAACACTGTTGAAATAATTCGCGACATAAGGTTGAAGGCTTCTCTACATAAACAGTACAAGGCAAGCGGTTCAAGGGTCGATTACGAAGCATTTGCTCGGTGTAGAACCAACATTAAAAATATGTTAATAGTGGCACAGGAACAATATCGGAGCCGTGTTCAAGGGCAAATGCTGAGTGATCCTAAATCTTTTTGGAATTATGCCAAGTCTAAGAGAGGTAGGAGAAGCCCTCAAGCTATCGTGAAAGATGGGGTGGCATTATCTGGCCAGCGGTCTGTGGAAGAGTTTGCGGCTTACTTTTATTCTGTGTATAAGGAAGAGCGACCGAAATTGGACGTGGACGCGGCTATAGCCAGCGCAGGTAGCGGAAACGGAGCGGCGCGAGTGCACTTGCACCAATTACAGTTAGGAGACGTGAGTAGTGCGCTTCTAGATCTTAAGCCGAAACGGTCCGCAGGGCCTGACGGCATTCCGCCTTACATATTTAGGGATTGTCAAGTAGTGCTGGCTAGGCCTCTTCTTCATATTTATAACCAGTGCCTCAAAGCTGCCGTGGTTCCGGAGAGGTGGAAAGTGACCCGCGTTGTTCCGGTTCCGAAAGCAGGGTCAGCAGAATCGGTGGATGGGTACAGACCAGTTGCGGTATTGTCTACGCCGCCGAAAGTGATGGAAACTGCTATACATAAGAGCATATATCTTCAGGTTAGCGCACAGCTGTCAGACGCTCAGCATGGGTTTCGACCAGGAAGAAGTACCACCAGTAATCTTCCCTGCCACATGGCTCATCTGGTGCCGACGGTGGATGATGGGGGGCAGACTGATGCTGCTTACTTTGACTTTAGAAAAGCGTTCGATTTAGTCGATAATCACATTTTGCTTAAAAAGTTTGCAGGTATTGGTTTCACCCCACACTCTCTCCAGTTTTTTGCCAGTTATTTGAGGGATAGGCAGCAATATGTGGAATATGCGGGACACGTGTCAAATCCATATTTCACTAGGTCCGGGGTAAGTCAAGGTAGTAACCTTGGCCCTTTGGGCTTTCTTCTGGTGGTAAACGACCTACCAGAAGTAGTCCAAGACGCGTCTTGTCTGTTATTTGCTGACGAAATCAAATTATCCCTCGCGATAAAGAGCAGCGATGACTGTGTCAGGTTACAAAGGGACATTGATAGGGTAGTGAGATGGAGCAAAGAAAATCTCTTACAATTTAATAGCTCGAAGTGTGTGACCATCACTTTTTCTCGCGCACACAATCCCATCTTACATACCTACTATATTGACGGGTCGCCTATGGAACGGGTCACAGAAGTCAAGGACTTGGGAGTAAAATTTAACACTGGTCTGACTTTTCGGGATCACATCATGCGTTGCTGTAAAAGAGCGTATAGAAATTTAGGTTTCATGCTTCGTACGGTCCGAGGTTTCACGAATGTGAAAGCTATTATAGCATTATATAATGCATTAGTGAGGAGCCAGGTAGAATGTAACGCAGTTATCTGGTCTCCGCATGAAGCTAAATATAGTCTCATGCTGGAGAGGGTACAAAATAAATTTATAAGATATTTATATATGCGCTATTACGGAGTCTATCCCTTTTACCCGTTAATGTATCCAACCTTTTTTATTCTAGGTATGGTAGGATACAACGAGCTAAGGGTTAGGAGGGATCTTGCACTCGCCTCATATATATTTAAGATACTGAGAGGGAAGGTGCATAATGCAGTTGTTTTAGGCCAGGTGTGTTTGTGTGTTCCGGACAGGTACGTATGGCGACGACGGCAGCCACGACTGCTGGTGGAACCGCGTGCTAGGACCAAGGAGGCGCCGCTGACGCGTGCAATCCGCACGCTAAACCTCATAGCGAGTGAGACAGACCTATTCTGTTGTTCTCTGAGTGAATTCACAAGGAATGCTTTGTTTGTTATTAGTTATTGGTATTAGTTATAAGGAACAATTATGTTAAAGTATTAATTAAGGCACATTTACTGCATTGGTTAGCTGTAAGGGTAGATGTATGATGATAAATAAATAAATAAATAAAAAATAAGGTAAGTATTTAAGAAAATAGAAGGCCTAAAATTTTGAAAAAAATTAAAAAGAATCGTTCTTTACCCATAGATTACAGGAAAACTTATAAGAAGTCTACGGTCTTAAAATAACATGGAAAAATTCTCAATATTGTGCGTAAAAACTTGCATTTGCAGTTGGAATGTATGGAAGAACTTGTTTTTCAACTACAATGTTAAGTTTGTGTCTGGGATAAATTCATTCTAACTACGGAAATCTTCATTGTGCGCGGTCCGACACGCAAATGGCCGGTTTTTTTAATACTTGAAGTATAAAATACATTTTTTTTTGTATGCGGCCCCTTAATAAAAGAAACGGGTTATTTTTTACTTTTTATCCATTTAATTTTTAACTGTATTTTTTTTTTTTTTGTTATAGCGACAATAAAAATACACACCACCACCATCAGCCTATAATGTTCCCACTACTGGGACACAGGCCTCCTCTCTGTGAGAGGGAGTGGGCCGTAATGTACCACGCGGGCCCAGTGCGGGTTGGTAGATGTCACATGTCATCGAATTTTCGGTTCTAGGACATGCCGGTTTCCTCACGATGTTTTCCTTCACCGTTTTGAGAGCAGTGGTGATGAAATAATTTACACAAAGTAAAGCACCTGTCTGGGTTCGAACCCACGACCTACAACTCGTAAGTCGTGGGTTCCCGCTCCTCCTATAGAAATACACAATCTGTGAAAATTTTTACTGTCTACCTGTTTTGATTCATGAGATTACAGTCCGCTGACAGACAGACAGACGGACGAACGGACAACGGAGGCTTAGTAAGAGGGTTTCGTTTGGAACCCCAAAAGATCATCTTTTTTGAAAAATTCGGCTTTATAAATTGTCGTCTCTATCGGTCATAAATCTGTGTGTCAGTTTCTAAAACTGACTTCATTCACTCTTCCTTCTTCGTTCAGTCTATCTCTCTGTGGGATGCACTCCTCAGGAAATCAGGATGGCAAACAACGGATTATCCTTTAAAGTTAGAATGCGCTCCGTGTGTCTCCGCAATCTATTTATATCGAGTATTTTTCTTGTGCCTAAATCGGAGGGCAAAGTTCGCGAGAACATTCGTCAACCTTTTAGTATTATTCGTGTATTTATGTATATTTATTTGAATATAGTAAGGTAAATGATTATATTAACCTATAGTTTGTTATAAATATATGTGTATCTTTATATTTAAATAAGATAATTTATCTGTAAATGATTTACATCCTCGTAACCGACGAGACTCCCACAGGTTCGTACTGGATATCCTTCCGAGACTAGCTAAATACAGGGTGTAAGGGACAGCCCTCCGCAAACTAACAGGGTGCATTTAGCTCCTTATTTTGAATCATAGGTATGTACTTATTCCACCGAAAATTTTCTCAGGAAAATTTTCATTTTTTTTTAAATAGTTTTTTCAGTTACTATTTCTTTATTTCAATGTAAAATTACATTCTCTGTACGCAGTACTCCATTAATGTAAATAAAACAGCTAAAATATTTAAAAAAAGCAATGGATGTTGAAATTCTCTAACGAACGACGCGTGAAATCAGCTGTTCAATTTCTGCCTAGCTATATGCCATTTAAAATAAGATTAGACATTTAAACTAACCTTTTTTACAGTCCGTTCAACCGATTCTGACTTCTATACCGTAGGCATAAGGATGGCATTAAAAGCAAAAAAGTGGTTACAATACCAACTGTTTACTGCAGCTGCCATTTGTATAATAAAAGTTGTATATCCTATATCTACGTATATCTCATCATCTGTCACGATGCTTCATTGAGGTGGATAACAATTAAAATTCTATTGTGTCTCGTTAATGATAGTTGAAAGGATAATAATAAGATACCAAGTAATCTCAAGGCATTAAAAATATGAGATTATTAAAAAATAAATTGCATGAATTGCATAGCCCACTATGCGAGCACTATGTACTAAAGAGTTACCATTTACCGGGTAATATGTCTTGCATTGACTTGAATGTGCCCTGGCGGCTGTGAGTATGTCATGCTCACTCAAATGTTTTGCTGATGGTGGCGCGTGTGTTGGATCATTTGCTCCCTTCAAAATGGTTGAGCTGAATGGTGCTAATCCACGCGTCATGTTCGTGAACGGGCGCCGTCAGTCGCGACTGGTCATCTCTTAGCTGCCAGGGCTTATTTTTTATTTTTTGAATTGTTCTTTTTTTATCTTTTTATTACGGACGCTTCTCATGTGCACGTCTTTCTACATTGTTCTCACATGTATAATTTCAACATGAATGTTGAAACCAATATTTTGTAACAATTTTTTTATTTAAAAGAGTGTCCGTGGAGTTTCTTGCCCGTTCTTCTCCATAGGTACCTACTACGCTTTGGAATGGGCAACTAGCTTCATACCTATTTCTGACTGACCGATTCCTTGACAATTCAAAAGTGCCTGTAAATGGTTTAATTGAAATAAATGATTTGAGTTTGAGTTTGGTTGTGGTCATAGTATTTATAGTGTCAAAGACTTCTTTGAAAATAAATGTTAAATTATGCTTGTGAAAATTTGTGCGCTTATGACTGTTAAGCAAAAAAATGTATGTTCTTGTTATTTTTTTTTATTTTACCATCTTTTATACCATGTTTTTAAGCAAATAAACATAATTCTATTCTATTCTATAAATACTTATTCCTCAAAATTTTCATGATTGCACTGTTTTTGTCTCTGCATCACCCAAAGGTTGACTGGTAAAAAATGCCTATGGCATTTAGTCCGCTTCCATACATTTCTGTGCTTAAAGTATTAAATAAATAAATAAAACTCAATGTGCCATATTAACAGGTTATTCGTTAATGGCGCCCAAATGGGACCATTTATTTAAATACGTAGTAAACATAGGAATAGGCAGAAATATAAATATAGAAAACATGAGAACAACAACACATCATGTTGAAGATGACGTTAATTACCTACACCAATAGTAATTAGTTAATTAAACACTGTTCAAATGTTTGCCCATTACCGTCTCCTAACCATTAATCACTCCGTACTTAGATACAACCTGTTTGTTATTCATTCCTTACACTATGAAAATTTCATAGTCTAAGGTCCGCTTGCATCTCTAATTGAAATTAAAACATTGTTCTGTTTCTATCAAACGTTTGAATATGACAGAGACAGTAAATATTTTTTGCGCTAAACGTAGATATTTAATGATTTGTGGTGCAAGTGGGCCTAAGGGCCCGATCATACGCACCACATCCAGACCACAGCCACAACCACACCACAACGACAACACGGGGCTAATTTATACGAAAATGAATAGTTTATTCACACGGACCACATTTGACCGTCAAAATGAATCGTGTGGGCGATACCGACCACATCATGGCCACGTAGCAGCCACAACGCAACCACCAGCGAGATCGCGCACTACCCGCCGGCCACATCATCGAAAACACAACGCGACGACACTTTATGCACAAGTCCAGCCCGCGCCTTCCGTCATCAATTCTCTGCAAACACTAGCCACAACGTAACCACATCGCAACTACTAGCGACAACGCAATCACATCGAAATTTTGTAGTTACCACAACGGAACTGCAGGAAGCTGCAGCGACACTGATCACACGTAACCACTGCTTGACCACGTTTTGTAGTTGCTGTGATCGGGCCCTTAGACTACTTAAGAGATTTTTAACACCGTTAAACAGACAGCGCGCGAAGTGTCGTTCGCTTTATCGCGACAATGTAGCCGTAGCATTATAGCTGTTCACATTAGGTACCTACACCAACTCGTCACAAAAGAGAATTTGTCTTTTGCTGATGCGACACCGACGTCTACCAGACGTGTGGTCAAAGAATTTAGTTACGACTTGATCCACGTTATAGCGTTTAAAGATGGTTGTCTTTATAAGGTCGCTTTTAGCGATAAGACCGCCCATTGTTTCACCCAATGTAAATTTCTACAATTTATATCTGTGATTCGCACGGTGTAGGTACCATAATAAAGACTGATGCCGGGCGATTATTCAACATTTCAACAGAGGCCAAAATATTATTTTCTTGGACAGAGAGTATCTACTAGGTAAGTACTATATACCTACTTATGACCGGCTTTTCACTAGAGCTGTGCCATTTGAGTGGAGGCTAGGCTAGAAGTCTATACAGATTCACAGGAGGTAAAAAAAGAAGTGGTGTCACTCCGGGAGTGCCAACAGAAGTGAAAACTTAAAAAACATCGCCTTGGTGAAAGAAAAATACTTGTATAGAACATTGGTCCGTAACCTTATCTAAATAAAGAGCACAATTGCGTTTACAAAAAATAATACTTCCGAAACCTTTAAAGTAAAAATACTTGCACAGAACATTGATCCGTAACACAATGTAAATAAAGAGCACAATCGCGTTTAAAAACCTTTAAAGTAAAAATACTTGCATAGAACATTGATCCGTGACGTAATATAAACAAAGAGCACAATCGCGTTTACAAAAATGAGGTGTCGTCATGGTGTCGCGAAATCAATGGTTTAGTCCCATCTCAAAAATGCCCAACGCGCCTAAAGAAGTTTTCACTTCAAAAATCTCTTAAATCCCGAAGCACGGCTAGCCACTTGGCTCATTCTAACGAAAACCTACAATTTAAATTTAGCAAACTAGACATTTTCCAGTCCACCTCATTGGTCATTCGGTTGCAAAATTATTACACGCTCGTGCATGAGGTGAGGACTTCGCCATTCAACACCCCGTGGAGGTACTTGAGTAGGTATTTGCCTATTTTCCCTAGCTTTCCTAGGCTTGATAGGTAGGTGGGTATGATTTATCACAAACTTACTTGCTAAACAGATCCTGCTTGTAAACATGTTTCCACTGAAAATATAATTTTATTGCTTTAGGAAATGAATATTACTTTAGTAGGTAGTAACATAAAATTATGGAGTTTTATTGAGTGTGCGCAAATTGGCAGTAAATAGTGAATATTTTATAGCAGCACCTAAATACCTAGGTACTATCCTAAAAGTACCTACTACCTCTATACATACATAATAGTCCAGGCCGAATCCCACCGGAGACTAGCCTTCGGGAGATATTATAGTGCACAAGTGTATGCGCACACACAGTTGGACTCTCTCTTCCGGCACCCTCATAGTCTGATGGAACGGCAATACGACCGGAGAGGCTTTCCGAAGTGTGGGGGTATCACACCGCCAACTTACAAACTCCGGACTGTTACTAAGAAATCACACTTTGCCCTGGTAATCGAACCCAGGATCCCACGCTCAGCAGTCGCGCTTACAACCATGATACCAAAGGGGTAGTCACATAAGACATAGGTACACATAAACTCCCTTCAATTTCTGTACCTAGGGATTATACAATTAAAAACGAATTCTAGTTAGGAGCATTATGAATGAATTACTAGATGTTAGGTACATAGACTTGCTATATCTAGTTCCCTAGCTAAATGAAGTAAAACTTGAATATCTACCCTTGATAATCCTGATGCGTGTTGATAGAGGGAAGGAGGGCTTTGACGTGCAGTGGAACAACACACACATAATAATAATAACGTAGGTATCTCTACGTTGACATCGTGGTGGGGCTTGCACGCTCCGAATTCTAGGTCTGTGCCGGTACAATTTACTTTGCCGGAACAGGTCTGGGATGAGGAGCCAGACCAAGAGAGACACAGAAACCCGCAGGGTAGCATGTGGCGAGCTGTTGGGCAGTAGCGACCCCACGGTACCTATCTCCAGGTAGAAGTCTTGTTCTTCATCTCTGGCTTGCCTTTATTGACCGGCTGGAGTGAACACTGACGAGGAACAGAGCTCCCACCTCATTCTTGCCTTGAGTGGCCGACTTGAGTGGAGAGTCGCAAGAGTAAATGCGCTCGGAGGAAGAAAGTATTCCAGTAAGTCCTGGTAGGAATCTTGACTATCTTATGGGCTCTAGGATTGTTCTGATAGCCGTGGTATTCCACGGCTATCACTACTCTTCCTGAGGAATACCTCGCCACTCCTCTAGCACCTCAGGAACTATTGCCCCCTTGTCGTTACGTCACTATGTGCTAGGGACCGTTTTCTGGGCCAAATAATGAGTGTGCAAGTAACCCTCTGTCATTTCATCCGTGTATTAGGTAGATAACATTGATCAGGTAGGGGACATTGTCCTTCCATATTCAAGGTAATCAATCCGCTATAGCTTCCCAAACCCCAATATATTTTGTTTCCATGTTCTGCGCAATAGTCCTGTAACAACCGGGGGTTCTCCTTGTGTGCACTTGCATAGTGCATACAGGGACAATCGTTGGTTGG
Source organism: Agrochola lychnidis (assembly GCA_963680765.1). NCBI lineage: Eukaryota > Metazoa > Arthropoda > Insecta > Lepidoptera > Noctuidae > Agrochola > Agrochola lychnidis. Next base: position 26,409,780 of record OY796855.1, on the reverse strand, counting down.
TGCCTCAACACTTAAAATTGTCTAAGGGGTCTCTACGAGTTGGCTTGAGCCCCTCGTACGCCTTCCAACGGTCCGGGACCCCGGGGTCCCGAGATTATGTCAAAGGCATTTAAATAATAATAATGTTGATGGTCCGGAGAAACCGTTAGCTAACAAAATAATCACTCAGCCTTCATTTAAAATCTAAGCTCCTGCTCAATGATTAAAAGGCACCATACAAAAATTCAAGCCTTTTTTCCCATTCGGGTAGGTACAAACTATAGAACTCAGATTACGTACTTACAAAGGTTTAGATGTATGGCAAGCCCTAAACGATCAGTTATATTGCACAATATTATTATTATTATATTATTTTCACGCAATTACATTGACGGTCCATATGCTTCAATGTTTCCGTGTGAGCAAAACCTGCGCAATAGGTACTTATCCTACACGGTGCAAATAAAATATGGTCCAATAAAAATTATACTCTCTCACAATCTAGATATTGCGCAAAATTGTAAGCGTAGAAGCCGCATATAAATCGTAGCAGATGGCGTTGTGGCTTTAAAAATAATGACTGTGTCAAATCAAATCAAATCAAATTATTTATTTGCTTAATACAAGTAGGTATAAACAGATGTTACAAATAAATATGAAGTACTCTGTATCATTACCTATTATGGTGTGCAAATATTTACATTATTATTAATCTAATTAAATAATTATTACAACAACATTACAAAATTATTACACTCAAAAAAAAAATTAAAACATTCAGAATACTACACACGTCAATGGTTTAAAAATAAAAAAATTCAGATGATTTAAAATACATGTCATAGGTTCAACAATCAGATAAATTAAATAAAAATATTGATCCAAATTAAAATTAAATAAAAATATTGATCCAAATTAAAATAAAATAAAATTATAGAGATGTCAAATTAAATTATTATAACATGTCAAATTAAACTATTTGTATTGTCATATTTTAAATGTCAATAAATTACTCTTAATTTATGTATCTATCTATATTTTTATCCTGTAAATACTCCTTGACATTATAATAACATTTATTTATCAGGAATTTGTGCAGCTTCGACTTGAATTGATGAACAGGTAACTTTTTGACATCATCAGGCAACTTGTTGTAAATCAATCAATTATTAATTTCTAATCTTTTTTTGTCACGTAGTTGTCTATAGTAGCTTTTAGAAGCAGTCTTATAATAATTAGGATTTAATTTCACAAAAACATTTAGTTCATATATATACAGGGTTACTGGTAACTCGACGTATTCCTTGCAGGACGTCATAGTAGGGTTAAAATGCAACAAATTAAGCCACCAAATGTTCTACCGAAATTCAGTAGTTTTTGAATTAGTTAAGAGTTTTAGGTTTTTTATGAAAAATCCCAGATTAAATCATTTGAAACCAATTTAAAAATGATTTACGGCGCGACTGTACTGAAATTTAAGTTATTATCATAGTTGACGCCGTAGCAGACCTTTGTTAATAGTTAAAAGTTCAATAATGCCTAAAACTTTGGCAAATATCACTAACCAAACATTTAATTTTTTGTAATTTTTGCTATTACTTCATAAAAAATGTAGTCTAGTGCAAAAAAAAATGCTACACCTGGTGTACAAATTACTAGGAAAATATCCTTGTCTTATCAGTTATTCAGAAAGGTATGATTGTCAATACTTTTGCATGTGTGCCAGGGAAGAGAAGAGTTTTATGGGGGGCAGGTAAAATTACGAGACGGTCAACCTATTGTTTCGTATTCGTATTATTCGTAGTTTTTACCTGCGTTTGAACTCCAAACACTCGAGGAGCTTTGTGATTGGTCGCTATTGTTCTCTCGGCATGACAGGGGGTGCGATTTTGCAAAATTTGGTCGTCAGCGTTAGTTAGTTTCAACTCTACGCCGCGCAAGCTCGTGTATTGTTACTGGCTATTTCCCTAACTGTTGCTGCGTATCTTGCTCTTGTGCTGTGCTGTGCCTTCATAAGCGCTGACTATGGCTGCATATTCTAATCCTGAATACGCTGACATAATGTACTGTTACGGACTTTGTGACGGTAACGCTGCTGAGGCGCGGCGAGAATATCAACTTCGCTTTCCCAACCGCCGACTCCCCCACGTTAGTGTCTTCGGATCGACTTATCGGCGAATATCTGAAACTGGCAGCGTCCAAAGAAGCAGGCAAGTTGACACTGGTCGTTCCTGGAGATACACGGCTGAGGACGAGAAGCTTATTCTTCAACGTTTTATTGACGATCCTAACACATCGACAAACATCGTAGCGCGTGAGCTTGGTATGTCACAGTGGAAAGTCTGGTGTGTAGTTCACTTGTCAGGCCGACATCCATACCATTACCAACCAGTCCAGTCATTAGAAGAAGGAGATCCGCCGAGACGGCTTGAATTTTGTCGTTTTATGCTAAGTGCCGACGCCGACAGCGAAAACTTTTTAAAAAACATTCTGTGAACCGATGAGTCATGTTTTGATCGTGATGGTATCACAAATTACCACAACTTACATTACTGGGCACCGAAAAAACCTTAAAAAACTGAAACCAACCGCATCCCAGCGAAGGTTCTCGCTTAATGTTTGGATGGGTATTATTGACGACAAATTAATTGGCCCACATTTTTTACCCCAAACACTAAATGGGGAACTTTATGAAGATTTCCTCAGAAATCATTTATCAGCACTGCTCACGGATGTACCGGAAGAAAGAAGAGCAAACATGATTTACCAACATGACGGATGTCCAGCCCACTTCCGAATCACAATTCGACAATTGCTGGATGAAAACTATCCAAACCGATGGATAGGGCGCGGTGGGCCGATTCCGTGGCCTGCACGAAGCCCTGATCTGACGCCGCTAGACTTTTACGTCTGGGGTCATATTTGAAAGATCTAGTTTATGTGACCCCAGTAAATTCAATTGAAGAACTAAGGGAGAGAATTACAAATGCGGCGGACCAGATGAGGGCAACAATCACATCAAGAATAACAAAAACCGAAGTAAGGAAGCGAATAAGAACATGTATTCGAAACCGAAGGCAGCACATCGAACAAGACGTGTGAAATGTGTGTAATTAAAGTTTTTAATATTGATTAAAAAGAATAATAATGTTCACGATTTTGTTTTTTCGAATAATCACCTTTTTGTGAAACGCACGCCTGTACTAAATCAAAAACGATTTTCATAATGTAGTCCATGATTTTGTATTAACTTTCATACTTTTTTGGATAGCTGATAAGACAAGGATATTTTCTTAGTAATTTGTACACCAGGTGTAGCATTTTTTTTTTGCACTAGACTACATTTTTTATAAAGTAATAGCAAAAATTACAAAAAATTAAATGTTTGGTTAGTGATATTTGCCAAAGTTTTGGGCATTATTGAACTTTTAATTATAAACAAAGGTCTGCTACGGCGTCAACTATGATAATAACTTAAATTTTAGTACAGTCGCGCCGTAAATCATTTTTAAATTGGTTTCAAATGATTTAATCTGGGATTTTTCATAAAAAAACTAAAACTCTTAACTAATTCAAAAACTACTGAATTTCGGTAGAACATTTGGTGGCTTAATTTGTTGCATTTTAACCCTACTATGACGTCCTGCAAGGAATACGTCGAGTTACCAGTAACCCTGTATAACGAAGGCAGTGTCAGAATTTTCAAGCTTTTAAAGTACCTAGGGTTGACAGCTGGTAGTGTTGTCTACGTTACACATTGCTCTAATGCATTTCTTTTGAGCTTTAAATACAGATTCCTTATCGACTGAGTTGCCCCAAGATATAATACCGTATCTTAGGACAGGTGCAACAAATCCGTGATAAGCAGCTAATACAGCTTCTTTAACAATTTTTGAGAGTTTGTATATTGTCACTGCGCGTACCTACAAATAAAGATTAATTTGATTCGTTTCTTCATAGAATTCACATACCTAATGCAATTTTATATGATTAATTATTATCAATAGAAACCTTAGCTACGGTAGCGGTCACGGTCACGGTGAGGCAAGGGGCGCGAAGAATCCCCGGAAGAGATCCGGCTACTACAATCACCGGAAACTGGACCTGGCAACATACTTGCGTACACTCTGGACCGACGAGAAGATAATCGAACTCGAAGAAGAATTGAGCAGGTTACGATGGGTTATATAGTAAGGTTATCTGAAGTCCGAAGAGAGGGGGAGAACTCGATATTCCTCAAATCCGGGAACTTGCTCCATTTCCGGGAGGGCCACCAGCAGTTCCAAGGTGGTATCGGGTTTATTGTCCATTAGTCCGTGAGTGTACTCACAGGGACTTATGGACGATAAACCATAAGTACTACGGTACTGTAGTTGCAGGCATGAGTCGTGAACACCGAAGTGGAAGATCGAGAGTGTGTTGTGTGGCGTACCTTAAACTCAGAATTTCTACAAGATGGAACGATGACCATGTGAAGGCCGCAGGAATCTGCTGGATGCGGGAAGCACAGAATCGGTCGAAGTGGCGGTGCTTGGGGGAGGCCTATGTCCAACAGTGGACGTCTTTCAGCTGATTTTACAACCTTATGATCATAAAAGCTTATCTACATTTTTTTTTGCTTTATTCTTTCTTATTAATCTGTAAAAACAAAAATAAATAGGTATTCTGCATAAAAATATTCAAGTATCAAATACGTTTTTCCATAGTTGATCCCGGGATAACCGACGATTTTTTTTTAAATTTGCCGCTCTTTTTCACTCTCAGCTTTCAATAGACAGACCATGAACATAGTAAACAGACAGACTATCTCTGCTGCGGGCTTGTTCTATTCAAACAGAGATATTGCTCTAACTCTGCTTGAATCGAACAAGCCCAGTTTTTTTTATCTGTCCCAGCTGGGCAGCTGTCAATGTCAACTGTCAGTACTACAGAACAGAACCGAATTTCGTGAAAAATAGTTTTGTGTTTATCACTTTGTTGTTTTTGCGAATCATTGTTTAATTCTTTGTGTCTCTAAAAATGGAGAATAATCTCCAACACGAAGATTTGTTGATAAAACTGCGTGCTAAATTGAACGTGGAAAAGGTGAAATTATGGGAAGCGCCTTATATCACACCGGATAATGAAGTCACCCAAAATTTCAAGGTATGTAAATAATAAGACGCTATGTCTTTGTTGATGTCGGCTTTTGAGTTATTTTATGCCTTGTTTACTAAAAACAGGTATGATGTCTACGTATTTATTATAATACGAACGAGCCTAATTTTTACATTTGAGTGAGGCTTGTTCAAAGAAAGTAAATAGCTATTATTATTTCCCAATGATTTCATCGTAGGTACCTAAGTAGTTAACATCCTGCTTATTTATGTAGGTATATTTTTTGTTGAGGTCGAATCAATCTTACAGTTCAGACACAGCCCATAATTCATCTGTATTCTGAAGATAGATGACCCGCTAACCCAATTCAACATTCAGAGCTGTTTGTACTTATTACATGAAAAAGATTTTTTTTAAATGAGCTGTATTTTAACTCTTATTATCTACTGAAATTGGTCATTTGTTAATATTAATTAAATAACCAGTTTGTTTTAATTGTATCATTGTATTGTAATGTAGGAATACTTATTACTTACCAAGAACTCCATAGCTTTAGTTCCAGTTTCTATAGCTGTAGTAACATGCAAATGATTTGCTAACACAACCTTAAATATTGCTCTCACAGGATGTTGTCGCGAAATACGCAAAAGATCTCTCTCTCGATAATGAAGTCATCCTTCAAGCATTGCGTGAACTTCAGCTCCACTCCATCGAGAGATCAAGGGACAATGCGGAGTTCCAGGAAACAGGGTTTGCTACCTTCCGAGTCAAGGCAATAATACCGGGGGAAAAGCCCAAGATGATGAAAATGCAGAAAAAGTTGGATGCTATGGGAGATGAGCTGATTGATTCTGTTGCTGGAGAGATCGGGGTTGCTGAGACTAGGTTAAAAATAAAATACAGTTATTTAGTTCAGACTAAACGGCACAACATAGATAACATTATGCCTTGTATCACCTGAAGGGTTGGGCAGAAGCATACACCCTTCTTCTTTATTTTTTTAATCTTAATGTCTTTTATATCAGCTTAAAGGATAATAATAATTAATGCTATTGTTTAATCTTTGTTGTAGTTATGCACAAGTTTAAAACACAATGGTGCCGATTCCCTTGTTCTCAAACTAAACTAAATTTAAGTTCAGTGCATCTTTTTCTTTCTATTTCATTACGAAAAGGACAGAAGATAAATTTTAGTTTAGTCCTGTCAAATTAATCAGCGCCTGTCACTACTCCATACAAGTTTAGACATGATTAAAAACTTGCCTACTCAAATTATTCCAATTTAAGTCAAGCTTAATTTGACAGGACTAAACAAAAATTTATGTTCTGTCCTTTTCTTAATGAAATAGAAAGAAAAAGATGCACTGAACTTAAATTTAGTTTAGTTTGTGAACAAGGGAATCAGCACCAATGTCTGCTACAAATCCATTAATCCAATTCTCTTCATGATTGCATAGAATCCCTAATATGTTGCCATTTTATAGTTTGACCGATTCCGCTGTACCTTAGGAATGCGCGGCGAGGCGCAGTTGACGAATAAGCGGCGGGATGCCGTGAGCGTTGACGAATGAGAGGATTGCACTGCCCTCCGTCTCACCATCCTCATACCTAAAGTGCGGTATAACCGTATCGGTCAATCTATAACACCAATTTATTTTCTTTCAGGGTGAAATTAATATTCAATGGCAAAGTAATAAAACCTAACCCAAGTTTAGTGGAGCAGGGATTGAAGAATGGTGCCACACTGATGGCACTTGTCATGGCAGGTTTGTAAATTGCATACTTAAAAGCATCATTCTAAACTAATGTTTATTTGGATGTTGGGCTAATTCAAAACATTTTAGATCAGCTATTGCAAAGAGGTTCTGTGGTCTGGTGAAAATTGTGCCTAGTCATTGTATGATTATTCTGTTACAGTTTATAGTTATAGTTGTTGTGTTATATTTTAATTAATGTTAAATAGTTGATAAGGTACGATAGGGTTGGCATATCCATATGGACAAAAACCCCCTTTTGTTAATAAAGAATAAATAAATTGAAAAAAAAAACTCCACAGATGTGACGAGTATCAATATCTAAACAAAACATTACTGATTTTTTTATATAGTTTGACCAAGACCGCAGTACCGCCCCTTGGGAATGCGCGGCGAGGCGGGGCAGCGTTGACGAATAAGTGGCATGCACTGCCGGGGGGCAGTGCATGCCGCTCATTCGTCTCGCCGCGCCTACCTATGACGTGGTACAGTGGTGTCGGTCAAACTGTAACATTTCCATGATTGCAATCAATTTGGTATGTACATTCAAGTACATACTCAATAGTTGTACTACTGAGTAAGTTGTTACTAGAAAGTTATGTTTATTTTGGTATTTCTTCACAGAATTTTTAGTTAGAAAACACCAACCTCATCTAGTTTTAAAATATTATTATTTCTTTATGACATGTAGAAGTGTTTTTTAAAACCAGTCTATATGAAGTATCATTCATCATTAATAGAAACCCCTGAGGAGGTGAAGAAAGAGGACACAATGTACATGGAGATGAAAACTGTCCGTGATGATGCCACCCTGCTGTCCGAGTATGTGGACGAGGTTGCTGACGATGATGAGTATATGAAGGTAGGTTATTAATAACTTTATTATAATTTATTTATTTATTTATTTCTCATCACAAATGCAGATTTGTACAGGAAATGCTTAATCTAAAAATTGGGTTAACATTTGTGAGAGACTGGTGCCCGAAAAAGGCATAAAATACCTGTGTTACGGGTCACCAGGCCCCACAATACTTAAAAATGTACATATTAATTTAGATTAATTAGCAAACGCAAGTGATGAAGTTAAATTATTTTCTAGGAACAGTAACAATTTAAAGAAAAAATTAAATAAAAATAAATCTAGGCTGGACATTCATATATAGATTTAAGTGTGTGTACGTATGTGTGAGTGTGTGTGTGGGGGTGAGTGCATGGGGGTGTGTTGGGGTGGGTATGTGCGTGTCTGGTGGTGTGTGTGTGTGTATGTGTGATAGTGAACGTTTATTAAGGAAATATAAATTTAGCGAATAGGGATCAGAAGACTCTCAGTTGCCTGATAGTCGAGAGTTTTAAGCCATTTACATACATTTAGTTTAAAAGTCGATCTAAGCATGGGGTATATTGAAAGTGTTGTATTGATTTTATTATACAGATATCCTCCAAGAAAACAATAAAACCTTTGAGAGAAAATTGTGCGAAAGAAATTAGTAGGACAGACATTACCTTTCCTTCGCTTATCTTTGTTGAGATTAGGGTCATATTTTATTTCTTTATGTTTTTTGAGTAACAATGTGAATATGAAGGTCTGCCTGACTGTTAGAGTATCCCAACGTTTATATAGCTCAGCACTTGGATAGTGAAAGGGGAGCCCAGCTCCAACCTTGAGTACGGCTCTCTGTGCTCTTTCAACTTCCAGAAGGTGCACTTTTCCTGCTCCTCCCCAGGAGGTTATGCAATAATTGACTATTGACTGGCAGAGTGCTGAGTACACCATTTTGATAGTCTTATTATCCGCCACATGTCTCAGTGTCTTGAAAATGTATATCAGCTTACGAATCCTAGTGACGAGAATGTCAATATGAGGCTTAAAAGTTAGTGTCTGATCAATATACACTCCAAGATATCTAATAACGTCCGTTCTTTGAAGGGGCGAACAAAGGCACGAAGGCGGGGCCAAGTAGGTACAAGTGTGAGCAGTAATATTGAGAGTTGTGGGTGGCAGCAGATTTTTCCTAGGTGCAAAGGCAATATATTTGGTTTTTGATACATTTAGTGTCAAAACATTGTCTTTAAGCCATTGGCATACCTCATTAAGACCATGTTGAGCATATTGGAAAACATCTTCCCAACTTTTTCCACAAAAAAATAACGCAGTGTCATCCGCAAAAGATAGCAGTTTTCCTTGTTTTAGTTGGAGTTGACACAAGTCATTAATATACACAAGGAAAAGGCTTGGACCCAGGACACTGCCCTGCGGAACTCCATAGTGCACAGAAAGTTCGTCACTAGTCCAGTTGTCAATTTTCACTCGTTGCTTCCTATTACTTAAGTAGTCTTTGAGCAGTTGGAATGGAAGACCTCTAACACCAATTTTATCGAGTTTATGTAATAACAATGGAATAGGGACCGTGTCAAAGGCCTTGGCTAAGTCGAGGAACACCGTCACACACTTCCGGCCACTGTCTGTATTAGTGACAATATGGTTAGTGAGTTCATAAACAGCGTCATCAGTTGACCTTCCCGATCGAAAGCCAAATTGCATTGGTGAAAGGAGTAGATTTGTCTCAAGGAAGTTCATGAGACGTTTGTTGATCAGTCGTTCTAAGACTTTGGACAACGTGGGAAGGATCGAAATTGGTCTGTAGTTGTTAATGCAATCTTTGTCTCCTCCCTTGTGAATAGGTTTGACAAGAGCTATCTTCAACGCCAATGGAAAGGTACCAGTAGCAAATGCCAGATTGCAGATGTGAGTAAGTGGAGGTGTTAGCAGCTTAACGTATCGCTTTAAAATTTTACCAGAAATCTGATCTACTCCAACAGCTGCACCCTCTCTCAAGTCCATCACAAGGAATTCAACCTCCTCTTCATCAGTAGGAAGCAAGACAAGTGAGTTTGGTGATGCGGGAATAGAAGACCGGCAGCGACTCGATAGATCGGTTTAACCAATAATTTCTTCCGCCAGACTACAGAGTCTGGCGGAAGACTGAACAGCTGGGTGTTGGACAGCCAACACCCGTAAAATATTTGTTAACGTCATCGACACTGCTTTTAGGATTATCAGTTTTGATCAGAGCCGAGGAATGGTCTAACTTTTTGTTAGTACTACAGATATTTTTAATTACATCCCACAGTTTTTTACTGTTATTTTTTGAATTTTCAATTTCCTTCTTCTCATATATTCTCTTCTGTTTCTTTAGGATAGCGTTGCAAAAGTTTCGGTATCTCTTGTATGTCAAATTAAGTATTTCATCGTTTGGATTCCTTTTAAGCTTTTTATGCAGATTGTCTCTATTACGCATACATCGTAGTAAACCAGTAGTAATCCATGGTTTGTTTATTCTTTTCCTATTAGACACTTTAACCACATGTGAGTTATCCTGAATGGCATTGTCGGGAAAGGAATGTCGGGATAAGGAAATGCGTTGATCGGTAGCTTCATTGGCATCACTACAGTCAAGTATCGGTGTAAAGTTAATTTCACTTATAGTGTGGTCTAATCCGGTATAATTGATACGCTTCATCGTTAAAGAAGGCGCGAAGCGTTTTGTAAGTAAGTTAATAACAATGCCAACACTTTCGTGATCAGTGACTGAAGATTCCGCTGTAAAGCAGGTGGCTTCTAATTTAGTTTTAATCATAATGTGATCCAGACGAGTGAAGCCATGAGTGGGTATGGTATGAGCGGGAAGTATACAATGACTAGCCAAGACGTTGAGGTACTCTAAGGAGCGCTTATCATTAGTGTTAGGAGCTATGTCAATATTTATGTCTCCACAAATGATTATGTTTTTGTAGTTGGATAGTTTTTTTAGTAGCTCATCCATTGAAGTACAGAAACCACTCGTGTTACGCTGACCTGGAGGGCGGTAAATTCCGATAATGCATGTCTCAGAGCTCAGTTTTAACAAAAGACAATTAGCATCAATGATGGGAGGTTCCTCAGCAAAAATTTTAAAATTGTTTTTGTGGTAGATGACAACACCTTCATTTTGAGTGTTATGTGAAGCCGTAGAGATACAGGTATAACCATCCAGCTCAGGTATGGATTGGGTGGACTTGAGCCAGCACTCCGTTAGAATAAGTATATCCCAATCAACGTCCGAGCGAGCCAATAATGTATTAAAACCAGGCATGTTACAATTAATGCTCCTTATGTTTTGAGTCAGAATTTTTAGTTTATTGTTTGGCATCGGTATAATGGATTTTATATTTTCAACCTCGCATGTCAGAGAATTGGCCACCCCTAAAGAATCAAGATTGTTGTGAATAGATTCAAGACCAAAGTTATCGAATTTTAAAATAAATTGTCTTTAAGGATGACTTAAGGGGAATATAATGCACAAAAGATACATAGAACTGTGTACAATAGATCAAAGTGAATCGGTAATGGCGATTGTAAATAGTGTTAAAATATGTAAGTTTAAATGAAGCAGTTGTGATATGTTTTGTGAGTGTATGTCCAGAATTAATTAAATTTATTATATTATTATTCATTCTTGAAGGCTGAAAATTCCAGTTGAACATATTTGTAGAGGCTTTTGCGATTTTATGGCATAACATCTTGTTTTTATTATCCTCACATTTTGAACAGCCAAAACCATAACTAAGCAACAAGACCCTCCCAATTACTAAGCCTACGCCGTCTGTATGTCACACAGCCGTAATTTTATTATTTTTTACTCTGAACATATATATAATATGTGCTATGTGTATGTTCAGAGTATACATAAAAATATCAACCGTTTGCAACAGGAGACTGTTTCTTCTAAACACAGGTTACCTTGTCGTAACCTATCTGAGTGAACAATTAGCACCCTTTAAATAGATTAAGAAACAGTATATTAATATTATGCCTACATAATATCCAAATAATATTATATTAATTATTTAAAAGAACTTGGCCGATTTTTGAATTTACAAAGGCTTTTGCGATTTAATCCCCCTAAACTCCATTCTCCGTTCTTGACATTTTCGACAGCCAATCAATACCAAAACATGGTCACTTCCCACCACTGTAGACTCCATGCCTCACAGCTAGAAGACCAGTCGGGGAAGGCGGTGGAGCTGCCGGCCGCAGAGCGCCGCTCGCTGCTGGTGGGGCTGGCGCTGCACGAGCGCGGGCGCGCGGCTGCCAAGCAGCACGACTACGCGCTGGCGCTGGTGCTGCTACTGGAAGCTGACAGGCAGCTCAGGTGAGCTGCTAGCTTTTATACAACTACTAGCGACCCGGCCCTGCCTCGCACGGATTTTACAACGTGAGAAAATATGGAGATAACTTTATTATATGTAAGTTTATTATTAATGAGCTTATAAACCTTCTCTAAATGATAGTGAAAACCACATCAAAATCAGTTAAATAGTTTAGTAGAACAATGCAGTCACACAGACACACACGAAAAGCGATTTTAATTTATAATATGCGGTTCTGAAATCTGTACGAAAACGCTACTAAGTCAGTTCGACTCCAGGAGCAAATCTCGAAATCTGTCCTTCTGCAGCAAGGTGTGTGACAGGCAGACATTATCTCTCCGAAACTGTTCACCGCTGCACTGGAGGATGTCTCCAAGGTTCTGGCCGAGTCGGCTGAGTAGCGTTCTGGAAGCTACACAATATCTTCTCGACCCAGATACCTCGGTGTCTCCAAACGAAAGTTTTTAACCAGTGCGTGTTGCCAGTGATGACCTATGGCACTGAAACGTGGTCGCTCACAATGGGCTTCATTAGAAGGCTGAAAGTCAGTGTAATGATGGAGAGCTCTAAGGAGCTTTCCAGGTGCATTCATGTGACGTAGCTCAAAAATATTAATTAATCCAAAATCATTTGCAGAGTTATTATAAGCTCAGAACCATTCTACAAAAGAAAATTCATAAGATGAATTCATGAGAGAAAAGTTGGCGGATGTCACGTCTCTTCAATTTTTTTATTCTTGGACATGCCGGTTTCCTCACGATATTTTCCTTCACCGTTTTGAGAGCAGTGGTGATGAAATAATTTACATAAAGTCCCTACTTGGGTTCGAACCTACTACCTACAACTCGGTTAGTCGCGGCCGTTACCACTGGACACACCACACATAACAAAAAATCTACTACGTAAATGTCGTCAAATGTGTTTCAAATTATACATTTTTGTGTAACATCAGGAAACCAACTAACCATATTTGTCCCCTCCGCAGTGAATGCAGGTCCTCAATCCTAAAGACCGTGGACAACTGGGCAGTGCTCCAGCTGGACGTGTCGTGGTGCTACCTGTGCCTGCGCAGCCTGCCGCACGCCAGCGACGCGGCCGCGCGCCTGGCGGCCGCGGAGAGCGCCTTCAAGCTGTCGTACGGCGAGGACCATCAGAGGCTCATCGCGCTCAAGGGCAGTGCTGGTGAGTGGCTATACAGGCTCTAATTAAATTAGTCTAATTTCATTCAAATCTGTTCACCCGTTTTTGCGCCGGATTATACATCCAGACATACGGGCAAAAGTTCTTCATCACTATTTTATTTATTATGTGTAGACAACGCGCTCAGATGTGGAGTTGCGGACAGTAGCCCACAATACAATATAATTGTTAACCTCGCTGTTTCATTACTTACTTTGGACTAAGGAAATCAGATAATTAAAGATTTTTTAATTCTTGTTAATCTGCATATAATTTGAAAAATATTAATATTTCGTATTTGATCACAATTACACATTATAATAGTTATTTATGATATAAGTGCGGAAAGTAGATGATTTCCGACGAGTAGCATTCTTATATACGAGCGAACGAAACGAGCGAATTTTATAAACTCGGTCGCTCGTATATCGACACTACAACGTTTTACTACGCAATGTGCGAGGAAATAAAAAAAAACGAGCGCACCTTACAGTAGTCGCATATGATGTGTAACATATGACGTCTTGGCTGACGTACATTAATAATAATTGCAAACAATATTCTTCATCATCGCCATCGCCATCGTCATGACTTTGACTTTGACCATTGTCATCGTCATCGTCATATTGACATCGCCATCGCCATCATCATCTAATTTGGATAACTTTTCTCAAATAATAAAAACTCTTTGTGTCACGTCGAGCTGATGAAGTAAAAAATTAAAAAAAAAAAACAGAAAAGTAAAAAGCACTAGTCAAAAAAGTGACACTTTCGGCACAGATTGGCTGCATGAAAAACGCTCTTTTCGAGCACATGCATTGTAAAATATTTTCTTAATGTGTGCCATACCACTTGAAGAGCCATAAAATGAACTCGTTTCCTAAAAGAAGATATTTTCTTCCAGCGAACGAAAGAGCCCTACTCATGCGTTTATACCTGCTGCAAGGTATCGTGGCTTACCATCAGAACAAGCGGAATGAAGCCAAGGCATTGCTCTTGAAAGCTGAGACAGAACTCAACGCCTTGAGGGTGAGTTTAGTTCATTACTGTTTAGTAGGTGACGACGATATCCATGACGAAAAAATTGAATACCTTCACAGCCGCCATCTTGAATTTACATTTTGGCCTCACTATCGGTTTTAGCACCCTCGAAAACTATGAAAACGACACCCATGACGAAAAAATTGAAAACTTTCACAGCTGCCATCTTGGATTTACACTTTGACCCCACTATCGGCTTTAACACCCTTGAAAACCATGAAAACGATACCCATAATAAAAATTTGAAAGTTTTCAGAGGCGCCATCTTAGATTTTATTTTTGACCAAATTCACACTTTCTCTGGCATGCAGTGTACTCAGGCCAATGTGTACAATTTTATCTCACGACACTGTAATCACTTTACTCTTTTCTTTTGTGTTTTTTTCTGTCGGCGTTCTCTCTCTCTCTCTTTCTTTCTCTTTGAATTAGAAGAAGACAGTCGCAAGTATTAACACTTTTTAGCGTGACGATTTCTGAAAGTTTACAAGTCGCGTTAAAGAACTTCGTTCCAAAAGTTGATAAATTTTTATGACTTTTAAGGAAATGTAAGATTTAGAGATATTTGTATTAAAACTATCAAACATTTCTTATATTTTGATAGAGACTCACAGATGTCTAAATTCGTAGTAGCATGAATGTTATAATGCAGTAACAGGCTACTGATATTTCTGTTATTTGTGGTTTAAATAATGATATAGGGATTTGTCAAGAGGATGGAAAATGTGATTATGATATTTTATATAGTAAAGTATTCAATTATAATATTAATTTCTTAATAAAAGTCTAGTAGCGCTAGTATCTATATCTACACTAATATTATAAAGAGGAAAGATTTGATTGTTTTTTTGTTTGTTTGTTTGCATTGAATAGGCTCCGAAAATACTTGACCGATTTGAAAAATTCTTTCACTGTTGGGAAGCTACACTATATCCGGTGAACATAAGCTACATAAAATTTTCAAAAAAGTTAGGGATCCATACTAAAACTCCAATAATGTAACTCAAGGTGTGAAAAAATTACCAAAAAGGTTTCTTACATCGCGTGCGTTGCGAAAACTATTGATTATAGAACAAAAGAATGTACTACGTCTTTGCAGAACATATAATTATCTACAAAAAGTATCGCGACAGCATATGTCTAACTATTATAGTTACGTCACAAAATTAAAGACATTCTATTCGAAAGATATCACAAATTTAAAAATGTAAGTTATTTGAAAAATGTCGCATGGTCGCCGCTCACGCCACTCAGTTAGACGGCACCATAATAATAATAAGCGATGTAGGTAAGCGTTACTGGGGTACAGGAGGGGAGTCAATGTCAAGAAATAAATACAAATAAATAATAATTTCATATTGGAATTTACTTTATTTTACTCTTTTTTAATGACCCCACGCAAAAACGAGAAGAAGTGTACGTATGTATGGGAGACTGTGTGTGTAAAAAATTATAACTTTTGAAATGTTTGTTTAAATACCCGTGCGAAGCCGGGGCGGGCTGCTAGTCATTTCATAAAATTGCATTAAAAAATGTAGTTCCATAATTTTCCGCCGGCCTTCTTTCGTGGTGCGCACTA
Organism: Agrochola lychnidis; assembly: GCA_963680765.1. NCBI lineage: Eukaryota > Metazoa > Arthropoda > Insecta > Lepidoptera > Noctuidae > Agrochola > Agrochola lychnidis. The sequence continues at coordinate 26,393,965 of OY796855.1, read as the reverse complement.
TATAGCGTCGTGTGTATTACCCAAAACTATGTGTGAGTCTATTTCTAACGCGCTCGGTACCGCGAGAGTATACAGGGGGTAAAAAGACCCATCACATAGCCGTTATTTACGCATTCTGGACATCAAAATAAGTAACTTTAAAAATCGCTGTTTACGGCTGCGCGCAATGTGACGCACGCAAAAGTAAATATATTCTCGTAAAAAAAAAGACACTTACCTTAAAAATATTATGACAATGACCTGGGAGTACAAGTGACTCGGCTTCGTTAAGCGTCCTTTTACATCCGTTATATATATATGTTTTCGGGCAGGTGGATGAGGACTCAGTGCTAACGCTGATGGAACTGGGCTGGTCGCGCGCGGCCGCCCGCTCGGGCCTGCGCGCGGCCGGCGGCAGCACGGACTCGGCGCACCACTACCTCGCCGACAGGAAGGCGCAGCGCGACCGCGCGCGGGAGGCGCATAGGGTGGACAGGTATGCTTTTCATTTCAGTCTAAGAAAAAATTACTGTAGAAAAATAACAGATTTTGGAGAGGACTTCTGAAAATACTACTTTTAATAGTAACCAGTTGGTATGGTTCAATTCGATAGATCCTTTGGTACTGATTTCAGGACCCTCATGTTCATAAAAGTTTTGTCAAAAACGTAAGAGAAGAAGACATCGTCTGATTTAGCCCCTAATCCTTACATTTTCGAACTATAAAGCCTAAGTTTGCTAAGACAGTATCAACGTCTCATAACGGCCGGAATGACGGTCGTCCATAAAGAGTGCGTTTTTGATACTGTAAGGTCAAATTTCGGTCAAATTTCAACTAACAATTCACTAGACTGCTTCGTTGGTCTAGTGGTCACAAACATTACTGCTGAGCATGAGGTCCTGGGTTCGATTCCCGGGTCGGGCAAAGTGTTATAGCGTTTTTCTATCTGAAATTTCTCAGTAGCAGCCCGGAGTCTGGATTTGTGTCCGGTTGATGGCAATAGGCTCGCCCCCTATTACATGGGACTTAAACATAACTGGCGAAATGTGGGTGTACCTGCTACAGGGACACCTCTGCCCAACCCTTCGGGGAAACAAGGCGTGATGTTATGTTAATTCACTAGCTAATTTATGTTTCTGTTATTCCAGACAACGTCGAGCCATAGGCGTGTGCATGGACGGCTCTGTAGTGAGCCAGCAACTCATCGACGCGCTGGTGAGCATGGGCTACTCGCGCCGCCTGGCCGCGCTGGCGCTGCGGAACTCCAACAACCACGTGGCGGAAGCCGTGCGCCTCATACAGGAGCAGCCGGAGCTGGTGAGCTTATAGCCTGTTCCTAAACTGTCTGATGCACGTGTAAACAAACCCTTTTCAGGATAAATTCTTACGCAATCACTCACTAAAAGGAATTACTAACACATTTATCTGTATTTATACTCCATTTGAAATAAGATTAGACATTTAGTTAAACCTTTTTTACAGTTCGTTCAACCGATTTTGACTTCTATTGCGTTAGTGGCATGACAAATGGCAGCTGCAGTTAACATTGGTATTGTAGCCACTTTTTTTGCTTTTAATGCCATCCTTATGCCTACGGTATAGAAGTCAAAATCGTTGGACGGACTATAAAAAAAGTTTGTTTAAATGTCTAATCTTATTTCAAACGGAATATAGAAGGTTACAACTTTATATCTCACTATTTTTTCCAAAACTTTATTGTTTGAATAAAAAAAAAAAATTGTTATTGAAAAATCATCGCCGTAAATTGAGGTTATACAACTTCAATTGTCAAATGAAAAACATTTTTAAGGTGAAAATTTCGGGTCCAAGTGTCATGCCGTAAGGTAAAATGTATCGGGACACTTAATAAATATTCCAACTTATATGTATACCTACATTATCAGCAAATAAATGATTTCTTTCTTTCTTTCTCAATTTATCAGTGGCGTTACAAATTAGCATCTTCAGGTACGTTCTCTGTTACATTTGTTAACATATTTTCATCGATAGTTTTAGAACAGACTATTACCCGCTAACCCGGAATCTTATGATCAGAAAGTGAATTTCCTTATTTAAAAACATTTCAAAGTTTAGTCTCGTATTTCATTACTGAAGGTCGTGTCCCTGAAAGGCCTTCATGGCTCTGTGTATGATGTTTTTCCACCTCGTTCGGTTTTCCGCTTCTCTCAGGGCGGTGGCAACAGAAAGTCCAGTGAGGGCGGTTACTTGGTCTGACCAGCGGTTAGGTGACCAACCGCGAGGTCTTCCCATCTACCTTGCCCATCACCACTAGCTTTTCAAGGTGATCCGGTTCCCGTCGGGCAATGTGACCAAAATAACCGAGAATCCCTTTGGTAACAGATCGTGGATAGTCTATTCCTTATGTGTAGTTAGTTGTTCGAGAATAGATTTGTTCGTTCTCTTGGCGGTCCATGGTATGCGAATTATTCATTCATCGCAACAAACAAAACAACAAAAAATAATCAAAATATTTTATTTCACATAAACCTACAAGGGCACTTATGAAACGTCAGAAGCTAGGTGCACGGTTCCAATTGGTCGCTTCCTATGGAGAAGAACCGGCAAGAAACTACACGTATACTCTTTTAAAAATAATCGGAGTTTACAATATTTTCAAGTAACTGTAATAGGTATGGGAGGACAGTGTAGGCTTGTCAACAAGTATCAGGTACTTAACAAAATAGAAAATGGTCTACAAAGCTACAGTCTATGAAAACTATAGAAGAGTGTGAATGCTTAATATCAATATCTTTCTCGTATAAATCTCGCTTAGTTTACCCATATTTGTTTTATTTTGTTTTAGTTTATTTAATGCGTCACATTGGGCGCAAATATTTTAGTTGATTGACATGCATATAAGTGTTGCCAACATATAAAAATATATTCAAAATTCAAAAGTCATTTATTCAAACTAGGCTGAGAATCACCACTTTTCGAACGTCAAAATTATATAAGACAGTCCCCCAAAACGCCCACCCTTCACCACTTCCTAGTGCCTTTAGCTGGGAAGAAGAAGTGGCGCAACAAACTCCCCAGCAGCACAGCTGTCTGTTCAAGTTAGAAAAAATGATTCTATACAATAGTATGCAAAATGCATAATGTAAGTTCATTATGCAACACAAAACATAATTTAAATGATAAATTATTCGCCATATGTCAGCTAGCACACGCCAATATACCAACCAAAAACATCGAGAACTATACTCAAGCAGAAATAAAAATAAAAACTAAACGTAAACAGAACTAAATAATCGTATCTAAATATAAGCCTCCAGGCATAAAGGGCGTGCCCGCTTACATAAAGCTATTTAAAGCTATAATTGGAAGTTATTATAAATGATAAACTAGGACCATCGAGGTAAAATAAATAAACAGTTAGTTACTAGTTACAATAACAAAACCATGATCAGCAAGACGACCAGTCACCACAAGCAGCACCCGTTCACGAGCATAACGCAAAGATCAGCCATTACCCCCCTCGCCATATTTGAGGGAAGGCGGCAACCCGACCCCCGACGCTACCGCAAGCAGTGACATCTAAGGGAGCATGACGAACTTGCGGCTGGTTGCTCAGGCATTGGTTATCATTGTTACAGCTAGTGGACAGCGACCAGTCATCGGACGACACATCGACGCTCAGTTCTGACGACTCCGCGGTCATACCGGACAACAAGCTAGTCGCCGAGGTAAGATTTCATCATCATTACATTTAGTTTGTCAAATGCCCTGAAATATTGCTAACTAGTGAGCCGGCCTTGCTTACCACAAGTGCAAAAGAAATCTTCTAATGTCGTGACATTTCAAACATCGACACTTCTATTTTACTCGTATCGCTCTTTACACTTATTATTTTTGTTTTTTTTATCTGCTGTTAATTATATTGTGTGCTTTTTTGGTCTGCGCTAAATAAATGTATTTTTCTTTCTTTCTTTATATCTAAGTTAAATATTAAGGGTCTTTAATACCTCAAATTGCTTAGCATGATCGTCCGTTATATCGAAAATACAGCAGCATTAATTTTGAAATAAATATAATTAAATTAAATTTGAGGATAAATGTTAAGTATGTTTGACGAAAACACGATTCCATAAAATTATCTCGATGGAAAAAAAACGAAGTTACCTTCAAACCGAACAATAAAATGCTGGTAATAAAAAAAAATATATCAAATTAGATCATAAAACTTTGCATAATAATTGAACTAACTATAAAGCAGCGACTATGCTTTTTTTTAATTATCTATTATTTTCTCCGTAAAAAACAATTATATAAACTATTGGCGCCTTGGAGCCGCCAGCACCCCACTCCGTTTCGCTCTTACTCAGTCCGCGAGCGAGATAAAAAGTGAATTTTTGCTGAGGTAGTATAGGCTCTTAATGTAGTATGCAGAAGGTTTATGTGTATAACATAAACTTTCTGGAATAAATTCTCAAAATTATTTTCAAAATCCCTTGTCTTCAACTTTGGTTTAACCATACAATTTTCGAAGTTTAAGTTCGGCCATGTTCACAATTTTAATATATATTTTTAGTTGGAAGCGATGGGCTACGAACCCGAGGAGGCGAAGACAGCGCTGCGCCTGTCGCGCAACCACATCAGCGGCGCTGTGGACCGGCTGGTCGCGGCCGGCGGGACCATCGTGCTTAGTCTGTATACCTGCACTGTTCTACCGGCTAGCTTAGTATCGTCCGGGATAGTACAGGCTAAGGTTTCATACCTTCGTTCGTATTCAAATTGTTTCTAACGGAAACAATGCAGGACACGTAATATCTTTTGTAACTACGGCAATGAGCAATCTATTGGATCACTATATTTAATTACTTGATAACAAAGATGAAAACACCATACACCTCTGACCAATGTCGAGTTGACATCAACCTAAAACATTTTTATTGGCATTGTCATTTTAAGAAATGTAAAATATTTTATTTAAATTAAACTGTTAAAATAGTTAATTGATTCAAGCGTGACCTTGCGGAAATCCACTATAAAATACAATAGACGTGGATATATTTAGTAACCTGTTCCGCATAGCTATTTCTAAAGAGCCATAAAAACTCCTTAAAGAAATCGAAACGTGTTTTACCTCTCAACGAGACATCCTCAGGATGACGATTGACATGTCGCGAACCCAAACATGGCGTATTTCCACACCGAGCGCTGAACGCAGATCCATTCCGATATAAAAAATATGAGCACTAATCAATCACTCATTCACTCACTCGTTCACCGTTGTCATTTGTTTTTTCATGTCCTGCCCTACTGAAATTAAACTGACGTTATTTACTGACTGATATTGACCTATGGTCTATGCGCATTAGGCCCTAAGAAAAGTACTCGATACTTTGAAGTACCGATACTTTTATGAGTACGATTTTGTTTTTTTTTTCGATAATACTCATGAGTACAGTATCGATACTTTTTATTCGATACCGTGTCCCTAGTGAGACCTGCTAACTTCCCTGTAACTTTGTGTCATGCTACATCTCGCCAGGAAACTGCGTGGTCGTAATTAGTGTAGTCCTTGTATGCGCTGCTGAATGGGTCGCACACACCTTGGGTGATAGCTTGAATGATGAGTCACGGATAGCCAAAGATGATGGTTTATTGAATATACTAAACTACCACGTAACTAATAAAGCATTAGTTACGTGGTAGTTATATATAAATGTTGTGTGAATGAGTACAGCTTACTATGAACGCTGATCGTGTACTGTCGCGTTGCACTATAATTTGTGCAAGGCGACGGAAAAGTGCTGATGTATGCAATGCGCGCGTGTCATGTATGAAACATGACTCGTACAGTCATAGTGGAACAGCATGACCGGCCTAATATGCAGTGCCTTAATAACTTAAAAGAAGTAAAACTACTGGAAGGGTACAGTCGACCAAAACAGTGGTCTTCAAAACTGAAATGCGTTTGCACTTTAGAAAATAATAAATTTAAAAAAATTCATGCGTTCTTAGCTTGCCTTAACGATTCTTTCTTTTCCTAGAGAATTTTGTCTGGACCTAATAAGTAAAGGCTGGGAAAATAATTGATAAGCAAATTGTCCGTTTATTACCTTCCAACTTAAATTGTCCGTTCTATTCAAATCACAACTGTCGTTCTTTGACAGTTGTATTAAATGGCTTTATCACGGCAACAGCTTATTTCTCTGACTGTACCATCAACCGCACCTCAATGGTAACAATTTCACATTTACAGCTTTATTTTGTAGCAGTAGATAAGTTTTCATACTTCAAGCGTTACTACTAGAGACCGACCTAAGCTTCATTTTTTTTGTTTCCGGCCAAAAAATCATGATTCGGCCATATTATAACCAGCCGAAGCTTCGGCCATGCCGAAAATCACAAGTTCGTGAAACTTCGCGCGTCATTCGGCCTTCTTCGGCTCGGCAATATCAGATGAATCAATACAACAAGAAATACACAACAATTGTATCCTGAAATAGAATTATCGTGTTATATTTATTTTAAAGCCTATTTTTGCTCTTTCTCTACCTAAGTGTAAATAAAAACAAACAATATTTCAAAGTACAGCGGAAATATAAACATTTTTTAATATTTGAATCATTTTCGTTTTCGACTGAAAATCCATATTCGGCCGGACACTAGTTACTACTGACGTGCGGTTACCCGTAACACTGCGCATACGCCTCAAGTTCAAAGCAGCATTGATATTATAGCCTTTGATTATAAGATATACATAAAAGATTGAGCTTGATTAATATATTTTTTTGCCGTTTATTTATTTAGTGCCAACGAATGGTACATGGTAAAAAAATGCTTAATTATTACTATCTACAAAATGTCCCGACAGTAACGCACACCATCAAACACCCCAATCAGAATATTATGTTAAGGCTCCTACACACAGTGCCGGCGGCAATGCCGCCGTGCATGCCGCGGTGCGCCCGGCTTGTCGCACAAAGGAGCCTCCAAACAAAGGAGTGCCGCTCGGTAAAAGCCGGCGGTTAATAATACATACACTGAATTTTTACTATTATGCATTGTTTATTTATTAAATTAGAAAATACTCTTGTGGGAGAAAATTGTGGTCACATTCAAACTCAAAGCATTTATTTCAATTAAACCATTTACAGGCACTTTTGAATTGTCAAAGAATCGGTCAGTTAGTCAAAAAGTTGAAGCTAGTTGCCCATTCCAAAACGTAGATCTCTATGGAGAAGAACGGGCAAGAAACTCCAAGGTCACTCTTTTAAATATAGATATTACATAATCCTGGGTACATTTTTCTTGTTGCTTCTATATGTGAGAACAATGTACAAAAAATAATCAAAGCAATTGAAAATATAAGATTAAAAATAAGCCCTGGCAGATAAGAGATGACCAGTCTCAACTGACGGCGCCCGTTCACGAACATGACGCGTGGATCAGCAGCATCCAGCTCAACCATTTTGTAGGGAACCGAATGATCCATTACAAATCTACGCACGCACACAGTCGACACGTATAAGGGTCTAGCGTGGTAGGTACTTCGTCCAAATTGGTTTGTTTTGACTGTACAGCGGAAGTGTGACTAATTTGATCTATATTAAAAATGACAGAAATCGATTCAGTAAATGATTCCGGACAAACTACTTCAATAATGTGCATTAATTCAGTTACACATTGTGTAATGCTATGTTGTGTTTTCTCATTTTTCTTATGTGAAGCTTGATTTTGTGAACATAGCTGTACTTTCTAAGTGAATTGAGATACTTACCCTTATTACTGCTTGAACAGGTGACGACCCAGAGGATCCATCGACAAGTGCTGGAGTGGCTAACAAGAGGAAGTCCAAGAAACACAAGAAAGATAAAAGGTATGTTTCCGTTTACACAACCTTACTTTTTGTTTAGGGGTTCCGTTCAAGTATTACGTAAGCAGATTTATTACAATTATTTACCTCCCCCCTCCCCCTTGCAGCAAAAGTAAGCAAAGCTCTTACCCCCTCCCACGCTTACGTAAACATTGGTAAATGCATTTTTCTTTTAATAAGTATTCTGTTTTTTTTATTGATTCGTGAGCAGCAGTTATAATTCTAACAAATGTAAATTGAAACAATAGCATACGATAATTCCCCTACTCGGTTCTAAGCGAGTACCTAAACGTATTCATTTTGTGGGTATCCCCGAATAAGCGTTTCGTTTTCAAGCAGACAATGTGTAGGTTGCCATATGTGTAAAAAAGTAAATAATTACTGCTGACGTAATCACCATCTAGACCCCCCCACCCCCCATTTCATCAAAAATAAGCAAAGCATAGACCCCCCCGCCCCCCTATAGTGCTTATGTAATACTTGAACGGTCCCTTACCTTAAACCTGAAAAGTAGTCATCAGCTACTCTGCTCCATACATTTGTGTTCACATAATTCGATAAAATGTATGGAACAGCTGGTTTTTCCATACCTCAAAAGGAAAAAAACGGAACCCCTATAGGATCACTTCGTTGTCCGTCTGTCTGTCTGTCTGACAGTCAGACAGTCAGTGTGAAATGTACTCGCCGTTCATATTGATACCCAGTCCAGGGTCTTGACGTCGTCCAAACGCATTGGTGAACAGTTTCCGGGATGACACATCCCCTGTCTCACCTCTCTGAGCAGTTGGATGGGGCTGGTTTTCTGATCCTGGATCTAGACAGTCATCATGGCAGCTTCATACAAGCATCTCAACACTTCTATGTCGTTCCAGTCAATTCGACATCGTTGCAGAGAGGCCAGAACTGCTCATATTTTGATGGAGTAGAAGGCTTTCTCGTAGTCTACAAATGCCATAGAAAGAAGAAGAGGAAGAAAGAAAATAAATTTATTTGACACAGGTTAAGGCATGCAGTTTAAAAAAAACAAAGAAAGCTTAAAACAGTATTGTGTGCCTCACGGCTGCGACAAATAGGCGCAGTTCAGCATAAATGCCAGACAACTAGTGCCTGACGCTGGTTTTCAACTGAACCTTATGTTACGAGTACGTCTTACGGATGTAAATCAGTTTTATAGTGTGTGTAAATATTTAAATAAAGAATAAATAAATATGTGTAGCAAATAATAATAAAATCGATATGATACAATTAAGTTAAAAGATAATTAAAGATTTATACAGTGGTATTTAACAAAATAATTAAAATGGCACGGTTGCACAATAAACAAAAAGACTAAAGGAACTGTCCGTCAATAAATAACTTTATCATAATACAATTTATATCAATGAAACATTAAGAGGGCTTATACTAAAAGTTGGCAACGTCGCAAATAGCTGTCAAATATTTACCTGTTTTGATTAATTTGGCAATATTACTGTATGGAAACATGAAATGTGGCTAACTAGTGCACTAAACTATTGATTATGAAATGCAATAATTAATATCGTAACACCGAATATTTAGTTTTAGATATAAAAAAAGCATTTGGAAACATTCCAAGTGCCTTTTTTACACCTAAAACGGTTACAACATCAAATTCGGTGTTATAATTGCAATTCATTATTAATATTCTAGGGAACTAGTTAGCCACATTTCTTATTTCCATACAGTAATATTGCCAAATTAATTAAAACAGGTAAATATTTGACAGCTATTTGCGACGATGCCAACTTTTAGTATAAGCCCTCTTAAGGTTGATATGTCTAGCTTCCGTTGCGCATCCATGAGATACTGCCGTAGGCGTCTTCTAAATGTATCGATCGTTTCTATCGCTCGAAGAGGTGGTGGCAGGTTATTCCACACTTTAGAAGCCGCATAACGGAAACTACCTTGCTTGGGGGCTTGTGGCTAAGTAACAACAGCTGCACGGGTCGATCGATCAGGTTAAGCTACGCTTACTGCGGTTGGTCTGTGGATGGGTGACCTTCTTTACATACCAAGACCTCTCCGTGCCTCGGAAAGCACGTTAAGCCGTTGGTCCCGGCTGTCATTTGTAGATCTTTGACAGTCATTACGGGTAGTTAGAAGCCCAAAAAGTCTGACAACCAGTCTTACTAAGGGGTATCGTGTTACCTAGTAACTAGGTTGTGGAGGTCAGATAGGCAGTCGCTCCATGTAAAATACTGGTATTCAGCTGCATCCGGTTAGACTGGAAGCCGACCCCAACATAGTTGGGAAAAGGCTAGGCAGATGATGATAACGGAAACTACCTCTAAAAGCTGCTGTACTATGAGGCTGAGTCGAGTCCATACACAGCGGCTGTTTGTACTCCTCGTTCTTCTCTGTACAATTTGACGAACAGTATGGATGTGGTCTACGGAACTATCGCCTTTTCGAGTCTGATTATGTTCTTAATATTTTCAGGCGAAAACAGCGCGAGTTAGCTCTACGTCGCTTGAACGCGGCCATACGGACCGAGGAAGACGATTACCTCGACATGTCGCTCGCTGAGGAGGAGGAATTCCTCGTGCAGTACAAGTCACTGCTGTAGATTGACATCTACAATCACAGCACACTTGGACCGGTGTTAGGATGGTGACACATGTGTGAAATGTAGGACACGTTGAAAGAAATTCGCCTAGTAGTTGTGTTCAATTTCATGTTGCATTGTATATATTTGGTCGGCATGTTCGTTTCAACGAATTTTATATTTCACATTATGTGTAGCCACCATTACAGAACCTAACTCGAGACTTCAGCTTTACTTTCATTTCCACCTCTATTTTCATGAATTTGAGTCAAACACGCCGCGCGGGTTGACGGCACTGCATAATGACATTCAAACTATTTTATTTCACATAAACCTACATGTGCACTTATGAAACGTCAGAAGTTAGGTGCACGGTTCCAATTGGTCGTTTCCTATGGAGAAGAGCCGGCAGGAAACTCCACGGTTACTCTTTTACAAATGTTTGACGTTTACAATGTTTTCAAATTACAGTGTTAATAGGTATTCCCGGACAGTGTACGCCTGTCAACAAGTACCAGGTACTTAACAAAATAGGAAATAGTCAACAAATCAAAACATCTGAGTCTACAAGACCTACAACGTCCTCATATTCACAAAATAGAAAAGAATCTATATGTAAAAGAACACATTTTAGTAACTTATTTAAATTGCTTTTTATACCCGGGCGGTCACCTGAAAAATCATCAATTATAATCGCTTTAATCTAACCTGTAATTTTGAATAGGGATACAGCTTAATTTACAAACTTTTAATCTAAACACTCTTGGCGTGTTTGCGGCACCTCAGAAAGAATTTACAAAAACAATCGGGACGTGTCAGCGGCACTGCAAGTTCTTTAACGCGGCTTGCGGTAAGGGTAAACTGGTAGAAATTGTCACGTAACGAAAAAGTCCCCTCCATGCGACCTTTTTCTTTTTTGCGAGTGTGTATTCAGTCAAAATGAAAATCCAAGGAGGCGGCTGCGAAAATTTTCAAATTTTTTATCACGGTTGTCGTTTTCATGGTTTTCAAGGGTGTTAAAGCCATAGTGACGTTAAAATGTAAATCCAAGGTGGTCACTGCGAAAATTTTGTTTTTAAAGCCGTTTGATTGATTGTAACAAACAAAACTAATAATCGTGAGTTAGGTTCTGTAATATCGGCCTATACCTCACACACTGCGCTAACTGTTTGACCGCTCTGATTTAGCGCAGAATGATTGCACAGGAAATAGGCATGGAGTCTTGAGCAAAGTTTGTGCTGGATGTTTGCGCAGTAAATTGGGATATAATCTTAAGCGCAACAGTTTGCGCAGGTTGATTAACACAAATGTTCTGTTCCAAAACTATCTGATGAAAGGATAAACAAACTATGTTCAGGTTAACTTCTTGCGCAATCATTTATTAAAGGGAATTAGTAACACATTGATCTGTATTTAGGTTTTAACTTTATATCTCAACAATTATTTTTTGAATATCATTATTAAATTGTAATTGAAAAATCATCGACAAAAATTGAGGTTATAAAATTAACCTCAATTGCCAAATGAAAAACATATTTTTAAAGGTAATTTAAAATTAGTATTCCGGTATTATATTAGAGCAGTGGTGGCCCAGTGGTAACGGCCGCGACTTATGAGTTGTAGGTCGTAGGTTCGAACCTAGACAGGCGCTTTACTTTGTGTAAATTATTTCATCACCACTACTCTCAAAACGGTGAAGGAAAACATTGTGAGGAAACCGGCATGTCCTAGAACCGAAAATTCGAAGACATGTGACATCTACCAACCCGCACTGGGCCCGCGTGGTGGATTACGGCCTACTCCCTCTCACAGAGAGGAGGCCTGTGTCCCAGCAGTGGGAACATTTATAGGCTGATGATGATGATGATGATGATTCCGGGGTAAGTATTCAAATAATCAAATCAAAGCACTCAATTTGTAACTGGTATTACAAATTGGCTTGTACAGGTAAGTTTTCTGATGTATTTGTTTACATTTTCAACTGATACTTTGGGTACAACATATGCGTAATCTTTGCGCTGTATGACTATTGCACATGTTTGTTGTGCAATGGTTCGTTCCTACACATTAATTAAAGCGATATGTCAGAGCGGCCAAGATATTTGACAATCTCTCTACACAGGTTTACCTAAACATGAAAATGTATACGATGTGTAATAAATAATGTACAGTTTACAAAAGATGGATATGCAGGGAAGAAATATGCATTTTTGCACTACACAAGCAACATATTTTGCACGATTTTAAAATAAAATACACTAAGGCGCACTACGTAGTATTTTTACCTGACTTAAAAAAAAGGCGAGGGAGTATTTATTTTTCATCAACTTCTCAGTGATACCTTGTCTCTTTTGTTGACTGTACATGTTTACTGTAATCTTTCAATTTCGATGTTATTTGTATGTATCAGTCATGATCGTCTGGAATTGTGTAACTTCAATCGAGCTTGTTTCTCGTGATAATTGACTATTAGGCTAGTTGTAGTGTCTATCAGCCATACAGTAAGGGGAGAGAACCCGCAAGGCCAGGTCGGCCATCATAATTTGACACAGTCGGGCGGAAAAAAAAAAACGATTTTGCCGGCCGACCTCTGCGCTGCCACTGACGATGCCGTGGAAATGACAAAGTTTTGAGACAAAAAAATAATTAATAATACACTGTCGTGCCATCGACACGACGAGGAAGAAGCCGTCCGGCTGTGCCGAATCGTGCCGACCCGAACAAGCGTGTAGCACGCCTACCTGGGTATATATTTATAAGTACTATGAAAGAGCGGCGAAGCGACGTTTTTACGCGCTCGTATTATTTGCACATAATTATTATACTTGCATTTATTTATTAAAGAACGCGCCTAAACGCGCGTACAGTGTTTTATGGATCTTTTGGTGCTGTATGACATTGACAGGGGTGCGTTGTTGGTTCATATATTGTTTTGTGAAAATATATTGAAAAAAGAAAATGGCGGCGTTAATTCAAATTTTTACCGCCTGCCAAAAGATCCTTGTATATTTAATATTATAAATGAGTCGTTCAACAATCAATATTTACGGTCCGCCCGTCGAGAGGATTAGTTCCTGTCTGAAACTTGTCAGTTAGACAATGTCTAGTAGTAATAAAGATCAAATTCGCAAAACACCATGTTCTGACAGGTGTCAACAACGCATTGTTTCGACGGCCGGACTGTAGTGATCACATCACCATAGATTCAAATTCTATCAAATACGATTTATCTCACTTACAATTTTGTAATACCCTCGAATAAAATAAATAAATAATATTCATGTTGTATCACTTTCAATATAATTCAATGTCTGGATGTCTGTACTCAATCACACCGTAACGGCGAAAAGTTTTTGATGAAATTCACATAAAGTAGAGAAATATATCCGATAGTTTGTAAGGTCGATTTTCATCCTAGATATCTAAGAACTTTGAAGAATTTATAAACATATAGTCCGTGCAATCCATGAAGACGCGCCCCACTCCGCTCCGCGCCTTACTAGATTTCAGCTTACAGTACAGTATCGCGGAGTGGGGCGCGTCTTCGTGGATTGCACTAGCTATAAAGTAGTCAACATTTATTCGACTGACCAATGATATTATAAGTTATAAAAAGATTTAGATGGGTTACCTACCCAACATTCGATATTAAAAAAAAAACGGTACAAGTCATACTAATGATAAATGATTTTTATTTCTGTAAGTAGGTTTGTACAAACACTTTTATCTACACCCATGCAATAAAACCTCTATAAAAGTTTCTGAAACAGTTAGCTTATTGCCAACGTTAAAACAGCCAGTGTCATAGTAACCATAATATTATCCAAATGAGTGTTATAATGTTGTACTAAATTTCATTATGCAACTCGAATTTCAAAAAAAGAACATTGTCATGCACGCGCGTTTCACTACCACAGCGCCGTAGTTAAAAAAAAACTTGTAGGTTATTCGAATTCACGTCATATCCCGCCATTTTTGTTCGATAATAATATTGCAAAATTTTATAACTTTGTTGTTTACAAAAATGAGTGATACAAGCTTTGATAACACACCACCAGATATTTCTAATGCAGCAAAGGGCATTTCTAACCAATTATTACCAGAAAAGTCGAGAAAACAATACTATATTGTACAACACCCAATGGTTTCAGAACCTTTTATAGAGAATTCATATCATGGGTGTAGATAAAATCTTGTATGCAACTGTACATAGGTATTAAAACAGTTGCATAAATAAATAACTATTACACGTCAGTCATATTTTAAAAACTAGATGAGGTCGGCGTTTCCTACCTGACTACCCCGAGAAGAAACCACGAAACAAACTCAGAGGTCACAGTCTCTTTTAAAGTCCAGACATAATCTTGGTCAGGCCATATGAGGACCATGTAGATTAGTGTCTGAAATGGTCTTTTGAGGAAAGAACCACACAGATTGAGTGGATCTGTCCAGTCAGTGCATGCATTTATCAGTAGTCTTGCAGTTCATCTATTAGATGACACGTGGAAGAAGGACGGCATGTCGTTATTATCGGGAGCGAAAAAGAGACAAGACGATACATAACTAGGCTAATAAGCCAAGTTTTGACGTGACACTTGCTGAGCGCGTATGACCTATCTACCTCTTTTTAGTTATAATATCATTGCAACTGACTGTAAAGTAGTGCCATTTCAAATTTTTAATAATTAGGTTATAATATAAAACTATTATATTCGTTGATGTAATTATTAAACGCGTCCTGGAAATGTTATAATTTGTCAAAAATATTTTTTTATTGATTTATCCATGAATTCTATGTAATAAGTATAAAATACTTAGATTGTATTAAATAAAAATATGTATACAGTAAAATATAGTTTTATTTATTAAAAATTTAATTGTACAATTTAGAGAGAATTTGTTTAAATAGTCTTATGTTTTTAAGGTGGAAGAGTTTTCGTAACAACACATAAACTTTGTACCTGTGAGCGTAAATACTGTCATGTGATTGGTTAAAATGGTTATAAAGCGAAAGCGCCAGGGTTGCCCGCGAAATTATTATTTTTACGTTTACATTTTGCAGATCAGTGTCTGATCGTATGTTGTGCTGATCAAAATATATTCGTGACGATCATTAAAATCAAACAACTCTTAAATGTCATGATTTCATGAAATAATAATACAATAGGGCAATTGGTATAGAGTTAGAAAAAATTGAATTTTAATAGCGTGCACACATGCGCAAAGGCAAAGCTCATGTTTTGTTGTAGAAAATTACAAATATTTGGGTGAAAAAGTAAGTACTAAAGTAAATTAAGTTACATCTTAGTGTCTAGGGTTTTTTGAAGTGAAAACTTCAAAAAACCCTAGACACTAAGATCGTTGGGCATTTTTTAAATGGATTAAACCATTGATTTCGCGATACTGTGACACCAGCGTTAATGTCTTTTTAATGGTCAAAAGGACCATTAAAAAGACATCAACGCGTTGATTACCGCGGTGCCGATTTTTCAAGTTTTCACTTCTGTCGGCATTCCCGGAGTGCCACTGTTTTTTACAACAACAATTATATTAAGTACTACATTTACATACTTATACATGGTAAAAGTATAAACTTAATTAGGTACATTCAAATGGTCCCTGTGGAGTGTAGTGTCTTTAAAATTGTTTTAATCATGAATCTGTTGCTGGCCTTCTATTACATGGGACTTTAACTGACGGTATGTAGGTTTACTAAACACTGCCTACCCCTGCCCTATGCATACAAGCGTGATGTTATATCTTTTGGCCAAATAACATTTTGTAGTTATGCGGATTCGTTATTCTAATATCTATCGATTAGGTACCGCCTTCCTTATCATTTATCAGCTCAAGCACAAGCTGATTAAGCTAAACTCTAACAAATCGAGATATTAGTATAGATTGTATTGTTGGCTTTACTAGAAACCACTTCCCGATTACTTCATTTATTTGAGAAACTACGATTTCGTGGAACAATGTTATCAGTGTTCCGATAGAACTAGCTATAGGTATTATGTTTTGCGAAGAAAAGGACTTCAAATTCAAGTATCGAAAGCTAAAAGAAGTAAAAAATCGCCAAGAAAAAAATAGTTTTTTTGTTTAAAATAAGTACATCTGATCGATTCTATCAGACTGAGGGATCGTAACTTCCGGATAAATTCCAATTTACAAGCGTCAGATTCAAACGAATTCTATTCTATTTTTTAAGCTATTGCATAGCTTTTATCGCGGGCTTTGAGCGCGGCGACCGAATCAAGAAATTCCGTAACGATAAAAACCTAACACCCCCACTCCGCCTACCATGTAATGACGGTTCCGTAATTTTTATTTTATGTCATCACGTCATCATCCCAAGTGTAGCGTTGACAAATAGGAAGTATGGAGGTTACAAATGCTATGCAATAGCTTTACCGCGGCAGTCCCCGAGTGCCACACGTTTTTTATTTTTGTTTATCTGGTTTTGTGTGGCCATTTTGATTATTTCGAAAAAGGGCAACAGGTCTTTCATTTAGTTATTTACGCAACTGTGTTGCACAAACACGTATACTTTCTGTAACTACCCACCTACCTCACTGATTAACCATAAACTCTACGAACATAACATCATTCTTGACATACTCGAACTTGTCCAAGCTTGTATGTGGTATGAAGATGTACTGCCTCTTCATTTGCGTCACGGACTTGTCCAGGGTTTCAGACGACTTGTTCCTTTCTTCGTCGCCATCATCGTAATCGTGGCGTTTCGACGATGATTTGCGCCGGAGCTGGAGGGACTTTACTATGTCCATTGCCTGGGAATTGAGTGTTAGGTAAAATATTAGTGGAAAAAAAATCGGCTGTGTGCCTATGACACACGATTAGAAGTGGATACTTATAAGTTTTTCTAATTTTAAAATCAGACGACTGGAGCCGAGTATACACGATTCAACGCCGAGTATGCGCGATTCAGCGTCCACGACTGACTGGAGCCGAGTAGGTATACCCGAACTACGCATCACATTGATGTCACGCAAAATCCTGCATCGCGCAATTAGAGTTTACCGCGCGACTAGCATATATACAACGTCCCGACATCAATCGTTGAGCAGTAGCCCGCCTGGTCGGAGGAGCCTCCGTGAATTTTACAACCTGTTTCTCAAATCTCTATAACATAATCTACAATTTTATATTTATTCATTTAAATCGGGCTAATTGGAACATCGAGGATTCAACGAAGGTTATGCGTCGCCAAGAAGGATAGCCATAACCCGAGCCATCGTTACATCGCGTTGAACCATCAACGCTATTCAGACTCACCTGACTCCTATTATTAGGCTGGTCCTTCAGCACGATGTTGATGTTGAGGTCGCAGGGCCACTCCAGCAGCGCGTCGTACGGCCCGGCCACCAGCCGCACCGTGGACGTTATGTGGCGCCCCTTCCACTTGCCGATGCCGTTTAGGTTTAGTTCCGCCTGGAAATATTCAATAGAAGTGGGTATTAGGTACCTAGTATTATTGTACTTATTAATTATTTCATATTGGTTGAAAATTATAACAAAAATTGTTTTTTCTTGCATAAGGGATCTGAGCATCAGCTGCTCCAGTAGACAGATTAAATTTAGAACATGCCACAGTTCTAAAAAATAGCGCCTAGAAAGTAATTTCATACCGCGTCAAAACCTTTTGGGACGGTTTTTGGGATCATCTTCAACCCAAAAATATAGTCATAGTCAGCTGCATGGAAGTGGGGGGAATACCATGTCTGTCGCGTAAATGACCATTGCGATGACACATGCAGACTAAACTCGAAACTATAATTATATGCAGGGCAAAGTGGTCAAAGAAACTATGACCTCAATTTTGAAGAAAAACAAAACTGCATTTTGTCTTTTTTTTAAAAGCTACTGCCTGAACCAGGAATCGAACCCGAACCCTTTTATAAATAAGCACCCTATATTTTTAAAGTGAAACTTTTATTACATCGTCTCAAACTTTTTCGTCTGTGTGTTGCATGTCGCGTGACGGTCGGCCGCGGAGTAGGGATAAAGTGAAAGGCGCTCGTCAGAGCAGCCAAGGCCAATATGGCGGCGGGTATAGAAGTTTCACTTTTACCGTAGTTTCATAAAACCACACAATCCTTTTTTAACTGAGCGATATATTGTTGCTGACAAATAGGTACCTACTACTTACCTACAAAGGAATAGGTACTTTGTGTAAAATCATAGGACGTGCAAGTTTTGTAGTGTTTGAAAAAAAAATCTGCTATAATATTATTTGGATTTTTCCTAATTTTCTTTTGTCCTAAACCACCCCAGAGTTGAGGATAACAAACGAAAAAAAAAAGTCATTTTCGAGTTTTCGCGAGACTAACACACGGCAATTGATTTTTATAAAAACTTTTTACAAAAAAAAAAACCACCGACTTCAAAAAAAAAACACTACAAAGTGAAAAATAACTTTAATTTCGGAAGTCGGTGTCTTTGGTTTTGAATTTTCGTTCTTTGTCACCGACTTCCGAAATTAAAGTTATTTTTCACTTTGTAGTGTTTTTTTTTGAAGGCAGTTGTTTTTTTTTTTGTAAAAAGTTTTTATTTTTCGCTTTTTAGTTGTGGTACCTACCCCACACAAATTCCAATACCACTATCCTAGCAAAATTAACAAAATTTACGTGGGACCACCTCTGAAATATGATCTACCAACCAAAAAAAGAATCTTCAAAATAAATTTATAATTGGCGGAGTAGTCGCGTAATAAACATCCAAAAAAAAAGAAAAAAAAAACACAGTCGAATTGAGAACCTACTCCTTTTGGAAGTCGGTTAAAAATACATAGCTACGAAAGAGAGTTTGTTTATTTGTACGTTTGTAAGCTTTCACACTAAAACGGCTGAATGCATTTGTATGAAAGGGTTGGGAAACGAAAGTTTAATTACGACACAGCATACTTTTTATCCCGGTCATATGTTTCCGTGAGATAATATCCAACCTCCACGCGGGCGTAGCCGCAGGCAAAAGCTAGTTGAAAATAAACTTTCAAACCAACTTATATACAGGGTCGAGTGAAATTATCTTGCAAAACTCCGTAGAAAAATAAACTCATAATTTCAAGTAACTATATATGACTACGAGGTCAACGGCCGCTGGTTTTGTAAATACAATTAAAAAAATTAAGTTTTTTTTTGTTTTATCGTCGTTAAGTTCCTCATATGCGAAGTTACGCTCGCTAAATTAATTTGACCCTGTAGTACAACTTTATAATACCTTCAAAGTGTATCCATATTTGCTAGTCCTGAACATCGGACTGCTGAGCACTGTGTCATTCTCTTTGGCTTCCTTCATTCGCGCCAGGAAGTGGTCTATCCTCCATATGAAGTGGCCTGGAACATTTAATTAAACTTTGTCAAATCTTAAGATCAAAGGAACTTACGTAGGTGCAGTTGAACGCACGTCGGTGGTAACACCGATCACCTACCTTGAGCTGCGCTAGCGTAGTACAGAGCTTTTATAGAATGAGAGGCCAGCCTATACTGGTTACCACTTGACTGACATACGGCCTATAGTTTGTTTTCTTGGTATGCAGGAGGTAGGATGCTATATATGGCAATGAAAACTTAGCTTGAATGAATAAATTCTAATTAGTATTTGAAGAGCATGTACCAAACTAACAAGTGTAACATTTAACACCTACCATACCACCTCCTGTTCCCCTAAGTGCCAGTTCTGTGAAACAGAACATACACATCACAATTTTACAACTACATAAATGTGTGGTTGCTTTACCTAAAAACAGATTAAGTACTCGGCAATTCCAGAGATTTAAACTAGGTACCAAGTCATACCATGATATTATCTGAAACGATAATCAAACTATCTTTCTTTTGGAACCGTTCTATCTTCATTATTAGAGGCGATACAATACCTTATATCTCAAAATCTTCCCAGTTCTTTCTCATTTTAGTCTTGTCAATTCTTCATCATGACAGCGCATCACCATCATTCAGTCAAAAGACGTCTACTACTGGACATAGACCTCCCCCAAGCATCACCACAACGACGATGTGTTTCTCCCATCTACAGATTCTCATGACCTTCATCAGGTCACTGATCCACCTTGTTGGGAGGCCTACCCTTCTTTCACTACAGCACATATTCACTTACCATCATCAGTGCCCATTTCACTCCTATCAAACGTGACCCTGGCCTGGAAGTCAGCGAGCTCGTTCCTCAGCTTGTGATAAGACTTGGTGAGCGCCCTCAAATCTCGGAGTACGGCGTCCACTTTAGTTGAATGTTCTGACAGCTCTGCTCTGGAATCTGCTGTGGCCACTTCTAGAACTGCTACGCGGTCTATCGTCTGAAATTTAACAAGGTATTAGAAATTGTAGACCTGATCAAGTCAGCACGATCTCGCAACTGATTTGAACCTAAGACACCGTAGACATTAATGAGTTTTAAAGGCAAAAAAAGTTTGTACATTGAATCGATAAAAGTTAAATTATGGCAGTTACTATTGTTTTTATCAACCAACCATGGCAGAAAATATGAGATATGAGACAGTTTACCTGAGTCTTGATCAGAATTTCTGAAAAACGTTGTGCTAATTCCCATAACTTTAACTATCTATCAGAATTTCTCGTCTCGTAAGATTTTTTTATGGTAGATATCGCTTACTGGTCTTTCGCTGGACGTGGCTTGTAACTGCACCCTCAATGCTGACAGGTTGGCCAGCTGCTCCGAAGACCTCCTGGCTTCCATGAGCTCAGCCTCAAACGCCGCTCGGTTCTCCGCGTTCCTCTCTCGCTCTTCGTCAACTGTTTGCTTTATGTAGCCTATCACGTCCTCTGAAAATTTATTGATATTCATCCCTTAATTAACATTTCCGAACACTCCGATCTATGAAATAGGGTCTTGTATTGTATGTACGTGGACGTGGCGACGCATGGATAGACTGATTTCCTGTTCTTTTATTTCTGAATGAAATTAAATTAATGAGGAATTAGAGTAAATTGGAGAGCCCAACCCTAATATGCGATGATATTGCGATCGTATTTTGTTTTTCACAATTATTGTTATCGCCACGAAAAAAAAAGAAAAAAGTGAATCAATGATTATGTTTAAAGCCCACATGCTTAAGCTGGGATAGCAAATTCATGATGCGATATGGCAATATTCCTTTATGACTGCTCGTTGTAACGGTCTACAAACCTATTGGTAAGACCTGTTTTCAGCAAATGTAGACTCAAATGCAATATTTTTTCTTACCTAGCTTATTGACAGCCCTGATCCTGTTGTCATGCTGCGTCAGAGCTTGTTCCAACAACTCTCTCTCATGTTGTTCGTGTACCAGACTGCTGACCGCACTTTCCAGCCGCATTACTGTTGTCAGCTGCTGGCTTTGAAGTTCCTGGGAAATAATGGGAAGTCATATGATGCACTCTAGACGACTAGACGGTATAACCCCAGAAGTACAACACTTCGTTATGAATAAAATAATAGGTGGGTACCTACTAGTAATTGGCTAAGTCGGAAGTGTTTTATAGTACTAGGTATATGGTTCGGACCATTAAACATTTTTCATTACGTTTTCGTCGAGTAGCGGTAACTACTTAAAACTTGCGGAGCCATCTGGACAGTCAGCCGCGCTACCATCCTCGAATACTGGCTTATGTTTTCATCACGACACAAGCTATTACCGGTAAAAAGGTGATTAAGAAGAGGACAACTGTAATTCCTATCTAGATTGTAGTAGATCTAAAGACTTCATAGAAAATACCTGCAAAGCCAACTGCACATTGGCAAGGTCATGTTTGAACTGCGCGGCCCAGTTGGCAGACCGTTCGGCCTCGTCATCCACGGCTGCCCTCAAGGAGACCAGTGTCGAGAGGAAGTGCTGGCTGCGTTCCTCCACCAGCACCAGCTTGGAGCGGATAGTTTCTATCTCTGTTGTCTGGACGTCGCGGCGACCCGACTCTTCGGTTAGGACAAGTCTGAAATTTAAGAAGAAATTACAAAAATGGTACTGCACAGTAGTTTACAATAGTCTAAATAGATTTATCTGCTATTAGGTAATACAAAATATGTATGAACTAGTTCCTGAAAATACTATGAGCTAAGAATCTCAATAAAAGTTTGGGCAAAAAAAAACACGGTCACAAAAATAGGTTTAGGTACTCTCGAGGTTCTTTACCTGATATTTACACCATTTGTTAAAACTACCTAATAACTAATAACCCTCAACCATTGGCTACTCATAGTTTTGTTTTTAAAACCTAATATATCTCCACCTCCGAAAAAGTTCGGTTGCTTATCCAGCAGTTAATTTCATACAAAATCTGTTCGATATTTTCATTTATCTGATAGATAGTGCCTTACAAACTTTGTAGTTCTGGACAAAGAAATCTGGGCACCAAATGTTTATACTTCATGGTTAGACATTTAAAACATAATCTTACTTGATAGAAGCGACTTCCTTCTCTAGATAGGACACGCAGTCGTCCAGAGGCACTCGTTTGGGTGACCACGTGTGGTTGGAGACCGGTACGGGGGGAGGGGGCGGCGCCGGCGCAGGCACGCTCACGTGACTTGAAGATGTGCGAGTCTGTAGTCAAGAGATGATGGGGAAATTCAGAAGCCGCACGTCAATAGGTTGACTTTGAAATCGTCTTTGTTTGTAGGTAGGAAAAGTGTTTTTAAAACGAAGTTCCTTAACACGGCTTGACGTAAAGATAAAATCTGACAGGTTTTTTTTTAAAGTGAGGTACTACTGGCGCGATATGACGTGCGGTTGATCGTATTGACAGAGGCCGTTGTTGGTATCTAAACATTTGTGAAATCATGACAAAAGTTGTATTAAAAAACCGGCCAAGTGCATGTCGGACCACGCACAATATAGGGTTCCGTAGTTGGACTGAATTTATCCCAAGAACAAACTTAACTTTGTAGTTGAGAAACATGTTCTCCGATACATTCTGTATGGGAGAACATGTTTTTACAACCGCAAATCTAAGTTGGTCGATTATTACTCGTTAACTTGTAAAGCCTACTCAACTGTGATAGTTTTCCTTTTAAATTCGTTATATAAGCTATTGTTGTGAATTTTTTCACATATGTGAAACCAACCATTTAGCTGGCAGGGGGGGAACACTTGACTCTAACAAAAATTTTCACCTTAAAGCTTAATATTTCGCAAACGGATATCTGAATTCAAAAATGGTGTTAACATACTCTCAATGTTTTTGAACGACCTTTCCAATGATACCACACATGGTGGGATAAAAAAATAAAAAAAAAAACATAATCACTTTACGTGTATGGGAGGTACCCTAAAAAAAAATGTTTTTCATAATTTTGTTTTACCACTTTGTCGGCATAATTAATATGTATATCTATGCCAAATTACAGCTTTCTAGTACTAAGGGTCTCGGAGCTAGACCGCGGACAGACAGACAGACAGACAGACAGATAGACAGACAGACAGACAGACAGACGGACATGACGAAACTATAAGGGTTCCTTGTTTACTACGGAACCCTAAAAAACAACATGGCGGCATTTGTTCTGATTTAGGCAACTCGACAAAAGATTGTTGTACCATTGTATTGAAATCAATTCGTCCCGGCTGTCATTTGCAAATATTTTGGCTGTTGTTACGGGTAGTCAGAAGCACGAAAATCTGACAGCCAGTCTAATCAGTATTCCCCAGTAACTGGGTTGTGGAGGTCAGACAGGTAGTCGTTCTTTAAAAAATACTGTTAATCATCAGCATCCGGTTAGACTGGTAGCTGACTCCAATATAGTAAGGAAAAAGGATACGCGGACAATGATTCTGTCAACCGCGCACGTCAATGCATTTACTACCTACTAACGCAATGACGTGCGGTTCTTCGAACCTAAATGCTTAAGGTTATTAATTAAATTAATTTAAGTAGGTGCTGAACTATCGTGGTACAGGCATGGATGCTGATAAGAGGCCTCTTTTAAGTTGTGGGAAAAAAATTGGTGGCTTCCCTATGCGTGGTCTCAAATTAAATTGTATTGCAAAACAATTGGGATGATTATTTTATATAACTTTATTTAGCCAGTCTAATTAAATAGATATAATGTTTTAGAAGTTTCTCTTACCTTCTCCATCTTAGGGCACTCCTTGACATGTGTCTCCTTATGTTTCCTCTGAATCCAGGCGCCGCACCGAAGTGGACACTGTTCGAGTATGCTGCCGCATAGTTTCAGATGGGCCTGATGATACATCAATTAGTTATAGAATCTCTCTTTTATGGTCCTTCGAGCCGGATGGATCCAACGTGTGGGAAATCACAAGTTATAATAATGCAGTAAAGTTTTTAAATGTAACAATAGGAACATACATACATAAATACATAACATCACGCCTTGTTTCCCCGAAGGGTTGGGCAGAGGTGTCCCTGTAGCAGGTACACCCACATTTCGCCAGTTATGTTTAAGTCCCATGTAATAGGGGGCGAGCCTATTGCCATCAACCCGGGCACAAATACAGACTCCGAGCTGCTACTGAGAAATTTCAGTATGAAAAACCCAATAACACTGCCCGACCCGGGAATCGAACCTAGGACCTCATGCTCAGCAGTAGCGCTTGCGACCACTACAAACATGTTATGTCATGTCATGTCATGTTTTTATTTTATTGTCACGTAAGTATTAAAAAGACTCGTCACGAAGCCAAAATCTAGGAATGCTTTGCCTACATCAATTAAGTAACATTGAGCAAAAATAACAGCTGGGAAACGCCTTGAAAAACCATTGAAAACTGCTAGCGCACTGCGCAAATTGTGATGCACGTAAACACTGTGCTAAAAAGTGCTGTGATGTATAGAACAGGACGGGGACATGGAGTACCTATAATTTTATTTTAACGTGACTGTTTTGAACGGGCTGTCCCTTTTTTCGGTTCTTCGTCCCGGTGTCCCCGAAAAAAACCTGGGGACTTAAAATTTACCCGTTTTCAGTCTTTTCTTTCATGAATAAAAAGTGGACGTCTAAAAAACTCATTACAGGTCCCGGTCCTTATGGCGATGTTGATAACTATGGCAAATATTATAAAAAACGTGCCAAGAATTTTAGTCTTACTTAAACAATCATCACCAATTCACCAGCTATATTGTTCTACTGACAAATATAAAAAACCGGCCATGTCAAATAAATAAATAAGTGCATGTTAAATAAATAAATGTCGGACCACGCACAATGTATGGTTCCGTAGTTGGGATAAATTTATCCCAAGAACAAACTTAACTTTGTAGTTGAAAAACATTTTCTTCGGAATATATGGAAGAACATGTTTTAATTTGTAGAGCCTACTTAGCTGTGATAGTTTTCCTTTATAATTCGTTATTATAAACTACTGCTGTGAATTTTTTCACATATCTAAAATTATTCTTTAATTTAATTTGATTAATAATTTTTAATTTAGTTTTATTGTATGATCCAAAGTTGATTGAAATAAATAAATAAAATAAAACCAACCATTTAGCTGACACTTGACTCTAACAAAAATTTGCACTTTAAAGCTTAATATTTCGCAAACGGATCTCTGAATTAAAAAATGGTTTTAATACATTCACAATATTTTAGAAAGACCTTTCCAACGATACCCCACACCAAGGGACAGAAAAAAAAACATCCCCACTTTACGTGTAAGCCGTGTTGACCCTAAAAATATATTTTTTGTATAAATTTTATTTTATCACTTTGTCGGCATGATTAATATGTATACCCATGCCAAATTACAATTTTCTAGTACTAACAGTCTCGGAGCTAGACCGCGGACAGACAGACAGACAGACGGACATGGCGAAACTATAAGGGTTCCTTTTTAACTACGGAACCCTAAAAATTACTAAAAATTTAGGTACATTGCTTAACTTTTCCAATTTGTAATGCATCTTTGATCAATTAAAAAAAATAGTTTTTTTTGCTTTGAGAACCCAGGCTTGTGTGCTCATAATTGAATTCCCTTTATGAATCGGCCCTATTAATTGAAATAAATAAATCGATGTCCCGTTTTGAGTCAAAAAATAGATCGTCACGTTAGGTATAATTAAAGGTTGCCGGGGTTGCGAAGAAGTCCGAAAGGGAAATCGTGGCCCAAGGCAACATGGCAACTGAAAGAACACGGGTGGGTTTTAATCAGTAAAGCGCGAAACACACGCGGCGGGGCGGGCCGGGCCGGTCAATGTGACTGCGAACGGAAGTGCAAAGGGAATCCTGTACTACCAACGCACACGGAGGACAAAACGACCGGCTACGGCTTGCCGGATGATGTTTCTCGCAGTCAAAATTTCCGCCGTCTGTGCAACGCCTAAGAGTCTGACACGCCTTCCCGCTCCGCCCAGAGCGGGAGAAGTTATTTGATAACTTCCCACCCAAAAAAAAGGTATAAATAAAGGTTAGGTTAGCATATAACATTTGAAACAAAGGTACTTAAAAGAAAAAAGATGATTTTATTTTTGGACTGACCTTCAGTATCTTTATAATCAGTCGATTCCGAGAAATGTTCCACTTAAAAAAAAATAACACATTTTCGAGAAGAATATGACTCTCGGCCTGGTGAGAATTCATTTTGCACCCGTTTTACCTTAACTGATAGTGTTTTTGATTTTTTATAATAAAAAAACCAGTAATAATTCAACACACAGACCTGCGGAATAAAGGCTCTTACAAACAGGTGCGACACGCGACGCGACACAAAGACACCGCTCGTCGCGCGACTTAATGCAAAAGAGTGAGGTATAAACGCGCACGTTTGATCAAAAACAAACCAAATTTAGAAAATATTATTATTTCAGAATATCAATGGCCATTCTTTTGATTTTTGAGTAGGTAGGTACACTATGCAAATATTTCATTTAGATTACCATAACATAATCTTTGAATAGGCCTTGTTTTATTTGTCTGTTCCTTTTAAGCAAGTAGTAATGAAGAACCGTGGGTGAGGCACCCGTGCCCCAACACTGTATTAAGACGTCACCGGTAGAACAATTTCCGTGAAGAATTCATAGATTCTTGCACGAGAGTCGCGGCGCGCTTGTCTGCCGTTACAGTTCTGAGCAGGGTTGTAACGGATGTAATATAACGGATGAGGATACGGATATTGGAAAATTCCTTATTAAGGATGCGGATGAGGGTGCGGATGCAGACGTCGTATGAAAAATAGCCCTTGTTTTGACACCTGACACCACAATCATGCCACCACTGTCACGTGCGGCCGATCGTCTGTCACAGGACAGGGACACTGCGAATTCAGGCAATAAGAACGCGTCACTCACACTCCGGTCCACACATTTAGCTCGGAGCGAGTTTAAAAAAATCACTATTTGAGCAAACAACGTAGGTAGGATCACATCCCCATAGAAATTATGAGTATGCGGAGCTTTTAAAATCAAAACTAGAGGAAGCGGATGTTTTGCGGATATCAAAATTTATGCGGATGCGGATTCGGATATCTGTTACATCCCTGGTTCTAAGTATAAAGCCCGCTCCACATTCTCTGCAAAACTACACGAGACTTGCCGAATACGAGAGTAAACAGGGAATATTCGTCGATAATCTTGTTGTTCTCTCTTCTTGTTCTTCTCGGCAAATGTTCTCGTCGAGATGTCCCGCCGAGAATATGGAGCGGGTTTTATTGATAGGGATATTATGCTTTCGAACTTCATAAACTATTTATATTGATAGAGCATGCAGCATCATAACCGCATGCAAGCATTATTGACTACACCTATGGATTGCGTAAGAATATAAGGAGTAT
This sequence comes from Agrochola lychnidis, assembly GCA_963680765.1. Lineage (NCBI taxonomy): Eukaryota > Metazoa > Arthropoda > Insecta > Lepidoptera > Noctuidae > Agrochola > Agrochola lychnidis. Next base: position 26,365,813 of record OY796855.1, on the reverse strand, counting down.
GTGCTTAGGGGCTTGTGGCTAAGTAACAACAGCTGCACGGGTCAATCGATTAGGTTAAGCTACGCTTGCCGCGGCTGGTCTGTGGATGGGTGACCATCTTTACATACCAAGACCCCTCCTTGCCTCGGAAAGCACGTTAAGTCGTTGGTCCCGGCTGTCATTTGTAGATCTTTGACAGTCGTTACGGGTAGTTAGAAGCCCAAAAAGTCTGACAACCAGTCTTACCAAGGGGTATCGTGTTACCTAGTAACTAGGTTGTGGAAGTCAGATAGGCAGTCGCTCCATGTAAAATACTGGTATTCAGCTGCAATCGGCTAGACTGGAAGCCGACCCCAACATAGTTGGGAAAAGGCTAGCCTTTTCCCAACTATGTTAGGGTCGGCTTCCAGTCTGATGATGATAAGGAGTATGTTACACAGATACTTTTTTAGGGCTCCGTACCCAAAGGGTGCCAACAGGACCCTATAACTAAGACTCCGCTGTCTGTCTGTCTGTCACAGGGCTGTCTTTTGAACCGTAACAGGTAGACACTTGCAATTTTCACAGAGTGTACACTACTGTGGCCGGTTCAACAACAATAAAAATAAATTAAAGTCAAAAACTAAAGGGGGTCCATACGTGTTTATTTTACTATTATTTATTTTATTTAAAGGGTTCCGAATCAATGTTAAATATCATATGGTGGTACGGAACCCTTCATGTGCGAGTCTGACTCGCACTTGGCCGCTATTTTTCATTTTGACCAGCTTTACAATAAATTACTTTCTTTTACATTTTAAGACTGGTGACATGGGCGATAAGAACAACTACAGGCCAATATCTCTTGCCACAATCATGTCAAAGGTGTATGACGGTGTGCTTAGCGCTCAACTTAGCAGTCACATAATAGGCATAACCAATTTGGTTTCCGTTCAGGATTATCCACTGACAGCGCTATATTGAGTGTGAAGCACACTGTGAAATACCACACGGATCGCCACACTCCAGTTTACGCCTGTTTCCTTGACCTGAGCAAGGCTTTTGACTTGGTTTCCTACGACATTTTATGGAGGAAGATGGAAAAGGTAAATTTGCCGCCAGAAGTGACAAATACTCTGAAATACTGGTATGGAAACCAAGTCAATAGTGTGAGGTGGGCGGGTGCCCTGTCTAGGCCGTATGGGTTGGAGTGCGGTGTGAGGCAGGGGGGGTTATGCTCGCCTACGCTATACTGATCTAAGCGCTATTCTATCTGATTGAAGCGCTTAGCAGCATGCGTGTCGGGTGTCATATTGATGGCGTGAGTGTTAATAACGTGAGCTACGCCGACGACATGGTGCTGCTGAGCGCGTCAGTCTGCGGGCTTAGGACACTCGTGGCCACTTGCAAGCAATATACGAGACTGCATGGTCTGGCATATAATGTTAAGAAGAGTGTGGTCATGGTATTTGGGGCCAAGGGTTAGTACCCAGAAGCTGTACCTTCAGTTAAGTTAAGCGGTTTGCCCCTTGTGAGGGTTGACCAATTTAAATATCTGGATCACTTATGGATCACTTATTGATCACTGGCCTCAAAGATGATGAGGATATTGACAGGGAGCGGAGGGCGCTGTGTGTGAGAGCTAACATGATTGCCCGCAGATTCAAGCGTGCCTCTAAGGAGGTCAAGCGCACTATATTTATTGCTTACTGCATGTCTTTTTACTCTTGCAGTCTGTGGGCTCATTATACTCAGAAATCATACGGCGCCCTTCGCGTCCAATACAATAACGCATTCAGGATGCTGATGGGGTTGCATCGATACTGCAGCGCATCAGGGATGTGTGCTGAAGCACGCGTTGACTGCTTCTACACTGTGATGTGGAAGCGGTGCGCATCCCTGGTTAGTAGGGTGCGGGGCAGCACCAATAGCATCCTGTCTATGGTAGCAAGCAGGCTAGATTGTGCGTTTGTGAACCACTGCTGCAAGGTATCGGCTGGGCCTGTCACCTTGTAGCAGTGATGTCACAAGTTGTTTCTGTATTAATGTTTTACTAACGTATTTTGTAAGTTACTAACACTATGAGTCTTGTAACTTGATTTATTGAATAAAACTTGTTATTATTATTTAAAGTTTTGTTTAATTTCGTATCATAATAACCTTATCGCGAATCTATTTTGCATCAAAAGCCACTGGATTAAGTATCTTTATAAAATAAAATCAAGACATTCTAACACGGCCACTCCCGCTGTTACAACATTGACAATTTAATCAACAATCGGTAGATGATAACAAATACCTCGCGGAGATCTTATCTCTAGAAAATATAACAAACAGCAATACAATCGGAACTATCAGAATACATAGACGTAGGTATTCGTACCGATACAGAACAGACTCTTCGAGATTTTTCACCACTGCTAAAGATAGATCTCCAAAGTCATTCTCTTAAAATAAAAAGATAACCTACTTAGAGAGAAAATTGCCATTTTCACCACTCTTCTAAACTAATATTATAAAGGGAAAAGATTTGATTTTTTTCTATGTTTGTGTGTAATGGATAAACTCAAAAAATACTTAACCGATTTAAAAAATTCTTTCACCTATACAAAGGTATATGCGGCCTACCCAAATGTCCGTTCTTTAATTGGTGTTGTTCGTCGAGTTGAGCTCCGTTGAGCTCCACGATTACTGACAAATGCTTGCACTGACTGGACAGGTCCACTCAAATCTGTGTGGTTCTTTCCTCAAAAGACCGTTTCAGACACTAATCTACATGGTCTTCATATGGCCTAACCAAGATTATGTCTGGACTTTTAAAGAGACTGTGACCTCTGAGTTTGTTTCGGCCTTTCTTCTCAGAGTAATAGGAAACGCCGAACTCATCTAGCTTATTTTTAATAATTTTTTATATGACGTGTAAAAGTGATTCCGATATCCTATTTACAGAATAAACCATTTCATTTCATTGCTACATTATCAGCGAGTAACAGGGACTGTTTTTTATCGACTTCCACTCGAACGAAGTCGCGGGCAGAAGTTATAGCAAATAGATTAGTGACACTAAAGCAAGTGGTTTACTCGTACATTACCGTGAACCATTTAAACTTTAATGCTTCGACCATTTAAAGGACTTAAATGCTTCGACCATTTAAAAGACTTAAATGCTTCGACCATTTAACTAACACTTAAATTGGTCGGTGCTTAAATGCATGGAGGAAGGAGGTGTCTACTTTTCGATGTTTCTAATGTTTAGATTATTCTACGCTTGTATCTGGAGTATATTCTGTATTTACCTGTAGCTGACCCATTTCAAACATCTCATTGCAGAAGTAACATGGACTGTCCTTCGACTTGTTCATCGTAGCGTCGAGGTTCTGTGTATAACTGTTCAAACTCATTGTGATGTCGATCTGATGTTCCTTTAGTCAAATATGTAATGTGTCATGATTGCTCCATTTATTCTTCTGAAATTAAGAATAATAAAAAGTTTAGAGTTTTGGACCGTGTTTGACGAATGTTTAGAAGATTGTTGTTGTTAGAAGACAAGACAAAACTGCAAAACTGGTACCTTAAAACTGGTGCAAAGATGTTTATATCTTGACTGCTTAACGAACACTTTTAATCCGAGTGACATCATTTTAGTATTACGTTTGAGCACTTTTTGGATATGGGTTAAATTGTAGTGTTTCGTCAGTTGTGCACATATCGAAATGAGGGAATCTATGCTTAATTTTAACGACAGAAAAAATATTTTAAAAAATCTAAATATATTTTTATACTTTTTATGAAATTAAAAAAAATTGTAACAAAACTGTGTAACTTTTAAACTAAATCAGCAATCGCGATGAAACAAACTCCATAATGATTGGAAGTAATTAGGCGTCCACATAAAATGAAAATTGAGAAAAAAACTACCCTCAATTGAAAATAAACATGTTTTTTAGCAAAAATCTGTATTTTTTTCATTAATTTTTACAATAATTGTAAAATTTATAGATAAGATACCCAAGACAATAAAAAAATATTTTTTTTGATACAAAAAAAAAAAAACATTTTTTTACCATTTTTTCCGTCGATAAAATTAAGCATCCCTCATTTCGATATGTGCACATTATGTAGACTCACACTGTATGATAATTATATTCTAAATAGGTATTTCTAATTATAAATTCTTTGCAATAATTATAACTTAGGGCTAAAATTAAGATAACTAGGACTATGATAACATCCATTCTCACCGAATGCCTAATTTGTAGCTTTGAACGGACCCTTTCTAATTACCAAACAAGTATTTTATACGTGATTCTGTGCAATTTAATTTGTACCTACATAGATAAAGGGTCTGTTTTTGCCTAATATTTATCAATTAACAATAAAATCTTACCTTATTCTAATGAATCGAGTTCAATCCTCAATTTGCACAAAAGGACCACTTCAAATATTTTTCAGGATATTTTTTATTAACACCACTTTTATTCACACCAACACAATTAACTGAAACTTAACCAACCAGAAAGATAAAAGCGTGTGTATTGATAAAACAATTCCCGGACATTAGATTAATCAATCAATATTATGTACTAGATTAATAAGAACAAAAACTCGAGTAAAGTTGATTCAAATTTCAGAAACACTGCATCCAACTAAAATAGTTGTCAACTTTTCACATTATTTTATTTACTGGTACATAATAAAAAGGTTTCCAAAGTATTGTAGTGCTGTTAGTCTCTTTGTCACTAAAATGAATCATGGTATCTTCAACGTTATCACTGATACCTGATACGGGGCGTTGTTTGACGATGATAAGCGCTCGCAAATACTATGTGATCAAATATGTGGTATTGTAGGTCAAGGTGGATCGATCCGTGTCACAATGTATTGGTAAAGTGATTTAGATTATTGAGAAAAAAGGATTTAGAATTTCAAGGGCTAATACCGAAGTAGTCCACTTAGAACACCCGTCCGAATAGCACCTGCGACTCAGCAGCCTACTGCTGGGATGTATTTGTTTTACAGGACGTTAAATGAAAGATATCGATAAAACAAATTTCGTATGTACGTAAGTATGTGTAATTAATAAACATTCTAATGATTTTATCGATATCTTTCGTTTAATAACTTCCTGTAAAACAAATACATCCCAGCAGTAGGCTGCTGAGTCGCAGGTGCTATTCGGACGGGTGCTCTAAGTGGACTACTTCCAAATACCTACACCTAATTTTTGCTGGCTTATATTATCGCAAACAACATGCCCAGTACCTACCTATCTATAACTTGAAATACCTAAATTAATCGTAAGTACCTACAACTTGTTATTTTTTTTGATCTGGCTACCCATCACAACACGTTTTTTTCCAACTTTTGTCAAGTGCAATGCACTAAGTGAAGACTCAAAAACATTAAAAGTTATAATAAAAATTATAGAATTAGCATAAATAGACATTACTTATTTCAATTATTTACCTTCGTGTCTAACATAAAATAATCTTAATTTACACAATGTCATGTTTACATAATGACTCAAATTACTCATTGTAGTTGGTGGTACATTTTAATTGGCATTAGTACCAAAGTTAATTAATGTATCTGCTTAGAAATTTAGTTTTTACAGTCTTCAGGCATTATCATCAAATTTAAATACTTACTGGAATGACTTTCCGCTGTCCCTGAACGTAAATAAACAAGTTTTATTTGTCTTTTCAGTAATGAACACAACAGCACGACTGTAATTGCCGAAGAGTTGCGCAGAGGTGTACTGTAAGGTTTTATCATGAGATGCAACCTCATGCTGTTCAGGCTGGCAAGAATGTTGTACGTCTTCCGAACAATCTGACAGGATATATTCAAATTAGGATTTGTAATCGTTTTCACTTGTCGATGAAAAAAAATGATAGTTTAGCCGTGGCTCGCGTGTGTCCTTTTACCCGACTACGGCAAAGCCAAAAGGAAGGGTTATGATTTTAGCAGTCTATGTATGTATGTTTGTATGTTTGTATGTATGTATGTATGTATGTTTGTTTTTACGTGTGTTCCACCGTAGCGCCTAAACTACTAAACCGATTTTGATGAATGAGGTATCAATAGATTCGTAATAATGGTCCGGGTGACATAGGCTATATAATTTTTCCCTAAATTTAATTTGATGGACTTTACACGTAAATTTCTAACCTCGAAAAAAATTAAAATGGGATGATCATGACATGTTTGATATCAAAAGAAAGGTCTTGACGAGCACATTACAAATATGTATATTATATTATATTTTCAAAGTAAACAAATATGTTTAAATCGTTAAAAACAAGCAAAAGTGAGACTGCGCTACGTAGTATCGCAAGATGTTACCAACGTGCAGTTAATCAAATCTTAATAAGAAGTACCGATTTGTAATTCCACTCTTATGAAGAAAAAGAAGTACAACGAAATATTTATATTTTGGATTTCTTCGAAACTCGATATCGATATATGGGTGTTGGCGTCGAAATAAATCGCTCTATGGTTTCGTCCAAAGCACTATGCACTGCTATTGGAATTTAAAATAGGTTAATTACTGAATTATTGTATTACTCTACTCTTATTTACGTTTATCAAGTGTAAAAACGGAAAAGTATAAAATAAAAAAATTTAGTTTAAAAAACAGGAAAATACCGACTACAGGAAAATAAAAATGATCTAAAAAGTACGAAACAAGCAAATATTTCAGACAGAAATCAAGACATAGGTACAAAAATGGTCAAGGTAAAGCCGTCGTCGCATGCCATTATAATTTTGTAGGTGTTCTTGGCACTAACATGGTACACAGGCATGCGAACACGGCTTTACCTGGACCATTTTTGTACCTATGTCTTGATTTCTGTCTGAAATATTTGCTTGTTAATGTTATACTAAAGAATTCAATATAAAGCTTTTCAAGCAAAAGTTCTTTGATTTACACACTGTTCCGGGTACCGCAGCCAAGTTAGTGCTTACAGTATCTATAGTACACCCACAATTCGCCAGTTATATTTAAGTCCCATGTAATAGGGGGCGAGCCTATTGCTATCAACCGGGCACAAATCCAGACTCCGGGCTGCTACTGAGAAGTTCCTGAAAGAAAAATCCAATAACGCTTGGCTCGACCTGGGAATTGAACCCAGTACCTCATGCTCAGCAGTTAAGTAGCGCTTGTGATCACTAGATCAACGATGTGAACTGCCTTCTTATTAATTATATTTTGTAAATAAAGAATGTGCAGCCAGGATCAAGTTTTGAACGAGCGCGTCGTCAGGATTGTGCCGTTATCTCACAAATAAAAGTTTTAATGGAGAGGTAATGCACCTATTATGAAAATGTGCTAACCTTAGTATTAGAAAACAAGTCAAATATAATACTAATATCGCAAACACAGTGAGGGCTACCCCCGGATAAACGGACCAATGCTACAATACTGTAGGTAAATAGGTTTAGACTACTACAGTTCAACGGTAGGATACTGGTGCCGATTCCCTTGTTTACAAACTAAACTAAATTTATATTCATTGCCTCTTTTTCTTTCTATTTCATTAAGAAAACGACAGAAGATAAATTTAACTTTAGTCCTGTCAAATTAATCAGCGTTTAACGTAAATTGATGTAATTTTAGTCGGCAAGTTTTTAGTCACGTCTAAACTTGTATGGAGTAGTGACAGGTGCTGATTAATTTGACAGGACTAAACTAAAATTCATCTTCTGTCCTTTTCTTAATGAAATAAAAAGAAAAAGATGCACTGAACTTAAATTTTGTTTAGTTTGCACCATTGTTTACGCAAACCTACTTATTAACGCCTAATAAGATTATTAACTACCATTCTATCTGTTACTTGAACATAACTGGTTAATTGTGGGTGTACTATTGATAGAATACACCCCTGCCCAACCCTTTGAAAACATACTGGCGTGATGTTATGAAGGAATCTCATTGTCGCAATTTTTTCGCGCAACTGTCCTTTCGCGCTAGTGGATTCGCGCAACTGTCCAATTCGCGAAAATATCTTTCACGCAAGTGTAGGTATCAGATACCTATTATTCCAGAAGATTATTTTTAAATAATATTTTTTTTTAATAAATTTATTTGATATATAAGTAATTCGGATCGGAATTATTTGCATGGCAATACCACAGCTAACAAATGAATTGAAAACTGTGACATACTCTGTTGATCAATGACTCGTAATCTATATACAAACACATTTGTATATTTCGATAACAAAACTTGTGCCACACACAAAGGATTCTGTATCTTTTTAACAACAATTTCGTGAATTATTGAGTGCTCTCTTGTAATCTAAGAGGATATTGGACGACTAACTGTAATAGTTAATAGAAAATAGGTAAGTAATAATAAGTTTCATCTACAAAATACTATGTGGTAGGCATAAGCGATAAATGCACATTATCGTTATAAAACATGGCATTATGCCTGTGTTCCCCGAGAGGTTACGTCACACGTACGTCCACTGAATAAACAAGATAAAGTTAAGTACAGTGCGACATGAATCTACATGCGCTTGTAAAGGAAGGTGTCAAAAATCGTTAAAATTCATATTATTAACAGCTTCGGCAAGCGGCTTCGCCCTCGTGAAACCTTTATTAATTATAGCCTATGTTACTCAGTGATAATACAGGGTGTCAGGGACATCGACGCGAAAACTGAAACCATGGATTCAGTACATGATTCTGAAACCCCCTCCTTTGAAATTTATCGTCGGTTATTAAAAAAAAATATGCTGTTTCATAGAAAAGTGCAATACCTACGCGGTCAAAATGTATGGAACAGCTAATTTTTTTAAAATAACCGACGAAAAATTAAACGCAGGGGTTTTCAGAATCATGTACTGAATCCATGGTTTCAGTTTTCGCGTCGATGTCCCTGCCACCCCGTATAGCATTCTACTGGTGAAAGAATTTTTAAAATCGGTCCAGTAATTTTTGAGTTTATTCATTACAATCAAACATACCTACAAAAAATCAATTATTTTCTCTTTTACCTAACAAACCTACCGTTTGTTTAGCTCTCTTATTTTAGCTTGATCTGTATCTTCTATCTATATAACGAATTAATCTTTCAACGTAATTTTCACCAACTTCAGGACGTCCGATTCATTTGAAAACTTGTACATACATGTATCAGGGACCGATGACAATACAATAATTTCATAACTTTGGCCTTTTAACCTCATCAGAATCACCAAGATAATAAAAAGAAATAATCATTTTTGGGTTCCGTAGTAAACAAGGAACCCTTATAGTTTCGTCATGTCCGTCTGTCTGTCTGTCTGTCTGTCTGTCTATCTGTCTATCTGTCTGTCTGTCTGTCTGTCTGTCTGTCTGTCCGCGGTCTAGCTCCGAGACCCTTAGTACTAGAATGCTGTAATTTGGCATAAGTATACATATTAATTATGCCGACAAAGTGGTAAAACAAAATTATGAAAAACATTTTTTTTTAGGGTACCTCCCATACACGTAAAGTGATGATGTTTTTTTTTTATTTTTTTATCCTACCATGTGTGGTATCATTGGAAAGGTCTTTCAAAAACATTGTGAGTATGTTAAAACTATTTTTGAATTCAGAGATCCGTTTGCGAAATATTAAGCTTTAAGGTGAAAATTTTTGTTAGAGTCAAGTGTCCCCCCCCCCTGCCAGCTAAATGGTTGGTTTGACATATATGAAAAAATTCACAACAGTAGCTTATATAACGAATTTAAAAGTAAAACTATCACAGCTGAGTAGGCTTTACAAATTAACGAGTAATAATCGACCAACTTAGATTTGCGGTTGTAAAAACATGTTCTCCCATACAGAATGTATCGGAGAACATGTTTCTCAACTACAAAGTTAAGTTTGTTCTTGGGATAAATTCATTCCAACTACGGAACCCTACATTGTGCGTGGTCCGACATGCACTTGGCCGGTTTTTACAGGTTAAGCACATATTATTCTAATTGTCGTATCGAAAGGAAACTTTGTACATATGTATATGCAGTATATGTAGTTCGAATGATAATCGGTATTATAATTTGGTATCTTGGAGCTGATCTGATGATGGTGCTAGGAAGTAGATAGTGTAACTCTTCAGTGGCTCTAGCAAACCCCTCGAGTTTGGGCTCATTTGGTTCGTTTTGACGCCTCCAATAGATTGGGCTTGAGAACGAGGGTCTGATGATATACCAGGAGGTGGATAGTCAGTGCCTACTAATAATTCTTTCTAGTTTTGGATCATATGATTCGTTTTGATGAATTCAACCGGTCAAGTCTTAACTACGTTAACTTTTTAGACTTGGTATTAACTAAATGATGAATACACTAGAATAAAAATAAAAATAAAATATTTAATTAAAAAAACAAAAAAAAAACACGCTTTTACTGCGCACTAAAAATTATATAATAATTAAATTGACTTATGCATTAGTTACGATATAATACCAGCTTGTCACTTCTTTTATATCCAATAATTAAAAAGCGAGGAGCGATTTTTGGTTGTGTCGACTTTTAATTAATTTAGAGCGTGATACAAGTTTTTCTTTGCGTTTTTTTTTGTTTTTTTTAAACGACCTATATATTTTTTTAGGGTTCCGTTGCCAAATGGCAAAAAACGGAACCCTTATAGATTCGTCATGTCTGTCTGTCTGTCTGTCCGTCCGTATGTCACAGCCACTTTTTTCCGAAACTGTAAGAGCTATGCTGTTGAAACTTGGTAAGTAGATGTATTCTGTGAACCACATTAAGATTTTTACACAAAAATAGAAAAAAAACTAATAATTTTAGAGTTCCCCATACTTAGAAATGAAACTCAAAAAATTTTTTTTCATCAATCCCATACGTGTGGGATATCTATGGATAGGTCTTTAAAAATGATATTGAGGTTTCTAATATCATTTTTTTCTAAACTGAATAGTTTGCGCGAGAGACACTTCCAAAGTGGTAAAATGTGTGTCCCCCCCTGTAACTTCTAAAATAAGAGAATGATAAAACTAAAAAAAATATATGATGTACATTACCATGTAAACTTCCACCGAAAATTGGTTTGAACGAGATCTAGCAAGTAGTTTTTTTTAATACGTCATAAATCGTAAACCGCAATTTACCTTTCATTCAATGTTACTTGCTGCTACGGAACCCTTCATGGGCGAGTACGACTCGCACTTGGCCGCTTTTTTTTCGGTATCAAGTAGTCTAACTCCATTTCATGTCAACTTCGCGACGCCAGCGACGGCGACGTCTTAACGTTTCGTTTGGTGTATCTAAAATCTTTAAAATTTAAAGTGTCACTTCTGTAAGATTTATACCCTAACGAAAAGTGAATTTGTTTGTTACGTTTTCACGCTAAAACGGCTGAACGGATTTAAATGAAAGGAGGTGTTTTTTTCTCCATACAATTGTGGCCAAACTATGTACCTTAAGAAAAAACGTACGAAAATACAGGAAAAAAATCGCAGATTCTGAAAAAATATATATTGGATTTATTTATACATTTGTACCACCTGAAATTGTCGTTCAAAGATGTTAATAACTTGCAACCCAAGAATTTTAATCTGGCAATCTCGTGATTCACTTCTTCTGATGGTGCGTTTTGTTACTTCATTTTATAAACGTAACAAAAATAAATTAACCTAAAATATACTGATTATTATCTTATTTTTGTATTAAAAACAGTTTTTTGCCTACCACATTCTTTTTGTGTAACATTTAGCGAATAAGAATCAAAAATTACATTTAGATAACCTTTCAAATTATTTTATGCGTTTCGTTAACTTACTGAGAAGCCAAAAGACTGTGCTCCAAGACCAACAATTATCTATTTGTTGTTGTTTACTAATGTCATTCCTGTAATCATATTTTGACAGATGGAATAGTTTGACGTTTGTCACTGCTGCTATGAACGTTTCGTTGAACGCAGTTACGATATGAGGTAGTGATTTTTTATATTCATTTATTTCTTAATCTATCAAATATTGGAGGATTTTAAATACTGCTAATAACACAATTTTTTCCAAGGAATTTAACTTTTAATTTGTACCTCGGTACAAGTTTTGGCCGAAAAAAAAACACCTCCTTTGGCACATAGGTAGACCATGACCTGGGTCATGATATAGGATACTTCTTATCCCGAGACTTATGCGGGTGAAACCGCGGAGCGCAGCTAGTTAGAAAATAAATATGGAAACAGCCCCTAGTCATCATTCATCATCATCATTTCAGCCGAAAGACGTCCACTGCTGGACATGGGCCTCCCCCAAGCACCTCTACTTCGATCGATTCTGTGCTTTCCGCATCCAGCGGATTCCTGCGGTTTTCACCAATGGACGGAGTGATTCATGCGGAAGGTTTTAGTGTATAATTCATTAAAGGTTTTGTGTAAATTGGCTGAAATTTGACGATTATTGTTGAAGATGTCGGAAAAATCATGCCGACTGGGAACTTTATTGGCGTGCGCTGCGGAAATCGTAAAAGTTACATAAAATTTATATACTACAGTATTGTTCATCTTAAAAGTCCAACAAAAAGTCCGCAATGGCATAATTATGTCTATCTTCTAAGGATGACCCACAATAACAATTTTTATCTTTTAGAATTTGATAAAAATTTCATTGTTATTTCCGAAGCTATTTTGACCGTTATTATATTAATCCTTATCCAATAAACTATGTTACTTAAATCTAAAATTGAGCATTTAATTAAGATTAAAATATGGCTTGACATCATTTTATTTAAATGAATGGTTTAAAAGATATCACAGATTCAAAATGACGCGTAACAAAATAATTATGGTTGACGGCAACGCGGGCGCAGCGGTAGGAGTCAATGACCTTTTCCTCGGCTATTAGGTATGCAATCCCGGTATCGGTAGTACGTTCCTGTGGGATATTTTCCGACATCCGCGTGGGCGAAGCCGCGGGCAAAAGCTAGTGATAAAAAAAAATCGTTTTGGTCAATCAATACCCACTCGAGTTAGTCTTGATTGAAAAGAATTTTAAAATAAAAGAAAGAACGCAACATAGAGCTCAGTGATGTGGAAAGTTATGGTCGCGAATTATATTTAGATCAAAATATAACCTGATATTGACCCCTTAAATTGCGAAAAAACTTAGGGGTCCCGCCTTGACCTAATTGGTTAATAAAAAATACAATTTTTAACTTATATTTGCAGATCATTAATCATCAGCAGAAAACACGGAACTTGAACCAGTTCATTCTCACAAGGAGGCTTGAAGTCGAGATGTGACGCGCGATGAGATGCACTTGCTAAACGACCAATAGGAGAAAGAAAACGGTAACTGTCATTCTTGAATTAAGTACTTCGATATCGTGTGTTGCGTGCTAGTGTCAAAACGGAAACAATTACCATCAAACCATGGACAGTAAAGAGTATAAAAAGCGTGCAGGCACGTCGGGCATCCAAGGACAACTGTATGAGACTAAATTGATTAGTCTAATATATTTTAGAATGATACATGACGACAATGTTGCTCAGTTTAGTTTAGCCACCAATAGAGATGACATAGGTGCTTTCGATGATATTTGTTTTAAAGCAAAAATAAAGGGATTTGTGAAACCAGTCACTGTGTTCATTCAAGCTAAGCACAGAGAGAACGATAAACTTCTAACGTTTACTAGTAAAACTGATTTGGTCAAATATTTTGACAGTTACTTGGAAATTAGACGCGCTTTTGAACCCAACAGTAAAGATGTGATTTTTGGAGGAAACTTTGATGAAACTGAATGCTTTTTCGTTATGTATACTACAGCGAAGGACGATCCCAATAACAAAATATATGAAGGTAGTTTTGCTGACTATTTAAACGAACTTATAGGAACGGGAGGTTCTTGCAAACAACCATCATACACAGATGAAGGCTTGGATTTTTTATGTAAAATAGTAATGAAAGAACAAATCACAACACTAGCTGAACAGTTTGCGAAGTTTATTTGTAATGAGTCTGGTAGCGTAATGTCGATGAATAATGATCTCATATTGCGCTATCATGTCATTCTAGCGCACAACGTTTTCTACGTTTCTGAAATCCAATCTGAAGGACATCGGATTGTTAGCTTCAGACAAGACTTCTTTACAACCGACGAAGAATTTCTTGTGCTATTCAAAAACATATTGTGCTTAGAGGTTCTCAAAAAGCGAAAGTTGGAAGAGACCGATGTACAGAGTTTATTGCTGAAGTTCCTTAGCGAACCTTCTGAAGTCACGATACTAAGTAAACTAATAGGATGTGTTCTTAATTATAAAAACAGCAAGCTTGAGTTTGTTAGCAAATCGATGACAGATGCTCTAAAGCGACAGCTCGACAAAGCAAATGTATCTCAATCGACTGTATATAAAGCAGCAGAACTGGCTGCTAAAGAGTATTTGCTATCTCTGGAGCTTAAAGTCCCAGCTTTATTTGGCAACAAAGATTTAGCAATAAGAGGCAAACAAGAGAAAATTGAAAATAGATTAGATCACTTAACAGCAAAAGTCATAGAAATATTAGAAAAACCGAATCCCAATAACATCGTCACTATAGATGAGAGAGAAGGAAATGGATTTCTTCAGTTAAATGGAGGCATAGCTTCTGCTGTCGGTAACATACTCGTTTTTGATGAAAGTTCAAAACTGTTAAAGTTTACAGATAACTGTGAATCACTAAACAATCTTGCCAAAACATGGTACGAATCATTGCAGAGTAAAATCAAAAATTTGCACGAATATAAATTGGATGTAAAAGTTAAAAAGTTTCCAAAACTTTCATTCGAACCAGGAGAATACGACGTGAGTTTGGTGAGAGATTTTTACGACAAATTACTATTTTACACTAACCAGGCTGATCAGAATGGCGTAGAGGAAATTTTGAGAGAAGAAATAGAAATTCACCCGTGTAGTGACGTAAACAACTTTAAAGTTCGATCTGACATGATATTTCTAAAATATCATGATGAAATACAAAAACTGTGGATGACGCCTAAAGTGGGATCATATCTTACAAAGAAAAGCAAAATATATGAGAAAGCAGTAACTAATGCTATGAGTGAGCCATTAATGGGAGTTTTAAACATAATGTATAAGATTAAATGTAAAGACTATAAATTTAATGAAAACACTTTAAAACGATTCAAGTTGCATGGCGAAATTATAGGAACTATTATTGCTACAGGGAGTTGTGAGTTAACAATTGCTAAGGTGGAACAATTTCTAGAAAATAAAGGCCATGTTGTGTTAGACTTAGAGGACATTTTCAAACTGCCCTTAAAGAACCACAACACTTTATGTAAAGAATTTAAAAACACAACTAAGGAAATGATACTTATTATTGTTTGCCATAACTTTCAAGATCCTAAAAATTTTAAAAGTAAAAGGCTTGAAAATATCGCGAAAGCTGTTGAGGGTAAGCAAATAATAATCATTACGAACAAGACTTCAGTTGACATTATGACTCAATATTTCTCACAAGCAAGTAAAGTATTGAACGATGAAAGAAGTGTTTTCACCGACTTGATTGTTGAATCGCAGAAGAAGTTCTTAGCGACTTCGAAAATAAAACTTCAAGGTGAAGACGTAAGCTTAGATATAATCGGAGATGATGAGTCTGTGCGAATGATTGACGAAGATGTTTTTAATAAACTTATCAATAACGAAACTATTGAAATTGGTGATACGGCTATTTATAATAATTACGAAAAGCAGTTTTATATTGACAGACGGGTCAGACGAATCAAAAAGCAGGAACACAATAAGTTTGATGATGGTAAAGACAAGGTTTTAGAAACGTTTTATGATTTAAAAGACGACGTTGTACTTATAACAGGAGAATCGGGAATGGGTAAATCAACTCTACTTACTCACTTGTCACTTAAGACAAAGGAACTCGATCCTATAGTTTGGATTGTAAGAATAAACTTACCGGAGCACGGGAAAATGGTCGGATATCACAATGATTTTGAGGGAGACAATGCTTTTAATACATTGGAAAGTTTAACATTTATGTGTCAAGCTGCACTCAACTCTTCACCATCAGATGAAGTATTAATAGAGCTGGAAGAATCACCGAATGGAAATGTTTCTCTAAAGAAATGTTCAGGTGGTAAATCAACAGTATTCCAGTTGAAAATGTTCCTACTTTTTTATAACAGAGGAAAACTGATATTCCTCTTCGATGGCTTTGAAATCAATATGCCGTTTAAAGACGACGTGTTATGTTTACTGGACTCCGTCGGGATTTATCCTCGTAAGCAAAAAATCTGGATTACAAGCAGACCATTTCCCGCTTTAGAAAAAGAGTTCGGACCAGCGTACGATTTAGAAAACTTTTCTCGCCTTGAACAGAACACATATTTAAACACATTTTGGAGGTCCAAGATACAGCTTAAGAATCCTTATTTCAAAGAAATCCTGAAAACTGATAATTTTTTTGATTTTGGGCGCAGTCTTTTGGAAGAAAACTTCAAACCAAACGAATACTTGAGAGGATTTGTGGTATTCTTGGATTTTTTTAAAATGGAGTCGGCAGCTGCTGGCATTGATTTTCCGTATGATAAATATTATAATAATTTTATGATGAGCTTTGGCCTTTGTAATAGTACAATCTCATGTTTTCCAGACGACATAACGCCACGGCATCTGAGCAAAATAGCAGATTTTTTCTCAGAAAATTATTTTTTGTTCCTGAAGCTCGGGCTATGTTTTTAATTTGTTCATAAATATTTAATTCCCAATTACTCATCCATTAAATAGGATTATTGTTGTTATTTGCTATTATAAAAATAAATAAATGAAATAATTTTTTTTTTTTTCGTACAACTAAGAGATCCATAAATTGTTAGTAACAGGTTTGTTAGTAACTTAAACTAAAGACGAATTAATGGGAAGACCACCCATCAACTAGATACAACGAGAAATGGAAACTAGGATATAAGTTGTCTCACAAACTACCTTATTATTCACATTGTAAATAAATAATATATTTATTTTAACAGCCTTACACATTTGTTCCATGACTTTATATTATTATGATTTTAAGTAATAATATTAACAAAATTTTATATTAAAATGCTTTTTTAGGGTTCCGTACGTCCGAATGAAAAAACGGAACCATTATACGATCACTCGCGTGATTGTCTGTCTCTGTCTGTATGTCCGTCTGACACAGCCATTTTGCTCCGAATATAATAACCGACTATTTATTATAATTATTACAATTAATATATAGAAAATATTGTTAAATATTTATAAAAGAGCAACGATGGAGTTTCTTGCCCATTCTTCTCCATACCTATGATACTACCTTTTGGAACAACTAGAATCAATTATATTTTTCTGTAAATTTTGACGTTTATGCTATAAAGCCTATTAAGAAATAAATGATTTAACTTTGACTGGACTTGAAAAAAGAAGGGCGGTAAAGACCCCGAAGTTGTTTAAAAAAATTCAACGGACCCTCAGCTTTCAAAAGCAATATAAATAATACTTACTGACATTAGGACTTTTCGGGACGTTATTTGGTAGAATTGGAGTTCAAACATTGTAGGAAGGGCGAAAATTTTTTTTTTTTAACTTGGTAGTTAGTATAGACTTGTGCAGACCAGCACGACACGCGACGCGACACAAAGACAGTGCTTTTGTGTCGCATCGATGTCGCGCCTGTTTGAAAGGGCCTTAATAGTCCTGCAGACCGAACTTCGCGGGAGGTAGTGCAGGCGTATGTGCGCAGACACAGGTGCACTCTCTCTTCCCTCTCTCTCATAGTCCGATGGAACGGCAATCCGACACGACCGGAGAAAGATCAGGCGCAGCGCCAACGGCTTAACTTGGTTTCCGAGGCACCAGGGTATCACACCGCCTACTTCCAAACTTCGGGCTGTTACTGAGAAATTCCTTATGGAGAAACCCAATAACACTGTTCGGCCTAGGAGTCGAACCCAGAACCCCACCGCTAAGCAGTCGCGCTTGCGACCACGGGACCAACGGGGAAGCTAGGTAAGACCACTGTCTTTCGTGCAAGTGTCCATTCGGACAAATGTTTTTCGCGCATATGTCTTTCGCGGAAATATTCTTTCGCATAAGTATACCAGATCCTAGTTCAACAGTAGATCCACTTTATTTCATTCAACTCTAATTAGGAAATGAAGTATTTTATTGTAGTGAGTAACATTACCGACCACTAGATGGCGTTACTTGTTTAAACTTTATAAACTCGAGAGCAATATAATTCTTATAGGTACCTACAGTACTATACAATACTATGTTATTGCGTGCATTTAGGTAACCGAACTTAACATATCTAACACAGTTTTAATTTATAGATATCTAAAGATAGATACCTAAATAAGCCCAAGTATAGTAGGTACCATCGAAAAAACGCATGTCCAATTGTCCATACACCGTAAAGACTATTTCTGCTTGCAGCGCTCAGCGTTACGCTTATCTAAGAAAAAAAGGGTCATGTGCACGGGATTTTGTTTTCAAACTGCTTAGATACTTATATATACGTTTCTTCGATAGTACCTACCTATTTTAAACCATAACCACCATGAAAAGGGTTATCGTGTTACCCAGTAGCTGGGTTGTAGAGGTCAGATAGGCAGTCGTTCCATGTTAAATACTGGTATTCAGCTGCATTCGATTAGACTGGAAGCCGACCCCAACATAGTTGAGAAAAGGCTAGGCAGATTGGTTGAATCACCACGAGAAATCAACAAACAGCCGCTATCTCTCGACTCAACGAAGCGAAACTGTTAACATTTTATAACGTATAAAATAACACCTTTTTGCATATTTATCAGCCATTACACAACTTCATTGATATAAATAAGCGGTTTTTTGCAAGCGGCCCTTAGCCCCCATGGCTTAGCCGTGAAAGTATGCGGCCCACGGTCGACCGGTTCGATTCCGTGCAGTATTACCTAACTGTCGAAGAGTAGAGCGTATTGTTCTGCGGAGTCCCTTACGTAATAGTGTGATGATGTGTGCCGATTTGATATTATGATTATTATTATAAGTCAGATGTTAGTTTTAAACCGGTTTTGACAAAAGTGGATTGTTTTATTTTCTTGAATAACGTCATCTTAATTAAATAAAAACTTGATTGGTTCAATGGTTGAGCAATTATATGAGTGAAGGACTCTATATTTTTATCAACTTTTAGGCTCAGTAGTTTCGGAGATCGTCATCTGCCTAGCCTTTTCCCAACTATGTTGGGGTCGGCTTCCAGTCTAACCGGATGCAGCTGAATACCAGTATTTTACATGGAGTGACTGCCTATCTGACCTCCACAATCTAGTTACTAAGTAACACGATACCCCTTAGTAAGACTGGTTTGTCAGGCTTTTTGGGCTTCTAACTGGGTGTAACGACTGTCAAAGATCTACAAATGACAGCCGGGACCAACGGCTTAACGTGCTTTCCGAGGCTCGGAGGGGTCTTGGTATGTAAAGATGGTCACCCATCCACAGACCAACCGCGGCAAGCATAGTTTAACCTGATCGATCGACCCGTGCAGCTGTTGTTACTTAGGCACAATATTCTAGTTCGCTAGTTAGCCACATTTCATATTTTCATACATTAATCCAATATATTTCCAAATTAATCAAAACAGCGAAATATTTGACATCTGTTTGCGACGTCGCCAACTTTCAGAATATAGAAAAACTTACTCCTTACCCCACTCGCTACCGTTACAGGTGTGGTGAATAGTGATCAATATTCGCAATGCTATCCACACATTTGGATATAATTCTTGTTTGTAAATTTCAAATATAATAACATTATCTTCATCAGGCAAAAAGAATTTCAAAGCTTATGAATTCATCACACAACAAAAATTAGCATCTATATAATATCTGATTTCGACCCTATAGTTAATTTTAATTGGGGATCACCACAGAGTTTGAGAAGGTCTGGTTTTTTTGGAATCTTTTGTATATTATACAAAACAGACCAAGTTTCTGAGTACTCATTTAACAGTTCAAATCTTTCATTGAGTAAATTTAAAGTGGTGTCCAAAAGACAGCTGAAAAATTCAATAGAAAGATCAAAGTTGTTTGATATCAAGAACACATACACACCCTTAAAGCCTTGATATCACGTATTTATGTAACACCCTGTATTCTAATGGCTTTAGGAGTAACCTCAAAACTCAATGCAGTTGGGACAAACGAGACGGGAAACCACATATGTAGGAGCTTCATGCCTGGCGCCCTTGGGTGGTCGCCCAACCGTCCCCTGCCCTAACGCCGCTACTGTCTACCTGCGTCACTTTCAGGTAGTAACTATCACTGAGTTTCAGTACAAAGTACGCTACCCGTATCAACACACTACTAATTTCTACAACGCTGCTAGTGAGTTCCTTGTTGACTAAAAAGCCGACACCGCTTTGGGAGAGCTCATTACCTTCGCGGAAGTAGAATAGGTGGCCTGACTCCAGGGTTATCGTATCCTCCCCCTGTCTTCGGACTCAGATAACTCCAATATATATGCCAGTTAATGCGATATAACTCTACCTTAAGTTCGGCAAGGTGCTCATCGAAAGTCCATTATACGTAGCCAGATGTAGTTGCCGTAACCCGGGGATTATTTGCACCCCTCATCCCGCTGTTACCGTGACTTCTACCTTGACCAGGAATAGCGAGATCACTGGGAACTGGGGACCGTTATTTTGGTTCATTAGGAGATTTAAGGCTCGTAGTCACCACGCTGGGCAAGCGAGTTGGTGACTCCAGGGCCAATCCTTTCGCAACGATGACGCTGCTGGCCGGCAGCGCTCTGGAGAATTGAGGTTGGCTTGTTGGATGGTAATTCCACCATCGGTCGGTCGCCAGCGCCTCGTTCGTCGGTGGCAACCTGTACCAGGTTTGGCATCGGGGAGTCCGGTTGATGTATGCTGCCCCTTACACCTTCGGAAATAGTTAATTCAAAACAACATTTAGGCGCACAATTGGGCTCGCCTCCTCCTATTTATAAACCATAATTAATCAAATAAACATGTCAATGGTCAATAAATAAACATGTTCGCTGGCGACTCATGAGTGTCGTGACTGATCAAAAGTTCAAAAGGCCAACATATATACATACTACATATACATAAAAATAAATGAAATTGAAGTGTCTGTTTGTAATAACAACTTTTTACTAAATGCTTATGAAAGTATACATGGTACATACAACAAAAACACAATTTTTTAATTTTTGTCTGTCCGTCTGTCTGTTTGTCGGTTTGTTCTGGCTAATCTCCAAAACGGCTGGGCCAATTTTGACAAGACTTTCACTGGCAGCTATACAAATAAATAAAATTGATGTATAGAATTCGACGCGGATGAAGTCGCGGGTAACAGCTAGTTAAATATATAATAACACCACTCAAAAACACGGATGACATCACAATAATTATGTATTAAAGTTTAAAGACCTCACAGGAGTTTGTAAACGTTTAAGCATAGTATAAAGAGAGGTAGTAAGCTATCTCCATACAAACGCACAGCGCGCGGCTTGTATGTGTGGGGCCATAGTATATATGCGTCGCCACACGCACACTTATCAAAATCTCGACCCGTTTCTCGTGAGAAACCGGTTTAAGTACCTATATAGTATATACTGCCTCGTTGGTCTAGTGGTCGCAAGCACTACTGCTGAGCATGAGGTCCTGGGGTCGATTCCCGGGTAGGCCAGTATTATTGTTTTCAGCCCCGAATCCTGGATTTGTACCCGTTTGATGGCAATCGGCTGGCTGCTTATTCCATGGGACTTAAACATAACAGGCGAAATTTAAGTGTATTAAAGATATACCACTGCCTAATCCTTCGGAAATTACAAGCGTGATGTTATGTTATACTATGTTACTTAGCTAAACGATCCACAGTCGTAAGAATAAACTTCTGCACTTAAGGGTACACTAGTCGGTCATTTTTCCATACAAACGTAGTATGGTGATTTGTTTGACGGTATAAGTTCAAAACTAAAAATTATATCAATTTGTCTAGCCCTGTATGGAAGCAAAATTGGGAAAAAAGTATTGGCTTGGAAGTTACGAGCGTCGAAACTTCTGTATTTTAACACTAATTTTAACTCATTTTAGACGTAAATAAATAACTTATGTAGTATGAAGAAAATGGCCAAATAGAAACCGTACAGGGATAGATAATTTATTGAAAAGTTCAAATAATTATATTTTGAGTAGATACTCGTACATCCAGTAGTTTTTCCATAATATTTAAACGTTCAAAGGTATGTTCATGAAATTTTACGCGCTCGTTTTCGTTATTAATCATCGTTTATTTCACTAGATAAATACATACAAAATAAATAAATAACTTTACTAAATATTCACCAACGAGCTCGAACCGTCGACTAGCGGAACCTTAACTTATACGTTGTGGCCTCATCACCGATGAAATTATCTTCTTAGTTGAGAATCAAAGTAATGTAATCAGGGTTTTATACAAGGCCAATCGGTGGCGTACCTACTTATAATATGTCATCCTTTGCTTCACAACATTTACTATCTAATAAGAATTATTCACAATAGTGGATCTTATGACCAGTTGTTTAACTTCGGGTTTCCGACTGCACTATAAACTCCAGCTCTCAAAACGTTACTGGTGGTAAATCAAAAAATTCTTTGGAATGCGCTCCCTCTGAACATCAGGATGCAACCAGTCGGTTATCTTTCAAAGTGAAAGCACGTGAACATATTCGTGAAAAGTTGGCAGAATCTTTGCAGCGCTGATTTGCTGGAATTGTTTTCTCCTCTACCTATCGTTATTTCTCCTGACAAAGTTTATTCGGTTTATATGTATGTATTAGTATGTATTTATTTTCAAGTTATCTATCACTTATGTTGCACCTGCCATGTTTTGTCTCTGCATCACCCTAAGTTTGACTGGTAGAAAATGCCTCAGGCATTAAGTCCGCCTTTGAACAGTATTTTTTTACTTGTGCATAAAGTTTTAATAAATAATAAAATAATTGCAAACAACTATAATTATTTGATGACGTCATTCTTCAAGTGTCTGTCCCTTCATACGCCTGCCAAATACCATTTACCTTACTACAGGTTATATTTAAGCAATGCGTGTATCTTCTTATACATAAATACGAAATACTCTAGGTACTTCACAGGTCGGAGGTCACGTCGAACTCAATGAAGATGTCCTAACGTTTGTTGAGCTCGCACAGAGTTCTGAGTGACCAATAGTATGATGCGTTGACTTTGTGTTGGAGGCTCTAAATTAAGGTGAAGGTATTGTTACTACAGCTTCGAAACATATACTAGGTCCTTTAGTTTTAAGCCTTTTGCGATGTAAAATTAAATTAAATTTGTAAAAATCAAACTATGCGTTTAAAAAAGACAGGTATTAAATGGCTCAATGGTAATAAATGAAGAATTAAAGGAAGTATCTTATGAGACAAATGTCAAAGCAATTTTACGTAATAAGTGTCAATCAAATGTCAATATTTAACACGATACAATCTCAAACGTTGTTAAATTATTTCATTGTACCTGTTATTTAGCAGGTGGGGTGTCCCACAACTCCTCTTGACATTTTTCTTTTAGTTGCCTTTAGGTACCTGCAAGGAACTGTGTGTGTTTTTAATTACGAATTTAAGTTAGGCAAAACAAAATGAAATAATAAACAAGAATATCGTGTCATCCTTAGGCTGGAAAGGTGCCTTAACAATAGACTATTGTTATCTGGATTTATCAAGATTCAAGTTAAAACATTGGCAAAGTGTAGGATGCGTAAAATCCTACAACAACAGCTACAGGGGAGAATCAATACGCCTCCATAAGTAACGATACCTTATTTTTACGATATCCAGACCATATCTATCCCTATCCCTACCTCGGAGAGCACATAAAGCCATCGGTCCTGCTTCTGATCCCTCATCGGTCGTGTCGTAACAGGAACAGAGAGTTCACCTGTGTTTTGCGCACACTCTTGTACACTATAATAATACATTCACTATCTTGTTCCTCACCTCTGGCTTGCCTTTATTAACCGGCTGGAGTGAACACTGACGAGGAACAGAGCTACCTCTTTCTTGCCTTTATTGGCCGGTTTGAGTGGAGATTCGCAAGAGCAAAACGTGCTCGGAGGAAGCAAGTGTTCCAGTAAGATGCTGGTAGGGATCTTGACCGTACTTCCAGGATTGTCCAGATAGCCGTTAAATATATTTTCTTTCCTCAGGCATCTCAGGCAGTGTTGCCTCCTTGTCGCTACGTCACTATGTGCTAGCGACCGTTTTCGGAGGCCCATTATTGAGTGTGCAAGTCAGCCCCTGCCATTGTATCCGTATATTACATAACATTGATCTGTCTATAGTTCTAGGTAACCAATTCACTATAGCCACCCAAACCCATAGCCCAATATGTTCATTGTGTTTCCATGTTCTGCAATAGTTCTGCACCAACCGGAGATTCTCCTTGAGTGCACTTGCATAGAGCAAACAGGGATAATCGGCGGTTGATGCCTCAACACTTGAAATTGAATCAGAGACCTCTGCGATTTGGCTTCGGTCCCTCGTACAACTTCCAAAGGTCCGGGACCACAGAGTCCCGAGAAAAAATTTAAAAGCATTCACTATGATATCTCCTGCATACTTGGCTAGTCATTAACGGTATAACTATGTAAATGTCTATTAACTGCTCCCAAATTACGATGATTATTTTATTTTACTTTTTTTACATACTTCTTTGACATAATCTTTTCAGTATTTGACATTATATACCTACAATTTTCTATTTTTTTTTAAATCAAATTAGATTTGTTACAGCTGTTGTGGCAATCATGTCATTTGGTTTAAATAGGTCCTTATTTTTATTATTTTGTTTATCTTTTATATAGATTCTTTTCTTTTAGATTTTGTGAATGTGAGAACGTTGTAGGCTGTAGACTTGCGGACCATTTTCTATTTTACTAAGTACCTGGTACTTGTTGATAGGTCTACACTGTCCTCCCATACCTATTAACACTGTAATTTGAAAACATTGTAGAAACAATTTATTTTGAAAAGAGTAACCGTGGAGTTTCTTGCCGCCTCTTCTCCATAGGAAGCGACCGATTGGAACCGTGCACCTAGCTTCTGACGTTTCATAAGTGGCCTTGTAGGTTTATGTGAAATAAAATATTTTGATTTTGAATGTGTGATTCGGGCCCAAAGGTCATTTCTTTGTTCTTATCGAGTTACACGTTGACTGTTAAAATTTAAATTCTCTCTTAAATTTTCTGAGTCTCGATTTGATTTGGTGGTTTTGGAATTGGTCGCCGTGACGGAAATTCGATTGGAAGAAAACATACTTATATGTAGTGTATAATACCTGTGCAATCTGAATAGTCAGCCCCGCTACTAAATTCCCAGCTTTTATCATATAACTCAGGCCGAATGAAAACAGTTACAAGACTACCACCACCTAACTCTTGGCTTGGTGATAGCGTACAAGAAGCTTCAAATGATGAATGTTAATAAAGATTATGTAAGAAAAACTGAACTAGTCTTTTGTTTCTTTTATTCAACCTCAACCCAATGCCTACCACAGCACTAACACTAGATACTATAGAAATCAATCTGCCAAGCCTTTTCCCAATTATGTTGGGATCGGCTTTCTGTCCAACCGGATGCAGCTGAATACCAGTATTTTAAACGGAGCGACTGCCTATCTGACCTCCACAAACCAGTAACTGGGTAATACGATACCCCTTGGTAAGACTGGTTGTCAGACTTTCGGGCTTCTGACGACCCTTAACGACTATCAAAGATCCACGAATGACAGCCGGGACTAACGGCTTAACATGCTTTCCGAGGAACGGAGGAGTCTCGGTATGTAAAGATGGTCACCCATCCACAGAAAAACCCTGGCAAGCGTAGCTGAACCTGATGGATCGACCCATGCGGCTGTTATATTACTTAGCCACGAGCTCTTCAACTAGCGCTACACTACTACAGGATGAAATTGAAAACATGCGACAAATTGAAATGGGAGATTCAGTAACTGTTACCTAATCATTATAAATTGTTATTTCCGAAATATAAATTGTGAAAAAAAAATCGCGCTCGACAAGCGGTGCCTTGTGTCGCGTCGCGTGTCGCACTGGTCTGAACGAGCCTTAAATTGATACTTGAATTTTTTTTGTTTGTTTTAAATTTATTTAATTTTACTGGAACGCCATAAAATCGTCTCTACGTGAAGACAATAATTTAGTTTGCACTATCTAAGACGATAATTACACGAATTTTTTTCACAATTTATATTTCGGAAATAACAATTTATAATATTAGGTAACAGTTACTGAATCTCCCATTTCAATTTGTCGCATGTTTTCAATTTCATCCTGTATAATATAACTACAAAAAGATTTGACCTATCAAAACATGTTGTTTAGGTTACAAATCAACTTATTCCAATAAACGTTTAATTTAATGATCTTCACGCATGATCTTTGATTTATTTTAGCTCTCAAGTCTCATCAGACCGCACCCATTGTTTCATAACACAATTATATTATTTTGATAAGCCTCCAATGGTCGGTGCCCAGTATGACTGGTTGCTCAACCTAAACCTGTTGGTTGCTTATAATTCTTCATATAAACCTAACAATGCTAGCTTCATCTGCAGTTGATGTTGCAACGCTAGCAAGTCTTTAATATATTCAAATTAGTTCATCAGCTTACAAGATGTGGGTCTATGTATTGTGTTACATCGCTTTCTATTACAAATTGCTGTACACCAAAGTGTAAATAAGCAATACAGAACCAAGGTGATTCATTGTCTACCCAGAATTACACAAGAATCCCACCAATTCGCTTTTGAGGATAGGCAAAACCAGGCCTTGGTTAGCTTTTCGAGAATGTATAGGGATATTATAGAGGGAGGTAGGGACATCGACGCGAAAACTGTTACCATGGATTCAGTACATGATTCTGAACCTCCCTGCGTTAAAATTTTTCGTCGGTAAAGTGCAATACCTACTAACGCGGTCAAGATGTATGGAACAACAGATTTTTTTTTAATAACCGACAAAAAATTTCAACGCAGTGGGGTTCATAATCATGTACAGAATCCATGGTAACAGTTTTCGCGTCGATGTCCCTGCCACCTTTTTTTTGTGTGGGAAATTACCAAATAACTTCTCCCGCTCTGGATGGAGCGGAAGGGCGTGTCAGACTCTTACTGACTAAAACCCACCCGTGTTCCTTCGGTTGCCCTGTTGCCGGGGGCCACGATCTACCTTTCGGTTTTCTTCGCAACCCCGGCAGGCATCGGCCCTAGCGGACCCCGTCAATTCTGCTGACATCTCTTTGAGGCGCGCGTGGAACACAACGTGCCGTCGACTGGAAATGGGCCTGCGATTCCCGACGCCCAGGATGTCTCCTCCTGCGGCGGTTAGGGGCGTGAGAGCGTGAATTTTGCCTCTCCCTCACGCGTTCCGCCTCCTCCTTTGCGGGTATTACTGCTTCGCAGAAGGTGGTGACGGCCTCCCAATTCCTCTCGCTCCGTACCATGGTCCGAATCACGACCGGACGCGAGAGATCGCCGCCGCCGATCGCCTCCACGAGGACACGGCGATGCTCCGCCTAAGCCGGGCAGACCTCCACCGTATACTCTACCGTGTCCTCCGGGCAATCCACACAATGGTGACACCCGGGCGTTTCCTCCTGCCTTATCCTGAACAGGAACCTCCCGAAGCAGCCGTGTCCGGTGAGGACCTGCGTCAGGCGGAAGGGTCCCTGCCACCCTGTATAGTATATATTTAAAACAAAAATATAAATACGAGTCATAACTAAATGTGGAATATTCAATAGGTATATCCACCACCTCTAGCAGTATTATTTTAAGCTTACCTCAGTGTGGGACAAAGGTGGTGGTAGCCCCCCTGTGAATCGAACATGTATTTCATATCCAGCTAGGTACGCATGATACTTATTACTTAGATATAAAGAGTTAATAAAATTATGTGAACTTTAATAATAGAATGCCATAAAAAGTTGTTTACTATGTCTGTTTTTTGTTACTTAATGCCAAAAATCTTCATGGCCAATACACGAACATAAATGACTGAACTTCCCTCTGAATTTAATATCAAATCTAACAAGATGACAGTATTTCTGAGATAGGTAGTTTAAGAATACAAAACCTTCAATTTAATTATTACTATTCTCATTATTTTAATAATAAACACAACCAGCTTGAGCAGTTGAAGCACTTCATCTTTATGAGACCAAATATTTAATTATGGTTAAAGAAATTTTTTTTTCAATAAGAAATTACAAGAATTTCACTTGCATAACAGCATAATCAGTCTATAATGTTCCCACTTTCACCAACGTTCCCTTAGGTACGTATCCAAACGTGACGCGAGACGCATAATACACAGATCATTCGCATATGACGTATGTTATTAACCTTTATCAATTAAATCCTAGTAGAGCCTTCGGCTGCGCACACGCACCAGCCCTCGCAAGTTCGCAGCTCACTACCTGCGATATTTCTCAATACCTACTCAGTTCACGTTTGCACCTTGCGCGAGGCGCACGACCGTCGCGCCACCCACCAAATTAGACCGCGAGTGTTTTAATACTTAATTAATTTTACATTTATTTATTTCACAATTAAACAACTGTGCTGTTTTGTGAAGTGATAAAAAAGAAGGTTTTTCACAAGGAGGATTGTGTGTGTGAGTACTTTTTGTTTTTATGTCAACTTTATTATTTGTTTTGTAGGGTAGTTTTGGTTTGTTCAGACTGCACTGGACTTGACGAAGACAGTGCAATTATTGAGATAAAAATCGGAAAATTATTGCTTCGGTCTGAGATTTGCCTTGAATTGAGTCGTGATTTCATGATCTGTGATTACAACATCTCGTCGAGAGAATACTCCTTGTTGACGTTTAACTTGCAATTTAACCTGGCAATTTGAGCTCGCAGTTAAGTGTATGTTTGTATGCACAGTCAAGCACGCTTCCTTGACCGGATGCACTGAAGTTAATACTGAGTTTAACGTCATTTGAACTCATGCATAATACCGTGGCTTCGGATGCAATTTATTGATGTAACTGTGCGAGCACTTAGCAAGTTGTCAAGGTGGTTCACATAAAACAAGTGATTAGGACACATTGACGATTATAATCATTGAATATATAAAAAAGCTAAAATATATTGCAGAAACAAACCTCCTTAGTTGGGTTCACCTAAGGAGATAAATAAAATATTCAAGATTACATAACATTACGCCTGTGAACCCCGAAGGGTTAGGCAGAGGTGGGGAAGGTGGAGGGAGATGTTAAAATATCCTATTCACTCATTAATGATAAATTAAAAACTAATAATTAAACAAACTTCATACAATAACCCTATAGGTGAAACAGATATTGACTGAATCCAGTAATGTTATTTTATTACTAATGTTCATTTAGGTATTGAAGTAAAGTCGATCGATAATGTTCTAGAATCTAGACGAAATAGAACTCTAATGCTAAAACAATTTAACGATTCCAACAACACTTGATACTGCAACAAAACTATTATTAAGAAACTAGTTTTTATACATTATGCATTCGGCAAATATCCAGCTGGTTTCGCAAGGCCCAAATGTCAAGATTTTATATTTATGAATATGGATGTTAGATGAAAACCTTCGCAAAATTTAACTATCGACTTATTGTGTAGTCCGTTTAATATAATCGAGTTCACCTACATTCGACGAGAACTTAGAGGGTCGGGCAAAGGCTGGCTTGAACGTGTATTCTGAAAGCTGGCAAATATCTGTCAAATATTTTGCTGATTTGATTAATTTATCAATAGAATTTTTTACATGTGAAGACCGATTGTAATGGATTGATAGTTACACTTACTATGTGTTTTTATTCTGTTTTGTGAGACCATAAAAATAATAAATAAATAAATTACCTACTAAATGTAATAACGTAATATCGCTCTTTAGAGACTAAAATATTTATTATGAATTGCAATAAATAATATAGAATACACTCAATATTTTGTTTAGTTATAAAAAGCACTTCAAAACCTTCCAAATGCTATTTTGCGATCTAAACACCTAATTCAGTGTTAATATTGCAATTCATCACATGGGACTTTGAAACCTGAATGGCGAAATCTAGGTGTACTTCAGGTACACCTGTGCTTAACCCTTCCGGGATTACAGGTGTGATGTTATGTTATTGCAATTCATAATCAATATTTTAATGTACCACAGAGCGATATTCCATAATTTCAATGAGAAATAATGACTAAAACAGGAAATATTTGACACCTATTTTGACAACTTTCAGAATACACACTTGTTCGGTTCAGCATGATTCGGGTCGATATATTTTGCCAGCCA
The DNA here is from genome assembly GCA_963680765.1 of Agrochola lychnidis. Lineage (NCBI taxonomy): Eukaryota > Metazoa > Arthropoda > Insecta > Lepidoptera > Noctuidae > Agrochola > Agrochola lychnidis. The sequence continues at coordinate 26,335,516 of OY796855.1, read as the reverse complement.
GCTGTGTGTAGTACGCCTAACACTTGGACATTCATGTAAACCTAGATTTGGTTCAAGTTAATTATGTAAGACTAAATCGAGATCCTTTTACGGTAGAATTGTAATTAGATATCTATGTAGTTAGTTGCTCTAGAAGTCTCCGAAAATTTGCTCACAAGGTGTCTGGTCTATGATGTAACTTTTAATTATTTTGGAATATACCTACAGTGTGGTAGGTTAAATGAGGGGCATACTTTAAATAATTTTTGTTGGTAGGTACTCATTAAAATTAACAACTCCTTTTATGGGACTGATGTAATAAATGAAACAAAAAATTTGCTGTTTTCTACATTTTGATCGCGGTGGTATTGGCACTTCGTCGGGAACGGAGGTGTTTTTTTTCGTATGGTTGCTCCCATAATAAAATAAAGTACTAATATAACACCCTGTATGCCTACCCCTATATCTGATTTACAATCATAATATCCTACCTAATATTATAATAAATGGGAAAGTCAGATTGTTTGTTTGTTACGCTTACACGCTAAAATGACTGAACGGATTTGGATGATGCTTGGCACATGGGTAGACCATGACTTGGGCTAGGACATAGGATATTTTTTATCTCGGTAATACGTTTCCATGGGATAATTTTCGACCTCAACACGGGTGAAGCCGCGGACAAAAGCTGGTTTAAACATAACGCCTTACTGGGGTTGATTACATCAGGATAGCAAATAGCACCCTTCTGTCTGTCTGACTGAGTGTTTTTATCAATTAACAGACGCTAAGAAAACTGCAAATTAACTCTATTCTTAGTTATAATATAACTAGCTACACCCTGCGGTTTCACCCGCATAACTCTCTATCCTGTGGCAATATTGGGATAAAAAGTATCATATGTATTAAGCCAGGTTATAAACTATCTGTATGCAAAATTTCATCCAAATCCGTTCAGTAGTTTTTGCGTAAAAAAGTAACAAACATCCATCCATCCTCACAAACTTTAACATTATAATATTAGTAGGATTTATGATATAAGTTTATAAGTTAGATTTAAATTGCTTATTAGTATATAAGACTAAATTGCAATCAATTATTAAGAACTTTAGTTCTTATTAATACAGGAAAAATAACCGAATATAATCTCGAAGTTAAGTCATGTTGTAAAATCCGTGCAAAAACATGCGGATCGCTAGTTCATTATTTTCCTGGTATTCTTTAAAATGTTCTTTCGTATAATCATCTCAAAATCATCCACCGTGCACAATCACAGCTCTTATGCACTTTGGTAGAACATTCATCATCATCATCATCAGCCTATAAATGTTCCCACTGCTGGGACACAGGCCTCCTCTCTGTGAGAGGGAGTGGGCCGTAATCCACCACGCGGGCCCAGTGCGGGTTGGTAGATGTCACATGTCTTCGAATTTTCGATTCTAGGACATGCTGGTTTCCTCACGATGTTTTCCTTCACCGTTTTGAGAGCAGTGGTGATGAAATAATTTACACAAAGTAAAACGCCTGCCTGGGTTCGAACCTACGACCTACAACTCGTAAGTCGCGGTCGTTACCACTGGGCCACCACTGCTCTTAAAATAGAATGCTCGGTAGAATATTAGTAAATATAAAACAAAATACTTAGGTAATTATTTTTATACTTCAATGTTTTCTCATAATAATTAGCAAGATGGGCGTGGGAACTGTTTACCTATATTATGAATAAGTCTATTTTTGTCGTTATATAATATTATTATAATTCGTATCACTACATTTTTTGCTTACCATTGTTCTCGTAACAAACCTTTCACAGCATCGGGGAAACCGTGATCTTAAATATGTAATTCAAATTAAAAACATTTTATTTAAGTATAATTAATTAGTAAGACTTAATTTTTGTGAAATATTTATTAATTAGGAAAGTTGACAGGGGAAAATGGAAGAAAAAAACGTGTTGCATCGACCACAAGTAACATTGGACAAGAACAGGGGTTTCACAAAAATATTAAAAAACATCCTAGTTTTTAAAACCAGAACTTCAAGTAAAATCATGTTTCTTCAAGCAGTCATCACCTCTTATTGATTTTCGTTGCCTTCCAAGTTTATTATGAAATGGTGATCTAATATTAAGACATTAAATATCTAAAGGGAAATGCCCATTTGATAAAGAGGTTTTGGCCAAGTGACGCCCATGAAAGAAACAAGTTATGGGCATTAGGAGTAACATTATAGATAAAGACACAACCACTATTTTTTACATAGAACTCAGTGGGTCTTTTATAAATTAAAAGTTAATACAAAATATATTTATAGTTTTCGTATAATCCTTTCTGCAATTAAAATTCTTATTTGTATGTCTCTTGTGCCTGTTTTGCGTTGGTACAGATGATGAAAGTGCTTTCTTAATACAGATTGACCACAGTTTACACAATCATATTTGTCGATGCCCAACATTTCGTTCTTGTGGTGCAGAAGGCTGTTGTGCATGCCTTGCCAACATCCAACATTGGTCACACAAGAATGGGAGTTTCCCTTTGTAGGTATCATTTCGATCTTATTTTGGCCAATATGAATTGTGTTATTGCTTTTTTACAAGGTAAAATACAGTTTATGTTCCAAATAAAAAGTGACGAAATTCATAATTAACTCAGTTTATAAATAAAATCAAATTAACATGTGCATTTTAATTAAGTATGTATACGAAAAAATATAAAAATACAAATAAATGCTCATTTGAATTTTTATATTTTTACCGAATCTACTTACTTAAGGGGACGATAGCTGACTTTTAATGATTTTATATTGAAGATGACGTCTGAACGAGTAGTGTTAGTGATTTGAAAAAAATATATGTTAAATTAGAGCATTTCCTTAATATTTTAATATAGGCATATTTTTGATTATGTTTATATTACATAGTGAAATTAATTTTTAAAGTTATATCTAACGCGGATAAAACTGAGAATGACGCAAAATCCATCAAGTGTATTTTTCTGAAAACTTCACTATATTAAAGATAATTATTCTTTTAGTATACGTGTTTTATTAAAATACCTTTTTTTACGTGTAATAAAATAATAATGCGTCTAATTTGGGACAGCGCTCCTTGATGGGCGAGTCCTATTACTGGCTGGACGTACGACGCGTTGCGTGAGCTCAGTACAGAACACGCAAGCTAAACATTCAAGGTCACTGTCATATATCTGGGTCTTAAGTCAATCACTCAGTCACCACTTTTACATGATTGATTTTCGTACTCTTGATCCTAAAATCCTAGAAAGGTACGTCAAAAGTTTATCTTTCCGGTTACTATATTTTAAAACTGTACCTAGTATTTGTTACTTATTGACAAAATACGAGAGTGATTTCCTCCAATAAAGAAAGATTAGAAACGGGCTTTAGGCCAGAGTGTAGATTGTTCCCATATCGGAATGCTATGTATATACCTAAATTACCGAAAAGTATCGCAAATAGCACCTATTAAAAGTTTGACGTCACGATGATGTAAGCAGTGATACCCAGTGGTGTGACCGTCAGACTATCAAGTCACAGGTCTCGAGTTCGAACCCAAGGCATCTCTGACTTTTCGGATTCATGTGCGTATTGTTTAATTATCACTTGCTTCAAAAACGGTGAAGGAAAACATCGTGAGGAAACATGCATGCCTGACAGATATTTCTCGACGGCATGTGAAGCCAAGTCAGAAGTCTATGGGCGGCTTTAAAACTCTGACACCAGTACCCTAATTGCGTATTTTATTTTTGTAAACAATTTTGCCTAATTTGTTTTATTTTGACAGTTCAACAACATTCATTGTGTTATTTACGTTGTTGAGCAGGTTTTTTTTTTCCAACTTATGAAGCAATGGATTAGCAATCTGTTTCAAATCGAAACAGATTGTGTTGTATTACGCAATTAGGGTACTGGTACACTAACCATAGGAAAAGAAGAAGACCGGTGTTTAAAAATAACTTTTTAGGGTTCCGTTGCCATATGGCAAAAAACGGAACCCTTATAGATTCGTCATGTCTGTCTGTCTGTCTGTCTGTCTGTCTGTCTGTCTGTCCGTCCGTATGTCACAGCCACTTTTTTCCGAAACTATAAGAGCTATGCTGTTGAAACTTGGTAAGTAGATGTATTCTGTGAACCGCATTAAGATTTTTACACAAAAATAGAAAAAAAACAAATAATTTTGGGGTTCCCCATACTTAGAACTGAAACTAAAAATTTTTTTTTCATCAATCCCATACGTGTGGGGTATCTATGGATAGGTCTTCAAAAATGATATTGAGGTTTCTAATATAATTTTTTTCTAAACTGAATAGTTTGCGCGAGAAACACTTCCAAAGTGGTAAAATGTGTGTCCCCCCCCTGTAACTTCTAAAATAAGAGAATGATAAAACTAAAAAAAATATATGATATACATTACTATGTAAACTTCCACCGAAAATTGGTTTGAACGAGATCTAGTAAGTAGTTTTTTTTTAATACGTCATAAATCGTAAACCGCAATTTACCTTTCATTCAATATTACTTGCTGCTACGGAACCCTTCATGGGCGAGTACAACTCGCACTTAGCCGCTTTTTTTTACTCTCATTTGAAGACGTGGATAAAACCTACCACGTTATATTAATTATTTTTGTTTGATGTTAACGTTACGTCAGCAGGTTATTCCTGATTAAATTAATTCTGTTTGTGTTTAGTTTGCTTCAATTATCTGTACCTACCCTAATTGCGTAATGCGACACAATCACAATCTGTTTCTATTTGAAACAGATTGCTAATCCATTGCTTCATAAGTTGGAAAAAAAATCTGCTCAACAACGTAAATAGCGTAATGAATGTTGTTGAACTGTGAAAATGAAACAAATTAGGCAAAATTGTTAACGAAAATAAGTTACGCAATTAAGGTACTGGTCTAATTCAGGATAGCTATATACTTATAGCTTCTTTAAATAAGAACTAATTTATTAGATATACAACAGATAATTCGTTATTGATCGATTATTAGTTATCGATTTGCGAAGTGTTCAAATCAAGTGAAAATCACTCTGTTTAACGCATACTGCCGGAACCTTTACACCTGTGCCCTATGGTACAAATATACGCAGCGTGCTTACAACACGTTGCGTGTTCAATATAACAACGCATTCAGATGCATACTGGGTCTGCCTTGGCGGTGTAGTGCGTCCGGCATGTTTGCCGAAAACAGGGTAGATGACTTTTATGCAGTCTTGAGAAAGTCGCAGGCCTCCTTTATGAACCGAATACATAAATCTGACAATGGAATATTGAGGGCCATATACGAGGTTAATTATTTCTTCGTATATGGCAATTAATATTCCAGCTAAAATAATACTTTACTAATATTTTTTTTGTATTTTTTGATTGTTTTATAATAATGTATAAATTGTATTAATTAATTGAATTTGTAATCTGTCGTGAATTTCATTTGGGTGTATTCCTGAAATAAATTATTTTGAATTTGAATTTGAATTGTCCGTTAATACTAAAGTTCCCAAAAATCTTGATTTTATGTTACCTACTTTTTTAACTCTTAATCTAAAATTATATGATACCTAATAATAAAAAAATCACCTCACTAATTTTAATAAACAAATCTCACAATCATAATATAAAAAGCATTTAAAAATTATAAACTCATGCAAAAACTATGAGGAAGATAAAAACCAAATATTAAAATAGACACGCCAATCTCAAGTTTTGTTTTTTACTGCCTGACTTGTTTACAGCAGCTATAAAGTGCTTAGAAAAAAATGCTATGCTTGAAGTACAACTGAGTCACCTGATTAACATTTGTGATAAATAAAGAACTACTTCAAACGAGTAGAAACTGAGAATACTTCACATTGTTTACCAATTGCTAATCATACAATTTGTAAAAAAAAAAACAAAAAGTATCTAATAATTAACTTATTAATATTGAAAATAAAAAAGTTATTGCTATTTAAAATTCACATTTTTGTACCAAAATTACCCCAAATCCTTAAAAAATAGCAAATTTTCAACAGTCATAAGTTATGACTTGTAGACACCCGCTAAACGACGGCCGCCCGCGCCCCATGTAATAACCCGGTAAAATTCCCCATTGAAAAAAGACGCGATTTTTTTACTTACAATTACCACATAAATAAATAGACTCTCATCTCAGTACGATACCCTTACAGATTGGACAGGGTTTTTTTTACATGTTGTATACAACCATCCGGTTATCAAGCATGAGGATTCTACTACCCTGGAGTACAGTCAACCACAAATCTTAATTTTACGTCCAGCACTGGCTATACATAGATCAATCAACAATTTGAATACTTTGAAGGCAAGCATAAACATAGCACAATCAGCCTATAATGTTCCCACTGCTGGGACACAGGCCTCCTCTCTTCGAGAAGGAGTGGGCTGTAATCTACCACGCGGGGCCAGTGCGGCAGTGTTGGCAGAATAGTCACGAGTCTGAAATTTTTGGTTCTAGGATATGTCGGTTTCCTCACGATATTTCCTTCACCGTTTTGAGAGCACTGGTGATAAAATTATTTACACCAAGTAAAGCGCCTGCTTGAGTGAACCCACGACCTACAACTTGTAAGTCGGGGTCGTTACCCCTGGGCCACCACTTCTCTCCGTTGGAGGCAAACCACATCAAAATAACAGTTAATTAAATCCATTGACTAACAAACTACGAACATCTTTTTAATAATTTAAAACCGACTCACTTATCGATAAATAATTAGGGCTTTGATGTAAAAGTTATGTTTGAAAATTATGTTTATAAAAGGAGACTGAAATGATTACATGCACTCTTGGGCCTGAATTGTAACGAGATGTAAATGGTGTGAATTTATAGATTCATACATACATTAGTGTATTGCAGTGACTAGTTGCTATCCCACAATTCACACAGCGATCCATAGTTTCAACAATATCCAATCCAACAATTCCAAAACAATCCATTATAACAATTCCAAGTCAATCGTGTGAGCGATCTTCGGTGTCCAGTGTGAAAGCAAGGGTCGTACAAGGTAGGCAGGGTCAGAATCCGTAAAAATCAAAGCAGTGATCGTTGAAAATGAAAAATAATTGGAAAAGCACTCAAAACACATCCGAAAATACGAAATAAGTGACAGCTGTCTAGTTCTAGTAGGGATGGGCGTTGCGACAACGAATCGTTTACAAAGACCGTTTTGTGATGATGGAACCGTTTTACGTCCTGAGTTCAACTTCAAACAGTCTTCATTGCACAAACCAGTCTTCGAATTACTTGGTGCGATTTTTACATCTAAGAAAATACAGTCGGGTACAATGATTCAACTACCTATCACACTCGTAAAACAGTCCTTCCAATAAAAAGTGATCTCTTAAAAAGTGAACTCTTTGAAATGTAATACAGTCAGTAATCCACAAATCTTAATTATACGGGTCACAGAATCGAAATTAAAATGTTATGTCAAATTATAAGGGTCACGGAATTGAAGAAGAAGAAGAGAAGATGAAAAAGAGAAAAGATTGGAGAAGTGAAGTCAGGGAATTTAAGCAAATTGGCTACCAACTTAAATTGTCCGTATATTCAAATTATAACTGTAATTCTTTGAAAGTTGTATGAAATGGTTATAACATGGCAAATTGACGTAAGGTATCAATTTGCTAACCAATTCATTTTCTAGATCAAAGCTCAAAAAACATTATAATAGATGAATTTACTCGTCTGCTCCTAATTCTTAGGATGTAAACTTTTCTCCATGTTTCTGCATTCCCTGTTTTTCAATTCTACATAAATTTTGAGAGTCTTCAATTTCTCCTAGAGTTCTCTAAAGTAAACAATGAATGAACAAAGTAATGTCATCATCATGAGCCTATAGCAGTCTATTCCGATCGCCAAATATAAATGCCAATCATAATATTTTTCAATCGCAATGTTCCACCGTCTTGTTAATAACAATAACTTATAAAAATAAACGAGGCTGTTATTATAATAACGCTGTATTCAGCTTTCGTCAATGAAAAAGTATTAAATAACAAGCCGAGCGCACAATGGGTTTTCCTATCGGCAAAAATTACAAACTTCCATACAAATTCTCATCCCCAATTTTATTCCTATCTACTTTATTAAAGGGAACACTTGTGCAAAATTGCACGCTCCTGGACCCAGCCGTTTAGGTTGTGCATTGTCTGTCAGTAATGTTAGATTTATTTACTTTATTTTCAAACAATATTCACATATTGATCGTCTTCGCTTCATTGTTACCTTGTACCTACTAGCTCTTCGTGTATCAATTAAATAAGCGGTTTATCTTTGTTAATTGATAGAACATAATGCTATTATATCTGTGCATAATGCTATCCTGACCTTGCTGAAGATTGGAGACTTGACCTCGTAGCTTACTATTTGTTTCAAAGCTGTATACTGCTGTATAGTTGATGTAAAGTATCCCATAAAAGGAACTGAATGAATACTTCCCATTGGTCACAAGAACAGAGATCCCGGAAACGTTAAGGTAATTAAAGCAAAGCCGATTATAAATAAGAATAATGTCAACAAAGAAACCAAAAACGTAAAACTAATAATAGAATTGGAAAACATTTAGAACAAGACGATAGTGGCAGCATCAATATTGCAATTGATTTAGAGATAAAGATATATTTATTGCATAACTGTGTATATTAGTTCTTATTTTAAACGTAAACCTTTTTGGGCTCAACAGTCTACCCATGTCGGATATGCAATAGTATATATATATTATAAGGCAACAAGCTTTCAAATAAATTACAAAAAGATTAATAGATTACAAACAAATTACAAATAAATTACATAGATACGAACATTATTTTTTCTCAAAAAACTCATTCAGATTATAAAATACATTATCAATTAACATTTTTTTAAATTTTGTTTTAAACATATTTCCATTTAATCGCTTGATAGCTGGCGGTAACTGGTTGTATATTTAGACGAACATCTTCTAGATATTGATGCATCCGGAAGTACCTAAGTCATTGACAAAGCCAAGCTATCCTATTGTGAAGATTTCCTAAAAATAAATTATGGTGAACCTTCAACGTTACTAAGTTCTAATAGGGCTTGCCCCTCCATTTAGCTATTGGTACAAGCCTCACCTTATTCAGGTTCAGCATATTTCGATTCGGCAATATTTGTTGAACAAAAAAACCGACCCGAAGCAATTACTACACCTACATTGCTTTCATCGTCAAACTACGTTCGGCATCTACCGTCGCTGAATCATGTTCGGGGCGGCTCGGCACATTTCGAGCTAAGTCGGCCCAGCTGTGCCCATACCGACCCGAGCCAGGGTTTAGCACGCGTTAGACGTGATTGAAAACCTAAACAATAATAAACAAATGACTGTGTCTCACGAAAGATCAAACATCAGCGAGCATTGTTTAAAAATCATGAATGTTCTAAAGTCCCAGTCAGCATCTGCCTAGCCTTTTCCCAACTTTATTGGGGTTGGCTTCCAGTCTAACCGGATGCAGTCCAGGAGCGACTGCTTATCTGACCTCCCCCCAGCTACAGGGTAACACTATACCCCTTTGGTAAAACAGGTTGTCAGAATTTCGTGCATTTGACGACCCGTTATCTAAAGTCTCAATAAGAAATTATAATTTTTCTCACAACTTGTAAGGCATAGCTTGCACATGCTAAAATCGTGTATGTTCACAACAAACATTGCGTTGTGTATATTGTTGGCTACTGGTGCATTAACACTCATAGCTGGCTTGATTAGCATCTATTTGAGCTAATAGTTGCGACACTGTGTCAAAATATTGTTGCGGCTGTAAGATTATCGGCATTTTTGTTTAAGAATTTTAGCCATATTCCCGAATATTATGGAGATTTTCATCACCAAATAAAATAAACATTTTTTTGTTTCTCTTACTTTGCCATTGGCAGTTTCCGTCCTTTTGAATTTAACATGAATAAGAATGTCACACAATATCTTAATGAACGCATGATTTTTCCATCATAATCAACAAACACTACTAAATCTTTAAATAATAATATTACACACGAGTATTTGCATAAAATTTAAATTTATTTGAATGGTGATTCACATTATTGCGCTATATTTTGAACGACACACTTTGTTTTGTTCAGTACACAATTTCTGTTTGAACAAGTCTGTCTTTTGTTTTATATAATTCTCGTAATTGAAAATTAAGTCATTCATATTAACAGTTAAGTTAAATTTAAAAATACTACTAATTATTTGACCATCATCATTATCACTTCATATATATCCACTGCTGAATTAAATATCACGAGAGAATAATTTAATAATAACCTTAATTGGTAATAATGGAATTTGCAAAGAGAGGAGGAAAGTGTTACCCGTCCTGTTGAAATGGGTAATCCTAAAAGTAATGGTTACTCTTTACGGGACTCAAAACATAGCCTTTGATACCCAATAGTTAAAATAACCTCAGAAGAAGGTATCGTTACTTTGTAAGAATTTATGAAAAAAACTTAGTCTTTGGTACCCAATACTTTAAAAACAGAGTTAAATTTATCACCAAACCTGACCAAACCAGTTGCTCCATGTCCAAATTTCTCGCCTTAGTTACCAAAGACGAGGTCAAGGTCCCTAACTCGTCTGTTTTCGAGCACTAGGCATTCAGTACGACACGTCTTGAATATCAAGGTCGCTACTTCTCAATAAAATCGTGAAAATTTTCGTCATCGTCTAATTTGTTCGATGAGAATAAAATTACCGCTATAGGCGAAATTATTTGCATATTGTAAAAAAATAAAAGTTATAAAAACTAAAATCCGACTACGATAAAAAAGTCAGCTAAAAAGGTAGAAACAAAGACATCACAGACTGACAGACATTTATTTAAATTATTTTGGGGTTAAAATATATATTTTTGAAATGGACCACATTTCAAAATATATATTTTAATCCCTTTCATTTGAGACCCAACATAGCATAATTAAAAACATGTTTTTCTTCAGTTCATGGCTTTATGGCCTTTAAAGGCCGCCTTATTAAATTTAATGTGACGCCACATAGCCTATAATCAGCGGACAATCAAGCCGCTTCCAACGATAGTTCATTTGTCAAATTATGATCAGTAGTTTAGAAGTTATGACGTAACAGATGAACATACATACATACATACATACCGGTCAAAATCATAACCCTCCTTTTTGCTTCACCGTAGTCGGGTAATTAGAAAATGATAATAATGAACGGAACTGTCGTCAATCAGTTTTTGAACTACGAAGCAACTTACTAAGCCAGATTTCTGCATAATATAGATATCCTCCGGCGGTCTTTTGGGATTCTGGCTACAAGTAAAGATCTTTGTAGTAACTAATTATGCGTATGACAACTAAGAGTGGATACGGGTTAATGTACTTTTCAAAACATGACTCTAAGCGCGATCAGACTTAATAAAACTCAGCGACTGACGCAGCCACCTCAGCTTAACCTCTCAAATGGATATATCCCCTGGCTTATTGAGCTACGAGCCCCCTCAAAATGACATACCACCGATCAGTATTGTCAATCGCATATTTGATGACAACAAATTACTTCTCGCTTAGGTATTCATCTTTGCGGTTTGTGCGGTTAGATTTCCTAACGTTTGCCTCTCGGGTTGCAAAGTTAATGAAAATCGTGTGGTTTCCCATCATTAGGGTAATGAAGTGTGTGAAGACAATGCCGCGGTTATTGAATATAGTATCAGTTACGTTGGTTATGTTTGTGTTGCCTTCGTCATGCATTCTCTTGGTGTACTGGCAAACGCAGATGAATTTCGCTAAAATGTATTTGCCTTTTTAGCATAATCATCATTTATAGTTCCTGGCCTTGTCTTCAATTATGCCTTTGACATTGGTAGGTATTGCAAAACTTTCATGGAAGTAACACGTGATATATATTCACTGTAACTACATATTTACAGTAACTGTCTGGAGCACAATGTCAATAGTGTTAGATCTGATCTCCACTTATTCGCAGGCGGCGTATTGGATATGATAAGTGCACTTCTCTGACATTTCTCGGGACTCTGGGGTTCCGACCTTTGGAAGGCTTATGAAGGGCCGAAGCCAACTCGCAGAGGCCTGTTAGACGTTTTTAACTAAAAGAAGCACTAATCGACGATTATCCCTGTATGCACTATGCAAGAAGAACTCCAAGAACAACTCCAAGTTGGCGTAGGACTATTGCAGGATATGGAAAAAAAGATGTTTGGGTGGCTGAAGTGGACTGGTTACCAAGAACTATGAAAGGACTATGGCCCCTGCCTAATATCTAAACGTACACGGATAAAATGGCAGGGGGTGACTTGAGTGTATTGATTGCTATGTGAAACAAATCGCTTATTGATTTTTGACAATTTTGAAATAAAATTGTGAATTGGTTAAAATAATAGATTCAACATTTTAATCTTAATTGAAGAAGTGTTTCTTCATAAATCAAGCTATTTTAAAATGCAAGCATCAAGAAGATTTTTAAGAGCTTTGATGGTGGATTTCCAATGCATGTGTTTACAAAACGGTGACTAACATAGACATCTTATTTTAATAATTAAAAGCTATGTATTCACTCACTATCTCTGTAATGACTTCGTAGGCACCTGATCTGAATGGTAGAAGACTTCTTACTTACTTTTGTAATGTACCGCATCAGTAATCTAAGTTAATTTCCTATGGCTTACGATCTTAAATCATAAAATAACATATGACTATTATAACAGCTATGGCGATTCCTATTACTCTGCTATTATTCTTTATCAGATTTTTTTAATGACAAGACTATTTAATGTACAATGTTCATATATTAAATAATTAAATAGCTTTAAGTAACTATAGAATAATTTGTAATATAATTTAATTAAAAATTTTTGCATGCCATGATGCAGAATGTATAAGGATTCAAACATATTGTAACACCTAATTGTATTGTAACCTACATTGTATGCAAATAAATAAATCTATCTATCTATATTTTACTTACCTGTAAATACATAAAACATTTATAACATAACATCACCCTTGTTTTCCCCGAAGGGTTAGGCAGAGGTGTACCTATAGTACACCCACATTTCACCAGTTATGTCCCATGTAATAGGAGGCGAGCCTATTGCTATCAACCGGGCAATAATCCGGACTCCGGGCTGCTTCTGAAAAATTCGTGATGGAAAGACTCAATAGCACTTTGCTCGATCTGGGAATCGAATCCAGGTCTTCATGCTCAGCAGTAGCGCTTGCGACCACTAGACCAGAAGAAGATGAAGTAAATCTATAAAAGATACCTATAACTTCTACCCAATCAGTAAATTACTATTCCAAACTACTATCACAAATGAATATTAAACTGTTACTACCAACAGTAGGTAAATAAACCCGTTAATTTAATTGCTTTGCAATTTTATTGCTCGCGGTTTCAATAAAAATTACCAAGTAAAGAAAAAGATTTGGAAAGATTTGTATCAAATCATAATTAAAAAGTATTATGGCCCTTTAGTCATTTCGGTAATCAGAGCTCATGGCTAAATGATAACAGCCGCACGAGTCAATCGAAAGTTAAGCTACGCTTGTCGCGGTTGGTTCGTGGATGGGTGACCATCTATTACATATCGAGACCCCTCCGTGCCTCGGAAAGTACGTTAACCTGCTGGTCCCGGCTGTCATTCGTAGATCTTAGACAGTCGTTACGGGTTGTCACTTTGTCAGTAGCCTAAAAATTTTGACAACCGGTTGTGGTTGTGGAGGTCAAATAAATTCAAATTCAAAAGTCATTTATTCAAACTAGGCTGAGAATCAGCACTTTTCGAACGTCAAAATTACATAAGACAGTCCCCCAAAAACGCCCATCCTTCACCACTTCCTAGTGCCTTTAGCTGGGAAGAAGAAGTGGCGCAACAAACTCCCCAGCAGCACAGCTCAAGTTAGAAAATAAATAAATTGACTGAGACTGGAAGCAGACCCCAAGATGGTTAGGAAGGAAAAGGCTAGGCATATTGATTGAGTCATTTAATCGGTGTTATAGGTATAAACAGACAAGAAATATCTAGGAATTGATATGCACAGCAAGCAAAGAGTTAGGTCCTGCCATGTTCTTTACATCGTTAGTATGTAATTAACTAATCACCATACCCATATAGAACCAGTTCCTACCATTCATGCGAAACCCATGACTGTTTACTTAGCATTGCTTTAGGTAAAACTATTCCTATTATCTAAATGCTATTATGATATCAATGATTATTTAAATGACAAATTTTAATTAACAAGTTTTATAAAATAATTACAATAAACAGGTACTAAATAAGTAACAAAATTTAAAGCCCTCTTCCTCTCTCCTACTTTTGCTGTGCCCGACAGGGTCCACAATGATCATATTATTTTGTTAAACCTACTACCTAAGCTCACATGTGTAAGCAATAAATATATTGAGTGTTGAGTACATAAGTTCAAGTAGTGCAGATTTTAATAGGTACCGTATCCTACTCGTTTTGCTAATATTGTGTTTAATGTCATAGTCCTAACAAGTGGTCACTTTGGCCTGTTTGTTGTCTGCTACCTAATGAATATTGTTTACAATGAACAATAATAAAAGCAAAATTAATTACATGAACAGGCCAAATATTTAACAGATCATAAAGTTGGTACTGGTTGGTATAGTTGGTGATTAATGTATCGTTGAAGCACGGAGAAGTCTTGATATGACGCCACCACCATTCCACGTGCAAACCGTAGCATACCTGTAAATTATTATGTCTTTTCGAAGCCACACTTCCACAGCTGGCATCACAGCAAGAATAACAGATAAAATGAACTAGTGTCGGTACCGTCACCGATGCAGAGCTTATGTTTATAAAAGAGTGCGTATTTAAAAGCGCGTTAGTCGTGGACATATTACGACGAATAACATTTCAACATCGGACTGTTTTCACAACATATCCAATGACCGGCGATAGTGAGAAAGTGGGCTGGACTTTGATATACGTAATATGCAGGCACATGGGCAGAGGGAACTGACTATAAAGGTTAGTTGTACCTGGGCACGCTCGTCACATCGTAGACATCATCCATCGCTTTCCTTCAGGCAAGATCGAGGTAAAGAGCAGGCCGAAATCACGATAAAAAAACCGGCCAAGTGCATGTCGGACCACGCACAATGAAGGGTTCCGTAGTTGGGATGAATTTATCCCAAGAAAAAACTTAACTTTGTAGTTGAAAAAAAAAATCTTTCATACAGAATGTATGGGAGAATATGTTTTTACAACCGCAAATCTAAGTTGGTTGACTATTACTCGTTAACTTGTAAAGCCTACTCAGCTGTGATAGTTTTCCTTTTAAATTCGAAATATAAGCTACTGCCGTGAATTTTTTCACATATCTAAAACCAACCATTTAGCTGGCAGGGGGGGGACACTTGACTCTAACAAAAATTTGCACTTTAAAGCTTAATATTTCGCAAACGGATCTTTGAATTTAAAAATAGTTTTAACATACTCAGAATGTTTTTGAAAGACCTTTCCAACGATATCCCATACCAAGGGATAGAAAAAAAAATATCCCCACTTTACGTGTAGGGGAGGTACCTACCCTAAAAAAAATATTTTTCATAATTTTATTTTACCACTTTGTCGGCATGATTAATATGTATACCCATGCCAAATTACAACTTTCTTGTACTAACAGTCTTGGAGCCAGACCGCGGACAGACAGACAGACGGACATGACGAAACTATAAGGGTTCCTTGTTTACTACGGAACCCTAAAAAGACTGCCCCAGAAGAAATTATGATGGTAGTTTGATAGTGTTAACCTACTATCATCATTTTTTTGCCGCAAACCAACGATGCTGTTTATCAGTTTGAAGTTAGTAAATGTCAATTTCCAGGGCTGAAAACCCAGCAACACGCTGCATGCACTTACATTTTGGGTGTTAAGGTGTCTATTTCTCATTAGGTGATCAGTCCGTCTGCTTTTCATCAACCTAGTGATTGCTTTAAATGTTAGATACAATATTTTAATTGAAAAAATATTACATAACATCACGCCTGTATTCCCCGAAGGCTTAGGCAGAGGTGCAGCTATAGTACACCCACATTTCGCCAATTATGTTTAAGTGCCATGTAATAGGGGGCGAGCCTATTGCCATTAACCGGGCACAAATCCAGACTCAAAGCTTCTATTGAAAAGTTCCAGATGGATAAACCCAATAACAGTTTTCATGATCTGGGAACCGAATCCAGGACTCATGCCCAGCATGCGCGCTTGCGACCATTAGTCGAGGTCAATACCAAAAAAACACACGAGGTATAAATATTATAACTTAATATTCTGCCCTGTCATAACAAACGACTACATCGCCCTATAATATTCAGTAAACAAAAGTAAACTTTATTACGTAAGTGTCTGAATAAATATTACTTACATTGCACATTATTTACAAGCGTCATTGGGAAATACGTGTAATCCAATCGTTTGGTTTTCTAATTAGATGTCAGTTATTGCATCGATACGCGGATATGAACGATAATTTTGTGACACCGTATAATTTGCAACAAGGCCTTCTCTTATCTACTGGGTGTCAAAGACGACTTTATTATTCATACTAATATGTATATAGAACAGTAAAATAGTCTGCCTGGTAGATTAAGTGGTCGAAAGCTCTATTAAAGGTTAGGTTTGCCCCCTATTACTTGGAACTGGGACCTCCGACAGCTTCTTTTGGAAATACTGGCGTATGTTAGGTTAATAAGTCTTTAGTACTTTAGTACAAACATAATTTACACTTTAATAATAGCATTTTTAGGGTTCCGTACCTCAAAAGGAAAAAACGGAACCCTTATAGGATCACTTTGTTGTCCGTCTGTCTGTCAAGACTCTTTGTCTCAGGAACGCGCGAACGTATCAAGCTGAAATTCATATCAAATACTCAAGTCTATTGTCCCTTAGAGCTGTGAAAAAACCAAACTTCTAAGCCAACGCAATCAAAAGATACAGCCGTTTATGCTGCAAATTTTCGACACTCGCAAGGGAATCAAAACCTACAGGGTACTTCCCGTGAACTCAGAATCTTGAAATTTGGTACAAAGCAATGCCTTATAGCACACTGCACAGATAAAGGAAAAATTGTGAAAAGCATAAATTTTTAGTTACATCATATAATAAACACTATATTTAATAATTTAAATATTTTTATACGGAACCCTCGGTGCGCGAGTCCGACTCGCTCTTGACCGGTTTTTTGTATAGATGTTCATTACAATTTTTAGATAAGATATTTTCAGGCCATTAAGCGCCATTAATTCTGGACAAATGAATCTAGAAACATATTAAGCACTATCAAATCACCATTCAAATTGACTTCGGACATAAAACGTTCCTAACTGCTTATTAAATATCTTGTAAAGATACACATCGCAAAACCTCGAACTCAAAGGTCGTTTTTTTCATTTCAATTATTATATTTAATGATACGACGCTTTTTGTGATGACATTCACATTAAGTACTGCATGTTTATTTGCGAATCTATTGTTTTTAACTTCCCTGAAAACGTCCTTCATTATTGTGATTACCTGTTTGACTTTAGGAAGTGCAAATGACATCAGAGCTCAGTCATAAAATTACCCCGGTCAAGTCATCATAACCTCTAGCCTTTTCCCAACTATGTTGGGGTCGGCCACCAGTCCAACCGCAGCTGAATACCAGTACTTTACTTGGAGCGACTGCCTATCTGACCCAGACTGGATAACACGCTATATCCTTGGTAAGACTATTTGTCAGACTTTCAGGGTTCTGACTTCGTCATTTGTAGATCTTTGACAGTTGTTACGGGTCGTCAGAAGCCCGAAAGTCTGACAACCAGTCTTACCAAGGGGTATCGTATTACCCAGTAACTGGGCTGTGGAGGTCAGATACGCAGAGTCGCTCCATGTAAAATACTGGTATTCAGCTGCATCCGGTTAGACTGGAAGCCGACCCCAACATAGTTGGGAAAAGGATAGGCAGATGATGATGTAGGAACAAGATTGAAAGATCAATAAGTGTCAGTGTGGTGAACAAATATTTAGTCGTGACCCCGTGTGTTGACGATCGCAGCGTCATTTTGAGTCAATGTTGTCGTCAAGTCAAAAGTTCACCTGCATAATATTGAATGCATCTTGCTTATTCAACGTTGGCGCATAGTTGTTGGATACGACCAAGGCTCATTTTTCTGGATAGTCAAAATAAAGGGACAGGAAAATGAGCCCCTGTAAATTAATGAAAGACAGGATTTCCTTCGGGTGAAACTCGAGAATTTTCAAGTTTTGTCTGTACAACATGACACTGCAACACTAATGTTTGTCTTGGCACAGGAAGTTATTTTCAAATACACTTTGTATACTGGTAAACTGCTTTATAACAATAGGTACGTACTAAGTATCATTAGTTGCGTAGACTGACTCAACTAGACAGGTGTTAATGAATTTGAATAATGATCGGTTATCAATGATATCATGATACGTAGGTAACTCTATAAAGGTACTTTTAATTGTTAATAATAGTTCATTCATCACAATCTATGTTTTAACGGTAAGGCAAGCCTTCATGTTGCCGGGGGCCACGATTTCCCTTTCGGCCTTATTCGCAACCCCGGCAGGCATCGGCCCTAGCGGACCCCATCAATTCTGCTGACATCTCTTTGAGGCGCGCGTGGAACACAACGCGCCGTCGACCCGGGCCTGGTCCTTCTCGGACGGCGAGCTACCCATTGCTCACCATCCGCAAGCCCGCGCCTACGGTGGCCGGAAATCGGCTCGCGATTCCCGACGCCCTGGGCGTCTCCTCCTGCAGTGGTTAGGGGCGTGAGGGCGCGAATTTTGCCTCTCCCTCACGCGTTCAGCCTCCTCCTTCCCGAGCATTACTGCTTCGCAGAAGAAGGTGACGGCCTCTCATTTCGTCTCGCTCCGTACCATGGCCCAAATCAAGGCCGGACGCGAGATATCACCGCCGCCGATCGCCTCGACGAGGACACGGCGATGCTCAGCCCAAGCCGGGCAGACCTCCACCGTATGCTCCACCGTGTCCTCCGGGCGATCCACACAGTAGTGACACCCGGGCGTTTCCTCCCGCCTTATCCTGAACAGGAACCTCCAGAAACAGCCGTGTCCGGTGAGGACCTGCGTCAGGCGGAAGGTGAGGACGTCTTGGCGCCCCTCTAGCCACTCCTCAAAGAGGGGTCTTATCGCCGCAATTGTGGCGTGCCCAGCGCTGGGTTGTAACAATCGCACTCTCCATGCCTCCATGAGATCCCACCGGAGCTCTGTCCGCCTTGCCGCAGGTAAGGCAAGCCTGATGATCACTCTTGAAAGAATAGATTATGCATGAAAAGTTTAACTGGTTCAGTGCGACCATTTATGTCGCACCAGGCTTGAATCTGCGACCTCATAGGCAGCTTTTCTAAAACCCTTCCCCTAACCTCTGGGCTATAAGCCATCAAGAATTCAATACACGTGAATTCAATAAAACGGACCTATAAAATGTTCGAGTCATGCATACCCAAAATAAAGAAATTAGAGTCCAAGAAATCATACATACCCGAAATATGAACAATAGTAAAATCATAAATATTAATGTCACGAATGACTCACGAAACCTATTAATAAGTATTAGATCCATTAAAATTACCAACAAATATTTAAAATACACAATGAACATGTAATACATAATTGATTACTTTCTTATTCATTTTGACCAAAAGAAACTGCTTTAGATCAAGTATTTCAAGCACGTGTGTAAAATCAACAGTGCCTAAATACAGTCAACTGCACTTCGTACTTGAAGCCCAATAACCTGATCTAATGCTATGAAATAAAGACGCAGTCAAAGTCAAATTCTTATCGTAGTCATGTGGTTGACTGTACAGCTATCGTTTATCAAATACGAGGTGGCCGATTTCCCATTGTAAACAGGTGCTTTAACAAATTGTTTTTTTTTCCTTCTACGGTCGATTTCATTAGCATTTCTGTAGTTCTTTGAATAGAAAATAGCCCATTTAAGCTAAAGTGGACCTTTTTAGAATATTAAAACGGGAAACCCATTCATTTAATTAATAAAACTTAGGTACTATTCGATTGAAAAACTTGTTTTAATAATAGGTAGCAACTTTTATTCAAAATCAAAAATGTCCACAAAAGCCATTTCTAAATAGGTGAAATTGACTTGTTAATTGACTTTTATCAAGTGCCAGTGTTATATTAAACTAGTAGGTATATAATAGAGTCATAGCTGAATCCTTTTTTACCCCTAGCGAAATGGAATACTACAAAATAAAAAACAATAAATCCTTATAACATACAATTTATTAAACAATACTCTCTGTTCTAAAAATTGTATACCTAGATGATATGATAATCTCCTGACTCACAACTTAATAATGTCACGATCAACTTAAAAACTAGGAAGTAAATAGACACACATGTGTAATCTAATATCCTTACAATCTAAATTTGACTGGCGCCGGCGCACGTGGCAGCCGTGACTGAGGAATATGAACGACTAGATTAATGAAACTGACAAAGGAAATTATGTGGACAAGGACAGGCACGACGTTGTGAGTTTTCCTGTAGAAGGTACGAATTTGTGTTCAGTTGGTGCTAAGTTAAGTTTAAGCTAAGTTCATAAATATACTATATTTTTGGTGAACTTTAAAACAATAGTAACTAAAGTAAAAATAAAATGTTTAGCACCCGGTTACAGAATTGAGAATTTGAAGTTGAGAACTTGACAATCTTGTATATTAGATCGGGTAATTCCTTCAAAGTTTTTTGCAAGTAGAAAAAGTATCCTGCGTTAATCCAGGTTATAGACTGTGTGCCTTATATTTGACAAGTTCTCAACTTCAAATTCTCAATTCAGAAACCGCATTTTAAACAATTAACTTGATTACCAAACCAATGACAGTTTCGGTAATTATATGTAAGTATTGGATATCGTTAAAATTGACATTCTGGCGCTAATAGCTGTCATACGAGTATTTAACTTTTATGTCCCTGTCAGTAAATAATACACAAACAGCATTAAAAGGTTATTTACTAATTACGTCATAGTAAAATTCGTAGGAATAATCAATTATTTTGTTGCATAAGGTACCTGAATCAACAAATTGTCAATATAAATAATATTATTTTGAACGAATTCATGAATGAGAATAAAAATATATTTCACAATCTACCGAATTATTATACTATTATTCAAAACACGTATTTGTATTGCAACCACTGTTACTAACCTATTTTATATGTTACAAATATTAATTTAAGTGTACTGGTTGCATATAATGTTATGTCCGTATTCATAATACCGCCGCGGTGAGTAATAATAAACCAGATTCGGTAACCGCTCAACACCAATATTTTTAAAACTTCAACAAAAAATGAATCTGAATTGAGTGAAGAACACCTCTATTCAAATCATTAAAGACGTAATTTATAATGGGCATAATTAAAATAATATTTATTATTTATCAATAGCCCATTATATTCCATTGGCATTTATTTCTGTAGCGCTGAGGATTTAAATACAGCTATTCATAAAAGTCTTTTATCAAAACTGGTCTTAAAAGTTTATTGTCATTTCTCTTCGTGGGAATAATGGACAGGAAGTTTAAAAAGCGGTTTTATCTTTATCGTGTTTGTTTTTATGAGTACTTATTCATTGATGCTTTAGGACGCTGCAATTCATATAAAAAATTTAGGCTTTATCATAGTTTTATGTGGACCAGTGGTGACCAGTGGTAACGGCCACAACTTACGAATTGTAGGTCGTAGGTTCGAACCCAGATAGCCACTTTAATTTGTGTAAATTAATTCAATATCACTGCTCTCAAAACGGTGAAGGAAAACATCGTGAGGAAACCGGCTTGTCCTAGAACCAAACATTCGAAGACATGTGACATCTACCAACCCGCACTGGGCTCGCGTGGTTGATTACGGCCCACTCCCTCTCACCGAGAGAAGGCCTGTGCTATACATAGTTTTATGTCCTAAGTCTAAGTATATCTACAGGTAGGTTGTTATAGACTGACCCATAAAAAGTCACATGACCGATTTGGCTATTATTTTTAGGACACAGAATGTCATCGACATTATACAATCCTTACAAGAGACATTGCCTTATTTTACTATCTTTCTACCAACATATTGGTAATCTCAGTGTGATCTTACTTAATAGTAAATGATATTACTAATATCGACATACGCTGCCGATCTGTGATATAATTCCTACGACACTGACGGTTCTTACACCATCTGATAATGACATACATTAGGATAAACTAGAACTGTGTGGCTATATTTATATAGATAACTATTATATTGGACCAAGTTTTTAATCAGCACCTCTGAGTTATCATCTAAATATGGAAATTTTCTTCTGCATCTCCTACTACCAATGGACAAATGCCTACAAATTATGACCTTGCCAAAATTTATCTCCAAAGAACCCATTAATTAGAAGACAGAAGTTGCCCAAGTTTTCATGATTAGAATCCTAAATCATAACACACTCTGATCACCAGCCTTTAAACCAGATGTATGCCTGCGAAGCAATGTTCATTTACACTTATTCATTTTAAAAGCAGACTCATATGTCTGTGCATATTATTCTGCAACGTAAAAAGGTGAAACATAGGTGTTGTATATTTACCCTGAGCCAATCTCCGATCATAACATTGATATGAAACGCAAAAAGCTAAGTAAATAATAATGTGCGACCATAGAAATATAAAAAACAGGAGAAGTGGCATGGGGGCGTGTCTGTGTCCGCGAGCCATGATCAAAATGCTCATGGTATAGGCAAATGGCCGTTTCCGCGAACTAGTGCGCTTTCGACCGCGATCGTGACAACATTTAAGAATACCGTGTTGTTCAGTGGATTCTTGTAAAAATCGAAGCCAAACTAAAATCTTTATAAATCATGGAATCATTTATCATTTAACAGGACAAGTATTTTACTATATTTGTCTTGAAAATCATGAAAAATAACAAATCGTAAAGTATTTCTTGCCTTTACTACGTTATTTTTGTTTTCATATATCACAGCAACTGTACTATTTTTGCAGCAAATACATTGCTTCTTAACCACTACCTAAGTATGTCACTTACTGACTGGACAAGCAATGTAAAAATCACAAAACGATACTTTAGTTACGCAGTTGCATCGCGTAGTACGGCCGCTGTATCTTGCGACGAGTTAGTGATGTGCTTGTGCAGATCCACTAACGTAGGATATCGACAACAATGTCGATTGTCGTACGAATTTATATTACTTTGAAAGTTTATTCTTCAATTTGTCACCAGTTATAGCCGGGTTGGAAGACTGATGTGAAATCTTGTTTTATACTGATTTAGATTTTCTCATAATGTTGAAATTAATTGATTTATTTACTCCTTAAGAAACGATTTTGATATTTAACCCGCGGTATGAAAATTTTATGAGGAGTAAAATCGAGCGTTAACTAAAAGTGAGGCGTTACGTTCCTTTGCGCACCTTTCACTTCGAAATTTATGTATGTGTGTATAAATAAAGTATATTCAGCTTACTAAAATGCATATAAAACACAAATATAAGGTAATTATGAAAATTTCAATTTGCTAAAATTTCCTTCTAAATTAACTTTTAACACTGTTAATGAATCAAAATAAGTATTTTAACACGAACCTAATAAGAATCTAATATGTATCTACCTAGATCACAACATAATAACAATTTCTTACTGAAATCCAGTCGTGCGTCGGAGCTGACACACACACTTTTTTTTGTATCATTTCCTTTATTCAGTTTATTCATATCATCTTATTATATGTAAATCGTTTTTATTTATAATTTTTTCAGGAACTTCCAAAATGTTTAATACAATAATAATAATAATTAATGGGAGAATCGATAAGTTTCCGATTTAGTCAATCACTAGCGTATATGTAAAATAAATTGCTTGTGCATAGCACAACGATAACTTTCGTGTGAGTGAGTTGTACGGTGCATTGTAAATGCACGCTGTACTTGAAAGCATAAGGTTTATAATTGACTGTGTAGTACGTTATGATTTATGAATTGCAAGTGTGAGCGCGACTTCGTATCTATTAGGTTTACTGATTGCGTGTGTAGTTGTGGCGACGTGGTGGGGACAAATTGGAGACATTGGGTTCCGATACATTTTCAACTACTGGGCATATCTCCTTCTTTCTTATATCTATGTGTGCGACAGTTCCCATAGTGTGTCGTAAGCAGCGCTCGCGCCGCTCGTTGGCCAATCCGTGACGTCATCAGTCTCGTGTCCAATAGTGCACGTGGGAATCGGTAGATTTATAAATTATGATCTATTTATCAACAGTGTTGGGAAAAGAAAACGATAACAGTGCGATCAGGTGATAATCTGTAATAGCAACAAACAGAGGGAACAAGAGGTAAAGGCAATCGCTTTCAAAGCGTTTTGTATTTCTATAACTACTTTCAACAGGACTTTTCTATTATCGCTGTTAGAATGTAACTTGTCGGCCCTTGTCCGAAGTGGGTAGTATTTTAAACACCCACAATTCGCCAGTTCTGGTTAAGTCCTAAGTTATGGAAGCGAGACTATTGCCATAAACCGGGTACAAAATACAAACACCGCCGTGCTGCTATTGAAAATTCCTATCGGAAAAACAAAACAGATGGTCTGGGGATAGAATCGGTCAGCAGTCTTGCTTGCAAATTGCTAAAGAACAACGAGACAGATGATTGACAATATTAAGTTAAACTACTTAATATGCAAATATGTACATACCTACACATACACCTTCCTCCCAAGGGCGTAGGCAGAAACTACAGAACGCCACCTGCTTACGATCCTTTCAAACTTCTTTTGCTTCGTTGACGGTCACATGCACGCCGATCACTAATACTATACACCTGACCTTTCTGAAGAACAACATCAATAAGGTCACTATATTGTCCTTCTCGAGCGTCCAGTCACATCTGCCTCGTAAATACCTGCCAATCTGTAATTGTGACAATTCTTATAATCATTTACTACCTTATTATACTTATTTTATTTCTTAAGAAAACTTACAGCTAGGATACAGACAGTTGATAGTTAGTGAAAGAAGGCCAATTAAAAGTTTTCACTGACAACATTAGGGTAGCACAAGAAACAGCAGACGGGCTAGCGAAAGTAAGAATAAGTAAGTACTCGGACTACGAATAATAAAAGTATTATTCGTAGACTCGGAATTAAGAAAAGACTAAACAGGTTTTAGCGATCTTCAAAGAAGTTTTTACATAGTATTTTTTAAATTTAGGAACACTGGTGGAGAATAAATCAAGATCATCAACACTTTGACACATTGAGTTGAATGCCCTGCTAGCTCTTATCATATAAGAGCTCTTATATAGTACAGAGGTATGAGGAACAAGGTGTAAAGTCAGGGTGTAAGTTCGTCTTCTATAAAGAAGTGAGGATCCGCCAACCAGACGCGTGTTGTGTCTGGCGGGCTACTGCCCGACGGTTGTTGTCGAGACCTTGTGTATATACCAGTCACACAGTAAACTCTGCTTGTGAGATGCAGGATTTTGCGTGACACGTCAGTGTGATGCGTAGTTCGTTTGTGGCGATGTAAATGGCGCTACAGTAGTGTTAATTGTGACGTAGTTACTAGATGAGTTAACAAACACGCTGATAAGTAAAAAATAAAAACAATTTACTGTTACCATTAGAAGTAGCATGTTTACTTTTCTCACAATGTAAGTTGATTTGAGATACATTGTTAATTCAATTGTCTTAGTATTGACATATTGACTAACAACAGTTGATCTGGGGCCTACCACAAACTCAAAAGCAGTATTATTTTAATATTACTTCAGTGGGAGAAAGAGATGAAGCTATACGTTCTGTAGAGCTTCATCTCTTTCCCACACTGAAGTAATATTAAAATAATTCTGCTTTATGAGCTTGTGGTAGGCCCCCAGTTGTTGCTTTTTATGTTTAAAATGGTTTTGACGTCTTCATTTTCTTTAGCCTGATTACTTTTCTTGTCTATATTATCTGTTCTGCATTACAGAATCTTACAAAAAGAACTTACTGTCATTACATCACTACCGTGTAGAAATGTTTGGTAGACGTAAAGTTTGCACTAAGGGAGAATGTTGTCCCAGTATCAGTATCAGGATAGTTCTAGCATCCGGGGCTACTACTAGTTACTCCGTGCAGGAAAGCCAGTTGGCATGAGTCATCATTTTACAATCGTCAACTTCACCTCAGAACAAAACGAGACAGTTATTTTATTTTATATTACCGCTTTGAACCGCTACAACCGAATCATCAATATCATCCTGCCGCTGTCCCATGTTATTGGAGTCGGGGAAAACGTTTTTTTCTTCTATTTTGTCCTATTAACTGACACGCTATTATTATTATGTCGTTAATTCATTTTGTTTCTTATTTATTTATATTTTTAAATATTTATTAAAATAATAAGATTAAAAAAATGTGAAAAATAGAGGTCCGCTGGTGTCGGAAGCAGGGGTCCAAGCACCAGTTGTTTGGGCTGCAGAAACAGGAACCTCCTCACAATGCAACCCATATCGAGGAATACTGCCTTCTGAATCAGGCCCTTGAGCCAACCGCCTAACGAAAACCTCGAGAGATATTGGTCGAGGCTTTCGGCCATCAGGCCATTGGCCGTTACGAGAATCGGCACAATGATAGCCGAGCTCACACTCCACATGTCAACAACCTCATGTGCTAAGTCGAGATATTTTATTTGTTTCTTTTTCTCAGCTTTCACGAGGTTCTCACCATGTGGAATGGTAACATCGACTTATTATTATTTAGTCCCTACAATCGAAATCAAAAGTTAATTAAAAATATTATACCGTATCCCAGACCCAAGAGTAAATGGCGGGACGAGCTTGACGCCTACAGGCGGAATTTATCCACATTGGATCATGTCATCGCGTTGAATGGAAAAAAGAAAAGGAGGAGTTTGCCCTACAGTGGGACAACACAGGCCACGACAAATCGTGTCGTCTCCAACAACGGACACAGCTTATAATACTAACCCGTCAGACTGCATTGGTCGTTCTCAGGCGAACAATGGCGCTACAATTAGAGGGACCACAGTCCAGATGATGGTAATTACGACAATCATTGCAAATAGGTGTCGTCCAGCACTTAAGGTGTTGAGGTAACATAATGAACTCATTTGTAATGAAGATGGAGTCGATTACGAATATAGAAGTTAGGTAAAACCTTTTTAGGTAAATATAGATTTATTTATTTGGGAAAAACATGCAGAACATTACTGATGGGTATTTTGTCATTGCTTGCTAATGACATAAATAATTATGGCATAAGCATAATTAGTCTATAACGTTCCAATGACATATAGGCCTTTTACAAAGAGCACGTCAGTATCGTATTTCGCCCTCTTCGTCCTGCCTTCCCTTACAGCCTAAAGACTGGCGCATATTTGAGCGGGCCGCACCGGGCCGCAGCGCAACGTACTTTACAGCTCGCTCGTAGTTTTTCAGCTACTAATTTGTGTTGTGATGCGGTCCTCCTGTAGTGTGCGCTGGTTATGAAAATATATGAAAGTGATTCCGGAGAGTTTTTGGAATGCGCGAGCTTCATTACACTGGAGTGGAAACAGTTCCAATTCAAATTCGAAATCTGAATCTGTCTGCATCAAATACTGCGTACAATGCGCGCTGCCTACAATATGCACTTAGCTATAATGTGTGCTTAGATTAATAAGATATTCTTCTCATTGTCTTCATAACATTTCTTCATACCAAACAGTTTGAGATGATCATACCGTTGACCTTTTATGACATTATAATGACTTATCTCGCGTTCTGTCAAGCGATGTAAACAGTAGAGCCTATCTTTCAAAAATGTCGTTTTATAATGATATAATAATTTAAGACCTCCGTGATACCAGGCTCTTATACTTATAGGAGAGCATTATTTTGGATTTGGTGAACGTAAGTAATATCAACAGGGTGTAAAGACAGACCCATCACATAGCCGTTTTAACTACGCATTCTGCCATCAAACTAAGCTACATTGAGCAATAATTTTGGTTCGGAAATGACTTTTTTTGGTATGAAAAATTGCTGTTTACGACAGTGTGCAATGTAACGCACGCAAAACATTGTGCATATGGGTACATGCGACGGTACAGGAATTGTGGGAAAAGTTAAATAAAACATTTAAACTTGTTTATCTACTCTCATAGCGTAATATTCGAATTATGAACTTCAAAACGAGTTTATATTGACATACTTTATAAACAGAATACCGAAATTTAAAAATAGAATCATATTATAACACTTTTTCTCTAACAAAATAATACTATAAAACAATTTTTTTTCTATTACGATACAGCGCTAATCCAAGAAGTTAATATCACCAAAGAGTTTCCATCAACTTTTGGCGGGGGACTGCAGCACCCGCTGTAGCGCATGTGTGGCGATGTGCTGGTGCAGGCGACATTCGTTTGTTTTGTAGTAGGTACTTACTGAATTTTGTGGGATTTTTAAATTTATTCTTGATCTTTAACTTTGATCTTTTATTTAGTATTTGTTTCAATCCCAATGTTTGAGAGTAGATAAAGTAGTGTATGAAACTGCACATAACTAGGTATAAAACATTGCCTTGCATCTAGTTATTAATTATGTGTTTTAAATAAAATAATTATGTGTGGGCACAGATGAGACTCTCCGCAGTTTAGGTATGAAGCTACAAGTACGCGGCGGGCTCGACTTGTCGGGCCAATTCAGTGAGTGTAACGTAGTCAGAAGATATAAGAGTTACGCGATAGAAAGAGAGGCAACTTCTAGGTGAATGTAACTGTAGGTAAATAGCGTTGTGCGACCTGAATTGCACTTTATTGAGTGGTGATAAGAGTCGCTTTTTAACCGATTTCCAAAAAGGAGGAGGTTATATGTTCGTCGTGAATGTTTGTTTTTTTTTATGTATATCCACCGATTTCTCCGTCAATTGTGGACCGATTCTGAAAATTCTTTTTTTGTTTGAAAGGGTATGCTCTCAAGGTGGTCCCATATAAATTGTATTAACTTTGCTTTGACAGTTTTTGAGTTAACTTTAATAATATGTACTTTTTCCCACTTAGTATTTGGATGATATGATGAGTTCCTGTCACTGTTATTTACATAGCAGGTAGTGGTTTTCAAATTTGTGTGGGGTAGGTACCACAACTAAAAAGTGAAAAATAAAAACTTAAAAAAAAAAACAGCCGACTTCCAAAAAACACTACAAAGTGAAAAATAACTTTAATTTCGGAAGTCGGTGACAAAAAACGAACATTCAAAACCAAAGACACCGACTTCCGAAATTAAAGTTATTTTTCACTTTGTAGTGTTTTTTGGAAGTCGGTTGTTTTTTTTTGTAAAAAGTTTTTATTTAAATGATTTTGCGAAGTGTCTCATATGTATTAATTTGTGGTATGGGTAGGTAATACGGGCTGGTATCCGTAACACCATGAGAAAGCGCGTATTTTGCGAAGATACGGTTATGTATGAGAGTAATCTTTAAGGTATTAATTATGTTATGAGTCTTTGTTAGCTGAATTAAATGGTATATTATTATAGGCAACTCACAAACAAGAGATAATTGATTTTAATTCTTTAATAGGGTACTGTTATTAAAATAAATACCATCAATAAACGTATATACGCAATAGCGTCTTTCCCTTGAATGTTTGAAGAAAGATTCTCATGCCACATCCTGCGTAAAACATTTAAACTGAGGAAAAAAAAACGGCCAAGTGCGTGTCGGACCACGCACAATGAAGGGTTCCGTAGTTGGGATGAATTTATCCCAAAAACAAACTTAACTTTGTAGTTGATAAACATGTTCTCCCATACGGAATGTATGGGAAAACATGTTTTTGCAACTGCAAAGTTAAGTTGGTCGATTATTAAGACAGTTAATTGATTCAGGCGTGACCTTGCGGAAATCCATTATAAAATACAATAAACGTGGATATATTTAGTAACCTGTTCCGCTTATCTATTTCTAAAGAGCCATAAAAAACTCCTGAAATAAATCGACACGTGTTTCATCTCTCAACGAGGCATCCTCAGGATGACGATGGACTTGTTGCGAACTCGAACACGACGTGTTACCACATCGAGCGCTGAGTGCAGATTGTGCTGTGTGCAGAGTGCAGGCATAATTAATATGTATACATATGTCAAATAACAGCTTTCTAGTACTAAGGGTCTCGGAGCTAGACCGCGGACAGACAGACAGACAGACAGATAGACAGACAGACAGACAGACGGACATGACGAAACTATAAGGGTTCCTTGTTTACTACGGAACCTTAAAAAGATGGTCTCGTTTAGGTCATATTCTCAGTGATCTAAATCAGTCTTAGCAAGTAATCAGTAGAATCTTTCACACGTGATATCTACATTTGTAATGTAGGTAGCCTCCTACTGCGTATGTTAGGCAAAGATACGCCGTGCCTAGAGAAAAATAATGAATTTAATTATTGTTCATGTTCTATAAAGGTACTTGGTTCTGAGAACTAGATTGTATCAATTGCAAAGTTTAAAGGCTACAACGTAAAAGTAAAATAAACCAGTTTTACGATTTGACTAATGTTGCTTGCAAAATTATGTTACTTCTTTAAAATACTGTCCCAGATTGGGATTTTTGCAACAATTGTGTGTACAAACATATATATTACTAGTTCACACAATAGAAATTATGCCTGGGTAAAAATAAAAACTATTTAGTTCGTATAAAAAATATGAGACAAATATTTTTTGCTTTATCATATTAATAGAAAATGAATTAGATAGAATGCAATAAAGTTGGGGAGTGCTCGCTATGTCACAAGTAAATATAAAATCTACATACTCGTGACGTCATGGCACATTTTAACTCAATGTATCGCCGTAATATTTTGATTACCTACGTAAAAAAAGAAAAAATACGTGTCCAATATTTTTTATAAACTATGTGACGGACAAAAAAAATTGTCATCATCCCTTTTATCCCGGAATAAGTTACTTAACTGCAAGCTAACAAAAATTCAAATCTGAAAAATCGGATCCAATCTGGCATAAAAGGAATTACCTACCTATAAACACAGAGGACAATGATCAATGAGTAAAAACGCTAAAGTATCGCGTTAGATTTTGTGCTATCCTTGTCCCTTGTACGTGGGTTTGGCGCACTCCGTTTTCTTCTTCCACTCTCCCCTGTCAACCGTCACGCTAACATTCACTCCCTTCTCTTTCATATCATTCCTCACACATTCCACCCATCTTTTCTTTGGCCTTCCTTCCCGCTCCATCCATGGACACATGCTTATACTAAGCCAAACGATTTCCTTTCAACTTTTCTGTAAGTATTTTAAAGTATTATGCAAATCACTTAAATTGATGGATATTAATTTTAACATAAAAGAAAAGAAACAATGAACATGGTATCAAACGACATCAAATAAACACGCAAAGGACTATATTCGAAGGTTTAACCAATAATTTAATGATAAAAACCGTCTGTATAGCCTAAGCGACAATCGTTCCCACTAATAATTGCAGCATAGTTGCGATATTGTCGCCGACAAACGTTACATAAGCTTGTTTTGCAATGTTTGTTACTACTACACGATAGCTACTTGTAAACATTGGTTTTTGTGTTGAGAATTATGACGGATGCCATTTCAACTTGATGTTGGTACAAAAAATGCGGTAAAAAGTATTAATAATCGCTACATGGATCTCAGCAATCGTTTCCTTAATCTATTACCTATCTCTATACATCATACATACACACAAATAAATAAAATTGAAGTGTCTGTTTGTAATGTCAAAATAACAACTGCATTTGAAAGTATATACGGTACTTATAAAATGTTTTTATTTTTCATTTTTGTCTGGCTGTCTGTCTGTTTGTTCCAGCTAATCTCCGAAACGGCTGCACCGATTTTGACAAGACTTTAACCAGCTAATGTTATTTTGAGTAACTTGGGCTTTTAATTTAGAAGAAGAATTAGAGTCCACGCGGGCGAAGCCGCAGCCAGCAGCTAGTACAACATTTATCAGAAAGGTTTGGTTATATTTAAGTTTATGGTTAAGTCCAAACTTAACAACTATCCATGGGACCAACATCGTAATTGTGAAAAAATTAAAATCAACTGTCCCATACAAAACTCCAATACCTACTTGACCCAAATGTATGAGACAGTTGATAATTTTTTCACGATTACGATACTGGCCCCATAGAGAAAATTGTTCAATTTGATGGTCTGTACCACAATCTTTAATATGACGACACCATTCTGATACATGCTGTATACTGACTTTTTGTCTCTCCCCGTCTTATTTTTAAATGATCATTTCATATTTCAAGTACGATTTATCAATCAAATTTTTTCACTCTATCTTTGATCTTACCGATATCATCAAAAAGACTAAATTTCTTATTGAATTCTAGTCAAACCGTAGATATTCTGGTAAACTATTTCTTGTTGTTTTCGGAAAACGACTGTCTGATCTTGAAGATCAAAATTTATCACAAAACCTATTTGATCGTCAACTAAATGCATGCAATGTTATCAAGCTATAGCAGCTAAAAAGCAAAACAACCTGTCTAGTTATTTATACTTGTCTAATTACCAGTTGATAAGGACATTGATCAGGTTGACTCAATGACTTTAGTAATAATTTTAAATACACATTAGGAAATATTGATACTCCGTTAGTAGTTAGTAGTGGATTTATATTCCGTTATATTTTGAACATACGTAGAATAATGCCTAATGATGAAACAAGTTTGGGCCCATAACATGTTTGCCTGGTTTTGATGATGAACTGTGACGGGTCGTAAAATCCTAAAGTCAGTTCGGGGTTTTCCAAACCTAGCCTAACAAATTGTATGTTTATGCAAATATGGATAATTGGTACATAGATGTTTCCAATCATTACAAAAAAAATACCGAATCGATGGTAATTCGGAACACTGAATCATACAAGGAAATAGAATTTAAACTAGAGAATCGCCTGCGCATCTTAAAATTGGTAAATTTTGAAACATTTGAGACAACTTTTCTGTCTGTACGCTAGACATACCTTTAACACGTTAGCCTTCAAAGCAAGAGTGAACAGGCATCTTCTGGGTACACTCGTTCAATGTAGACCTCATCCATCGCTTTTCATCAGCCGAGATCGAGGTCAAAAGCAGGCCCGTCATGGTGCCAATAAACAAAGACAGGTACCTACCAATCACGAAAGTAAAAGAAGTCGATATGAAGCCCTTCATCATGGCATGGCATCCTTTTAGTTGTCTTAAAATAAATTTGGGTTTTCCCCAACCCCATGATGTATTAAAAATCTGATAAATGAGAAATTTTAATCCCAACAACTTGAATGATGTAACCAATATTTTGATTTAAGAGTGTCCGTGGAGTTTCTTGCTCGCTTCTATAGGAACTTACTATGCTTTGGAATGGGCAACTAGCTTCATATTTCTGACTGACCGAATCCTTGACAGTTCAAAAGTGCCTGTTATTGGTTTAATTGAAATAAATGATTTGAGTCGAGGAAAAAGCGTTCACAATCAAATTAATGGCTGATTTGCATTATGTAGGTGTCTGTAAATTCAGTTTGAATGAAAAGGTCAAAAATAACAATAAATTATGGATGCATTACATGTTACATAAAACCGTCTGTGTGTCTATCCGATCTGCGCAAGCGCCACGAAATGAGATATCAAGTTATATAAGTTGGTATTTTATTTTGTATGCAATGATTGCTTGACTGACTTTGAGGTTGTGCTCGTAAAGTGAATGCATAACTGCATATGAAAATGGCAATGATGGTTATCTAATCCAAAAATGCTTTAAATTTCAATGTTTTAGCCATATATCGAAGTTAGGGAGAGGATAGGGACATGAGGGCGAATTTTAGGTTGAAAACGGCCGATTTACTAACTACCTTATAAGTAATCTACATGGTCTTCACATGATCTCACCAAGGTTATATCTGAACTTTAAAAGAGACTGCGACCTCTAAGTTTGTTTCGGCCTTTCTTCTCAGAGTAGTCAGACAGGAAACACCGACCTCATCTAGTTTGTCGTGTAAAAGTGTTTGTCTAAACCTCCTTATAGATTTTTTTTAACTACCATAGTTATACTTATGTTACTAGCCTCCCCATTAGCTTTGCTATTTCAAGGAGCGTTTTAAACAAGATGTTGAACGAGGCCCATGTTCTTCTTCTTTTCGTGTAGTTGGTGACTAAACTTTTTTTTTTGGGTAGGATATTATCAAATAACTTCTCCAGCTCCGAGCAGAGCAGGAGGGCATGTCAGACTCTTACTGACTAAAACCCACCCGTGTTCCTTCAGTTGTCCTGTTGCCGGGGGCCACGATCTCCCTTTCGGTTTTCTTCGCACCCCCGGCAGGTATCGGCCCTAGCGGACCCCGTCAATTCTGCTGACATCTCTTTGAGGCGCGCGTGAAACACAACGCGCCGTCGACCCTTAGTGTTAGACCTGGTGTCAGAGTTTTAAAGCCGCCTATGGGCCTCTGACTTACCTTCAGACGCCGTCAAGAAATATCTCTCATGCATGCCAGTTTCCTCACGATGTTTTCCTTCACCGTTTTTGAAGCAAGTGATAATTATACAATACCCATGTCTATGTTAATAACAGCAATAAGATTAACAACCGGTACAAATTACATCTAGAACCGTTGCATTTTAATGATGTACACATGCTCTTCTAATTATCATCTTAATTTCAACACATATAATATCATCACACCTTGTTTCCCCAAAGGGATGGGTAGAGGTGTACCTTTACGCCCTTTGTTTTTATATATCAAGCAAATGCGCGTTTGTTTCTGATTCCAGCAATGTAATGTAACTCAAATCTGGAAAAAATGTTAGATGCGTCTTTTTATCTATCGGAGGCGGTATAGTACAGCCACATTTCGCCAGTTAAATATTGTTAAGTCCCATGTAATAGGGGGCAAGCCTATTGCCATCAAACGGGCACAAATCCAGACTCCGGGTTGCTACTGAGAAAAACCCAAAAACACTTTGCCCGACCCGGGAATCGAACCCAGGACGTCATGCTCAGCAGTAGCGCTTACGACCACTAGAACAACGAGGCACTTAATTTCAACCACATTTTAGTCATTATCTTGAACTAGCTTCTGCTCGCGACATTGTTCGCGTGGAAGTCGTATATACAATATACTAAAATAACAGCCACATTTGTGTAAAACTCCCCCGGCCTACTGCATCGCATCGCATCGCCCGCCCGCGCGCCCACTTCTTTGCGTTCTTTCTGACTTTTTTTCTTTTTGCTCTGCTCCTAACGGTCGTAGCGTAATGTTGAATGGCCAGCCTTCCCCAAGAATTCCATGTAATGGGGATCCACAAATACAGACTGCTAATGAGAAATTCTAGACAGAAAAACCCAACAACGCTACAGGGCTATCAAATGCAAAAAAAAAACAGTTGCACTCCGAGAGTGACGACAGAAGTGAAAACTTGAAAAAATCGGGACCGTGGTAATCAACGCGTTGATATCTTTTACTGCACGCACCGCGGTAATCAACGCCCTAGGGAGTTCCTAGTAAGCTATCTCCGGCCGAATCCGCGATATAATTGCCTACCATACTTGCCTGTCTCAGGATTGTCAGTTTTAGCCAAATTTTAGTGCCTAGAAATTGGCAAGGGCCGGGAAGTTCTATTTTTACTTATGTGTTGTCTGGGTTACTGTACTATACCTACAATACTGAGAAATCGGCATGACTAAATGTAAACAAAACATTAGCGGCATATCAATTGACAGATCAAAAGTAGGTACCTAATACATTTTAGTGGGAAAGTAGGCCTGCCTACTTCGTCTGTCTGATAGATAACTAATACAGCAAAAAATAAGTAGGTATCTCATCATCAAGTAAAAATTATATGCTAGAATAAGTGACTTGGTTACCTTTCCTGTTCAGTAGGTAATCTGAACAGAGACAACTCTGGAATCGATGAATTATTTAGACACCCAAACACACAGCAATAATTTCTCCTCCGATTATCACTCATTTTTCATACATTTAGCGGTGCCGAAAAGCCATAACGCGCGAACATTGTGCGCCGTTAGCCCCGACTGGCGCACTGAGAAACGGGTCGAGATTTTGTTTAAGTGTGCGTGCGGCGACGCTTGTATGAAGATAGCGTACTTCCACTCCTTTTACTATGTCAACGCGTTGATGTCTTTTACTCCACGGTGTCGGTAAATTCCGTCACAGTGTCACAAAATCAATGGTTTAGTTCCATCTCAAAAATGTCCAACGCGCCTAAAGAAGTTTTCACTTCAAAAATCTAATCCAAATTGTATTTCCAGAGATCAGCGCATTCAAACAAACTCTTTAGCTTTATTATATGTAGTATAGATATATATAAAGATTGCCATGTGTTTGGTTCATTCACCGAAATTAACAGTAGGTATGTAATCGACCTTTTCGAACCAGTTTTTATTCATTTGCTATAATTATGACATTGGAGGAACGAGAAAATAATGTAAACATTCTGATGTGAAAGGTGAAACCAGAAATGTCTGGCAATTGGGTCTACACCTTACATATGATATGATGCCATTGGTGACCCAAATTGGGCGAATGTCTCGACCATGACCGAGACTGTAAAACCTTCGAAAGACTTGCTAATAATTTGGCAAATTCTAAACCAGTAAAATTTGGGTAATTAGCATAATAATATGTATCAATAATTGGCGGTAATGGATAAATTAAAGACTGGTTGTGTCAATTAGTTGGAATGAAGCCTTGTTATTATTATTCATTTATTTCTTCGAGTAACAATGACTCATACACAAAATACAATATGACACACATAACTTCATCAAACATTAACATTACAATTTAATACAAAACAAAAACCACCTTACACTAACATAACATTAAAGACCGACGACTGTAGGTGACGTGCAAGTCAGTCTTGTGCAGACTGCCGCGATGCTACAGCACGACACCGGTAATTATTCTACTGTGAAGTTTTCTCAGATATTGTTGAGTCGCGTCGCGCCAGTCTGCATAAGGCTTAATGTGAGTTATTAGATATTATTTTGACATGGGTAAATAGGTATTTCAGTCTCACCAAGGGGTATCGTGTAACTGGGTTGTGGAGGTCAGATAGACAGTCGCTTTTATTTATTCGTGTTTTCATTAAATAATTTTTTACTGACTGTACGTAGCTCTCTTAGCAACATGTTTTTATTTGATTTCCCAAAATTTAATGACTTGTTACCGCCAGCGGATGTGGGTAGGTACACTTGCGGTACATACCTATCTGATGATGGGCTTGTGGCTAAGTAATAACAGCCGCACGGGTCGCTCGATCAGGTTAAGCTGCGCTTACCACAGTTGGTCTGTAGATGGGTGACCATCTGTACATATCAAAACCCCTCCGTGCCTCGGAAAGCACGTTGAGCCGTTAGTCAGACCCGAAAGTCTGACAACCAGTCTTACCAAAGGGTATCTTATTACCCAGTTACTGGGTTGTGGAGGTCAGATAGGCAGTCGCTCCATGTAAGATACGGTATTCAGCTGCATCCGGATAGACTGGAAGCCGGCCCCAAAATAGTTGGGAAAAGTCTAGGCAGATGATAAGGTAGGTAGGTATTATACTTTTATCCGTTTTTAGAAGGGTATCTCTCCATGACGAACAGTGTGTCCCTTGTTTTGTGTTGTCTACTCCGTGACTTCTGTAACCTCGTCTCACATAGCCTCTCAATTTGATGAGACTGTTGTAGGATTAGTCCGCACGTAGACATAACAGGATTCTGCCGCAATTTCTTGTGCCATTGACATTGCTACTGATGACATTTGGAACAATCCTTTCGCATTATATAAAATCCAAGAGACTAATTTGACAGGTGTTAATGTCAAACTCCATATTGAAAAAACAAACAACAATAACTTGAAATGTCAAATTAGTCTCTGGGATTAAAAAATGAACTTTGCGATTTACACGGTATTTAAATTATTTATTACTAGAATTGAACTAAATTTCGATTTTGATTTTGTGTGTGTGTGTGTGAATGATGATGAGTGACAATAAATTTAAAAAGTTCTTCTTTAGTGTCAAAATGTCATGCTTCTAGACCCGTAGTTACCTTCATAAAAATCGCTCGACCTTATTGTATCTACGCGAAGACACTGCCGCCCAAGATACAGGATTTTCCTAGTTTGGGGGCAGGGTACATTTCTTCTTGGACTTTTGACCTCACTTTTGTATAATTATACTTAAGTTTACTTACCTTTCTGTATACCTACCTATTGTCAAAGTTTATGTTTTTTGTGAATAAAGTTTTTTTTTTTTTTACGTCTTTCACATTTCTCGGTACCCAGGGGTTCTGGACCTTTGGAAGGCGTACGAGGGGCCGAAGCCAACTCGCAGAGGCCCCTTAGACGTTTTTAATGAAATGAGGTACCAACCGACGATTATCCCTGTTCGCACTATGCAAGTGCAGCCAAGGACAACCTCCGTTTGGTAGGACTATTGTAAGTTAAGGAAACAAAGATATTGGACTATGGGTTTGGGTGGCTAAAGTGAACTGGTCACCTGGAACTATGGAAGGACTATGGCCCCTGCCTGATCAATGTTTTATATGCACACGGATCAAATGGCAGGGGGTGACCTGCACACTCAATAATGGGCTCCCGAAAACGGTCGCTAGCACAAAGTGTCGTAGCGACAAGGGGGCAATATGTCCTGAGGTGCTTGAGGAGTGGAGAGGTATTCCACTGCTTTCAGAACAATCCCAGAGCCCCGAAGATGGTAATTATTATTATTAGTTGTGTCTGTACGTTGTCTGTCAGTGAGTGTATAAATGAAATTTAGATTTATAATACACATGTACATGTCAGTAATACTGTGATTCTGTTAAGACTCACAATGTATTTAAAGATTTTATTATTTCTGTGCATCACCGTAGTTACAATCATTTAAAACTGCATCGATTTTAACGCACGACCATCGACCGTATGAACGAATAATCAGTCTCTTCGTTCAAAACAGGTATATGCAAAGCACGAGCTTACATTACATAACACTCAGACTCACTTTGATCAGTTAACTTGTACCTTGACCTCTATAGCTAACAGCTCAATTAATGGAGCACCCGTTAAACTTATAGTTAACTTTAAGGTTACGATTTAAAACGTCCTTGCGACTGCTGGTGATATATGATGTGTTTCTCCTAATCTGTAAGTAATCTGTTTGTATAAAATTACAACCTTCTGTATCTGAATATGGAAGAGTGTTTATGTTTCAATCTTCATCGCTGTTGTTCATAAAGTAGGTCATTAACTTTACGTGGTTTGCATAAAACTTATGTACCTAAGTATATTGTTATCATTAGCACATTAACACGGGAACGTACTATCGGAATTTAAAGTATACTATATGTTAATCCAAGTAAACAATGTATTAATTCCGTAATAGATTGTTTTCATATACTTTTGGTTTACGCGGCGCACGCCAGTAAAGCTCCCAGTCGGCATAATTTTCTCCATCATCTTCAACAATCATCGTCATATTTCAGCCAATTTACACAAAACCGTAATGAATTATACACTAAAACCTTCCGCGAGAATTACTCCGTCTATGGGTGAAAACCGTTTGAAAATCCGTTCGGTAGTTTTTGAGTTTATACTTTGTTTTATAATATGTAAGGATAATTCTACAAATAAATATTTGATGCGGCCGCGAATTATAT
Source organism: Agrochola lychnidis (assembly GCA_963680765.1). Lineage (NCBI taxonomy): Eukaryota > Metazoa > Arthropoda > Insecta > Lepidoptera > Noctuidae > Agrochola > Agrochola lychnidis. Next base: position 26,295,733 of record OY796855.1, on the reverse strand, counting down.
TTAAATTAACATACAACCTGAGACTGACTCAAGAATCACTAGCTATATTTCTATATATACAAAATCTTGAACTTCTATCTATTGCAATAACAAAAGTTACACAAGTGTCCAAGTTAAATAAAGCCCAGGTTCATTGCCCGGGCGATGCTTCACAACCACTACTCTCTGCTATTTATATTCGAAGCTCGTGCCTCCATAAGACATCGCTACCGATTTGTTATAATACATACATGTATATGTACCTAATACAGGGTTTTTATTTGTCTCTATAATTTTGACATTATTTTACTTAGACATATATTCAGAGGTTTTTGAAATTATTTGGCAAATATTCAGAAAACTTGGAATGTCATATTTAAAAAACACGTATAATAACATTACGTCTGTAATTCCACGAAAGGTTCGGCAGAGGTAAACCCGGTACAGTACACCCACATTTCGCCAGTTATGTTTAAGTCCTATGTAATAGGGGGCGAGCCTATTGCCATCAACAGGGCACAACTCCAGACTCCGGGCTGCTACTGAGAATTTCCTGATAGAAAAACCCAATAACACTGCCTGAGAATCGATCTCAGGACATCATGCTCAGCAGTAGCGCTTAACAAGACCAATGAATCAGACAAGATGAAAAGAAAATCTCAAAATCTATTCTTTAATTAATATATAAAGCTGAAGAGTTTGTTTGTTTGTTTGCTTGAACACGCTAATCTCAGGAACTTCTGGTCCGATTTGAAAAATTCTTTTAGTGTTAGATAGCCCATTTATCGAGGAAGGCAATAGACCAATAAGAGCGGAGCACCAATGAATAATGTTTCAAAATAGAGGTTTTTAGGGTTCCGTAGTAAACAAGGAACCCTTATAGTTTCGTCATGTCCGTCTGTCTGTCTGTCTGTCTGTCCGCAGTTTAGCTCCGAGACCCTTTATATACATATTAATTACGTCAACAAAGTGGTAACACAAAATTATGAAAAACATTTTTTTTTTAGGGTACCTCCCATACACGTAAAGTGGTGATGTTTTATTTTTTATTTTTTTATCCCATAGTGTGGGGTATCATTGAAAAGGTCTTATAAAAACATTATGAGTTTGTGAAAACCATTTTTGGATTCAGGGATCCGTTTGCAAAATATTAAGCTTTAAAGTGCTAATTTTTGTTAGAGTCAAGTGTCCCCCCCCCCCTGCCAGCTAAATGGTTGGTTTTGGATGTGTGAAAAAAATCACAGCAGTAGTTTACATAACGAAATTAAAAGGAAAACTATTACAACTAAGTAGGCTTTACTAGTTATCGAGTAATAATCGACCAACTTAACTTTGCAGTTGCAAAAACATGTTTTCCCATACATTCCGTATGGGAGAACATGTTTATCAACTACAAAGTTAAGTTTGTTTTTGGGATAAATTCATCCCAACTACGAAACCCTTCATTGTGCGTGATCCGACACGCACTTGGCCGGTTTTTTTTCCTTTTGAGAGCTTCCGCTGCGTGCGCTGCGTAAACGGTTAAAGTTTTGCAAAAATCATGTGTGACAGAATTGTTCCCCTTTAAAAGTTCTAAATAAAAAATAAAGCTTAATAAAAAACTGTAACCCGACCACGGGAAAATAAAAATGATCTAAAAAGTACGAAACAAGCAAATATTTCAGACAGAAATCAAGACATAGGTACAAAAATGGTCAAGGTAAAGCCGTGGTCGCATGCCTGTACACCATGTGGGTGACAGAAACACCTACAAAATTATAATGGCATGCGACGACGGCTTTACCTTGACCATTTTTGTACCTATGTCTTGATTTCTGTCTGAAATATTTGCTTGTTTCGTACTTTTTAGATCATTTTTATTTTCCCGTGGTCGGGTTACAGTTTTTTATTAAGCTTTATTTTTTATTTTATACTTTTCTGTTTTTACACTTGCTAAACGTTACAACAACGCCGCGCGCAACGTCTCACTGAAAATTGAATTTACAACGAGAACATTTTCGCGCGATGATTTTGTACGATTTCAAATGTCGACTAAATCCAAAAGAATCATTTGAAAGACTTCGAATGATGTTCATAGACAAAAGCCCTTCTAAAGCGACTGTTTTTCGCTGGTTCAACGAATTTAAGCGTGGTCAAGTAACTTTGGCGGACGAAGAAAGAAGTGGCCGTCATAGGATATGGCGGCTGTTACATAAGAAAACGTGCTGGCTGTGAAAAATTAAATTTAAGTGAATAGGCGAATTACATATGAAGAGATTCAGCATATACTGCAGATTGGATCGGGAAGTGTACATGAAATTCTACACGGGCATCTTCAGGTAAAGAAGATAGTTTCACGCTGATTACCACACAATCTAACGCAGAAGGAGGTTCGGGTAGAATGGTGCCGAGACATGATAGCAAAATTTGAAGCAGGCTCGTCTCGGCGCGTTTACGATTTCATTACGGGTGATGAATCATGGATTTGTCATTTTTGTTCCCCAAAATAAAAAATCAACTCAAGGGAAAACAGGGATTAAAGAGGTGTCTGATGTGGACTGGAAAAAGTGTAATGAAAATTGGTTAAGACGCATGAAACGAAATAAAATATAACCTGTAGTATATTTTTTTTATTACCTATTGCAAAATTTTCTGAGTGCCCCGTGTATAAATATTAATATTTCGTTGTACACAGTGCTACACATCAAGCTATAAATTTCCAGTATTAGCTGACCTCGCATTGTACGGAAATCTTTTACAATGCCAGATCAGCTTAAACTGGAAATTTATAGCTTGATGTGTAGCCGTGTGTACTTGTTTTTCTTCATAGAGGAATTGAGGATGGAATTACAAACCGTTTTTATTTATTAAGGTTTGATTAACTGCACGTTGGTATCATCTTGCGATACAACGTAGCACAGTCTCACTTTTGCTTGTTTTTAACATTTAAACATATTTATTTACTTTGAAAGTATAACATTATTTACATATTTGTAATGTGCTCGTCAAGACCTTTCTTTTGATACCAAACATGTCATGATCATATCATTTTAATTTTTTTCGAGGTTAGAAATTTACGTGTAAAATCCACCATATTAAATTTAGGGAAAATTTATATAGACTATGTCACCCGGACCATTATTACGAATCTATTGATATCTCATTCATCAAAATCGGTTCAGTAGTTTAGGCGCTATGGTGGAACACACGTAAAAGCAAACATACATACATACATACATACAAACATATAAACATACATACATAGACCCTTCTTTTGGCTTTGCCGTAGTCGGGTAAAAAGTCGGCGACAGCATATGTCTATCTTTTAAGGTTGGCTCACTATAACCTTTTTTATGCTAACCAAATTTGTTCTAAAATAATGCATTATTTGCGAAGGTGTTTTTATAAACATGATATCCTTATCCAAATAAATACGCCCAAAGTAACTATTCCACGCGGACGAAGTCGCGGGCAGAAGCTAGTGACTTTATAAGTGTTAATAGTGCTTTATGTGCACATACTCGTACTTGGTTGGCACTAAGTATTACTCCTTAATAAAATCATACCGCGTAGGTATAATTTCTGCCGACACCATAAGGAATTGTCGGAATTTATTACCTCAGAAATAATTAATTACGAACACTTATTTCACACTTAGAAGAACTTATATACTACATACCTACTACTGCTGATTTGTTACTTATAAGGAAGTAACAAATTAACATTTATTATAATAACTAGCTTGTGCCCGCTACTTTGTCCGCGTGAAATTTCTTGTTCCCCCGACCCTCCGCGTCGCATCCGCCCGCGCTATTACTTCGTTTACGCTTAGCGTTTTTTCTGACTTTTTATTTTTTAGGCTCCTAAGGGTCTTAGCGTGATGTTAAAATAGCGCTTCCTCAAGAATTTAGCTATCAAATGGAAAAGTTTTTTCTAATGCGATTTGTCTAAATCCAGATATTAGCGCGTTCAAACAAACGCAGGAGCAGTGGTGGCCCAGTGGTAACGGCTGCGACTTCCGAGTTGTAGGTCGTAGGTTCGAACCCAGTCAGGCGCTTTACTTTGTGGAAATTATTTCATCACCACTGCTCTCAAAACGGTGAAGGAAAACATCGTGAGGAAACCGGCATGTCCTAGAACCGAAAATTCGAAGACATGTGACATCTATCAACCCGCACTGGGCCCGCGTGGTGGATTACGGCCCACTCCCTCTCACAGAGAGGAGGCCTGTGTCTCAGCAGTGGGACAAACAAATTCTTCAGCTTTAGTATTACCATAGATATTCATCTTTATGCATTTCATTATAATATTATAGATATGCATACGAGGAAACAATACTTAGGTATATTTTATCTTCGCATGTTGAGTATTGTTGAGTCGTCAACATTTACTTATTGCAAATGTACGTTCGTTTGTTCGCTCGTTCGTATTGTCTACATTCAATTGCATAAGGTAATGATAAGTGGAAGCGCGGAGTCTCCTAACACAAGCAAGTCCTTGCTTAAAGATGATCTCCAATATTATTGTGTCTAAATGCCTTTTGTAATTGAAATAAATAATTTTTTATTTATTTTTGTCTCGTAGAGCACAGAATCGCCGCGTCGCTCGGCAGCGTCTGGAGACGCAGTACCTATTCATAAAATCTCTATAGGTACTATTATGCATACGAAGGTAATTCTTGGAGTTACACCTATGATACACAATAGGAATTAAATAAAAAATATTTAGAAAAACGTATATAATCGGCTTTGTTATAAAAATGTATTATTCATAATTTTTCTCTTGAGACGCCCTCGCCATTGATGATTTACGATGTTTACCTAGAAAATAAAATAAACAATAATATGTTTGTCATTGGTTTGGCAGGGGACATAGTCCTTCCAAAGTTCTACTAATCAATCCACTATACCCACCCAAACCCATAGCCCAATATTGTTTCCATGTTCTGCAATAGTCCTGCACCAACCGGGGGTTGTCCTTGGGTGCACTTACATAGTGCATACAGGGATAATCGTCGGTTGGTGCTTCTGCGAGGCTAGGCTACTGCGAGGGTTCTGCGAGTTGGCTTCGGCCCCTCGTACGCCTTCCAAAGGCCCGGAACTCCATGGTCCCGAATTACATAAAGATCATCATCATTCTCTTGCCTCTTTTTACCCGACTACGGCAAAGCCAAAAGGAAGGGTTATGATTTTAGCAGTCTATGTATGTATGTTTGTATGTACGTATGTTTGTATGTATGTATGTATGTATGTTTGTATGTACGTATGTTTGTATGTATGTATGTATGTATGTTTGTTTTTACGTGTGTTCCACCGTAGCGCCTAAAATACTAAACCGATTTTGATGAATGAGGTATCAATAGATTCGTAATAATGGTCCGGGTGACATAGGCTATATAATTTTTCCCTAAATTTAATTTGGTGGACTTTACACGTAAATTTCTAACCTCGAAAAAAATTAAAATGGGATGATCATGACATGTTTGTATCAAAAGAAAGGTCTTGACGAGTACATTACAAATATGTATATAATATTATATTTTCAAAGTAAACAAATATGTTTAAATCGTTAAAAACAAGCAAAAGTGAGACTGCGCTACGTAGTATCGCAAGATGTTACTAACGTGCAGTTAATCAAATCTTAATAAGTAGTACCGATTTGTAATTCCACTCTTATGAAGAAAAACAAGTACAACGAAATATTTATATTTTGGGTTTCTTCGAAGCTCGATATCGTTATATGGTGTTGGCGTCGAAATAAATCGCTCTATGGTTTCGTTCAAAGCACTATACACTGCTATCGGAATTTAAATAAAATAGGTTAATTACTGAACTATTGTATTACTCTACTCTTATTTACGTTTGTCAAGTGTAAAAACGGAAAAGTATAAAATAAAAAAATAAAGTTTAAAAAACTGTAACCCGACTACGGGAAAATAAAAATGATCTAAAAAGTACGAAACAAGCAAATATTTCAGACAGAAATCAAGACATAGGTACAAAAATGGTCAAGGTAAAGCCGTCGTCGCATGCCATTATAATTTTGTAGGTGTTCTTGACACCAACATGGTATACAGGCATGCGACCACGGCTTTACCTTGTCCATTTTTGTACCTATATCTTGATTTCTGTCTGAAATATTTGCTTGTTTCGTACTTTTTAGATCATTTTTATTTTCCCGTAGTCGGGTTACAGTTTTTTAAACTTTATTTTTTTATTTTATTATATACTTTGTTGTTCTCTGATTACTCGTATGCACGTGTTTCTGTGACAAATAAACCTTCTTCTTTCTTTCTTTCCTTTATCATGTCATTTTTACATGTCTTTGTATTCCATAGTTCTTTATTATAATCATTATCTCAGTAGTCAAACCCTTTCTATCCATATCATCTTCCACACAGTCCATCCATCGTTTCTTTGGTCTTCCCCTACTCTTATAGCCATCCACATTCATACTCAAAAATAAAGAGATACGTAAAGATAAACTAGGGGGCTTGTAGCTAAGTAATAACATCCGCACAAGTCGATTGATCAGATTTTAAGCTACGGTCGCAGTCAGTCCGTGGATGGGTGACCATCTTTGCCTCCGAAAGTACGTTAAGTCGTTGGTCACCACTGTCATTTGAGAATCTTTGACAGTTTTTACGGGTCGTCAGAAGCTCGAAAGTGTGACAACCAGTCTTACCAAGAGGTATAATATTATCTAGTTACTGGGTTGTGGAGGTCAGATAGGCAGTCACTCTATGTAAAATACTGGTATTCAGCTGCATCCGGTTAGACTGAATGCCGACCCCAACATATTTGGGAAAAAGCTAGGCAGATGATCCAGAAAATACAATAAAAAGCTTGGTTAGTCATGAAGCTTGACATCGTGTCTCGGACCTGTCTACCCATAAAACTTCCTCTTAGGGTTTAGAAATGCAAACTGTAAAGAACGATAAAATCTCATCTTGCAATAAAAAAAAAGATAATTTATATAGATATACACAAAAAACATAAGAAAAAACCCCCCAAGTACGAGTCGAACTCGAAGGAACGAAGGATTCCGTACTGTATTAATCGATCGAGCAAAAAACGCCGCAAAATAAACGTTCCTTGAATGGAAACCCCTTTAATTATTAACATTATTTAATTTTTATTATAGCGGCAATAGAATTTCAATTTTTTCAATTCAATTCTAATTTCAACTGTGTATCTACTACGGTTCATGAGATACAGCCCGCTGACAGACAGATGGACGAACAGACAGCGGAGGCTTAGTAATAGGGTTCCGTTTGGCACTCTTCGGGTACGGAACCCTAAAAAGCTTAGTTGTAACAGTACTGTGTGCCTCACGGCTGCAGCAAATAAGTCCGTAATACAACACAATCACAATCTGTTTCGATTTGAAACAGATTGCTAATCCATTGCTTCATAAGTTGGAAAAAAAATATCTGCTCAACGACGTAAATAACGCAGTAAATGTTGTTGAACTGTCAAAATGAAACAAATTAGGCATAATTGTTTACAAAAATAAGTTACGCAATTAGGGTACTGTTTAGCATAAATGCCAGACATTAGCATAGAGCCATTTTTTCGAACGAAAATTATTGCAAAATGAATGTGGCAAATTGTCAAGTGCGCGTAAACTACGGTGATTGGCAGTGCATTCAACCAATCACAGCAGTTTACGCGCGGTTGACAATTTGCCACAGTATTTTTACTTTACGCTGGTTTTCAACTGGACTTTATGTTAAAAGGACGTCTTACGGGTGCTAAACGCTATGAATGAATTAATGATATATATTTGTTAAACACAGGTACATACATTTGGTCTTCATTAAAAACTCAGTTGTGTGTCTGTTTTGCCAGTGGCGTACAAATGTTTTAATTACAGCAGGTACAATATTAATAGAATTCAGAATCATTATGATTAAATTAAGTATTTACAAATTCAAGGTACTTATTTTAGATTAATTAATATTAAATTCAATAAACAAATCACACAATATACAACAAAAATACACACATTCATTACTTAGTCAAATTGTATTAATACTATTGTCATTAAGAAATTCATCTAAGTACAGTGTTATAACATTTATGTATTAGAAACATTGATAATTTCTTCTTGAAGGTCGTAATCTTTAGTTGCTTTAAGGAGTATACATGGTTAGTTTTTGTTTATACTAAACCTCTTAAGGGATCATTGTACTCATCATTATGAACAACTTTCACTATGGGACCAACGCTGAAATCGCGAAAAAAAAATCAGCTGTTCCATACATTCATGTTCGCATATCTCGTCAAAATGTAGGGAACAGCTGATTTTTTTTTCGCGATTTCGGCGTTGGTCCCATAGTGAAAGTTGTTCATAATGATGAGTACAATGACCCCTTAAGAGGTTTAGTATAAACAAAAACTAACGTTGTATATTCTGGGTGCTATTCCCAGGAAGCTTTAACGCATCAAAGCTGTCTTACATTTCCTGGCACATAAAACGTTTTGATATTGAGCACGTATGGGACCTCTCCGTATTTGAGACAGTTTTCTAAATAGCATTGCATTGTTTTGTACAAATGTTGCAACTTCTAGAATATACAATAATGGAAAAGTTAATATTTGCAAAGATTTAAACATTAGTACTCGGCTATATCTTTTTTTGCTCTAAACATCATAAGTCTCTTTCTTAGTTGAGTTTCCCCAGAACATGATTCCATAGCATATGACAGATGAAGTAATGCTACGAGACCATGATTTGCAGCTAGTACGGTTTCACAGTTAACGACTTTTGACAATTTGAAAAGAGCATAATGTTGATTTGCTTATCTTAATCATAATATAACAATTCAAGCATAGTTGTAGATTAAACCCTTCCGTAAAACCTCTCAAATCTTTAACAAAAGCGTAACAATACATTCTAACTATTTTCCCACATCTCCATAAATTTTTGTCTAATTGCCTCAAAGTCCCAAGGTTTACCCAGCCTTCGTCGCACAAAAGAGCTATTTAACTTTTCAAACACGAAGAGCATCGAAATGTGTTCATTCATTACCAATACGAGTGCGTATGGACAAACAGACGGTCACTTCCTATTGTTAGACAGTTAGGCCCTTTGTACACACACGCTTTTCCTGCCGAGAAAAATTACGGTTTATTCGCCGTGTATAAGCACGGTCGTTAGTGTTACACGGATTACTATGGAAGCTTGTTTACAGACACGTTTTTATACGCTGTACCAAAAAAAAGAACGAAAGAAAATACATATATTTAGCACATACAAAAAAACACAATATAATTAACAGCAGATAAAAAATAAAAAATCAAATAAAAACTGTAAAGTGCAATGTAAGAAATTAGCAGGGAAGTGTGCCTCACGGCTGCGCCAAAAACCAATTATATTATAAGAAAAAAAAGACGAAGATAGGTTACCTGCTCAACATTCGATTTTCAAAAACGGCACAATATCACAGTATTAGATGACACGTGGAAGTAGAACGGCATTTCGTAATTATTGGGAGCGAAAAAGAAACAAGAGGAAGAAAATGTGGCTAATTAGCCAAGTTATGCCGTGCCTAACCTATATACTATAACGTGTATAACCTATATATACCTCTTTTTAACTTATTATATTATTGCACCGTACCGTAAAGAAACCGGGCAGTGTGTAAAGGGCCTTAGAATTAATGCACAAACGTTGGACAGGCGTGTGACAGCTTTAAGAACTGTCTGGACTGTACACTCGCATGCAAATGTATTATGTAATCTTTTTTCTGAGATGAGATTTAAAATGAAATGACGTTTTGATATTGGCTTGAGTTCGGTATTGTCATAAGAGTCGTTGCGTTTAAATGTTGTAAAAAAACATTTTTACTAACTGCGTACAGTGCTCCACGTCTTTTGTGATACGAGGATGCATTCATTTGTGATCAGTGTATAATAATGACGTTCATTCGACAAATTTTAATGTCTGACAATTGCCGTATAATGTGTAATTACGCTGTCAACAAGATACTTTATCTTAGCCAGGAAAAATTATACTAAATAGGTATTCTGTTAACTTGTTTTTACAAAATGCAAAGTGAGACAAGTTTTTCGAAACCATTATTTCCTTAATAAAACCGTGCACATTGAATTTACTAAAGAAAACGGGTTCAGCCTAGCAAAAGTGTTGCTGATGGTTACAAACGAGAGGTTTTTCTAATAATAATGAAAACACCAAATGCTAATATTTCGACATGAAAATTAAAATCCGTGGTAAATAACAGGTGGTTAGAGGTTTAAAGTGTGATGTCATTACTTCAAAGAAACGCATCTAACTTGTACCTAAAACTACAAGTGGCCACTTTTTTTCTTTTTCATATTTCATTCACCTTTGATGCAATAGGTACGTGACTTTGATTAACTGCCTACACTAATAAAACACAAGGGTTTTCTCACGTGTCAGTGAGACTGTGCGTCACATAGCATTTTTTATTGGAGCTGTATTTCGGTTCAAAAAGTCATTGAGATTACAATTAAAACACATGAGATATTTCACACTATCTACGTGTGAAATATCTTTTAATTTATTATGTACAGTTGCTTTTTGCCCACGGCTTCGCCAGCGAGGAGGGCGGAAATTATCCCACGGGAAAGAAAGTACCCAGGATATATCTGTATAAAATAAAAATATAAACTATGTGCTAAATTTCATTCAAATCTGTTCTGCCGTTTTTACGTGATTAAGTATGAAACATTCAAAAACCTTTTTTTATAATTTACTAGCTGCGCCTCGCGGTTTCACCCGCTTAAGTCTCGATCCTGTGAGAATATCGGGATAAAAAAGTATCTTATGTGTTAATGCAGGTTATAAACTATCTGTGTGCCAAATTTCATACAAATTGGTCCAGCCGTTAGAGCGTGAAGAAGAGACAAACATACACATACACACTCACAAACTTTCACCTTTATAATATTAGTGTGATTAGTAGGATCATGACCGGAGTTGTAGGACTCTTTAAATACCTATGTCATGTAATCCATAAAAGACCTACCATCCGTTATTGCAGTGTATCCACGATACACTAGGTAATTATATCGTGTGGAACTTATTTAGTAAAAACAAAGAAAAACCTTAAAGTATAGAAATAGTTGGCTGTTCACAGTCCATGGTGTAATGTTGCTTCAGAGCCGCGCTGTGTGAATCGTGCCACGAAACAAACATTAATTGATCGCGCATCAGTTTCGTAGAACTCGCTAAAACATTCTTCAACAGAATTTACATTCTTAAACAACGAATCAAATAGCTAGGCGGAATTCCAGCGAAGTAATTTCAAGAAATCTCGACTTTGAATAACATTAAGTCTGTTCCCCGAAGGGTTAGGTAAAGGTATACCTATACAGCACATTTCGCCAGTTATGTTTTAGTCCCATGTAATAGAGGGCGAGCCTATTGCCATCAACCGGGCACAAATCCAGACTCCGGGCTACTCAGAAATTCTAGATGGAAAAACCCAATAACACTTTACCCGAGCTGGGAATCGCACTCAGGACCTAATGCTGCTAATGAGCATTTGCGACCCGCGACCAACAAGACGACGATGATGACTTCAACAAGTATTTTGTTTTAATTTCGCAATCATGCATTAATAAGCTATATTGTAGCTTGTTTATAAACTAAATTATAATCGCAACGTATCAAATCATCATTTCATATTATAATTTTCTACATTACATTTGCAAACTAGGTCGCCACTTATTTTAAAAACATACACTGTCGTTGGTCATACTACCAATATCGACGAATGTTTTATTTTATAATCCAGTGCTTTTACATTTTATAACCTATACGCCAACATTATTATTTCACATTTAAATTTAAATAATTTAGGCATAGAACTTGTAACATGATTTTTTTTTTAAAAAACGTCTTTATAAATCCAGAGCAGCACCCTAATTGCGTAATACACGATCAATCACAATCTGAATAATTTTAAAACAGATTGCTTCATAAGTTCGAAAAAAAATCTGTTCAACAACGTAAATAACGCAATGAATGTTGTTGAACTGTCAAAATGAAACAGATTAGTCTTAATCATTTACGAAAATGTGTTACGCAATTAGATATCTGGGCATACTTAATTATTTTCAGAATTTTTCCTTGCCAATTTTGACGCACATTATTTCACAATTTTTTTTTTCTTTCCGAAACAAAATAAAGAAAACAAAGAAAGAAAATACGTTTATTTGCGGTGAGATATGGTAAAAAGTTGGGGGACAATATGCGTCACATCCACGCAAAACGCAACACTTTTGCCGTCGTCTGTACCCGCTTAAAATGCATATTATCTAGAATTACAGACAATTACGCGTAATGATAATGTCGGTCCACTGATTATAAAAAACTACGACGTCATGGTTCACGCCAGGATAATGGAATCTTCCTTGTATTTTACCATTTTTCTAATAAAATACTTCATTAAATGGGTGTGACTTTCACGGATTCTTTTTTAGGGTTCCGAACGTAAAGGTTACCAACGGGACCCTATTATTAAGTCTACGCTGTCCGTCCCTCCGTCTGTATGTGACAGGGCCGTATCTCTTTTGAACCGTAACGTAGGTGGACACTTGAAATTTCTACAGAGTGGCAGCTATAACGCCAAATAATACTTATTTTGTATTTGGGCATCTTAATAATTGTACGGTGGTACGGAACCCTTCGTATGCAAATATGACTCGCACTTAGCCGCTTTTTTTCTATTAATAATCCCTTGTTTTTTTTTATAATTCTCCTAAGAATTGCAATACTATCTTATTAAGGTGTCTCTACACTTATTTTACAAAAAAACTCTAGTATTTATTAATTATTTAATCACGTGCCATAATACTAGCCATGATTTTACATTACAATTACATTATTATCACAACAATAATAACAATTTGTCCCTTAGTTAACTTTGTTATTGTTTAGTAAACAGCTGAACATATTTAAAACTTCTGACGACGCATTTTTCGCGCGACACGCGTTTATAATATTGCGTCAATGCATTTCATAAAGTCGAGAAACACAGGTATAGGCATATATGTATAATAGTAAACTAGCTGTCTCCAGCGGTTTAACTGAGCCATTTAATTGAAAAAAAAAACGGATTATTTATAAATGACTTCGTTTTTGCTTTACGTTCTTTCTGACTTTTTTTCTTTTTGCTCGGCTCGTAGCGTTATGTTAAGAAAAGAAAGAAATCAAACCCAAAAAAGAACAATTTGGGGAAAATATGCGTCACATCCACGCAAAACGGCCATCGCTCAGCTTAATGTTGCGATCCTATGAGAGATAGAGCCCCAGCGCTGGTTTTCAGTTTGAGAGATGAACGCGTTCAAACAAAAAAAAACAAGTCTTCAGCTTTATTATATCAGTATAAAAATATATAATGTACATTCGTGTATTAGGTACTATAAGTTCTACCAAGTTAGTCGAATAAAAAAGTTTTATAAAAACCACCACCTACACGTTTGATTCGATCATAAATCTTCGGTTCTTAGTGGTTTTATTGCATTAATATGAATTATATTAGATACGAAGAAACCTCTAATGAATGTTAAAAAAACAAACAAAAAAAAATATGTTTATAAGACGCTGTGAATACCAAGTATCAGTCGCGTATGAATTATTTATTGTTGAATCAAATATTTAGCATGTTTTTTATTTATTTGTGCTTTCATGAAGTAATTTTTTTTCTGACTGTACCTAGCTATCTTAACGACATTACGACATGTTTTTATTTTGTTTTCACAAAATTTAGTGACAAGTTACCGTCAGCGGATGTTTATCTACGCGGTACATACCTATCTAATGATTGCCTGTCTATTGTTAATTTAAACTCATTTACTTCAAATCCAATAGTCGGGAAATACTGAAATGAAAACCTCCACCCCTATTTAATAGATGGAATAGAATAACATCATCCACCTTGTTGAGAAGGAGGAGCGTCGAACTTCCATCTCCTAAGACCATCTTTATTTCCTATCTGATTCATCCCATCAGGTATTTCTCAGTAGCAGTCCGGAGTATTTTTGCTCAGTTGATGGCAATAGGCTCGCCCCCTATTACATAAGACTTAAAACATAACAGCCTCTGCCCGACCCTTCGGAATTACAGACGTGATGTTATGTGTTGTGTGAACTTGTGTGTCCCTATAATCGGGGACTCAGGGATCTGTACACTATCCTATAACCGCCCAGCAGACATGACTTGAGCACAGAATGACACTTTTTTTTGCGTTTTATTTCACGAATAAGGCGATTAACACACTGTCACGCACCACGCAGCGTAGCGCGTGAATGCGTGTTTTAACGTTGCTTGTAAGTATCTCCGTTTGTATAGAAAACACACGCAGTCCAATACACAGAAAATGCATCCACGCGCGTTCATTCAGATCATTGACACGCAACATGCAGCGTGATGCAGTGCAGTGTGATAATCGCCTTATATGTAGGTACTTTGTTGCACCCTGTTCCTTTCGACATGTAAAGGCTCCCCGCAAACAGGCGCTAATAAAGCAATTTCTAAGAAAACTTCACGGTAGAACAATTACCGGTGTCGCGTCGCGTCGCGCCTATTTGCGTGAGCCTTAAAGCCGTTGACACTTCGATTGCAACATTTTCAACAAAAGTTATGTTAACATTTGATAAACAAATACACCAACAAAATTTAATAGATTTCACACATTACCTACTTACAGACAAAAGGCTACATACTGTAGGTAACAATAAAATGATATATATTTATGGTAGCCTAATTGGCCACCATAAAAAAGTCCATGGATATAGGTAAATGCCATGTCAATAACCAAAAACGTTTCAAGGATTTTTAATTTTAATGATAAAGGTTCAAAGTTTTATTAGTCTATAAGAATTATGGTACTTGTTGACAGGCCCACACTGTCCTCCTATGCCTACCTATTAAACACATAATTTTAAAACATTGATAAAGCCAATTAATTATTTTTCTTAGCCTAAGGCCGTTTTTCCACCAGCACCGTCAACGAGAACAAGATGACGTCGCTAAAGTCTAATTAATGTATATGTCGGAGACGGGTTTGTAACTCTTTCGTTATTATCAGCGATATTTTAACTACTGTGGGCAAGAAAAACAGTTTGCAGCTCAGATCACATTAATTTACTATCAAATTAATCACACTAGCTAAATTATACACACACTGTGTGCGACGGCGTTTATTAAGATCATAAATTAACATAATGATCACAAGTTACAATTAACACAATAACAGCACCACGAATCGAGAACAGTTCCGCGACATCTTAACTCCGATGCGATCCGAGGCTGAATCCCTCCTCGCCATGGCCTTAAAACATCACGACCCTGTAGAAGCGCATTTTTTGGTGTGAGTAGATTACTTGATGTCGCCAACGGCGCGCTTGCGATTCGTTTCGTGTCCGTACTAATTGACCGGATCCGACATATACATACATTTACTATGGCCGCGTGTCCACCGCACACCACCACCGGGACGTCACATTCTTCTGACTATCCGTAACGACCGTCAAAGATCTGTATACGAATGACAGCCGGGACCAACGGCTTACTATAACGTGCTTTTCGACGCACGGAGGGGTTTCGATATGTAATAAATGGTCACCCATCCATGATCGACCGCGGCAAGCATAGCTTAACCTTCGATCGACCCGTGCAGCTGTTATCATTTAGCCCCGAAATTAATTATTTATGTATGAGCAAATAATCCGCCATGACCTGACAAGCTGCCAAGCCATCGCGTGTTGTGATCAACCTTATTAGTTTTATTATAACATCGGTCACAACAGCGGTCATTGTATGAAGAAATTCATTAAAAAACAACTGTGTTGAATTGCAATAATCCTTCCATAGTTACCTAGGTATCTATAAAAAATACAACCGACTTCCAAACTACAAAGTGAAAAATAACTTAAATTTCGGAAGTCGGTGTCTTTGATATTGTATTTTCGTTATTTGCCACCGACTTTCGAAATTTAAGTTATTTTTCACTCTAGTATTTTTTTGGAAGTCGGTTGTTTTTTTTTTGTAAAAAAGTGTTTTTTTCTCGCTTTCTAGTGGGTCAATTTGAAATTTATCTAAGTTACATTAGCCTAATGCCAATTGCTCATAACCTTTTACAAAATATTGCTTTTCCCGATGCAGGGACGTTCATCATTGAAGAGTTCTCCTGGTACTTCACCATCAGCTCCACTTCTCCATATGCATTGTGTCGAGCATAAATTGCATTGCAACCATATTAAAGTAATCGAATCGCAACCCGTGAAATACTTAGTATTGAATAGTTCCGGTGGCTATATGTGGTCTTCATCATTAGTTCCACTTAACCAAATGGTGCTTTCCAAGAGCAACTGCACGAGTTACTATATAAAAATACCCAAATCGCTATAGGTTTGCCTGTAATATTTGAAGAGTTCCCTCGATTTCTCTAGGATGCCATCATCAGATCCTGGTTTCCTTATCATGGTATCACTCTTGGGATATCTCCTTTCCAACAAAAAAAGAATCATCAAAATCGGTTCATAAACGATGAATTTATCCGCGAACACATAAAAAAATATATATACAATAAACGGTCGAATTGAGAAACCTCCTTTTTTTGAAGTCGGTTATAAAGCCGGCGTGCGTGTATGACCAGATTTGCCAACCCTACTGTATAATATGTATCCTACGATATTAGAGGCCTAAATATTATATTTTTATTTCAATACAAATTGGCGAGATGATCACAATTCTTCGTAATATTAATCTCATAAAAGCTGAAACACACATAAAAGTAACTATAAATAGAGTTCATGAAACATGAATATCATAATCAGCATAGCATAATCAGCCTATAATGTTCCTACTGCTGGGACACAGATCTCCTCTCTTCGAGAAGGAGTGGGCTGTAATCTACCACGCGGACCCAGTGCGAGTTCGAATATTTTCGTTTTCCTCACGATATTTTTCTTCACCGTTTTGAGAGCAGTGGTGATGAAATTATTTATACAAAGCACTGGGCTACCACTGCTCTCAAAACGCTCAGAAAAAAGATGAATCACTTATAGGTAAATAAACAAATACATAACTAATTCATATTATTATAAGATGCAATGATGTCACTTCTAAGTCTGGCAGTACATTCGGTGTTAGCTAATGATAAACAAGTTTTGTGTAACGGGTTAGAAAGACCTGTTCTACCTGTTCTATTGGATTTAAACATGAATTGACATGTACCAACATATTTAAATAAAAAAGCATTTTTTATTTAATTTTGTCCATAAAACCCAAAAATTATGATTTTTAAAAATAAAAACTATTTAAAAAAATACTACAAAGCGAAAAATAACTTTAATTTCGAAAGTCGGTGGCAAAAACGAAAATTCAAAACCAAAGACACCGACTACCGAAGTTTTTATTTTTCAGTATTTAGTTGTGGTACCTACCCCACTACAAATTCAAATACCACCTGCTATGTAAATAACAGTGACAGAAACTTAAGATATCATCCATATACTAAATGGGAAAAAAATACGTATTATTGAAGCTAACTCAAAAACCATCAAATCAAAGTTAATAAAATTTATATGGGACCACACGGGAAGCACCAGCTTTCAAATAAAAAAAGAATCATCAAAATCGGTTCACCCAGTCGAAAGTTCTAAGGTAAAAAACATTTTTTTTTAAACCGTCGAATTGAGAACCTCCGCCTTTTTTTGAAGTCGGTTAAAAATATATATTACGTAGTTAGCTAGAAGATTTTCAGTCTTGTTTGCTGATAAGATAGTTGAATACCAAGCAGGAAAAATTTTACAAAATTTTAGAAGACTTTGGGATTATCCCAACACCAACAATAAAAAAAAACAAACAATTTATAACTGTCACTTTATTCAAGTTATCATGAGGCATGAGGTAAAGGCGACCGTCCACCGCTACATAGGACGTGCTCGGAGAGGTTTGCCTCGTCAGCTGCGCGGTTCATTTGTTTGCCAGCATTTGTTTCGTGAATAGCGTGGCCGTGGGTTGCAGTGGACGATCCCTCCTACATTTTAACCTATTTCAAAGGAGGAGAAGGTTCTATGATCGTCTGTATGTATTTTTTTTAAGTTCATCAATATTTTCACCAGTTGCGCGCGGGCGCTTGTCAACGTTAGACGCGCATACTGTGTGACTTCGAACCGGTGTCGACTCACATCGTTCGACCGTGCGTATGAGTCATCTTTTAAAAATGCTAATCACTAATGGATAGCAGCGAACGCGAATACGACCAATCAATTGAGACAGTTGATGTGAATAATGGCATAGAATATTGTGCGGAGATTATTAGTAACAGTAATAGTGAGAATATGGAGTTAACAGAAGAAGTTATAAAAAATAGTGGGGAAAGCGACGCAGTGAAATCGAGTAAAAGAAATAGACAGATAGACCAAGATGAATTGTGGACAAGAATTACGAGAGGGGGTAAACGTTTTGCCAGAACTAGTCATGTTCATGATGAGATAAGAATACCTGAAGATAAAATAGAAATTAGCATAACGTCCAAAGAAAAGTTACCAAAACAGTTTGGATTAGCAAAATTATTAAAAACGGAAAATATTCCGGACATAACAAGGGTAAAATATATTAATGCATTTAAGGTTCTTATCCAGTTTACTAACGATGAGAGTGCGAATAAATTAATTGACTCAAAATGCTTGAAAGAAAAAGGAATTAGATGTCAGAAAACACTGGAGATTAGAGAAACTTACGGCGTTATTAAAGATATAGACATAGAATCATCTGAGGAAGAAATACTGGAGTGTTTGAGCTGTGATACAGAGATCATAGGCATTAAAAGATTAAAACGGCGCAACACAAATAGTGGACAATGGGAACCCGGAGAAACAGTCAGAGTAACCTTTAAAGGATCTTCCTTACCTTCTTACGTATACATATTTGATACCAGGGTAAAAGTGAATCCCTACCAATTCCCCGTAACGCAATGCTCACGCTGTTGGAGATATGGGCACACAGTAAGAGTATGTTCATCAATCAAAGGTATATGCCCAAAATGTAGTAAGTTCCACCCTAATTGTGACACTACGGCCTTTAAATGTAATAACTGCTCCGGAAAACATATGGCGTTATCTCGGACTTGCCCAATGTATTTAAAAGAAAGAAGGCTAAGAGAATTGATGGCAGAGTTTAACTGCACATACAAAAGAGCTTTAACACTGTACGTGCCGCCAGAATCAAATTATGAGGAGAATTCCGAAGAAAAAGAACAGCAAACGGAAAAAGAACATCACCAAGTGTTAAGTCAAGAAACAAATACAGAAATGGGACCTATAATACAACCCCAAGATACATATGCTAATACAGTAAATAAGGCGGCAAGTTTAAATTCTAAAGCAAAGAAAAATTCTACAGTAAAACAACAAGACAGTAATAAAAAGGGTGGGGTCAACTCGAAGAATAAACAAAAAACAGATACCGTGATTAATTGGGCGGCACTTTCTGACAGTGACTCGGAAATACATCATATAGAAACAGAAAAAACTGATAATTCAAACAAAAAGAAGAAGAAAAGTTGGAAATGGTTATGGAAGAAATTAAAGGAAAAAATTTGGGATAGCGAGACCAATCTGGAAAATAAAGTGTTAGATTGCGCAAAAGTGATCTTTGACTGGTTTACATCATTCATGATGGATTACATAACGGAGTTGCCTTTCTTATCTAACATAAAACAATGGATTACAACAATAGACACAGACAATTAAAAATCAATATTCTACAATGGAATGCACAGAGTTTACGACCGAAAATGACGGAATTTGAAGCTTTACTGAATCAGGAGAAAATTCACATAGCAATACTCAGTGAAACTTGGTTTGACCCAGAGAGTATAGTCAGACTCAGCGGATACAATATATTCAGGGCAGATCGTGACGATGGGTATGGAGGTACAGCTGTTTTTACCCACCATTCTATCAAGGCTACACAATGTAACGTAAATATTTCAAATACACACATTCAAATTGTACACATAAAATTACTCAACTGCGCTCATCTGGAGAATATCATTTCTATCTATTGCCCCTCGTCGGTGCACACATGCAGAAGCGATTGGGATGAAGTTTTTTCAATAACACAACACAAAGCTCTCGTTGCAGGAGATTTGAACGGTCACCATTCAAACTGGTCTTCCAGAACTGATACGAGGGGTAATCAGATTTTTAATTCTGTCATGGACTACAACCTATGTACACTTAACGACAACACACATACACGTTTGAAATTGGTCAATGGGGCTTTACAAAAATCTTCCCCAGATGTAACTATTGTTTCAACAGATTTGGTTTTAAAATTAAAATGGTGGGTCATGAATGAAAACCTGGGAAGTGACCATATGATAATTAAGACTTGCTTAGAAAACAATAATTCAAATATGTTTAAAAAACGGAGGAACTTTAGGAAAGCAGATTGGCAAGGTTACACTCGGAAAATAGAATCGGATTTAACAAACTTAGAACTACCTTTAGATCATCAATCTGCATATAATACATTTACAGATATTGTAAACTCTGCAGCTGATCAATATATACCTACGATTAGAGTGAGCGAGAATCCTCTTCAATCAGACAAATTCATACCAAAACCATATTGGGATCAAAATTTATCACATATTGTTGCGCAGAGACGCCTTGCACTGGCAGCTTTTAGAGGCAACCCCAACCCACAAAATCTTGAAGCTTTACAGAGGAAAGTGAGTGAGGCGCAAAGGCTAATACGACAAGCCAGGAATAAATCCTTTCAGGGATTTTGCAATGACATAGATGGTGTAACTTCTTCAGGAGAAATGTGGAAGCGCATGAGATGGATCAAAGGGTACAAACCAGCTACATCTGTTGTTGACCAAGGTAAAGCCGAAGGATTGTTACGAAGTCTGGCCCCAGATTACGTATCTCCACCAACTCCTACATTTTCTTCTTGTAACATGCAATTGGCCAACCCGGTTTCGGTACAGGAAGTAATTAACTCAATTAAAAAAACAGATTCAGCTCCAGGTCATGATAATATTTCATATTCTATGATAAAACATTTACCCCATATTGCTAAAATTATGTTGACTTCCATTTACAATAAGTGTATGTTATCCGGATTCGTACCAGAGCAATGGAAAAAAGTTAAAATTATTCCTATACCGAAGCCGGGAGGTGATCCAGGCTCAAGTGCGGATGTTAGACCTATTGCGCTTATATCTTGCTTTTGTAAGATACTTCATACCATCATAACACGCAGGCTTGAATGGTTTTTAGAGAAAAATAATTTATTATCCCATGACACCACGGGCTTCCGAAGATTTAAGTCGTGTTATGATGGTCTATCTAAGTTAGTTACACGGGTTGCAACTGGTTTCTCTAAGAGTGTGCCAGCTGTTGGCTGTTTCATAGACATTGAAAGTGCCTACAATAACATAAACTTGACATCTCTTTTAGGTATTTTGGATAACTTGGGGGTGGGCTCTGTCCTTTGTAATTATCTTTGGCAGTATCTTCATCAGAGACATTTATTCATTGAACTACGGGATAACAATCTAATATGTCGAATTGCTGGTATGGGCATTGCTCAAGGAGACCCTTTATCCCCTTTACTATTTAATGCGGCCACAATTAATATTTGTAGAAGCATAACTAATGTGTACATTTCGCAATATGCTGATGACTTCATTTTATATGATATACAGAAGAGATTATCCGATTCAGTATCCCATATACAAAACGCGTTAAATATTTTTCAAAGTTTGATGACGGATTTAGGACTAAGTATTTCCCATAAGAAAACAAAGGTGTGCCTTTTTAGTAGAGGGAGAAGAAGGAATAGTATCCATCTAACTGTTAATAACAGCCTTATTGAACAAGTCTATTATGTCAAATACCTTGGAATGTGGTTGGATAGTTCCTTAAAGTGGGGTAAACATGTAAATGAAATTCGTGAAAAAGTTTGTCGTTTTTTAAATCTTTTTAAAATATTAGCTGGTACTAAATGGGGTGTACATCCCTTACATCTTCGAAGACTATACATAGCTATAATTCGAAGTAGGATGGATTATGGTTGCTTTTTGTACGGAAACTGTGCCAACTGTCATCTTCTTAAGCTTGACAAAGTGCAAAATCAAGCAATGAGAATCATAGGAGGATTCATTAGAAGCACGCCTATACATGCGATGGAAAGTGAGCTGTGCCTCCAACCGTTATTTGTTCGAAGACTGTTTCTAGCAAGTAAATTTTATTTAAGATCAAAATCGGTTTGTAATAGTAGTCTTATAGGTACCTTGGGGGAGCTGTCTCACCAATGCCAAGGTGCATACTGGAGAAACAAAAAACTGCCATTATTAGTGGATGTCCACAGAGTTTATGCAGAAATGCCTTTGTACTCTAGCCCGATACTAGATATTTATTCCTTGGAAACTTGGGTGACCAATATAGATTTATCTAATGTTATATGTGATACAATTATGGGTATAAATTCGGCAAAAAGACTGATTAATGTAACGGATCTTAACAATACGTGTGTAAAAATGATAGATGATAAGTTTAGCCGACACTATAAAATATTTACGGACGGGTCCAAGGATGGTTCAGACTTGGGAGCTGCTTTTATTGATCCTCAACTTAATACTAAAGCTAAATTCAAAATTAATGCCAATATTTCTATTATGTATTGTGAACTCATAGCTATATCTGAAGCCCTGTTGTATTTGCTGAGTATAGATCAAGAAAACTTTGTCATATTTGCGGATTCAAAAAGCAGACTCCAACATTTGGCTCGAGTACCCTCGAGTCTTCGAGGGATCCCGATAGCCATAATTATTTTAGACTCAATCTGTAAGATGCAGTCTATCAATAAAACCGTCACCATTCAATGGATTCCCTCACACATTGGAATCATGGGTAACGAGGAAGCAGACTTAGCAGCCCAACAAGCATCATATGAGGGTATTAATTACACATGCACACCGTTATACTCAGATTGGCTTGGTCATGTCAAAGATCTATGCAGACAAAGATGGCACGAATATTTTGATGAACGATCAAAGTTAAAGGGAATCTGGTATAAAACCATCCAGTCTGAACCGCTTCGTTACCCATGGTTTGATGGAGTGGACATAAATAGGAAATATGTAGTAGCTATGTTGAGGATGCGTTCCGGCCATATCCCATCGAATAAGTTTAAATATTTAATGGGTAAAAGTACCTCACCAAACTGCGAAGTGTGTGGGGTGATTGAGGATATTTACCACGTGCTGATGGAATGTGACCGGAACATATACGACAGACAATGTTCGCTCGTGGGTTTTGAAGTGGGGGCATGTAACAGCATCCTAGCGTCCCCTTTGTCGGAGGAGGCTAGGATGTTGTGTAGACTGTTGTTGGTTATTTACCAAAACGAATATGTAAGTAGGTAGGTCATAATTATAATAATTTCTGTTTATTATCCATTGTTTAGTTTTAAGTTGTTGAATGTTTTCTGTTACGGGGGTGACATTATCACTAAGTGATAAAACCCTTTCAAATGAATAAAGATTAAAAAAAAAAAAAAAAATATTTTCACCAATTGTGGAGTTCACTTTGTAGTGTATTTTTTTTTGAAGTCGGTTATTTTTTTAATAATAAAGTGTTTTTCTTGCTAAGCGGACGTGCATAGCCAAGCAGTGGGATGCTGTGGAGCGGCGTCTTTATTTTGATATCTCCTCAGATCACTAATTACGTGAGATATAGAAAAACACGAGTTTCCTGTGAAAAATAAAAATCATCGTTCACACAGCAATCATTCTGCTTATCCATTTGTAAAATTACTAGTCGTAATGATAGCTTGTGGTATGATATGATCGCTGTTGAAAAGCATGCTAATTTGTACATGTTGAGCTTAATTTAATGAGGATATAATACTATAGCTTAAACCAATTTGGAGTAATAAATGATGGTGAATTGGATCTAAACAAGGTAGCGTGTGATTTTATAAAATAGGTACATATATTATTTTTTATACGTACGTAAGTACCTTACTCATTAAAATTGATTTGAATATTAGGGTTATTTTTGCTATGTGCATTAAATGCAAGAATCATAGTTTTAAATTGTTAGTAAGTTAATTTTAAGACCACGCCATCGCATTATGAATAAACCTGTAATGATAGTTGTAATATAAGGAAGATTTAATAAATAACTAAATATTTCTATGGTCTGTGGGTGTAGATCTAAAATGAGAAAGAGTGCATGCAGGAGTGTCGGTTTGGTATGTTTTCAGTTCACAACTTCGCTTCAAAACCGAAAGTGGGAAAGTTGAGAAAAGCGATTATAATTAAGTAGTTATTATAACAAAAAATTTAAAAAAATAATCCCGCAGGTAGAGCCGTTGTGATAACTAGGTATTTGGTCATCTGTAGGTATTCTTGGGCACACCTAGGTCATCTTATACCACAAATAGGTATATTTTATCAAAAAAATTGAAGTTGCAAACGTGAGAGAAAATATAACAAAATCCTTCAGTAGAGCTGACAAAAAAACTTGCATAAACTTCGACTTTGCTCGTCTAAAAAACAAGGAATCTGCCACAGACAGACATAACGCCACTTAAAAGTAGGTACAATTATTTTATTTGTACCTATATTATTTAAGTACAATAAAAACGCAGTAAGTAGCCATATTACTCTTAACAGCTGGGTGCGTCCGACCATTTGCAATACTTTTATGATTAACATTCAGCTAGTTTTATTTTAGTGGTAATTAATTCTTGCGCTATTAAGAAGTTGTAAGTACATAGGTACATTAGGTACCTAAGTATATAAAATTATGTTTCACACATTTTGCCTTCTGTCTAATTATTCTAACATTATAAAGAGGTAAAACTTGTGAGTTTGTATGTAGGGAGTAATCTTCGGAACTACTGATCCGATACTGAAAATTCTTTCACTAATGCGAAGCTACATTATCCTTTTTTTTGGGTGGGAAATTATCAAATAACTTCTCCCGCTCTGGGTGGAGCGGTCCCGCTCGGGAGAGCGGGAGCGTCAGACTCTTACTGACTAAATCCCACCCGTGTTCCTTCAGTTGTCTGTATGTTGCCAGGGGCCACGGTAACCCTTTCGGACAAACCCGCAACCCCGGCAGGCCATGACGTCATGAGATCCCGCCGGAGCTCTGTCTGCTGTGCCGTGATTTCTCGCGGCAGCGGAGTGAGCGCCGGCGTTTCGCGTCCTCGCGCCACTCCGAATGGGCGCGAAGCTACATTATCCCTGAGTGTCATACGCGAGCAATGCTTGGACGACGCGCTAGTTTATAAATAAATATAGCTCCAGAGGTTTTTGTAGAGTTGTTGATGATGATTAACCAAGTTTGGTAAGAGCCTTCAAACGACTGTGAAAAACACAAAAATACCATTTTGTCCCATAATGTTTTTTGCTTTTCCTTTAATTTTTTTAATCCCATTTTTGATATATCGCAGCTATATGCTCATGTGCTGAGATAAGAGCATTTTTGGCCTCGTACAGGTCTATCTTTTTAGTTTTTATGATGTTGTTAGTTTTAATAATATATATAATAAGCTACGCTGAAACGGAACAAATCCTTGAGATAATAAAGTAACAAGGTATATTTGTTGCAACTTTTTATATTATTTATTATATTCTTTATATTTAGGTATATTCTTTTCTATTTACATGTAATGTTATATTTTGTATTTAATTTTCTATGCACATGTACATAATTTATTAAATTTTATATTTGTGAACACACACGCACACACACCCACACCCCCACACACACATACGCACATGCACACAAACAACTTTAACAAACATACACTCAGACACACTTCCAACCATTCGCAACTGTACCACGTTGACAATTCTTTACTATGTGTTACAATGGGGGATCTGGAGTTCTAAAATACAGGCCTAGGCTTAGTTTAGACTTCAGATCTCCCACAAATTATAAAATTTTGTCAAAATATCTGTCAAGATTTATATAAATGTAATTTGTGGAGATAAATAAACATAATTTTATATTTTATATATTTTATAATGTTCTTTTTATTGCTTGTATTCCCTGTGCGTGTCCCAAATAAAATATGTTTCTTTCTTACTTCTTCCAAAAATAGTCAACTATGGTACAGACGCCAGCACATCAGGCTACTACAATCTGTCAAATTTATTTAGTAGATTTTCAAGTTTATCGCTGAAGTGTAAAATTCAAAGTTGATTGGGAAAATTTGACAGTTTCGGGTAGCTTGATGTGCTGGCGTCTGTACTATACCTAATGATAGGTACGTTATGAAGATTATCAGGCAGACCCTCCATGTAAAATACTGGTATTCAGCTGCATCTGGTTAGACTGAAAGCTGACTTCAACATAGTTGGTAAAAGGCAGACAGTTGATGATGGTTTGGGTTAAGATAACTTGACACCGTCTTCTGCTTGACATGATTAATTTAATAATCCTGATTTTTGCCAGCATCCCCCTCAGTTACCTTTCAATTTACTTATTTATTTATTGGGTTTTTCCGTCAGGAATTTCTCGTGATTGCAAAATTAAAACAAAATACTTGTTGATAAAGTCATCGTCATCGCCTCGTTGGTCCACTGCGGCGTTCGTCCTGCTACCTAATTGCGCAACGTATTTTGATTACCATTCAAGTAGAATTTATTTCAATTTGAATCGAATTGCTCTTATTTTACGACTTTGGAATTGCAAAACTCCAATATTTTTTAAACAAACTGCGGTCTGTTTGATACTCCATTGAGTGAACGAAATGCGTCTAAAAAGGCTATTAATCGAATTGCGTAACCATTTTGACAGTTGTAACTTTGTTTCAAACTATAGAGTAATTTGTTTTGTCTGTCATATGAAACAGAAGGCACTGTAGTGGTCGCAATAGATTTTACTTAGCAATCTTTTTGGGATTAACTCATGAAATCTCCATAATTATTAAGAAAAAAATTAAGTAATAGTCTTCCTGATAAATTGTGAATGTGTTTTTATGTAAAACCTCAATGATAAATCAATTTTATTGGTATGTTAAATATCAAAGCAGCGAGGTCGATCTTTAATAATAATTGTGAAAGTTTTCTTGTGAGTTTAGTGCCTACAACCTAAACTAAAAACAAATATTATGATATTCCAGAAACGAGGTATTTTGGTGGCATTTTAACGAAAGACAAATTCGTACCTCATACCGTACCAAACTTGAGCCACAAGCTTAGCAACCCAGTCGAGCTTGTAATACATTGGAAAAGCAAAAACTTATAATTGAGGAAGAACAAAAAAAAGCAGTTTGAAACATTTTATATTAATGGATTATGTAAGGACATTGATGAACATACCACTATTGCCACATCATTGTCTGTTTAAGGTATGTACTTACTTATTATTTTCTTTCTAAGTGTTGAACATTGAATGTGTGTTAAGTACAGCAACAATGTTACACACATAGGGATGTATTTATAAACATTGCTTATAGTTAAGTGACGTTAAAACCTCAAAAATGTATGATTAAACAGTTGCTAATCATTACATAACTTTATGCAACGTTTATAAATAAACCCCATATTGTTTATTGGTGAATACGAAATGCACCATCAAACGTAAACTTACCATACATTTAAATACCATACATATATTTTCAGTTGCCTAACCTACTACTTATATGAATATTTACTTAGCAATTATAACAACAAAGTAAAGAAAGTAGGTAGGCAACTGAAAATATATCTAAGTACCTATCTTAAATGTTTTTCACTTCCTTTACCCAACTATGTTGGGGTCGGCTTTCAGTCTAACCGGATGCAGCTGAATACAAGTATTTTACATGGAGTGACTGCCTATCTAACCTCCACAACCCAATAACTAGGTAATACGATACCCCTTGGTAAGACTAATTGTCACTTTCGGGCTTCTGATGACCCATAACGACTGTCAAAGATCCACAAATGACATCTGGGACCAACGGTTTAACATGCTTTCTGAGGCATGAAGGAGTTTCGGTATGTAGAAATGGTCACCCATCCACGGACCAACCCCGGCAAGCGTAGCTTAACCTGATGGATTGCCCCGTGCGGCTGTTAGTACTTAGCCTATTAATATTATTAGTAGGTAAGAATATTTAAGTCAATTGTTGCTTATAATTGACCCAATTGTTGTTTATAGCAGAATATTGCTATTCTATAAAGTGACTGTGGATGGATGTAATGGATGGTGGAATATATTGAAGATTTACTATTCTTTTTTTTTCAGGTGTCACGCTCAACTACATTATTCAAGATTTTTTTAACTGTCTCTCATTCACTTACAACAAGCAGTACATACATAATCCATGATGATTTCCACAGGAAGACATTAGATTCCAAATTCCACTAATCCTTACAGTATGTTTGTTCCAATTCCTTTTTGCTCTATGGCCAAATATTTCATATTAATGTGAATAGATGGTAATGGTGCCGATTCTCTTGTCCATTGTTGAGTTAAGGTTGTAACAATTTAATAAAACAGTTTTATTTGTTTACCATAATTTATTTCTCTCTATTTCCTTTAAATCTAATGAATGACAGTTAATTTAGGTAAACACCTTTAAATAGTATCATTATAATTATAAAAATGTCTGTGTTTGTATAAAACAAATAGTATGCCATTCTTAATTATTTCATTTAAAGTTATTTTTATTTGTCCCTCTATAGTTCATAATTAAAACACTTTATTAAAGTTTACACTGTTATCAATTAACACAATAGTTTATATCACTGTCGTACAAGACTATAATTAAGTTTTCTAAAAAAATATTTCATGAAGGATCTTCAGTTTCTACTTTTGTACTTAAGAAGCTTGAAATCTGAAGTAGCAGAGCAGCAGTGCAGCACAGCAGGGGCAGTATCATTCATGCTGCCTTCATGTCTTCGTAGGTGAAATTCCCCAGGAACTCTACATTTTAAAACAAAGTCATATTATTTTCTGCTCAAATAAAGTACTCATGTGGCAAAGTAGGCATATCAACTAGGCCCATGGCTAGATGAAAGCCATCTGTCATCATCATCGTCATGCTGGTTGTATAATTTCTTCTTTATTTAGGGCTGACTTTTCAGTCTCCAGATATTTTATAATACTAAATTATAATGGTAATTGGATAAACATAAAATGTATATTATGATGTGTCTGTCAAAAGTACAGCCAAGGAAATATATTCATAATTGAGTTGCTATGCTTAATTCTTAATGATGTGTCAAAAAGCTTACCTTCAACGATTAATACATAAGATTCTTAATCCAATCCATGTTTGCCACCTTGCCACCAACTTCTTTGTTAGGAAGTCAACAATATTGATATTTGGTAGTGTTCCATTCTTGTGTTTTCAGCACGTCTGTGAAAATATTATGAATATGTTTTGTAGTTATCTGTTATTTGGTTAGGTAGTGGATATTATAGTTTATTTCAGCATCTACTTATATACAAAAATATCAATTAACAATTTTAGTTAGAATGTGAGACATAGTACTTAACTATTATTTTAACCACAATAAATAGTTAACCTCGCGTAAGATGCCTGTGTCTACGCAACAAAAGAATGATTGTCCGTATACGTAGACTCACCAATAATGTACCTACAGCTACAATAATCTAATGAGATACAAAGGTACTCTCACACACGTTATTCCTATTTATATTGGTTTACTTACTTGTAGTGATAATATCGACTTAGATACTTTTCGCTATGGAGCAAAACAGCCTAAGTCTTAGTCCATGTACTTAATTGTAGTCTGTGATCTTGGTGAAGCTAGTACAAAACGAAGGCGGTGTCTCGAACGAGAGAATTTTCCAAAGTTCTTCCGACTTCCACAAGCCACAAGAATAATGTTCCAAAACTGCTTATTACAGGCCCATGTTTCTGTACGTGAATAGTAAATATAATTTTGTATGTTGAAAAATATAAAACAACTATTAATTTAAAACAAAAACTTTACCGAAATCAACAAAAATAAAATGTAAACAGATACGTCGCCATGATTGATATCGTATTCTCCACAGACTTCAAAGAATATTCATTCCAGCCCAAATTATTGTCAAAGGTTTAACATGTGATGATCATATGCCTTTCCTTTTCTTTTCCCTACACTCTGATAAAGTTAGAGCAGCAAAGGTATACTTTAGACAGGCAGTAGTTTGCATTAAATCGTCAACGCATAACGCAATGAGGGCAGATCATTCAACTTTTACTCTCAGTGTTGCAATTTTTTTCCCCTAAGTCCACTATAGACTTGCGTCTAGATACATCGAAACGAATCAAAAATCCGATTTCAATCAGAAACGGAATCGTATCGATAATCCGAACTAGACAAACCGATTTCACAAAACCACGGAAGTGTGGTTTTGCCTAAGCAAGTTTTTGTTTATATTTGAATAGTTTTGATCGATGCACTTACAACCGAATAATATTACTAGAGATGATCGAAACTGCGAGCCGGAGCCTCTCCTGAAATCGGTTTTCTGTTACCGACATTCGGCCGCTGTTTTGGGAGTCCATTTGAAGATTTGAGTATGAAAATAAAACATAACTTATGTAATCATAGTATTTTTAGGGTTCCGTACCTCAAAAGGAAAAACGGAACCCTTACAGGATCACTTCGTTATCAGTCTGTCAAGACCCTTTTTCTCAGGAACGTACGGAGGTATCAAGTTGAAATTAATATCAAATACGTCTGTGGTCCCTTAGAGCTCTAAAAAATCAAGCTTCTAAGTCAACAATAAAAAATTACGGCTATTTAAGCGACATATTTTGGTACTCGCAAATAAATCAAAAACTACAGGGTACTTCCCGTTGACCTAGACTCATAAAATTTGGCACAAAGCCCGTCTCATTGCACAAGTAAAGGAAAATGACAGAAAATTGTAAATTTTCAGTTTTATCACATACAAAAAGAAAAAACCATTACAAACTTACATTTGCAGTTGGAGAATTGACCGTGACATATATCAATATAGGGGAGATGTTTTTCAACTACAAAGTTGTTTGTTTTTGGGATAAAATCTCCCAGGTTTAGTGGAAATCCCTCTAAGTTGACAACACTGCTTTTCTACGATTTTGTCATAGGCCACAGATAGCAAAGACGTGAAAAGAAAAACGTTTTATTACGTAGTTCAATTGTGGTAGTTTTTGGTAGAAAGTATTTTAAAAATTGGTTTTTCATTTTTCGGCAATCATTGTACATTTTTATTTATAAGCACTAGTAGATCATCAGTTGTAATTAAAACAAAATTACATTATAGCACAATAATTTGAATATTAACCATTCATAGATGCTGTAACTAAACATATAAATTTAACAATTATAGACAATTGTATTGAACATCCCTATACAATTTCAGTCGTATGGTAAAAAATGTACATCGCAATTCCAATTATGGCATGCGATTAAGATTGGACTTGCTTTCTATTCAGAATTGCAATCAAAAATAAAATATGTTACGCAATTAGGCTGCTGGTCCTAGATTTGATTCCCGGGTCGAGCAAAGTGTTATTAGGTTTTGTCATCTCGAATTTCTCAGTCAGCAGCTCGGAGTCTGGACTTGTCCCCGGTTGATGGCAATAGGCTTGCCGCTATTACATGGTATGTACTTAATTGGCGAAATGTGGGTGTACCTACCATAAATAATGCTATGTCATATTACACGCAATAGAGGAAAATACAATAAAGATAGGTGAGCACAGAGGTACTGCTACTTCATCTTTTTCATTCTTATTGACCAAAATAATCATTTAATTCTCATTTAGCTAGATGCACGTAAAATCTTCTTAACTATAACAAAATCTGCAAAATTCGATCTAATTTCGAATACCTTAGAGTAGGTACGTGATGATTTGTGAACGTGTTATCGCAGTTTGACTGAAACGTGACAAAATATTCAATAATACAGCCATCAAACAGTTGGATCACTAACTTCGTTTTAAATAACTTATCAACGTTATTTTATCACCTAAGTACTACTAAGTAACATAACATCAAGCCTGTATTTCTCGAGAAGGCAAGCAGAGGTGTTTCCATAAAATACAATTACATTTCGCCAGTTTTCTCCCTAAATTGTATGTTAATTTGCATTAATATTCTGAAAAAGTCACGCACACAATCAAAATGGAACTTTACCACCTTTATGATTGATTGGATCTTTTTCTTTCCAAATATAAGATGTGGATGTGGATGTGGTGTGTTCGTAATTGAAACATTTTCACTCGATTAATTTTTATTCGAAAATCATGTCTTTTTTAAAGATATTTGTATCAAAAACCAAGAGACTCGACTTATATGTCTAAAATAATTGTTGACGGTAAGAAAATATAGTTTATTATCCAAATACAAGATATTTTTACTCTAGATCAATGATTACTTTAGTTATAAAACGAAATAAGAATTGAGACTTACGACATTTAGTTCCGTGCTCGAACACGATCAAAGAACGCACGCGATGTTCAACTTTATTACTGATGAGTTAGCGTTTAGCACATAGTGGAGTGGTGCATGGGGGCGGAGTTTGCGTGGAAATTGCGTTTGGAGTGTCTGGTCTTAATTCCCACGTAATAGGTTGCGAAAGCATTGAATTAAAGGGACAATGGTGCCGATTCCCTTGTTCACAAACTAAACTAAATTTAAGTTCAGTGCATCTTTTTCTTTCTATTTCATTAAGAAAAGGACAGAGGATAAATTTTAGTTTAGTCCTGTCAAATTAATCAGCGCCTGTCACTCTCCATAGAAGTTTAGACGTGATTAAAAACTTGCCGACTAAAATTACGTCAATTTACGTCAAGCGCTGATTAATTTGACAGGACTAAACTAAAATTTATCTTCTTTCCTTTTCATAATGAAATAGAAAGAAAAAGATGCACTGAACTTAAATTTAGTTTAGTTTGTGAACAAGGGAATCGGCACCAATGTAGCCTGCGACATTCAAAGAACTATTAAAGATTCATTCAAATCGTCATATTTTCACGAAATCAGCAAATGAACAAATTTTAAATTAAAGTTGCTATTAGTGTCTGTCTGTGTGACCGCCTTGTTGTTCCAAACTGCGCAACGGATTTTGATACGGTTTTGACCATCATTTAGAGAATTTATTCCGAAAGGGTTATGTGTATAATATATTCTTATTAAACTTACATATGATATGGAAATCTCGATGTTTTGTCAAGTTGTAAAAACAGTGCGAAGCAGGTGCGGGTCGCTAGTAATTATTTTATGATAATTACTGCGTTATGAATTTTGATCAACATACAAAGTAAAACAGCGCCGTTATCAGCAAAAAAGGTAAGTATCTAATGTTGAATTTTTTCGTGGGCATCATTGAAAAACCGCATAATGTAATTGGCCCGACTCGGATATCGAACACATGCTCAGCACAAAGAAGTAGGAATAAAAAGAGTTAGAAAAAGGCGTTAAAAAATGACGTGCTATAAATACAAAACTTGAATGCGAAATCATGTTGTGACCTTTGCCGTAAAATGTGTAAGTAATTTTATAAATATCTGCATAGATAACTAAGTATTGGAATAGGAATTGAATTATAAACATGCGGGTTCAATTTGAGTCTGGTTTTTTGATTGTTTATCCTTGAATGCAATCTATCTAGTATGTAACCTGTTGTGCTATTCGTAAAAACCTCACCTTTAAGGTGGATACTAAGGTGAAGTGAGCTGTCATTCCACTCTGATGGATACTTTTGACAGGTCACTTCAAGCTCACTTCACATTAGTTTTCACGTTGAGATTTTTAGGGTTCCGTACCACAAAAGGAAAAAAAAACGTGTAGCACTCAGGGACTGCCGCGGTAAAGCTTTTTCATAGCATTTGTAACCTCCATACTTCCTATTTGTCAACGCTACACTTGGGATGATGACGTGACGTGATTGACGTGACATAAAACAAAAATTACATTCCCATGACAACATCACGTTGGTAGGCGGAGTGGGGGGTGTTAGTTTTATTTTCATTACGTTACGGAATTTCTTGATTCGGTCGGCGTGCTCAAAGCCCGCGATAAGAGCTATGCATGCAATAGCTTAAAAACGAAACCCTTACAGGGTCATTCGTGAATCTGGCTGGCTGGCTGGCTGTTCGTCTGCCACAGCCAATTTGCTCCGAATCTACTGGACCAATTTAGTTAAAATTTATTATAGTATACTATTTATGATATGGGGGCACTTTGTGGAGGCAAATAGGAAAATTTTAAAAATGTTTAGCAAACTATACCGTGCGACATTTCAAATGAAAGGGCTTGTTGTGAAGATCCCAAATATATATTTCTGTGAAGTGTGAGGTGAGGCATAAATTTTAAACCATCTAAATACAAATGAATGTGTTGAACAGGGTTTGGCTTTTAGCAGATACTTTTGAGACAGACTACACAATATACCTTTTACGTGTGCCTTACCGTATGAATTACCTCAATGGTAAACATGTAATCAGAGTGACATCTGCCCATCACGCGGCTTCATTTGACATCACGACAGGATGCGACAAAACACGAACACTTATTACACGAGACGTCTCGAAGGCCGTCACTGAAACAATACATTGTTATAAGATGTTTATACAATATTTGGAGGTAGCTTTTATGAATGTTTCAATGGTAGATTAGTCTTTAGTTTTCAGTTGTATAGATTTTGACAGTAAATTTTCAACTAAGTGAATTATACAGGGCAGCAGGGACATCGACGCGCAACCATGGATTCAGTACATGATTCTGAACCCCGTGCGTTGAAGTTTTTCGTCGGTTATTATTATTTATTTATTATTTATTTATTTATAAAAATATACACTATCATCACAGGCTTACCTAATACAATAGTGTAGCTAGAGTTACATTTAAGATTAGAGTTACAATTTTATTATATAATTATCAACAACAAAGAGTAATTTTACAAAATGTGGCCCGTGTGAATTCACTCAGAGTACAATTGAAGCAGTCAATCTGTTGTGACACCATATTGAGTGTATGCAAGGCGCGTGTCAGCGGCGCGTGCTGCAGCAGGTTGGTGCGAGCGGGCGGCACCCACAGCAGCGGCGGTCGCCTCCGTCGCCCCACGTGCCCATCCGGTACACACAACCCAACCGTGCGTAGAACGCCTGGGTTGTGTATTTTACCACGCATAATCTTAAATAAGTAAGTGGCGAGAGCTACTTCCCTTCTTACTTCCTTCCTTCTTCCTTGCCTATTATATATCTATCTACTCTGTATTGTTCCACTCACAGAACAGAAAAAATAGGTTCCACTGCAGGACAAAGGCTTTCCTCTCTTTCTTTTCCACATTTCTGTTTTCTGCTGATGCGGGCCAGCCCTTCCGATAGGAGTCAAGCTCGTCCCGTCATCTTTTTAGTCTTCTGACTTTGTAGTTATTGTAGCCCACACCTCATCTTACATGCAGCAGACTTAACAATCAATCAAAATATGTAATTTCACATAAACCTACATAAACACTTATGGAACGTCAGAAGCTAGGTGCACGGTTCCAATTGGTCGTTTCCTACGGAGAAGATATACATAATATCCCACTTAAGCTAATTTAAATATGTTCACATTTTGCCTTTAAGAATTTCAGGATCATTATTTCTTGCGGTACTCACTGCTTACATATTGGCAGTATATTTATTGTTAACAAATGCCTACTATAACATTAGAACTTCATCGTCTCCATGGTACAACTTAAAGTTTTCCACTTCAACGGTGGTGTTTTCATTGGCAACACAGTGTACAATATATATATACTTAGTACCTACCTATCAATCAATCTGTCTAGCCTTTTCCCAACTATGGGGTCGACTTCCAGTCTAACCAGATGCAGCTGAATACCGTATTTTACATGGAGCGACTGCCTATCTGACCTCCACAACCCAGTAACTGGGTAATACGACCCCTTGGTAAGACTGGTTGTCAGACTTTCGGGCTTCTGACTGTCGAAGATCCACGAATGACAGTCGGGACCAACGGCTTAACGTGCTTGCCGAGGCACAGAGGAGTCTCGGTATGTTAAGATGGTCACCCATCCATAGACTTACTTCGGCAAGCGTAGTTTAACCTGATTGATCGAACCATGCGGCTGTTATTACTTAGCCTCGAGCTCCGCCCTACCTATATGAGGAGTACCTACCTATATGAGGAGTACCTACCTATATGAGGAGTACCTACCTATATGAGGAGTACCTACCTATATGAGGAGTACCTACCTACCTATATGAGGAGTACCTACCTATATGAGGAGTACCTACCTATATGAGGAGTCCCTACCTACCTATATGAGGAGTACCTACCTATATGAGGAGTACCTACCTATATGAGGAGTACCTACCTATATGAGGAGTACCTACCTATATGAGGAGTACCTACCTATATGAGGAGTACCTACCTATATGAGGAGTACCTACCTATATGAGGAGTACCTACCTATATGAGGAGTATCTACCTATATTTTACCTATACTAATCGTAAAGAATGAAGGAACCTGTTCAAACTCACATCGTTACAGTATTGTGTGAGTAGACACCGGTAAACTCAATTACCATTCTCAATGAACACTAGGTCATGACGGCTCTGTATAACAATCAAAATCATTTTGAATCCCATTGGAATCACAATGACCTTGCAGCTGATAATTGAGCAGCAATTGCTGACAATATTTATATAACACGGAGTAATACTAAGTTGACAATGGAAGCAGCACCGGATCTGATCGGAATTGTTGTTTAGAAACCAGACAATGTGCACTCTTAGACATAACACGAAATTAACAATAGAACACCTGCCGGAAAATTATTCGGATGTTTTGATCAAAATGTTAACTGCTGTTAATGCTAACTATCATTGGCAGCTTGGTCCTTTCGACAACCACCTTTAATAGCAAGAGAAGACGAAAAAGATGATTAATTTTTTGTGTTGCAGTCGATGTTGCTAGAAAGTAAGACTACTAAGAGGACGGCTAATAGAGATGTTTAGAAGAAGACATTGCGTAGACCACAAATTAATTGGTATAGGAGCTGCAGGAGGATAGCTTGGTCCTTATAGCTAAGGGCATAAGAATGAATTATACAAGCCAATAGCTAGGGTATACTAGGTTATCAGAATAGGTGGCACACTGTGACATCTACTTTAATAAGTATCAGTAATTATAATTATACAAGAATGACACGAAATCCTCCTCAGAACTGAATAATACTTTAATAATACAGAATAATCCTTCTACAACTATGAATATATAGCGTTTGCCCGCAACTGCACCCTCGTGGATGTCTGCAATGATCACACGGGAACCTACTACCGGGATAAAAAGTATCCTATGTCCTAATCATGGTCTACCTGCGTGCCAAATTTCATCGAAAACCGTTTTGCCGTTAAAGCGTGGAAAGGTGACAGAGTTGTGTAGCATTTATAATATTATATAGTACTCGTAAGTAAGTAGGTATGGATATAGCTAGCAATTTCTTCCTGCTTTAAAACATCACCAATCAATCTTCCAAGTGCGGTGACTAACAGACTGATTCCACTGATTATAGCTGTCCAAGGTCCAACAGTGGGCGATGGCATCCAAGTTTATGATGAGATGGGGTATTCCCATAATCTAAGATAGCACTTAAGTACCTCGGTACAATTAAAACTTCACACCTAAACAACTCCGTATGATCGTTATCAAAGTTTTAAGCGAATCTTAATGAATACGGGTTTCTCCAAAACGATGTGTTTTGTTAAAACTGTTGAACATTTGTTTGTGATTGTCATTTGGTACATTGTATAATGTATGAACCAATGTGTTGACCGGAAGTGTCTCAATAACATTCAATTTCGTTGAAACACAATTGGGTGTAAAGATTTTTTGTGTTGAAATTGAAACTGAATTGTAATCTATGAATTGAATGAGTTATGTTGTTTGTTGTCTCATATTATGTTGTGTGTAATGTGTTTACTAAAGAGATGCCGCTGCTTAAAGCCTCCTTCCCACATATGCATTTTTATTGGTCGATAATGAATGGATTGTGTGATTTGTATGTGTAATCATCCTTAGTTACTTTGCTGAATGGCTTAAACCACTTTCACAGAGTCACCTACTCGGGGTTCTACTTCTCATTCAAAGATTTTCATCCACGTCCAGTCCACTTATTATGTATTTAATCTCAAAATGTCAAGGAATTGCATATTTTGAGATTATCATCTTTTTTTTGTAATCGTCTCAAATAAGTAATTTTCTCCATTCCCCATCTACAAACTGTATAAAAATCCATCAACAATGATAATGTCGTCAACATTTACTTCAACTATTGCTTGTATTGTTTCAGGAATGTCGCGTGGTACATATAGCGGTTCAACATGGCGGACGGGCAGCAACTACGCTTGCTGCTGTGGAAGGACTACCTCATACGAAAGAGAAAACTGGTCAGTTGTCTTACTTCACAATTTTTATTATATATGTATTCAAAATTCAAAAGTCATTTATTCAAACTAAGCTGAGAATCAGCACTTTTCGAACGTCAAAATTACATAAAGAGTCCCCCAAAACGCCCACCCTTCACCACTTCCTAGTGCTTTAGCTGGGAAGAAGAAGTGGCGCAACAAACTCCCCAGCAGTATAATTCCTCCCTCTCATTTAAGTTCGTTAAGGCCTCGCCTCTCATGCACGAGGTTGTAGGTTCAATCCGGGCAAGTACCAATGTGACTTTTTCAATTCTTATGTACTTTTTTTCGTTTATCTTGGACATAACTAACATCGGTGAAGGAAAACATCGTGAGGAAATCTGGACTTTTTGTTAACATAAGTCTGAGATCGCCAACCCGTCTTAGGCAAGCGTGGTGATCAATGCTCGTGCCTTTTCTGTATGAGAAGAGGGCTTTGCCCTGCAGTGGGACAATAATTGGCTGGTATTACTATGTATATCTTCTTCATTAAAGTTGCTAGAATAGCGACTTAGTTTTAAGGTGGATCCGCAGTTGTAGCCTGTGGAATTAAAATTTTCTTACGTTTTTTGCAATTTACAGGTCAGTGTCAGTTTGTATCTTGATCAAAATATGATTCGCGACTATAACAGATATGTATTTACAGAATTATAATCATTAGAATCATTAATACATCTCTCTAAGTTAGATTTACAAATCTAACAAGATCAACTGCAACTGCGGATCCACCTTAACGCGAGCCGTCCACCGTGAGCTAAAATAAGTTAGTTTGAAATTAAATGAAATTGTTTATTCTGTAAATAGGATATCGGAATTGCTTTTACACGTCATATAATTTTTTTTATTAAAATTATGCTAAATGAGTTCGGCGTTTCCTATCTGACTACTCTGAGAAGAAAGGCCGAAACTCAGAGGTCGCAGTCTGTTTTAAAGTCCAGACATAAACTTGGTCAGGCCATATGATGGACGCACATGTATGAAAAACTGGCGAACTAAACTAACTGCAAACTGACTTAGTTTAGCGGGCGGTGGACTGCTCACTTAATTGTCAATTCTTTAGCGCTCTCGGTAATAATAATGATTGCTGTCGATTGATAAATTCAATGGCAAAGACAAAGGATAAACATGGATGATTTGCCTTTCATTTGGAAACTGAGTGCAAATTATTGAACAATTTCTTAAAACCCCAAAGTGGTGGAGTTACAGAATCTGTCTTTAACTCTGTTGTTTTAAAACCACATTCTTTTGTTACAGATAACACTGACGGGCATAGTATGGGCGTCAGCTATAATGTTCAGTTTATACGTAGTAAGGATTAACATAGATAATGAAGACTATCCCACATGTAAGTATTAACATCTTCTAACATAATGGTTCGCGAATATTTACCAGAACGCAAGATGTTAGCGGAGACGACCGCACTCCTTTTTAGTATCACGCAAGTTTAAAAAAGTATAGTTAAACGACTGCCTCGGTAATCTGGTCGCAAGTGCTACTGCTAAGCGTGAGGTCCTGGGTTCGATTCCCAAGTCGAGAAAAGTGTTATTGAGGTTTTCTATCAGGAATGTCTCAGTAGCTCTGCAGCAGCCCGGAATCTGGATCTGTGCCCGGGTGATGGCAATAGGCTCAATACTCAATTCTTTATTGCATTCCATATATATTACATAGATGGTATAACACAGTAAAAGATCAATATGGACCCTGTCGGGCACAGCAAAATTAGGCGAGAGGAAGAGGGCTAAGTAGCAATTCAATATTATTATAAATTATTAGATGTTCCCCCCTATCATATATACATGGGACTTAAACATAATTGGCGAAATGTGGGTGTATTGTAGGTACATCTCTCTGCTAACCCTTCAGAGAAAACAGGAGTGATGTTGTTATTATGTTATGTAGTTATACAATAATCGCCTTTTCTTTATGTTTTCCTTGAAAAACAGACCTGAATAATAAATCACTGACTGTGAACACCACATGTGTTTATCACAACGCATCAGCAAACATCAGGTGTTCGCTAGTGCGCGAGGTGCATTCAATTAAATGATTTTAAGTTTCTTTGATCGTCCGATGATGACGAAACTTTACTTTCGATGGTTACTCTCTATTTAATAGCTTAGGTAATGTATGGAATATGTTATTCGCTGAAAAAGTAAAAAAATGTCATGAAGGGAAGGTTTTGAGTATAATGGGTATATTAGTAGGAGAATACCAAAGAAACGATGGATAAATTGTGTGGAAGATGACATGGCTAGAAAGGGTGGCTACTGAGGTGATAGCTGATAGAAATGTATGAGAGGAGACATGCTGCTGACCCCAAACAACCCTTATTTAAGGGTCCTTTTTAACCGACTTCAAAAAAAAGGAGGAAGTTCTCAATTCGTCGGGACATTTCATAAGGAACTTAGTTTGCTCACTTTACCATCTATGTACATTTATGAAATGGGAGTGTTTGTTCGTTGTAACCTGCATTTATTTGAAAAGCTGCGCTCTCGCCGTTATCAGAATACCATTCATGTTACCTCTCATAAAACCGCATTTTTCGGCGAAAGTGTGTTAGGTATGGCCCCAAAAATATATAATAGTATACCAGAAGCTATTAGAAAAGCAGAGTGTCTGGGATCCTTTAAGAAATATTTGTTTAAATTCCTTTTAGATAGATGTTACTACTCCATCACTGAGTTTACTACTGATAAACAGAGGTATGAAGATTCCGACTTGCTAATAATTAGACACTTATGATTTTATTTATTGACTAAGTGTGTATGTGTTTATTTGTCTAAAATTGTATGACCTGTTTACATAACTGACATATTGTTTTAAATTGATATTATTATTTCTTTAAATGTAATCTATTGACATGCCACCTTAATTGTAATTACTTATTTGTGTTAATTTTGTACGCCATAAATATTGGCAAAACATAGTGCGCATATTTTAGACTATACTATCTGTAACCATACCTATGTTTAACTAAATAAATTATTGATTGATTGATTGTTTTTTTTTTTTATGTAGGTATGTTCCCCGATTACTCGAAGACGGCTGGACCGATTTGAAAAATTCTTTTTGTTGTTTGAAAAGGTATACTTTCAAGTTGGTCCCATTGTCATTTGGTCACGATCTGATGATGGGATCTTGGAAAAATCGAGGGAACTCTTCAAATATGAAAGGCACATCTATAGCGATTTGGGTATTTTTGATGAGCAGTTGACATAAGGCTATTGTAACTTAAATTACAAACCAACCCACCAAAAAGTGAAAAAAAAAACTTTTTTACTAAAATGCTGATCCAAAGACACCGACTTCTTTCTAAAATTAAAGTTATTTTTCACTTTGTAGTTTGGTGTGTATTATTTGTAAAAAAGTTTATTTTATTTTATGTAGTGTAAAATAAAGTGTTTAATAAATAAATTATTGCCATCCACATTAAGAGTATACTACCTCAAATTGCTTAGCATGATCCTCCGTTATATAGAAAATACTGCAGCATTAATTTTGAAATAAATATATGGTAAAGTTTAGGTTTAATGTTAAAAGTACTGTGTTTGACGAATACACGGTTACGTCCAAACGGAACAATAAACAGCTGGTATTAAAAAAATACTTCAAATTAGATCATGAAACTTTGCATAATAACTGAACTAACTATAAAGCAGATTATATTCTTTCTTTTATTTAAATTACCATTATTTTCACCGTAAAAAGCAATTACCAAACTATTGGCGCCTTGGAGCCTTCTCCCCGCCGCTCAGTCTCGTTCTCACACAGTCCGCGAGCAGTATCGTGCTGTCTCGCACAATACTGCTCGCGGACTAAGCCCACGTTCGCACAGACGTAATAAAATCGCGGGGACTTTTTTTCGTGCACTTGATTTTTAACGCTCTGTTTAGCGCCGAGAATTGAAAATCCAACAGTGTGTTTTTTCAACGCGCTGGATGAGAGTGGATCCCAGCGCGTTGGATTCTCAACGAGAGTTGAATATACAGTGCGCGATAAAATCCGCCGCGATTTTATTACGTGCGTGCGAACGTCGGCTAAGGAGTGAATTTGAACTGAGGTATTATGGACTCTTAATATCAAAAGTTATAACACGACATTTTCTTTATTCGGACTGGATTACCTACATTCTGTTATTTGTTTAGGTGGGTTCCCCGCGCGGGCGCTACCCAGCGCTGGTATGATGACGTTTCTGCAGTCTTTCATTTGCAGTATCAACAACGAGTGTTCACCTTTAAATAAATTTGACGAACTACCCACTTATGAGAATTCCAAGTAAGTTTACCAGCTTTTCTTTTTATAAAACTTACTCAAGCCCATTCTTGATCTCGATCTCGCCTGGCAAAAACGATGAATGAAGTTTACGATAGCACAAACGTATCCAGAAGATTAAATACATTTCTAAAATAAGTAAAAGATGCTTATTAATATGAAAATCATTCCAGATTAACCCATCTGCAGAGAAAGCTAGCACCTCTCTTCAATGATTCAGTGCTGGATGTAGCAACTTCCTTGCCAGATGCTATCAAACTATTGGCTACACTAGCAGACGTGGTCGACGAGCCCGCATTTATCGAAATTAGTAGTAAGTACCAGATTATAACGTCAAATAATACAATAATGAAACTCAACCCATCAATTTAGTTCATGACCATTTCGAACATATTATTTTTGAATTTGATTATTTTGTATTTTATCATCTGCTGACTCTAGAGACATACTGGTGATCACATTACGATTTTTAGGGTTCCGTACTCGAAGGGTGGCAAACAGAACCCTATTACTAAGCCTTCGCTGTCCGTCCGTTCATTCGTCCGTCTGTCTGTCAGCAAGCTGTATCTCATGAGCCGTAATAGGTAGACAGTTGAAATGTTCACAGATTGTGTATTTCTATTGCCCCTTTAAAAAATAAAGTTAAAAATGTATGGGGTAAATAATTTATACTACTTTAGTATATAAAATCATGTTTTTTGTTTGGTCCTCAAACAAAAAACATGATTTTATATACTAAAGTATTTAAAAAAGATATGTAGTGTTAAATTTTGTACGGTGCTACGGATCCCTTCGTGTTTTACGACCCGAATTGTCGGCCGGTTTTTTCTAGCCTTTGTTATTACAACCCAAAGAGAAACTTAAACTGCTATGTATAAACATAACAGTTTGGTTGTGTTTATGCTTTACGTACCAACTCATTCGGAAGCAAAGTAAATAGGTTTTGAATTAAGACGCAGATATATGCCAGTGACCTTGAGTGGTTAGCTTGCATGTTCTGTACTGAGCTCACGCAACGCGTCGTACGTCCAGCCAGTAATAGGACTCGCCCATCAAGGAGCGCTGTCCCAAATTAGACGCATTATTAATTTATTATACATTAAACAAAAGATATTTTAATAAAACACGTTTACTAAAATATCAATAATTAAATTATCTTTAAAATGGTGAAGGATTCAGAAAAATACGCTTGATACATTTTGCGTGATTCTCAGTTTTTTATCCGCGTTAACTTTACAAATTAATTTCACTATGTAATATAAACATAATCTGAAATATTCCTATATTAAGTTATTAAGAAAATGCTCTAATTTAACATATTTTTTTTTTCAAATTATTTACACTACTCGTTTAGACGTGATCTTCAGTAAAAATTCATTAAGAGTCGGTTATCGTCGCCTTAATCAAGTAATTAATGCCACTAGCTCTTTTACAGAAAATGGTATAAAAGTTAAAGATCTATTCGTCAAGCCACGAAGAATAAAACGTTACGTTTCGGAGAAGCTGCAGTTAAGCGATGATGTCGCACAGAGCGTGATGGATGCTGAGCTCAGTTTCCAAGGTGTAAGTTTGTGTTCAGCTGAAAATAACTCTATTAATTATAATAATAACAACAGTATACTGGATGTTCGGTAGAAGGACTGACATTATAGAAAGCGTCATATACTAGCTTTCAACCGTAAAACCTGTGTCTTAGGTGTCACGGTAGGTAATTTAGATAATAATTTGTTATTTTTTAAGCACCCGCAATATCGTCACACCTTTTTTATACCTAGTTGTAATAATACGCAATAATTTTTGATGTTATCGGTTACACTTATGTGCGATTGGATTTAGAAAATGACTTTTGTACTTCTTAAGTTTTAAAATTGTGTTAAAGTACTAAAAATTTCAACTTTCTAAATTAATTTTAAAAATGAAAAATAATATAATTTTCCACTAGCAAATGACACACCTAATTCTTTTAAAACGAAATCGGTTCTTCTACCAAATAACCTGTATGATGACTGATGAGTAATATTTAACACAAGTGTGGCTTCAGAGAATGAACTAATGCTAGAATTAGAAAATTAAATAAACTCTACTAACGATCAATAAATAATTAATGTAAATTGTAATGTTACTAAAGAAGTTTTAATAAGAATTTAATTAATTGAGTTCCTGTGATGGGTAGAAGACAATAGCGTGAACAGAAATTATTATGAAAATAAAAACGTAATTTTATTGCAAATAT
Source organism: Agrochola lychnidis (assembly GCA_963680765.1). Lineage (NCBI taxonomy): Eukaryota > Metazoa > Arthropoda > Insecta > Lepidoptera > Noctuidae > Agrochola > Agrochola lychnidis. Next base: position 26,250,821 of record OY796855.1, on the reverse strand, counting down.
CTTCATAATATATCGTTTCATTTACAGTTATTGAAGGGTAACGTGAACAGATGCAGCATAACCTCTTTAAATGAAACCATAATAATGGAAAACCATGAACACATGAAAATTTTAGTGGAGAAACTGTGTTTGATGTCAATGGAGGACTTACAAAAGATATTTATTGATGTACTGTTCCAAGTAGATTATAGCAAATATGTGACGATGGTGAGTTATAAACAGATACGGGACTTTATATATCAGCTGACTTATAAAACTTGATTAGCTAACCATATCGTAAAGTCAGCCTTAAAGACCTAATATCATGATTTTGTTTCAGTTAGGCGATATGTACTTCAAAATGTCAGGAGACAATAGAATAAATACTCTAGGTGATATGTTGACGGCTGTTTTGCGTATGATGAGGCTTCAGAACTTCCTGCCTCCGGAGCTGGTCTCCATCTTCCAAGGTCAAGAGGCGGATTTCAGTTACATACAGCTAAGTTTGTAAGTGTCCAATTAATTGGAATTATAGTTCTGCTTTGTAAAACCATCAATTAATGACTTTTGTAATGCACGTGTTTGTTTCAGAATACCAAAACTAATGGATCTATTTAAACCAACATTTGGCGATACTCAATCCTATGAAATAATAAAAGATTTTACTGACGCCATTGTGATTGGACTCCAATATATGGACAAAGTATTTACCAAACAACGCCATGACCAAATAGAAGCTGCTGCAGATAGTAAACAAGAAACTGGTTTACAAGCTGTATCTAATATATTCCATAATGCTGCTAACGTGTTTGAAGAAGCTATGGATAAAGATTCGTCGCTGGATGCGTTCAGTATGTAAGTAGACGATTTTAAATAGCTCTTAATTGAACACGTCTGAAATATAAACAGATCCTAATTATTTCTATTCATATTTCAGCTTATCCCAAGTAATGAACTTCATCAACAAGTTCCTTCCAAAAAATACAAAACACGATGTATTGTTCTACTCCACACTTCTGGCTAAGCTAATGGAGAGTGCTAATAAAGTGATCGACATAAACATGCACATTGAACAGTTGACCTACAATGTTACCCTGCGGAACCCCGGCGCTATTAAAGTACTTAAAGGAATACCACCGAATATTGTTGGCAAGGCTTTTGAAGCTTTAGCTGATGCTGAAAGGACGCAGGTACGTTTTGCTAAAATACGATTAAATTGTTAACAGAAACTGGCATTTTTATATACTGAGTTTATTAAACGCTTAACATAAATCCAGACTGAAGACTGCCTCGTTGGTCTAGTGTTCTAAGCGCTACTGCTGAGCATGAGGTCCTGGATTCGATTCCCAGGTCGTGCAAAGGTGTAATTGGGTTTGCCATCAGGAATTTCGCAGTAGCAGCCCGGAGTCTGTATTTGTTGATGATGGCAATAGGTTCGCCCATGAGTCTTGAACATAACTTTGTTGGTGTTCCTACTATAGGTACACTTCTGCCTCACTCTTTGGAGAAAATAAGCGTGATGTTATGTTACATTTTTTGGGTATTTACTATAAGCCTTTTATGTCTTACAGATACTAACTTCAAAGATCAACTTCCCTGGGCAAATGTTCTGCGATGTCTATAAACTTCAAACGTTCTTCGTGATATCTCAGACGGATGCAGAATCTCTTAAGAAGCAGCTGTGCACCGATGCGTGGAAGAACTATGTGACTGACTTGATTGAATCTTTTGGAGTATCTGAAGTTAAGAACAATGTAAGTTGAAGTTATGCTCTATATTTTAAAATAAATTGTATTCAACTATTTTGTTAATTCTTAGTTTCTTTATTTTTAACTTTCCAAAATATTCCATTCCATCAGTACATTCCATGAGCAGCTAATACATAATTTCAACTAAATGAAAAGTTGAACACCTAAAAGCTGTCAATCTGCTGAAGTAAGACTTGTTGGAACATTCATGATAAAGAACACAACAACGGAATCGTGTCACTACACTGTCACTATATAAAATTCACAATGAATTTTCTAGATCAACAACATGGCATCACTCCTCATCCAAGAAACCCTGGGCAAAGACACGAGTGACCAGCTGTACACCATTGATCAGGACTTCAAAGTCCTCAAGAACTTCAGCCAAGCCCTCGTGAGGATAGACAAGGAGAAGAGACCAGAAGTGGCCTGGGGGAGTCTATTCCAGGTGAATGAGGAGTCAGAGCTCATGAAAGTGGCAAGAGCTAAGGGATATCTGGGGAAACAGATGCTGTAAGTAGACTCAATTAGAAATTCCTCATTCTTTCTTTTTCTTCTGTTTCGTGTGGTTAGTGACTAATCTGATGTCAGAGTTTTTATGCCGCCCATGGGCCTCTGACCTGGCTTCATATGCCTTCGAGAAATATCTCTCAGGCATGCTTCCTCACGATGTTTTCCTTCACCGTTTTTGAAGCAAGTGATTGCACATGAATCCGAAAAGTCAGAGGTGAGTGCCTTGGATTCGAACTCAAGACCTATGACTTGATAGTCCAACGATCACACTACTAGGCTATCACTGCTCAATTAAATCAATTCCTCATTTTAGGTAATTACGGTACTCGGCCATAAATGTGGCACTTTGCGTTTTAGAAAAAGTACGGTTTTGTAGGTCGTTTCTGTCATTAATACCAGTGGCTCTTTCTAATGCTTGATGTTTCTATTTATTCCCGGATAATGTTCATTATGACATAATGCAATACTATTTGTGTTACAATACAAGAAAAACCTTTGCAATAAGATCTTGACGTGAAGGCTGTTTTGTATGGGCATGTATCTAATCATTTCCATTTTACGCTCCTAAAACTATTATTGAACTCTAATATAATGAAGCGCCTCTTTTTGTGAATCTCAAATAATTTCTGTTTCGGAGTCCTAAAAATAACTAAGACCAACTTGTATGAAGCGCTCGCCGATCGCTGTCGTTAAAAAGAGTGCACGAACATAAGCGATTTTTTTTAAAATGTTTATTAATTTTAAAAAGTGTCCATCAATAGAAGCACTATCATTTTTATAGAGGATCAGTTAAATATTTCCCATATTTACATATGCTATTATATTTTTTTCAGAATAGTACTCCACGGAGCCATAGCCAAAGAAATCGTCCAACAGAATCCGATCCTTGACTTCAAGATCTCCCCGTACTTGAATGACGTCATCATCCTAGTGTCGGCTATCAACGAACAGCTGGAAGAAACCACGCAGGCTCAGGCGAAGGCGTTCAAGGATGTGTATGTTGATGTGGTCGAGACTCTGTTGATGACAGCCCTGAATGAGCAAAAGGTACGTTAAGACTGAAATGTGACCAAAGAAAAGAATGAAAAGAAGAAGAATGAAGATTATGATGATTGATTTTGCAATAGACATAGTATATCTTAGCAAATTACTGAAAACAAAATGGCAAGAGTATTTATTATTATAAGTTAACATGATAATTTTGTTAAATTTTCCTGTTCAGGTGCAATTGTAGAAGCTATTATAATATCGGTGCGAGAAAGAGATAGAGTTTTAAAAGACGAAAAGCGCCATCTCTTTTTCACATCATTTAATTTCACAAAAGGACCATGATGGCTTAACACTTGCCCTAATAGCTCCTAATTGTTCGCTAATAGAGTCTACTTACATACAGCATTATGAAGAAATTTTTACCATGTTTTAATCTAAGATGACAAAAATAATACTTTTATTTTTCCATGACAGACTTACAAAGCCTTATCTACTTACGCTGAGGACATTCTGTGCAACGGTGTAGAAACAGCGAGTGAATACTTGGAACTACCAACAGAGAAAAGCAGAAAGATCAAGCTAGTAGAAGCTCTATGTGATGCCACCATTGCCATCGAGAATGGGTTGACAGCTGAGTCTGCTGTTTCGAAAGCTGTGAGTGCAGTATCATGATAATTTAAAGTTGATAATACCAATAAAGATAATTATGTAAATTATTGTTAAGTGTTATATGTATACAACTTAATACGTCGTTAGGCTCGGTATGTCCGTCGTATCGTGTTTAAGCTTTATCCTTTGTTGAGATGTTAACGCGTCAAGAAGTAACAAACAAACTGTATTACTGATTAGTATTTATGAATTTAATTATAATCTACTCGCTTAGTAATGAAGTCACATATACGAGACTTTTAACTAGATAAAGAACGCTCAGCTTTAGTTTGTCACTAAACGTATCTCTTTTCTTTCATAATATGCAGCTTAAATACTCACAAATCTTTCTCAGATTGCAACCATAAAGAATTCTTCACACCCAGTGATAACCCTAAACTGGAACCATCTCATCAACAATCTGAAGTCCTTGTACGTGAAGCTGGACAGAGATTACACGTACCTCTTCCAGTTCAACAGCTATAACATGGATGAGGCCATCAAGAAGCGGATAGACTCCTTCTTCAGCGAGGCAAAGGAGTTCTGGTTCGGACTCCAGAATATGGAAAGGAGTCTGAGGTTGAGGTATGTATGGAAGTTGCAGGATATTATGGTAATAGAAAGGCTTTTAAATGTTCAAAGGATATTTAACTTAAAGACACTCGTAATAGAACTTAACAACATAGTTTGGCAGAAGGCTAGGCAGATTGATTGAAAGCAGTAGTGAGGTTGACTTTCATTGTCCCTATTATTTTACTTTTCCATCGAAATGTGGATGTTCCCTTCGAATGGTACAATATTTTTTTACTTAATATTATTGATGGCTAATGGATCTAAAGCGGGTTTTCCAAAGCTACTAACGATATGTCCGACAACATCAAACAGGTCAAAATGCAGTCATCTGTCAGATTAGACTCAGGTCTTCGTTACCTTTGCAACTAAGCCTTAATGATCAGATCATTGATGATAATGGTTATAATGCGACAAAAATTACAAATAGCTTTACCTACAGGGATATCCCGTAAGTGATACTAAACCGTGAAGCTCAGGGCATTGTAAAAAAAGTTGAGAAACTGTTCTCAAACTTTCTTCACCACGTATACTGCCGTAAACTTTAAATTAGCAGTATTTGAATGTAACTATTTGTCACTTTCTTTCTCAATTATGATATTGAATCCTCTCAAACTCAAACCATTTATTTCAATTAAACTGTTTACAGGCACTTTTGAATTATCACAATAATTTAATCTCTTCTCTCTTCCATTTCAGCGTAAAACTATTTTTCCGTTTTCTGGATATCTTGGACCATGGTCTTTTCGACGTGAGTGGCGAATTCTGGCTGAGGATGAAGTACGCGATCACGACAACTGTTGGACCCGTCAGCGTTTTCGATGAAACTGTCAAATTAGTTGCAGGTAACACTTTATTTTCTGTGATTTAAGTATCAAATATGGCTCAAATATGGCGAGGGGGGTAATGGCTGATCTTTGCGTTATGCTTGTGAACGGATGCTGCTTGTGGTGACTGGTCGTCTTGCTGATCATGGTTTTGTTATTGTAACTAGTAATTAACTATTTATTTATTTTTACCTCGATGGTCCTAGTTTATCATTTCTAACTTCCAATTACAGCTTTAAATAGCGTTATGTAAGCGGGCACGCACTTTATGACTGGAGGCTTTTATTTAGATATTTAGTTCTGTTAACGTTTAGTTTTTATTGTTTATTTCTGCTTGAGTATAGTTCTCGATGTTTTTGGTTGGTATATTGGCGTGTGCTAGCTGACATATGGCCAAAAATTTATCATTTAAATTATGTTTTGTGTTGCGTAATGTAAATTATTTTGCATACTATTGTATAGAATCATTTTTTTTTTTCTAACTTGAACAGATAGCTGTGCTGCTGGGAAGTTTTTTGCGCCACTTCTTCTTCCCAGTGAAAGGCACTAAGAAGGGTGGTGAAGGGTGGGCGTTTTGGGGGACTGTCTTATGTAATTTTGATGTTCGAAAAGTGCTGATTCTCAGCCTAGTTTGAATAAATGAAATTTTGAATCTAGGTAACAGACAAGCTTCCTTTAGTGGGGTAGTTTAAGAAGATGAATACCTACAACCTCCTTGATCTAGTTTGTGGTTAGATTCCTAGTTCGGGCAAAGTGTTGTTTAGTTTTCCTGACAGGAAATAAACCGTTATAGTGTGCCCGGTCAATTCTAATAGGCTCGTCCCCTTTTATATTTCGTGGGACCTTATATTCCAGCATCTTCTTTATTATATTCTAATGGTACTTTACTGTGATCACTCAAATGTCTTTGACAAGATAAATCATTGAGGTAAAATTATTCTGTCACGTCTATTATGTAATCATTTATAGAAAAATCCATGTCTAGTCCTACGGTAGATACTAAGGCTTTGATGGAGAAGTCATTAATTTATATCGACAATCTAATGAACCATCTTACAATTCTAGCATTACTGACGAACGGCACCTACTCTAGTAATCTCCCTCCGACTACCGTGAAAGCACTCAGCAGCATCATCCCGAATATCCCACAGCTCACGGTGGATGCTGTGGACATCATCATGCGTGATGATACGGATGTAAGTATCTGCAGCAAGATATTCCATTCGGCATTGAAGTAACAGAAATAAATTTGTTGACTCTGTGCAATATTTAGCAAGAAAGAAACTTCTTGTTGTATTACATCTTTGTAAAATGAACTATTGGGAATGTAAAGTGACTCATTTCGTACTAATAACCCAGCCTTAGATCATATTTCTGAATAGTGTTAAACACTGTTTCGCCCGTTTTATTTAAAACCAAAAAATATTGCGTTTTTAAAGATATAATAATGGTTTCTGAAAAACTACTCAAATCACAGATAACGAAATCTAGTGTGAATCTTATATTTTTAAGATTATCTGAGGGTCTAGTCAAGTGACCTATTAGAGATAACTATTGTAGAAAAGTCCAATATGTCTGATCAACTCTAGATGCCAAATTGAATGTTGGCCCTAACTCATTACGTCCACTTAAAATTTCCAGGTGGAACCAATAATCTCTCTCATAAACTCTGAGTTCCCATGGCCATGTTCCACCAGCAGTATGTCAGAACTGCTGGAGATGAACCCTAAATCCAAGGACGCTGTGAGAGGAATAGAAACCATACTGTGCATGAACACGGAGTTCCTGGACGAATGGGTCGAGTATCTTGCAGCTAAGAATAATTCTGTCAAAGTAAGTTAGATTTAGGTATTACGTATTTTGATGTATTTTGAACAAGTACCAATTTATCAATCTTAAATATAAATATTATACAATCTAACACAAAAATATTTACATTATGTACAAGTATAAGAAGGAAAAAAAAAAGGAAGAGCTCATTGGGCATCAAAAAATTCCTCCGCATCGCTGACAGTAGGAAAAGTACGAAAAAAACTGGCAGCGTTGCCTCGTTGGATGGCAATGCTGATTCTTTGGCCAAAAAATAGGCCAGCCCTCTGATGCCGAGAAGAGTCGACTTCCCGGAAACTCGATGAGCACTTGAACCTCACGGCCCTAGTGCTTCAACCCCAAACGGCTCAAACTCCATTGATAAAAAGATTTGGCAGTCTTTTTATGATGTCTACTAAAATAAGGGTTTATTTTACTTTCCAGATCCCCCCAACATGGAACACTACAGACTACTCGCCCCACCTTTTCCTCAAATTCTCTTCCATGTTCGAATCCTTGGTGGAAGACATCTTGATCACCAAGGATGCCATACAGTACGTGTCCAGTGACACTGCTGATGGACACCTCGGCCTGAAGGAGGCCTGGCACTATGCTGTAGAGGCACTCAATACTACGGAGAGAGACGTTGTGCTAAGGTTTGTAAGAAAAACATAACTTAGAATAGTACATGTTCTTAGATTCATCCATAGGTAATACGGGCTGGTATCCGCAACTCCACGTCAAAGCGCGTATTTTGCGTACGGTAGATACATCCATGCTCAGTAGTCGTTACCCGAGGCTTTATCACGACGGACTCAAAATTATTTTAAGTATAAGCGCTCATCACATTAATACATTAGTATAAATAAGTGCGAAAGCAATTCAAATTTAATCATCTGACGAACATTCAAATTTCTGTGTCACAGGAAGCTCTTCACCAAAGTCGACATAGTCTTCAATGCGATGAACGACTCCTCGATCCCTAGCGACGTGCCGATGAGCAGCCTCTGGGAGAGGTACTCCAAGTGCATCGTCAGCAACACGAATGATAACTGCAGTCTCCTCGGCAGGAAGGCCTGGAAGAACTTCTTCGGATCCCTTTCGATCATACTCGAGAATATGGCGACTGATTTGTTGACTTACTTTACGGAAGTTAATGGTAATGATTCACTGTTTTTCTGCCATTATTTTCTTCTACTCATTGTTATAAAAAAATACTCTTTGCTTCCTGATCGGCACTGATTTCATTTACTTGACTTGGATTCTTTATTTCTTTTAATTTAACCCTAAATTAAATATTCCTTATTTTCATACAAGTTACACAACATCAACGTCCTGTTGCCCATCCCAATTTACTTGGGTTCGCCTCGCAATGTGTTTTGGTCTCCCACAGTACGCATATTTCTTTCAGTCATCATCCCAGTACCTAAACTATTCAATATACTATAAGTAAAAGAAAATGTAGAATCAGAAAGTTAAATTTTAGATCTCTTAATAATAATTATCTCTCATAACTCGTAATATATCGAAACATAAACAAATCAAGTATCGTGACTTGGCTCGCGTCATTGTCAACATTTGGGATGTGGACTCAGCAATCATTGTGCCGATAGTATCTGAGAATGACTTAATTGCCAGAGCCTCAACACCTAAGGAGCCTCTCGTTGGGCAGCTGGATTAAGGGCTTGATTCAGAAAACGGTACTTCTGGATACGGTTCGCATGTTTAGGAGGTTCCTCTCTCTAGAGCCCTGACCACCGGTAGTATGGACCCTGTTCCCGATACCGGTGGGCTACTATTTTAATAATATATATGTATTTAATGGAATAAAGGAAATAATAACTACCTCTTATATTGTTTGCTTGTTTACAGAACCAAACGCGAATATACTACAAGTATTCGGCTTTACTCGAAGCACGGGTCTGTACATCCTGTACGACAAGATGCCAGAGTTCTTGGGAGTGCTACTCAATTCCTACTGGGACTTCGGGTTTATGAGCCAGGTAACTTAGTAGCTCCGAGCTCGTAATCTTTACTAACTCTTTTCGATTCCTTTTTGATAATAAACGCAAGGAACATCTTGGCTTACATGACGATTTTCCATATAAAACCGGCCGAATGTGTGTCGGATGACGCACAGTGAAGAGATGATGTGTTTTATCGACAGCAATAATAAGTTTGTATTTCATGGTATTTCTCGGAAAAACTATGAAGCACAAAGTTATTTCTGTATGTTTTTTTTTTTTAATAAGTTACAATAACACACAAACTGACTTAAAATGTCATATTTTTTTAAATTTAGTACGGGATCCAACCATACCCCATTATACTTATCTATATGCACTTTTTTTTCATCCTGCGGTTACATGTATAAATCACTACACCAGTTTCACGGTCCAAAAAATACTCCTTTTTAGGGTTCCGTACCTCAAAAGGTAAAAAATGGAACCCTTAATGGATCACTCTCTTGTCCGTCTGTCTGTTCGTGTGTCACCACCGATTTTCTCAGGAACGGGTGGACCTAGCCAGTTGAAATTTATAGCAGATATTGAAGTATATAGTCCCTAATAGGTGTATAGGTCCTGAGTCAACACGATAAAAAGATATGGGCAAATTTATATTTTTGCGAAAAATTGTAAGTAGGTACCAAAATTTACCTTAATTTTCAACTTTTTTTTATTTTTCGGAATTATCCCTCTACTTGTGCTGTAAGACCTTACTTTTAACCAAAATTGACAATTCTAGGTCAATCGGAAGTATAGGTATTCGGTCGAAAACCTATATGATAGTTCCCGTTGACCTAGAATCACGAAATTTGGCAAAAAGTAAGTTCTTACAGCACAAACAAAGGGAAAATTCCGAAAAATAAATAAAGTTGAAAATGAAGGTTTTTCAATTTTCAATTTTCATTGTTGTACTGCTAATAATCTCCGAGTAAAATGGCTGCGTCATATCCGGACGGACGGGCAGACGAACAGATTATAAAAATAATGTTTTTAGGGTTCCGTTGTTGCCATTCGGATACGGAACCCTAAAAACGCTCTGCTATCCTTGCTTTTAATAAAAAGTGGGCTTCGAGATAGCCCTACTTGGAACATCATCTCATACTCAAACTGATCTCCTACTGCCTCCAGGTCCGTCGCGCAACTTTATCTCAGTTCTGGGACTGTGGGGCCGTGCTAAACTCCATGGTGATTCCTCCGGGCAGCATCATAGACGCCACCTTCATGAAGAAGGTCCAGCCCTTCGTGTGTCCCTCTCTGCTGCACTGGCTCTCCTTGCCCAGGGGAGAAAACACGCTGCTTGATGTGTTCTCTAAACCTGTGAGTATGAAACTAATATCTTTGAAAGATTGTTCGCCTGGGAATCATAAATAATAAGCGCTTAAACACACACACACCCACACATGCTCACACATAAATAAAAATAAAAGATTATTATAAACCTAATTATATTTAATTTTTATTAAACTTAAATGAGCATAACTTAATTTGTACCAAAACTATTTTTGTATCAATATATTATTACTATAACATCAAATCATTATGTCACGGTTTAGCTTGTTAATTAGGCTGCCTATCCACTGGAGCGGAACAAGGTAGCGGAGCAGAGAAATGTGCCAATAGTATCTAAACTCCACTTCAGAGCTCCGCTCCTATTGGTTAATATCTCTAGCTCTAGTGGACAGGCAGCCTTAAGGTTGTAGGAGGAGACCGGGGTGTCTGTCACACAGTTAATACTAGCATAGAAATCGTCGTTAACTCTATCTTTAAAATACTCATAAGTCTATGCATTGTTTCTATTTCATCTATTTATTGTACGCAGTATATTGCAAAATTTCGCAGATATTTTAATCGTTACAAAAAATTTCGTTCGCTAAACAAGTCCGTGGTGTGCATTGCCTCTTCATCTTTTGGATATTCGGGCGTCAATTAAAAGATTGTCCAAGAGGTTTCAACATCTAATACATTGTTATTATTTTCAGCAATATTACTTCTTCACAATTCACGTGGAAAATCTAACGAGTAGATTTGAAAACGCTTACACCAAAGCTGTAGAATTAACTGAATACTTGACTGAAATATCTAAGAAGAACCAAACACTACTAACAGAGGATGACATCAAAATGAATACAATTGAAGGAAAACTAGAGAAAATCGTCGATGCAGTATTAACTTTCAAATTCAATGAAAACAGTCCTTCATATCGATTATTCAACGAAATTAATATGAAACAATTTGTAGCACATATTTATTTGACTAGAATAGTTAGTATTATTAATAAACTGTCTACAGAGATCAATACATTAGACGTTAACAACATATACGCAGGTACTGATGAAAAAATGAAAGCAGTTGCAAGTGACTTGAACGTGATCAAATACATGTTTAAAAGAAAACCAACAGACGCAGTAAATATACACTTTGATATATTAACAGACGTTATATGGACTAACAATGAGAATTACACTATTGTTGATGCCATTAATAAAATGTGCAGCGATTTAAAAGAAAAGACAAGTAAAACAATATTAGTTAGTGATGAGAGTGTAAGAAGTCAGATTTGTGCTAAGGAATATGGTCTGATATATGGCGCTGCACAAAATGTTACAGTCAAAGATTATGAAAGCGCAAGGAAAAGTTTGATGAATCTGGTAAACACATTGGAAAGTGGTGGAGAGGATGTTACAGACGTATTTGAATTTCTAAGTAATCGGTAAGTGTAGTAACATAATTTCTTCCCTTTAGTTTTAAATTGAGAGTCAATGGTGCCGATTCCCTTGTTCACAAACTAAACTAAATTGAAATTCAGTGCATCTTTTTCTTTCTATTTCATTAAGAAAAGGACAGAAAATAAATTTTAGTTTAGTCCTGTCAAATTAATCAGCGCCTGTCACTACTCCATACAAGTTTAGACGTGATTAAAAACTTGCCAACTAAAATTACGTCAATTTACGTCAAGCGCTGATTAATTTGACAGGACTAAACTAAAATGTATCTTCTGTCCTTTTCTTAATGAAATAGAAAGAAAAAGATGCACTGAACTTAAATTTGGTTTAGTTTGTGAACAAGGGAATCGGCACCAATGATTGACGATCCAAGTTCAATCTACAGGTATTTTAAGGGGTAGAAAGATGTCATAAACCAAGGGTAACACCAGATACAATTTATTTTAAGTTTATACACAATTTGTTTCATGCTCAGAAATGTTACAAAGAAGTCAATATAGACAGATGTTTAAGTGGAATACTTTTAATTCTTTAAAATCTTACAAAAAATCCTTCTTACTACAGGAAACAGCTTATAAATGCACTGCGTACTTCAACGAAGCATTCGTATGACCTGAGCATTCCGATCTACTTGAAGTACTTGCAGTCCAACATACAGAGCTATGACGTCATCCTGAGCTTCCTGGCCGGCGAGGAGTGGTGGAAAGTCCTCAGAGACCTCTACAACGGTCCCTATGCTAACAAATTCTTGGGTTATTTGGAGAACAGCTTCGATGTTGCTGAAAATCTGCTCAGTAATTTTGATGATATCCATGTAAGTTAACTTATTCCTTTATTATTATGAGCTGTTGTTCGTGGTTACATTTCTAGCACCAGCATTTGAAATTAAACTAATAAATTATTTACGAGGATTAAGTGTCACAAAAGAATGTACCTTTTCACAGCGTCATGATGATGATATTCTTCCACTACATTTAATCCATATTTCGATGTTTTTTTAAATATAGGTACGGAATGAAATGGGTCTAGTAGAATATATGTCAAAAGCACAGAGTTGACAACGATGTGCTTTTGACAAAGCTGGGGGCCATCGGTTTCTCATCCGGTCTTCTTAACTTCTTTTCGGATTATCTGCGCGATCGCAAGCAGTTTGTAAGACATGGCTGCTTTGAGTCTAAACCTTACAATACACGCTCGGGCGTAAGTCAAGGATCCGTGTTAGGGCCGCCTCTTTTCCTGATCATGATCAATGACCTCATAACTAATGTTAAGTTTGCCAAGTGCCTGCTATATGCCGATGACATTAAGCTAGTCGCACAAATCCGAACGGACGAGGATTGCAAGCTCCTTCAGAGGGATATTGACGCCATCTATGAGTGGAGCATTGCGAACAAGCTATTTTTTAATAAAAACAAGTGCTATGTCATGACATATGGTAGGAGGTTACGACCAATACATCATGACTATAATTTGGGAGGTGAAGTAATCACTCGTGTCACCAACATAAAGGACTTGGGAGTGACTTTCGACCGCTGTCTGTCTTTTAAAGATCACGTTTCTGCCCTTGCGAGGGAATCTTTCAGGCGCTTGGGATTTGTTTTGAGAAATGCGCGTGACTTTCGCAATTCAAATGTTATTAGGCTGTTGTACACTGCTCTGGTTCGAAGCAAACTCGAGTCCAGTGCCTGTGTTTGGCACCCCTATACCGCGACCCAAACACTTATGCTGGAAAAGGTTCAGAAAACATTTTTAAGATGCCTCTTCCAAAGGTTATACCATTTCTTTCCGTACATGTACCCTACCAACTATCTTTTAGGGATGTTAGGCTTTAACTCGTTGGAGGTAAGAAGAGGTCTTGATCAGCTCACGGTAGCCTGTAAGACTTTACGGGGACGTATCGACTGTCCAGAGCTCCATGGCCTTTTCTGCCGATTATTTGTGCCCGACAAATACATTGGACACCGTCAGAGCCGCCGACACAATTTGTTTGCGCAACTATCATGCAAAACTGTAGCCAGAGCCGAATCCCCAGTCTGTCGTACCCTAAAAATGCTAAATGCCCTTCTGACTGCCAACCCTGAATGTGATGTGTTTGCGGATGAATGGAGTAAAATTATGCGTATATGTCTGGTGTTCTGTGAGAGAAAGTATGCTAGGGAGTCCACTGTTCCATGTTAGTTTTAAATTAAATTAATGTCAAGATTGTAATTGTTTCTATGTTAATTAATGTAATTGGTGTTGTGCCGTTTTAATTAACTATAAATAAATAAATAAATAAATAAATGTTATGTGATGCTGAATAGAAATAGTTGCTAAAGTCGAGGCAACACTTTTTCTGTAATACTCGCAAAAAATAATCATATACCTAATGAATTTCTTCTCCTCAGATAGTCCGTCTTTTCCACGACGTCGACATAAATGAGACGGAATCGTTCTGCTTACCCAACATCACGCTATCAGACTACATCCCAGACCGGACTGGGCTGTGGTCCGACCTCAAGCAACAGATTTGTGCTGCGGATAAAACTGAGCTATATAAGGAATTGCCGCCACTGCTGTTTGCTTCACAGGTAAGTGAATATAAGATCATTTGTACTTACATTATTATTGTACTGTTGAAACTTTATTTATATATACTTTATTGTGCACCAAAAAGAACATAGCAAAAAATAAATTGAACACTACAAAACATACAATGAGCGGCCTTATCACCTTCTGCGATCTCTTCCAGGCATCCTTGGAAAGCACTATGATTGCGTGGACATAAAAACGGGGCAGTCATTTGAAAAAATATCTCTTGTTTTATAGGTTAATCGACAATTACAATAGCAAGTAGTACTTGAAATTACCAAAACAATTTATACCAATAAACCAGTTACGTTAAGGTACGATTCCACCAAAATAGTGTGCAGCACATTTGCTTACAAACATTTTGTGCAAAACTCCAGCAGTGCAGATACTAAGCTGGTATCGCATTTGGCTTCCGTTTCCACTGGAAAGGCTGTGCGTAACTTTTGTAAGCGCACAGTTCAGCACACTTGTGCGCGAACATGTTTACTGAGCAGAGTTTCTGCCGAAGACAGTTCAGTAGTTAATATGGACGGGCAGGAAAACGTAGTGCTGTAATAAGAAGCTACCCTTGCTCTAAAATACTAATTTAATACCGAATATAATTATCAATATTTCAGGGATAAGGAAAATAATATGAAACACCAAGATATTTTGTCTGTCATTTATATTTCTTTGCCAACATCAAATTCAATGTTCTACACCATACCATCACATCTCCTATTCCCCACATAATATTACAACTCAATCAGTATTCTAATATTTACCATAAAACTAATAGGTTACCTTAATTTACAATAGTTCTCCAACCAATACTATATAGATCTTCTATGTAGATCTTCAATAAATTTAATAATTTTATCATTCGTCCAATCCATATTTAACTTGGTTAATTAACAATGTACGCGCACAAATAAATGTTTTCACTCCGATAGCGGAAGCAAAACTGAGTTCGCGAACAATAGGTTTGTACGCGTCGACGCGAGTCCACTGCCTGCATGTGTGCGCGCACAAAAGTATCCAGATGTGCGCGAACATTCCTAGAATGTTCGCTCACAATTTGTTATTGTTTGCTATAATGAGTCGACCAGAGTAAACATTTGTGTCGCACAATGTGCATTGCAGTGCCGCACAGTTCAGCACACTGCTGGAATCGCATCTTTACAATCTTAATGAGTTATAATTTTCAGGGCTACGAAAGCTCCTTAACACTATCAAAAGATGTTGACTACACCGCGGTCGACGTGGACATATCCAAGATCGAATCCAGACTGGACCTCATCAGGGATGGACCCAAACCACCGCAGAACCCGTCCTGGGTGACAGACGAGAAGATTCAGCACTTGAGGATGGTGGCTCTGCAGCTGCTGTCGAAGGAAACCCTGACGAAGATCTCGTTTGCGGTGCTGAGCAATGGAGTTGATGCTAGCACGCTGTTCTTGAATAACAGGTATTGAAAGTTGGTATTGTGGTCACAAGCGTAAATATTGAGCGTGGGATTGGAGGCTTCTGGAAAATTATTAAGGTCCGAGGGGGGGGGGGGGGGGGGGTTTCGACTGTGGAGTAATTCTAACTTTTGATACAAGTATTTAAACTCAAACTCAAAGCATTTATTTCAATTAAAAGCATTTACAGGGACTTTTGAATTGTCAAGGGGTCGGTCAGTCAGAAAGATGAAGCTAGTTGCCCATTCCAAAGCGTAGTAGGTAGGTTCCTATGGAGAAGAACGGGCAAGAAACTCCACGAACACTCTTTTAAATTATTCTCCAATAGTTAGAATTACCCCATAGTCGAAATAGCCCCGCCCAACCCTATTGGGTTTTCTCACTGTGAATTTCTCATTTCAAGACCAGATTCAGAATAAGTGTCCGTTTAATGGCATTTCTCTTTTTCTTTCATACAGCTCTCCTACCGTCTGGGAATACATGGATGATATATTTCATCTGCTTGGCCCTTTCCCAACTATGTTGGGGTCGGCTTCCAGTCTAACCAATAGCAATATCAGAATTTAAGCGTGATATGTTTATTCTATGTTTTCTATTCCAGTCAATGCACAGTCTGCTCCCAATTCACGACATGGTTCAAGCAGCTGAACCTACAGCTGTTCAAGAAGCAGGAGTACGACAACCTGCTGTGCCATCTGCAGACCATGAGCCTGGATGACGTATACCATTCGCTGAAAAACGAGTTCCACTGGGACATGGCTATCAGTGAGGTGAGCGTTTCATGCTTTAAGAAGTGACTATATACAAGGAGTTTCGTCCTTAGATCAAGGATGGGAAGCAGCGTGGAAGTAAGACGAGCATAGAGCAGAGAATTTATTACGCAGATGTTGAATAATGAGCCTAATAATAAGTGTCTTAAACTGAGCACAAATTAAGTGTCCATGAGTTTGTAATCTGCGGTGTTCGAACAACTTTGCACTTTGATGAATCTAAAAATAAAGTATCTTGGTTAAGGATGTCGTTAAAAATCTTTAGCATAACGCTCCTCTTGAGTCCCTATAGGGTCTTTGCAATTTATTTATTTACATAGAACCATAAAAGGAACCTATAGGTGACTAGTAATTAGTGACCGATACTTATGGAACAGCAGATTTTTTTTTCGCGATTTCAGGTTTGATCCTATAGTAAAAGTTGTTCATAATTATGAGTAAAGTCACGTGTTCGAGTAGTGACTAATTCCACCAGTCACCCTATAATAATGTTGATAATAATTCATCATCATCTGCCTAGCCTTTTCCCAACTATGTTGGGGTCGGCTTCCAGTCTAACCGGATGCAGCTGAATACCAGTATTTTACATGGAGCGACTGCCTATCTGACCTCCACAACCTAGTGACTAGGTAACACGATACCCCTTGGTAAGACTGGTTGTCAGACTTTTTGGGCTTCTAACTACCCGTAACGACTGTCAAAGATCTACAAATGACAGCCGGGACCAACGGCTTAACGTGCTTTCCGAGGCACGGAGGGGACTTGGTATGTAAAGATGGTCACCCATCCACGGACCAACCGCGGCAAGCGTAGCTTAACCTGATCGATCGACCCGTGCAGCTGTTATTACTTAGCCACAAGCCCCTAATGTTAATGTTAATGTTATAATGTTGATAATAATTATGTTGTAAATAATTTAATTTAAAACTAACATGTAACAGTGGACTCGGGATAGCATACTTTCTCCCACAGAACACCAGACACATACGCAATGTGCCCACACTGGTTTCGGTTTTGTACTGTATGTAAACGCAAGAATCTTTTTATACCTATTTGGATAATTAAAACTATGAGTACTGCTACTTATTTCTTAATCATCACCTTCTTTCCCACAGTTAATATCAACACGTAACTACACGAAGTACGAGATGAACAAGTCGATCAACGAATTCTTGGGACAAGTGAAGTTGCACCTACTGGAGGACATTAACGCCAAGAGTACGAAGCTGACGGAGTGTCTCGCCAAGAATGTGTCCAGAAATGAGTTCGGAAATGCTACACTGTAAGTTTTTATTACTAAAAAGCTACTCGTAATTGATCGAATTAACCATACGATATATAAAAACTAACATTCTCCAGAACCAAAACTAAATAACGTAAGAAGCACGTGACCACGCTTTTGAGCTACCATTATCATGATCTATTTTCCCAATTTTAATAGCAAACGCAGAGACGATCATTACAGATTTCTTGAATACCTTGTATGTGCCTGATGGAATTTTCCATCAGCAAAAAGATGATCTTCCATACAAATTTTCATCCCGTATTTAACAACCCCTTTAGGGGACGAATCTTTAAAAATCCTTCCTTAGTGCTAATTTTCGTTATTCAGGATGTTTAGAAGCTGGGTGCAAAGCCTTAAGGGGGTGATAGTTAGAGCACTAGCCATTTAGAGCATTTTGAAGCATTATTGTCATGTCTTAGACTAAGTACTTTTTGAAATATTTTTATCTGCTATTTTTAGTTTTCTTTTAAATAACCCAATTTCTGACAGTTAATTACCAACAGTGCCCCAGTTAAAGTTGGTATTAAATTTTTTGAGCTCTTGTGAAAATTTTTATGATTTTAAACCCAGCCGTTTACATTGCGCGTTGCCTGGCAGTGAATGAATTAATGAACGAATATAAGATTTATATTTCATGAATATGAAAATAATTTAAAAAAAACAGTGGCACTCCGGGAGTGCCGATAGAAGTGAAAACTTGAAAAAAATGCGTTGAAATCTTTTACTCCACGGTGTCGGTAAACTCGGTAACAGTGTCGCGAAATCAATGGTTCAGTCCCATCTCAAAAATGCCCAACGCGCCTAAAGAAGTTTCACTTCAAAAACGGTCAAGCTTACTCTCGAGTGTCCACAGGCTTCAGGAAGACTCTACTGTGTCATAAATGCCCTAAAGGGTGCTAAGCATGATGATTCTCAACACAATAATCTCCACACAGCCACCCTTTTTTTCAGCTTCGCCTCCGTGCTAGCCCACACCACCAAGCTCATCAGAGCCGAGCTCCCCCACATCCATGAGGTGGAAGGTGTCAGAGACCTGCCATACCTCAAGGAGTTGTCCACCGAAGTAGCTCACAACATTGACGTGGTGAAACCGTTGAAGGACTACCTGCTGGAGAACAATGAGCTGCACGGAGAGCTGATGAAAATCGTCGATAATCATGATGTTGTTACTGATCTTGAGAATGCTCAGGTTAATTTACGAAAGGTGAGCAAACAATTAAGTCAACCTTTTGAAAATATCTGCTGCTGCTGGGGAGTTTGCTGCGCCTCTTCTTCTTCCCAGCTAAAGCACTAGGAAGTGATGAAGGGTGGGCTTTTTTTTTATTACTATTTTTTGTATTGTTGTGAATAAACACTTTTTCATTTTTTATTTTTCATATATTTTTGATCTGAGAGTAAAATATATCATTCTTTATATTTAGATCCGCAGTATCTCCGAGCCATCAGACGAGAACATCGTCGTTCCGAACAGCGGATGGGCCGTCATTTGTGAGAAATACAACTGCACTGTCATCACCTCCGTCATCAAGAACAATCTTAACAAGACACTCATTGAACAAGCTGTAAGTAATCACAATTTTACACCCCAATGTACTCATCTTTTCTACAATTCTTTCGATTTACACCCACTTTGTTAGTTTTCTGCCTTTTATAACATTTTTCATAAATGAAACGCAATGAATATGAATATATACCATAATCATTATTGTTTTCAAGAAACAAGCAAAGCAATTCATCATTAAATTTTAAATAGCAGACTTTCTGCTATCTGGGTGGAATCTCTTTCAGGATTTGTTAGACGTAAAGCCCATTCATTATGCCTACTGATTTTAACTTACATCAGCCTTTCGTCCATCCGCGGGTAGCTAGCCCTTTATAAAAGAAGGTGTAGGCACATACGGCTTTTAAGTCAAACTCAAACTCAAATAATTTATTTCAATTAAACCATTTACAGGCACTTTTGAATTGTCAAGAAACCCCATTACCACCTCGTCTCTACGCAAAAATGTGTGTATTCTCACAGGCGGTACACAATAGCACAATAGATAACTATTTTCTGACACATAAGTCTTGCCAAGTTTCTCCAGTCTTTTAAAACCTTGCACTATATTCCGTACAGCTCCCAAAATACCAAACCGACGAATTCTGGCGCTTCAACTTCGTGTCTTCCATCATCCACCACATCGGAGAGTTCATGTCGCACGGCGCGCGTCTCCTGGGCCTGGCCAGCAAGCTGGACGTCCCTGGCGTGATGGATGGCCGACTGGAAGCCATGATGAACGCCGTCATTCTGTTCATTAGCGAGGATGCCTTGGACAATGTTATGTATAGGTGAGATTGTGTAACGTGTGAAATATGGACATCGGTTTGTTATAACGACACCTTTAACAAAATTTAAAAAAAATTCAAAATTCAAAAGTCATTTATTCAAACTAGGCTGAGAATCAAAACTTTTCGAACGTCAAAATTACATAAGACAGTCCCCCAAAACGCCCACCCTTCACCACTTCCTAGTGCCTTTAGCTGGGAAGAAGAAGTGGCGCAACAAACTCCCCAGCAGCACAGCTGTCTGTTCAAGTTAGAAAAAATGTTTCTACTCGTATACAATATAGAAAATGATTCTATGCAAAATGCATAATGTAAGTTCATTATGCAACACAAAACATAATTTAAATGATAAATTATTCGCCATATGTCAGCTAGCACATGCCAATATACCAACCAAAAATATCGAGAACTATACTCATGCAGAAATAAAAAATTAAAACTAAACGTAAACAGAACTAAATACTCGTATCTAAATAAAAGCCTCCAGGCATAAAGGGCGTGCCCGCTTACATAAAGCTATTTAAAGCTATAATTGGATGTTATTATAAATGATAAACTAGGACCATCGAGGTAAAATAAATAAACAGTTAGTTACTAGTTACAATAACAAAACCATGATCAGCAAGACGACAGTTAACCGAAAGTGGATGTCAAAATAGATTTTGGCTCATTTTCGGACCGAACTTGCCAGCATTAAATAACTAAATGTTCTTTTCTCAAACATGCATGGAAATATTGTCATTATTTTTGAACAAAGAACACGCGAAGTATCGAATTTACGGTCATAGAAAATCAAATCCATTGCAGGCGCGTTTTTTTGAATTTGGTACATTACAACGCTCCAGCAATGTTGTATGAAATGGCGTGCTGGGGTTATTAATAGTACATTACTGCCGCGGTCTATAATGACTACTTTGCTGGTCGCGCTGATGATGGCCAACAGCGCAGCGTAGCGCAGCTCCAGGCCGACACAGCGCGGTCAGCGTGCAGCACTTGATGGACGAGCTGAGATAAAGGCCGAGGCCGTAGGTCGAGGCCTTTACAGCGAGGACAGCAAGGGCTGCAATGATGGCCAAGCTGGAAGGCCTAGAGCGTAGCTAGGCTAGCTCGAGGCAATCATAGCGTGACCAGCGAAGCAGTCATAATGGGCCAAGGCTTGTATAGTGCTTTACTCAAAAATGCAAGTACCTAATCTAAATAAAACCAGCAAGTAAAGATTTAGATTTCCTACTGATTTTCCTCTGCACAAATTTTTCATATGCAAGCTTATATTTTTCCTTTGAGTTTCGCGGTATTAAATTTTCAACCACTAATTTAGCTTGCTTTTATCTGGCGGTGTTAAACACATTGAATCGGAATAATTTTCGCTTTGAGAGCTCATTTTTAGCAAAAAAGTCACTAAATAAAAATAAAATTTTCGCTGAACGGTGCTTTTGTTACTTCTTTGTTTTTTTTTTTTTTTAATAATGATAGTTGGAACTATACAGCCAAATATGGAATAAAATCTTTTTGTACCTAT
Source organism: Agrochola lychnidis (assembly GCA_963680765.1). Lineage (NCBI taxonomy): Eukaryota > Metazoa > Arthropoda > Insecta > Lepidoptera > Noctuidae > Agrochola > Agrochola lychnidis. Next base: position 26,229,093 of record OY796855.1, on the reverse strand, counting down.
CTCTATAAATACAAACAGCTGTGTTTTAAATAAAACCTTTTTGCATTTGATTTTTTAAAACGTTGAAACGTCAAAATAGCAGCCGGCAATGTTTTGCCGGCCTGTTAGAGCGACCAGCAAAACTTTGCCGGCCGCTCCTTGAAACAGAACGGCAAGGTCGATTTTGCTCAAACAAGGTTGTCAAAATAATGACCACATTACATGCATTTTTGAGTAAATACTCTTTGATTGGATCTCTTTTATCATTCTTAGCATACCAAAGTTCTCTTTGCTTAGTACAAATTGCGTTCACGTGGCTGTATAGCCTTAGATGTGTTTGCCTTTCGGCAAGGATGATAAATAGAAAATTGGCGGCAAAGCTGAAAATTCGTCTTGATTTATTATTTACTTATATAATAGATAATTAAAATGAGTTCCAACGGTTCAGAGAGTGAAATGGAGATTGATTGTAATCCACCAGATTTAAGATCAGAAGTCAAATTAGCAATGGAAAACCTGCTTCCAGCGAAGTCAAAAGAAAAATACATGAAAGTATATGAACATTTTATGATTTGGAAAACGAGAATAAAGTGAACATTTTCTACAAACTGTATTTTTGGCGTATTTTAATGAGATTACTAAAACTAAAAAGCCATTTACATTATGGGCAATTTATTCCATGCTGAAATGTAGATACAGTTCATGTTAAAAACGGCATTAACTTGAAAAATTATGGAAATTTAACTACTTTTATTTCCCTGCATTCTTTTGAGGAAAGCACTATATATGCCTCGGCGGAAATGGCAATTGCCTATTTCCCGGCCTTTGCAATAATGTACTATTATTACTCCTTCACGAGACTTCGAAAGATAATAATCATTACTAAAAGTTCCTTCATTGGTGGCACCCAGAGCGTTCTCTCTGGATGCCACCAATAACATTTTGGCCCTGTATCAACAGAATCTTAAATGTCATAAATGTCCAAATGTTATAAATGTCCAAATGTCACAAATGCCCAAATGTCATAAATGCCCAAATGTCATAAATGTCGTATAACGTGAAGCAAACTACGCTTACGCTCTACGAAGTAAACTTAACTTTCAGATTTTAATTTTTTTTGTGGCTTCCTTTGCGCCTGAGTTATGCAAATAAATCAATTTGAAAAGAATTGTCAGCAATTTCACGTTTATTTAAAAACTCTTTCTCAACCCACGTCTCGTATCAGTCTGCAGGGTATAATAACGGAGCTGCACCCGCTGCTGCGTAACACACCTCTGGAGAGGGACTTGGAGTCACTGTCCTCTGGCCTCGCCGTCGTCAAGCAGCTTAAGAACTATATGCTGGAGGAAGTCAATCTTAAAGGTAAGTTCCTAGAGTAACATACACATAAAACTCACGCTTTTTTCAATGGGGGTAAGCAAAAACTACCACCACACTCAACAAAACAATCGTCACCTGATACGATCCTTATACAATCCTTTTACTTCGTTGACGTTCATACATCTGCTCATACAAGCACGCCGGTTGTGAATACTACGCACCTGGCCTTTCTGAAGAACATCACGTAGTAAAAGTACTTTTATTATTTAAATGTAATTTATCTTTGTCGAATAACGATATCGAAATCCTGCAATAAGAATAATCGCGATTCAGAAAAATATTAGCGTAAGATTGCCGGAATGATATTTAACAATTGATGGGCATGGCTACATTATGAACTTACTGGACCCAATTCATAATATCAGAAAATTAATTAAAATAGCGTTAAGTTTTTTTCTTCACTCTATTTCAAATTCAAAATATTTTATTTCACATAAACCTACAAGGGCACTTATAAAACGTCAGAAGCTAGGTGCATAGTTCTAATTAGTCGTTTCCTATGGAGAAGAGCCGGCAAGAAACTCCACGGTTAAATCGTTTCTACAATGTTTTCAAATTACAGTGTTAATAAGTATGAGAGGACAGTTTTGGCTTATCAACAAGTACCAGGTACTTAGTAAAATAGAAAATGGTCCACAAATCTACAGCCTACAACGTTCTCACATTCACAAAATCTAAAAGAAAATAATCTATATAAAATATAAATAATATAACAAAAATAAGGACATATTTAAACCAATTTTTTTCTCTTCCATTTTCTTCTCATTACCTATTTAATTAAAATATTTTACATTTACATAATTCCCCCAATAAAGTATGCCTACCACTGACGCAAATAGTCTCTTTAATTCAATATGTTTGTCCTCTAGTGGAAGTATCGCAGCTGTTCCCTGATGCTGAAGACGTGGAGTCCAGTCTGAGCGCGCTCGGCATCAACAACACCAACTTCTGGTCCATCGCCGCTCCCAGGATACATGCTGGACACATACAACTAAAGCCGGTACGCTGGAACTGATATTATGGGTTTTTAAACATTTGTTAAAAGACATAAAGATACGAAAAATTAGAAGGAAAATCAGAAGGTTGTTGTTAGGAAAAATGGTGACCATGGAATTAGAATGTACTATTTATTGATGGTTACTTGGAAAATTGACAATCAATTTGTCAAATTCAATAGTCAAATTGTCAGCAAATTAAAACCACTACTGTTATTATTTGACAGTTGTAAGAAATGGCTATAACACGGCAAAATAATAATATATGTCAATGTGTCACACAACTTATTTTTCACTGGAAATTTTTTTCAATCTTCACTGTGAAACAAGGTGTTTAAATAATGAAGGGAAGACTGGCTTAAGAGCCAGTTGCCAGCAGTAAATGTTGCCAGTTGATTCACTGCATGTTGCCAACAACAACTTAAGCTGTTAATTATATGGATTGTAAAGTAAAAGTTGATACGTACTAATAATAATATGACAACGAGCTTTAAGCCTCGTGCAAACACGCGTGACGATACCGGTAATTTTTCTACCGTGAAGTTTTCTTAGAAATTGTTTTGTTAGAGTAGCGTCGCGCCAGTCTGCACGAGGCTTTAGAAAGAAACTGTCACACAACAAATTCAAATGACAGAGATGACTCTCTACAAAGCTCAACATTGTTCTACAACTCAATGTATTCACTACTACATTTAGGACTCGGAACCGATTCCAAAAGAACAGGTTCTGTACCGGTACTTAGCGGTTCTTGCCATTTCGTTTTCCTGGGTACCGGTTCCAGACGGATACCGGTACTACACCTAACAAGTACCAAATTAAGATACCCACCGCGTACCACAAATCTCGTATTTGTAACTTGAAGTTATTTTTCTAATGCCTATTAACTATCCTTTTTACTAACTATATCTGTTTTCTCACTCTAACTTACGGAAAAAATTGTTTTAGTACCGCTACAGTAGATACTGATACTGATTAGAAATACCAATAGTACAGGTACTACATCTGGAACCGATACCAATATTACTGATACTAAGTCTGGTACCGGTACCACACCAACGCCAAGTACCTACCGGTTCCAATTTTAAGCCCTGGTCATATTTTCGATCGTACAATTTAGCTTGATATTTCCTTCCTCAGCTCCTCTCCTCAAAGCCGGATGACAGCCACATCGCCAAGTACGTGTGTCAGATGGAGTCCATGTCCAAGGTGCTGGCCCCCTCAAACCTGGACGTGGTCACTGCGGACGACGTGTTCGGGGCCGTCATCGAGCAGTTCTGTGGCCTGCCGGACGATGTCGCCAAGCAGGTGCTGCCTGTGCTGTTCCGGAACTTCAACTTTAGCGTGATTATTGATAAGGTATGTTGGAGTAAAATAATTTACTAAAAAAACAGCCTTGTGCGTGTCGAACCACACACAATCAAGGGTTCCGTAGTTGGTATGAATTTATCCCAAGAACATACTAACTTTGTAGTTGAAAAAATGTACTCCCATCACATTGATATACGTCACGGTCAATTCTCCAATTGCAAATGTAAGTTCATAATGGCAAAAATAAAAAGAATTATAGGTACTACAAATTAACGATTTTCAAACTTTTTGCTTTACTTGTGCTGTGTTTCTGGTCAACAAGATTTTTTTTGAGCTCCAAGGGACCGTAGAACTACATAGGTACCTATTTGATAATAATTTCAACTTGATACCTCCACGCATTCCTGTGATAAAGGGTCTTGACAGACAGGCAAACAGACGGACTGACAACGAAGTGATCCCATAAGGGTTCCGGTTTTTACCTTTTGAGGTACGGAACCTTAAAAATCATAGAAAACAAAACGAACAAAGGAAAACGGAAACGTAGTACAATAGAGAGAGTTCTCGTCGGCAGCTAGCGAACTATATGTGTCTCTTTTACGGACACGGGACCTATTCTATTGTACACACGACTACACATCAAGCTTATATATTTCTAGTATAAGCTGAGCTCTCATTGTACGGAAATCCTATACAACGCGAGATCAGCATAAGCTGGATATGTATAGCTTGATATAAATTAAATAAATGATAATAAAATAAAACTTTAGTTCAGACTAAGGTCCATAATTTTGTTAGTATATTGGTGTTAGTAACAATGGTGCTAAAGAAGTAGGTTAGTATTATTATATTTTTACTAATTATTTATTTACGCAGACCTATTATTTATTTTTCCTACCCCACCCAGTGTCCCTGAAAGGCACAGTCCGGTCTGGCAGCAATCATTTTTAGAATGCTGTTGTCACTACCATGCAGGCGCTGTAGTAAGGAGGCCGCTTTCTTTCGCATGATGGCATGGAAACCATCTGTGCGAGCCTCCGCGAACATTCCTGAAGCACTACAACGCCATGGCAGCCCCAACAGCATCCTAAAAGCATACAGAGAGATATAAGATATGTAGCCATGTGTACGTTTCTTGAGCTAGAAAATCTAAGCTCGTCGGCACGGCAGTGTGACAGGTGCCAATGAACGTGTGATTTGTCTGTTTTAGTTTTGCCCCTCCCAAAATATTCAGTTTTTCAAAAATCAACTTTTAATAGTCTTTGAAAAATTTTATATTTTGGTAGAACTACCTACTATCTTCTTCATCGATACGACGAATCAAAGATTATTATTTTTTTACACTTGAATCGCCACGTTCGCACATGGAACAGTTTCGGAAAAAAATTGCGTGTGACAGACTAACAGACAGACACCTGTTGATTCTATATGTGCCTATTCTGTTTTCCTTATGACACGTACCACAAAAAAATTACAACTTAATTAATTTTTCATCCCATCTATTCGAAAAGGACGACTTGGTTCACCTTTAAGTGCACCCAAAGGTGGTGTTTTCTATAAGAAACTTTTACCGGGCAGTAATGAGTTTTTAATCCTCTTTATAAGTGCGCCGCAATTATCTTTGCCGCGCACTTTTTGAATTTGGAACATCTTAATTTAATTTAATTTAATTTATTTATTTATGTCAGACAACATGATCCATTATGGTTAGTAACAACAAGAGCTTATAAACTATATTAGTAGGTAAGAATATAAATAACAATTAAAACATTTTATTTTACCGTCCCAACCACGATGCTTACCCAGAGCGAGTGCATCGGACACTGAAATTGACTCGAAACTAACTTCAGACGAAACTAATGTTCAGCGCCAAAGAAATCGAACGCAAATATTGTTTGAATAAAGACTGGCTGGTACAACGGCCCATAGTCGAGCCGCCGGCTGAATAAAAAAAAAAACAAATTAAAAACGCGCGAACTACAGCCCGTGTTTTCGTCAACTTTCACGGATTGTTAGAAATGCATGGTTTTGTTTAAAAAAATGAATTCTTCAAGTGACAGTGAAAGTATAGAATTAACTCCTGAAAGTATTAGAACTGACGCAAGAAATGTGATGGGTACCTGCAAAATCGCGGGAGAATTATAGGTTTTTAGTTGTTTTATTATTAGATACTTTTAATTTCAATTTCGTTGTTACTCTATGTTTTATTAAATAATAATATAATAAAATACGAGACGCCTTTTGGTTTCTCATAGAGGGTGATGAAAAGTAGAGTGTGTTACTCGGGCACAAAATATATTTTTGGCTCGGGCAACGTACTTTGAATCCCTCGCTACGTTCAGGACTATACTAAAGAATCCCTCGCTACGCTCTGGATCCAAAAAAGCGCCCTCGCTGTAAAAATATTATTTTGTTCCCTTATGATACAATCTACTATTTATGTGTTCTTATATTTTATGGGTCGTGGATCAAATTTTGTTTTCTTTATTTTCTTATTCCTTTCCAACTGGTAGTATTACAGTTAAGTTATTATTAGCCATTGGCGCTTTTAGCCTTGAATAACAGTTGAATCTGTCTGCTTCGCACATTTATATTCACAACTTATAGCGAAAATTGATTATTCTGCAGGTCGCAAGCACTCTCCTCACCAAACTCTACTCCGCATCGAACCTGACGGAAGAAGAAGGCTCCACGGTCCTGTCCAAATACGGGCAGATGGCAGCACTGATCCCCATAATCCAGGAGAAGGTGGCAGACGTGGGGCAGACCCTCGCCAACGAGACGATGTTCCAGAGCTTGAGGGATTTCAGCTCCATTGGGGATGTGTTGACGTGTATGTATTGAAGATATGATATTGATGTGTCTGTGTGTTTTTGTAATATTATTGGCTTCGTTTTGCGTTTTAAATTACGAACTTCCATACAAACTTTCATCTCCTACTTAACCCCTTTCGGGGGTGAATTTTAATCCTTCCTTAGTGTTTATTTTCATTGTTTATGGAGCTCTTGTCCAATATTTCATGGTTTTCTAGAGCTAGCGGTTTAGGCTCCGCGTTGTCTGTCAGTGAATTTGTGATTTTTATTAAGTAGACCTTTTTTTTGGGTGAGAAATTATCAAATAACTTCTCTCGCTCTGGGCGGAGCGGGCGGGCGTGTCAGACTCTTACTGACTAAAACCCACCCGTGTTCCTTCGGTTGCCCTATTGCCGGGGGCCACGATTTCCCTATCGGTTTTCTTCGAACCCCCGGCAGGCATCGGCCCTAGCGGACCCCGTCAGTTCTGCTAACATCTCTTTGAGGCGCGCGTGGAACATAACGCGCCGTCGACCCAGGCTTGGTCCTTATCGGACGGCGACCCATTGCTCACCGTCCGCAAGCCCGCGCCTACGCACAGTGGGAAAATCGCGTATGTTTCGTCTCAAAACTCCGTATCTCAATTGTTTCAAAACTAAATGAGCTGTCATTTTGCACACATATACTTGGATATATAAAGTTTAATGGGGATAATTTTGATTTTGATAATTCTGTTTATTAATTAATTATAAAATTAAACTTAAAAAAATACATGCATTTTATAAGAAAAAAATACAAAATATGTTTGTTTTTTACATAAAACGGAATATACATAGTACCAAACGAGAAAAAAAAATATGTAGGTACACAATTCAGCAAGCTCCTACAGATTTTCATTGACAGCAAAAAGGGCCTTGGCTTCATCTAAAAGTTATTTCGATATTGTTTCTGAGATATTTCTCAAAGTTGATATATATGGATCAGAAGTGTACAATAAGGTATGGAACACGTCTTCATTGGTAGCCGCTCTTGAACACTTTCTAGAATGATGAAGTCTAAATTTTTTGTTTTCTTTATTTCGGGATTCTTGCGCGTCTTTCGATAGGTAAAATAGCATAGTACCTACTCAATGATTTTTTCGCCGTGAATAAGTATTATGCACGGAGGAAGGCATATAATACCAGTTATAATTATTTAAGTACATTTGGGCTGTACTATATGCGTATTCACCGAACTTTTTTGAATCAATAGCCATTCCAGATGACATAGTTCGTTAGTTATATGTATTGTATTATGTACATTCGTTTTATAAGTTCTACGTCTACTTCTGTAATGTCTGCAGAGCAAGAGTAATTCTGAAAAAATGTCCGAGCTGTGTTTCCGTCATTACTATTTCCAGTGACTTGTCGAGATTTATCGACATGCAGTCCCATTTCTTCTCTAAACCGCTTTTGCACCAGTTTTTTCTTTTCGTCTTTCTTTTTTTTAATTTCAGGTGTAGTAGCAGACCACTTTTCAAAAGACAAGTTATAAGAAATGTGTAAGATCATCTCCATACTCCTAATCCAAGCATGTAGTGTTGACAGTCCGTACCTATTGAAATGAAATTTCGTTCACATCTCGTGTCCTAACATCTCGTGTCTTCTATTTATCAACAAATTATACAACTCTCGTTTGCTACAAACAAATTCACCCATTTTTTCAAATCAGTCAACTTCTGCGAATATTTGAAAATAAGTTATAACTGCTTTTTAGGGCAACTGAATATCTGTCCAACAACTGTGAATGTTTTAGGGTTCGCCTTCCTTTTATTGGCCAATGAAATAGTGCTATGTGCAAAAAGATAAGAAACTAATCATTTGCACTCTTCCCATAACCAACCTGTTTTTAATTCGACCCTAATTGATAATTGGCCATATTTTATCAAGTAAGGTGGTCAAAACTGTATCAAAACCACAAAAAACTATTAATAATACTCATCACTGTAATGAACTTTTTATCAAATTGACCATAATAGATAAAAAATAATTATATGAGAAATAAAAAGAAAATTGAAAAAAAAATGTTTTCTCGCGATATGTTTTGATCCCGTGTCAGAAAAAGCGCAAGTATGCGCAAATTTTTATTTTCTCCTTGCATATACTAATGTATAAAGATCTTAATACAACAAATATCTCGACAGCGGCAAGCAGCGGTAAAGGGTAAAAGTATCGTTAAAAAAAAATTTACACTATAAATATACCATCTTAAACTATATTGATTAATTTTATTTTACTAAACCAATGCATATAATATTAATTACTAAACGTTATGAGGACATTATAAGCATTCCAAAACTGTATAATACTTGTACATTTATTTCAAAAACTTTTGAGTAATGTGGCGTTGAATTGTAGTAACGTATTGCGTTTAATTTACGTTATTGAACATGAGTTAGCTTTGATGCCTATTTATATACATTACGATTTACTAAAAAAAAACAAAAACATTGCGAAAAGAAAGCTTATTTATTATACTATATTAATTTATTAATTTTATTCCATTACAACGACTTTCACGTGAAACGGTTTTGAGACGGCTTTGTATGGGGCTTTCCCACAGTGCTACGGTGGCCAGAAATCGGCTTGCGATTCCTTATTAAGTAGACCTGCGACATATTTAGGTAGGTACAGGGAATAACAGCAATAGGTAAATTGGTTAATCTTCAATACTGTGTAAATACATCACTTATGTAATACAATTAAATTATTACAATATTAGCTATATCATAAAATGGATACGTTATAAAAATTACCTCATTTGATTACATAATAAAACTTTTCACTGGTTTCAACCAAACGATGGTCCTTGAAGCATCTTATACAAGGGGAGCAGTTTTCTGAACGAGTGTGTCTATCGCTCAATCTAGCTGTGTGCAAATCTTTGAAGAATGTTCTTGCTGCATTTTTATAGAGCTGCCTAGATTACGTAGGTATGTGAAGTTTTCCACAAAAAAAAAAACTTTTTTTAACTTTTATTTTAAGTAACGCTATCCAACCTAACCAACCTAACTATACCCATTTCTTGCAAAGAAATAAATGATTTGATTTGATTTTTGATTTTGAATAAGGTCGTTGACCTAAAAATAAGACCATTTTTTTATTTATTTTCCATTTTAACGTAACATAACATCACGCCTTGTTTCCTCGAAATGTTGGGCAGAGGTGTACCTGTAGCAGGTACTCCCACATTTCGCCAGTTATGTTTAAGTCCCATGTAATAGAGGGCGAGCCTATTGCCATCAACCGGGCACAAATCTAGACTCCGGGCTGCTACTGAGAAAATCCAGATAGAAAAGCCCAATAACACTTTGCCCGACCCGGGAATCGAACCCAGGACCTCATGCTCAGCAGTAGCGCTTGCGACCACGAGACCAACGAGACAGTCAGAGTCAGTTTTGTCATGTTTATATTATCATCACGTCTGTGAAATTTCGCTAGATCATTTAATTCGATGCTGTAATAATTTACCAGTTATGTAAGAATCATTATTAAAACTTAATTCTCGTCCTCAGCTCCGGAGTTCCTAGCGAGCGCCGGTAACATGATGTGCGGCAAACCGTTTGTGATGAACTCGAACCGATTCTTCAAGTCTATCACGGAAACACAGGACTTCTCCACCGAACCTGACCAGGCACAACTCGATGTACTACCCAGTAAGTAACACCTCCATAACAACCAGTTAATATTCTGACTTTGAGAAACCGGTATTAAATATACGGAATTCCAGAAACCGGTGGTAAATATTTTCACTTTCTGAAACCGTTAGTGAATATTCTATCATAGCTCAATACTCAATCTCTCAGAATCAGGAAAAATCAGGAATCATCTCTCTTTCAGAATCTGGTGATCAACATTTTAATTTTTAAGAAACCGGTGGATAATATTTTGGTGTTCAGAAACCATTCAGACTAGGTATAAAAAAACCGGCCAAGTGCGTGTCGGACCACGCACAAGGAGGGTTCTGTAGTTGGGATGAATTTATCACAAAAACAAACTTAACTTTGTAGTTGAAAAATATGTTCTCCCATACGGAATGTATGGGAAAACATGTTTTTGCAACTGCAAAGTTAAGTTGGTCGATTATTACTCGTTAACTTGTAGAGCCTACTTAGCTGTGATAGTTTTTCTTTTAATTTCGTTATATAGACGACTGCTGTAATTTTTTTCACACATCCAAAACCAACCATTTAGCTGGCAGGGGGGGGCGGACACTTGACTCTAACAAAAATTAGCACTTTAAAGCTTAATATTTCGCAAACTAATCCCTGAATCCAAAAATGGTTTCCACAAACTCTCAATTTTTTTGAAGGACCTTTCCAATGATACCCCACACGTGTGGCACTCGGGGACTGCCGCGGTAAAGCTAATGCATAGCATTTGTAACCTCCATACTTCCTATTTGCCAACGCTACACTTGGGATGATGACGTGATGACATAAAACAAAAATTACGTTCCCATGACAACATCGCGTTGTCATGGGAACTGTCATTACATGGTAGGCGGAGTGGGAGGTGTTAGGTTTTATTTTCGTTACGTTACGGAATTTCTTGATTCGGTCGCCGCGCTCAAAGCCCGCGATAAAAGCTATGCAATAGCTTACAAATTTACGTGTAGGAGAGGTACCCTAAAAAAAATGTTTTTCATAATTTTGTTTTACCACTTTATCGGCGTAATGAATATGTATACCTGTGCCAAATTACAGCTTTATAGTACTAAAGGTCTCGGAGCTAGACCGCGGACAGACAGACAGACAGACGGACATGACGAAACTATAAGGATTCCTTGTTTACTACGGAACCCTAAAGACCAGTGATAGTTACATATTTTTTCGGGTAACTATATTAATAATTCTTTTGTTTCACAGCTGATTTCTGCCGTTCCTTATACAAGGACGTTATCAACGTGCAAGGTGGCAAAATAGCGTGGAGTTTTATAAAACCACTGATCATGGGCAGGATCCTGTATACCCCGCCCACACCCACCGCCACCAGGATCATACAGCAGGTATGTAGTCACACCCATAAACAGCTACTTAATATGTAAATTTCATAGTTGAACCAGGAAGACTGTAGTTCTGACGTCAGAAAATCCTAAAGCAATGTTTGCTCAGTCAGATCGTCGAGAATACCGACCCGTTAGAAAATAAAATATGAAAACTGAATATTGAATTTTTTATTTAAAATAATAATATACACAAGTATATAAAAAGGGGGGGGGGAATAATTATATGGCATCAAAAAAACTTTTTACAAAAAAAAAAACAACCGACCTCCAAAAAAAACACTACAAAGTGAAAAATAACTTTAATTTCGGAAGTCGGTGTCTTGGGTTTTGTATTTTCATTTTTTGCCACCGACTTCCGAAATTAAAGTTATTTTTCACTTTGTAGTGTTTTTTTTGGAGGTCGGTTGTTTTTTTTTGTAAAAAGTTTTTATTTTTCACTTTTTAGTTGTGGTACCTACCCCACACACATTCGAATAATATTACCTGCTACCAGTGACAGAAACTTATCATATCATCTACATACTAAGTGGGAAAAAAAATACGTATTTTGTAGCTAACTCAAAAACTATCCAAGCAAAGTTAATAAAATTTATATGGGACCAATTCAAGAGCACACCCTTTCAAAAAAAAAAGAATTTTCAAAATCGGTCCATAATTGACGGAGAAATCGGTGGACATACATAAAAAAACAAACATACGCGACGAACAAATGTGCCCAAAATGCTGGCAGCATTGCCACATTGTATAACAATGCTGATTCTTTGACCAAAGAACAGGCCAGCCCTCTGGTCACGTAAAGAGTCGACCAGCCGCTTGGCGATGTCTTGAAAAACAAGGTGAGCACTCGGACTCCATGGCCCTAGTGTTTCAACCCCAAACGGCTCAAACATATAAGTCCCAATAAAATTGGAGTATTTGCGCCGTTTGAGGTTTTCCGCACCTGCAGGATATCTGATAGTTTTTAAATAATGTAAATCTAAATACGTGTGTGTAAATAAAATTATTCCAAAATGTAAAAAACATATATATAAGTGTCCATGGAATTTCTTGTCCGTTCTTCCCTAAAGGAACCTTCCTATATTTTTTGAAATATTGGTTGGTTACATCTGTAATGTTGAATTTATAATTATATGTGAGAACGATGTAAAAAATCGTGCAGAAAAAGGTATGAAAGCTCTTTGCTGAGATTTACAAAAGTCGCACATCTTTGACTAATTAGTATAAAAGATATTATCGCACTGCATTGTCAACCTTAAAGCGGTGCAATAAGAGCCACTCTTAGAACAAGTCTGTTGAAACTGTCAATTTCCAAAGGATATCTTTCTTTCTCTTTTCTTTTATCTCGTTGGTCTAGTGGTCGCAAGCGCTACTGCTGAGCATGAGGTTCTGGGTTCGATTCCCGGGTCGGGCAAAGTGTTATTGGGTTTTTCTATTTGAAATTTCTCAGTAACAGCTTGGAGTCTGGATTTGTGCCCGGTTGATGGCAATAGGCTCGCCCCCTATTACATGGGACTTAAACATAACTGGCGAAATGTGGGTGTACCTGCTACAGGGACACCTCTGCCCAACCCTTCAGGGAAACAAGGCGTGATCTTATGTATGTTATCTTTAAAGATTGCTTTTAGCGATAAGACCGCCCATTGTGTCAGTACCTATATCTGTAATTTTTGTGGTTCTCTATTCTATTACTACTCCACAGGCCAACACAACATTCGCAACAGCGGTGAAGCTCACGAGCCTCACCCGCTCGTTCTCCGGCGCGTTCCCCGCGCTGCAGGCGCTGCGCGCGCACCGCGCGGGCGCGGCCGTGCTGCGCCGCGTCATGTCCGCGCCGCAGTTCGGCGCCGTGCGGCAGATGCTCGTCAAGGGCGATGACGTGCATGTGCCTGACATCGATATGGACGGATTGTTCGATAAATTCAGAGATTTGAGTGTAAGGATGTTATATTTTTTTCCTTGCTGTTTATTTATTTACATAAAAACTTACCAACTATTACTACTAACTATTACATTAGGGACTGCCAAATTGCTGCAGTTTTTAAAAGAAGAGTGAAAGAACACTATCTTTCCACTTCGTCGTAGTTACATAATATGTATTTATTATTTTATAAAGTAACTAGATGCGCCCTGCGGTTTCACCCGCAGAAGTATCGATCCCGTGGGAATATCGGTATAAAAAGTATCCTATGTGTTAATCCAGGTTATAAATATCTGTGTACCAAATTTCATCCAAATCCGTTCAGCCGTTTGAGCGTGAAAAAGAGACAAACATACATACACACTCACAAACTTTCGCCTTTATAATATTAGTGTGATTATATGTATTTTAGAAGTATGTATTTAAGTATATTCTCATGTTATATATTTAAATTAGTGAATAGTTAAGTTTTTTCTTTTATGTATTCTGTTTTCTCTTCTACTCTTACACACGTTCTCTACATCTCTTTAACTACTTTCCTATCGCAGGTATGCTGGAAGAGATTTCTATAGAAATAAGCATCACATTTGTTCGTATTTTTCTGTTCCTTTCTTCTTGTCTGTTTATATGTGTGTACATAAACTGTTAAATAAAATACACACACAGCCAATGCTGTGTGACCTACATTTTCATAAATTATAGATCTCGCATGTCTAACTTATAAGAAAGCACGGCACTATTAATTATAGCGTACTTGTACATTATATCAAGGTTTTCCTAACTGTGCGTCGCGACGCCCTGGGGCGTCACGGCATTATCCCAGGGGCGTCGTGAGGGGATCCACATAGATTATAAACCCTTTCTAGTCAACCTTACTACTATCAACACTTTCGACAGAGGAAGAAGAATAATTACCTAATAGAATTGTCTTGTGACTCCAGCCTTAAGCTCCAATACGACAAAGACAAACTGTTTGAATTTTGGAGCTCAGTTTTTCAATGTAGAGAAAGAGATTAGAGTGGCGATTTCCAAACTTGAATCCCGTTTTGAGAGGCTATGCTCAGAAAAGCAAGCACATCCTTCTCATTAGTAGCCAGCTAACAAAGTAAAATAAATACCTCTTTTAATTTTTATTCTTATGATTTGTTTTTTTCTTATCTTTATATATATAATTCTTCTGTGAGTGTGTATGTCACTGAACTTCTCTCAAACGACTGGACCAATTTTGATGAAATTTTTTGTGTGTGTTCAAGGGGATCTGGGAATGGTTTAGATTCACAATTTTGTCCGCTGGACAATGTTTTGACAGGACAAAGTCTGTCGGGTCCGCTAGTTTTCTAATAAAATTATAACTTTTATTTAGAGTTTTTCTGATAACTTGTTACTAGGCGCTAGAACTACAACTGGTAGGTACTTTTGGGCAAGAGGCAAAAAATGGCAAATTTCCAAGGGCGTCACAGTAAAAATAAGTTTAGGAAGCCCTGCATTATACAATAGAAAATATATTTATAATTAAAAAGTGTCATGCAAAATAGTGTATCTAATAATATAGGCAAGAAGACAGTTGAATATGTTTTTCATAGTCTTGACTCGGCGTCAGTATCTGGCTCGTGACCTTGTAGATTTTGACTTATAGGAGTAGCAGTGTACGAAGCGGTAAGCGTTACCATCGCTACCACGGTAATTTACGTTCGGATATGCTGGTAAATCCATCCTTATAATGTAAAAAAATACTTTGACTTGAAGTCACCCAAAGGGCAATGGAGAGGGGTATGCTTGGAGTTTCCCTACGTAATCGAATCAGAAATGAGGAGATCCGCAGGAGAACCAAGGGAACCGACATAGCTCGAAGAATTACCAAACTTAAGTGGCAATGGGCAGGGCACATTGCTCGCAGAACGGATGGCCGATGGGGTCGAAAGGTTTTGGAGTGGCGACCACGTACCGGAAGACGTAGCGTTGGAAGGCCTTCCACAAGATGGACCTATGACCTTGTGAAGGCCACAAGAATCCGCTGGAAGCGGAAGGCACATAATAGGTCGAAGTGGAGGTGCTTGGGGGACGTCTTTCGGCTGTAATGATGATGATTATGGCTTTGACTTGAGACCTCCTCCTTTTTTTCGTTAGTTAAAATAAGATTTTATTTTGAAACTATAACCGACCATAATATTCTAATGCTCCATGTCATCCAGGGTTTCGGCGGCCTTCTCTCAAAGATGTCAAACCTGCTGCAATGCATCAACTTGAACCGATTCCAACCCTCCCCTAACGAGCTGCAACTGACGCACGAGGCGGCACAGCTCAGCATCGTCAACGAATTTTCTGCTGGTAAGAAAGTGTACAGTCATGATTTATTTAGAAAAAACATGTACAACATTACAGACAGTTGCACAGTTGTTTCAATAAAAACAAACATATTTACAATACGAAATAATACTCAAAATTAACAAACAAAACAAGTAAAACAACACACACACACCACACATAACATTGGCACAAAAAATTTTTCCTCAATAGACAGATCCTTATAGGCGCTAAAGAGCGTCTTAGGAATTTTTAACTCCAAAAACAGTAACTTAACCACATTTTATTTGTCCCTAGGTGTGGTGTTCCTGAACAGTGAAGAACAAGGCGAGTCTCTTACCAATGTGGAGTATAAGATCAGGATGGACATCGAAAACGTACCCACAACTAAGCGTCTGAAGGACTAGTACGTATTTTGTCACGGTTTTGATTTCAGATGTATTCAGCAGAGTAGTAATGTGAGGCCTTCCTCGCACCTCTGGAAGCTTTATGACCTGTCAAACAGTGTGCGAATCTGTCAAGTTTTTCTTTCATCGTGAACTCTCCCACTTCCCCTAGTTAGCTAGCCCCCCACTTTCAGCACATTTGTAACAACCACAATAAGAATCTACGGTCATCAAATAATCGCGTTCTTCAATGTCCCACTCACCGCACAGACTTCATTCACTCTTCCTTCTTCGTTCAGTCTATTTCTCTGTGGAATGCACTCCCCCTGGAAATCAGGATGGCAACCAACCGATTATCCTTTAAAGTTAAAGTTCGTGAGCACATTCGTAAGAAGCTGGCAGTATCATCACAACGCTAATGTTTTCCCATTGTTTGTCTTATTTGATTTAGTATATTCATGTATTTATTTGTGCTTATTTTATATATGTAATTAGGCCTATATATTACTTGTATAGTTTGTAATAAGTATATGTGTATCCTCATATTTGAGTATTTAATTTTTTTTATGCCTCTATTTTTGTAATTGCACCACTGTTTGTCTCTGCATCACCCAAAGGTTGACTGGTAGAAAATACCTATGGCATTAAGTCCGCCTCTGTACATTTCTGTGCTTGAAGCATTAAATAAATAAATAAAAACTACGGTTCATTCGCCATGTGTGGGCACGGTCTTCAGTTTTGTATAGATCATTATGGAAGCTTGTTGACAGACACGGCGGCGTTAGGATACAAGCTCACATGGTTTTACTATACCGTAAAGAAACCGTGCCGTCTACAACGGGCCTTATACCATGCTAGATGAGCTAAAGTCAAAGTCAAAACATATAATTTTGAAGTCAAAATTTACAAGAAATAAGAATAGATTCTATATAGTTGCCCTTTCTAAACAGTAGTTTTGTATTAAGAAGAATGGGCAAGAAATTCTTACATTACTCGGTTAACCGGAACTTATCCGGAGAAATAGGCCTTAACTATCTCATAGATCCTATACTATTAAATGAGCAATATTTGTATATATTTGTAATCACGTTCTGGAAAACGGCTCTAACGATTTCGATGAAAATTGCAATATAGGGGTTTACGGGGGCGAAAAATCGATCTAGCTAGGTCTCATATCTGAGAAAATTCGTTTTCTCTCAATTTTCACCCGAGCAGAGCTCGGTCGCCCAAAGTTTAGAACAAGATCTACCTTAGAATAATGACATGGCATTATGGAATTAGAAAGTACCTATTATCATGGCAGCATGGAATTAGTATGTACTTTCCTATACTAGTAAATGAGCATTCTCTATTTTCACCCGAGCAGAGCTCGGTCGCCCAGGTACTTATTATCTATTTACCCTTTCAATTTGGTAACATGAGCATGACATGAAGGATTTATAAAACGTTGAAATGTTCAGGATTTATTTTGACTTCCTTATCAGCTTCCAGTTAAATGAACCTTGAAGCCTAAAGACGTCTATTTCGACCATTCCTAAAACTCTATTTTCCCCCCAGTCTCTGGATCCCAGGTCCAGAGTCCAGCTTCGTCGAGCACATGCGCTACTTCCGCGGCTTCGTGCCGATCCAGGACATCGTGGACAAGGCCATCATCCGCCTGTCACACAACTCCACTCGACGCAAGAGAGAGATTGAAGAGGAGATAGACTGGGCAGTGTACACGCAGCAGACGCCCTACCCGTGCTATAGGAAGGACTAGTAAGTATTATTATATACAACCTTTATTACCTTCACTCAGTATCTTTCTGTTCACTGCTGGACATATTTCTTCGTAGATTTTAACTATGTGTAAGTAGTATTTAAGGAGGCCATCCAAAGAGCTTTCTTTTCCTACAATAACTGGTGCTCCGAGCTATTAAAGGTAATATGGACTACTTTTTGAAAGGTAGAATAGTTTATTCTTGTATGTACAAGGCAAATAATTACAATAACCGACCTTTTATAGAAAGTTTGTTATTATTTATTTTATAAATTTGAGGAGCTCGTGGCTAAGTACTAACAGCCGCTCGGGTCGATCTGTCAGGTTAAGCTACGCTTGCCGGGGTTGGTCCGTGGATAGGTGACCATTTCTACATACTGAGACTCCTCCGTGCCTCGGAAAGTACGTTAAGCCGTTGGTCCCGGCTGTCATTCGTGGATCTTTGACTGTCGTTACGGGTCGTCAGAAGCCCGAAAGTTTGACAACCAGTCTTACCAAGGCGTATCGTATTACCCTGTTACTGAGTTGAGGAGGTCAGATCGGCAGTCGCTCCATGTATAATACTGGTATTCAGCTGCATCCGGTTAGACTGGAAGCCGACCCCAATATAGTTGGGAAAAGGCTAGGCAGACTGATTTATTTTATAAATTACAAGTTTCTTATATATAAACAAAGCACACGATTAGACTTCTGGGGTCTATCTTAGCATGCCATGGTCTGAGATTTGCTTAACGCGCTCTTAACAATTAAATTATAATCGAGTTGATGTAATGTTCCTTCAGCTAACGCGTTATGTTCGCACAACAATGCAACAATGCTTTATGTTTACTTTTTGTTTGTTGTTGCATTAGCGTAGATAGGGACCATAAGAATAAGACCCATAATGCATGGTAAAAAAAAAGAAATTCTATTTAGTCCGTCAGTCAAATAATAAAAAATATTAGACACTTATTTTTTTGGTTTATCATATTAATAAAAAACTACTTAGATAAAACGCATTAAAGTTGGGGAGTGGGGGTCGCTACGTCACAAGTATAAAATCTACATACTCGTGAGATCAAGGCACATTTTAACTCAATGTATCGCCGTAGTAGGTACTGAAACGTGGTCGCTCACAATGGGCCTTATCAGAAGGCTAAAAGTCACCCAAAGGGCAATGGAGAGGGCTATGCTTGGAGTTTCCCTACGTGATCGAATCTAAGAGATCCGCAGGAGAACCAAGGTAACCGACATAGCCCGAAGAATTGCCAAACTTAAGTGGCAATGGGCAGGGCACATTGCTCGCAGAACGGAAGACCGATGAGGTCGAATGGTTCTGGAGTGGCGACCGCGTACCGGAAGACGTAGCGTTGGAAGGCCTCCCACAAGATGGACCGATGACCTTGTGAAGGCCGCAGGAATCCGCTGGATGCGGAAAGCACAGAATCGGTCGAAGTGGCGGTGCTTGGGGGAGGCCTATGTCCAGCAGTGGACGTCTTTCGGCTAAATGATGATGATGATCGCCGTAATCTTTTGATAACGTATAAAAAGAAAAAATACGTGTTCAATATTTTTTAATACTCTACCTGAAGGACAAAAATAAATTTTGTCATCATCCCTATCTACCGGAGCCTTAAGGCCCTCATTCAAGTTTCCTCGTTCTGGTCCTTGTGGAGTAGAAAAACTTTTTTTCCGAACAAATTCTATCAATAATAATACCTTCGTATTGTTACAGTCGGTTTCCTCACGATGTTTTCCTTCACCGTTTTGAGGAAACCGGCATGTCCTCGAACCGAAAATTCGAAAACATGTGACATCTACCAACCCGCACTGGGCCCGCGTGGTGGATTACGGCCCACTCCCTCTCACAGAGAGGAGGCCTGTGTCCCAGCAGTGGGAACATTATAGGCTGATGATGATGATGATGATTGTTACAGCTTCCAGACGTCTCTGTACGAGTCTCAGTCGCTGATCGTGGCGTTCTTCTTCTCGCTGCTGTTTACCGTCGCGTCGGCGGTGAGGTTCATCGTGTCAGACAAGGAGACCGGGAACACTATGGTTAGAAAATACCTTTAAACTTTTAGAAAGAGACATTTACAATCGGACACTGTACTAAAGTTTTCCTTTACTTTGGAATGATGATATTTAAAAAAATGGTTAATTCAGTAATGGATATTGAAATCACTTTTACATCGTGGTTATTTTAAACTAGTTGGAGTCAACACCTCCTATGTGAACACTTTCAAATATGTCGAAACAACCTGAGCGGTTGTAAGCTGAACAAAAAGTTGAGTCCCAGGAAACATTTCGAATTCAAACGTTGAGTTTATTATAATGCGACTTCAAAGACAGAAAAATAAAACCAGCACCATGCTGCTGGTTCTTTTAGACTCTGAAGTGAATCCATCCATCCGAAACTTACACGTTTAGAGGCAATATCTGTAAATATTAGAAATGTTTAGTGGCCCTACTATGTCCATGTGGACATGGGAAAAGCGTTGGAAAGAAACGCACCGCAGACGTTCCAACATTTCATGGACGAGGTGCTGCGTAAGTTGTCTTTCTGCTATTGCTACTTAGATGACATTCTCCCTTACACACGCAGCCTCGCCGCCAAACGTCACCGTCCGAGTCACCAACTTAGGGGCAGTTGCCCGCCAGACACGACACCCGTCTGGTCGGAGGATCCTCCCTTTTCTATGAAGAATGATTTAACTTTACACCCTGTTCCTCAGGCTCCTAAATACGTATCCAAATCCTAAACAGTCATAACCTTAACATTTTTCTCCCCAGCTCATGTCAGTGATGGGCGTGGACCTCCGCTGGCACACTCTCTCCTGGTTCCTGTCATCATTCGTGGAGATGACCCTGACCTGCGCCTGCGTGACCTTGATCCTGTTCCTGGGCCACGTGCTGCCCAACACTGATCCCAGCCTTGTGTTCACGCTGCTCTTCATCTTCGGACTGTCCGTGCTTAGCTTCTGGTAAGTTCTCAACAATTGTTTAGACATGAACAGACAGCGTCACTATTTACCCGTCAAGTTTTAAAATATTACATTGCTTTAACATTGAATTTGTTGCGACTATCCTGAGGAATACTTTAAAAAAAGAAAGAAAATAAATTTATTTGACACAGGTTACTTAAGGCACACAGTTTTCAAAAACAAAAAACAGAAAAAATCAAAGAAAGCTTAAAACAGTATTGTGTGCCTCACGGCTGCGACAAATAGGCCCAGTTCAGCATAAATGCCAGACAACTAGTGCCTGACGCTGGTTTTCAACAGAACCTTATGTTACGAGTACGTCTTACGGATGTAAATCAGTTTTATAGTGTTTGTAAATATTTAAATAAAGAATAAATAAATATGTGTAGCAAATAATAATAAAATCGATATGATACATACAATTAAGTTAAAAGATAATTAAAGATTTATACAGTGGTATTTAACAAAATAATTAAAATGGCATGGTTGCACAATAAACAAAGGACTGAAGACTGCCCGTCAATAAATAATAGATTACTTTATCATAATTCAATTCATATCAAATTCATAATAA
Organism: Agrochola lychnidis; assembly: GCA_963680765.1. Taxonomy (NCBI): domain Eukaryota; kingdom Metazoa; phylum Arthropoda; class Insecta; order Lepidoptera; family Noctuidae; genus Agrochola; species Agrochola lychnidis. The sequence continues at coordinate 26,207,689 of OY796855.1, read as the reverse complement.
AAAGAGAACGGCTTGACGTAGATTCGAACCAACGCATCGCCCAACGTCGTCATTCAATCCGAAATACGTTTAGATAAAACTATTCAGTTAAGACCTCTTACTAAAAATAAATTGAAAATGTTTAATAATAATGTTCTTAGCAATCTTTCAACAGCTAGTTTTGATTCACAAGACCCCAACATAAACTATGGTACATTATTTTCTACAGTATGCCAAGAATTCCATACAGCATGTCCTGTAAAAACAGTAACAATCAATACCAAACCATTTAATGAATGGGCCACTCCTGGCATTAGAAAAAGCAGAGATATTTTATATAATTTATATAACTAAAAATCATTGACTTCTGATCAAGTAATTCATAATTATGTAAGAAAATATTCTAAGATATTTAAAAGAGTCTGCGCCCAAGCTAAATCTAAATTAATAAGTAACAAAATTAATAATTCTAACAATAAAATAAAAGCTGTGTGGCAGGTAATTAACAAAGAAACTGGAAACACAAAACAGCGAGATCAGAATGAATTGTCATTAAACATTGATAATGTAACCATTTCAGATAAGTTAAAAGTTGCTGAGACACTAGAAAACTTCTTTACCAACATCCCAATAGAGGTTACGAAATCTCTCCCCTCATCATCTATACTAGCTGAATCTCTTTTAAAAGAACACTTCAGTAGAGACATTCCAAGTTTTGAATTCAAGCCCATTTCTATTGACACAATTAAAAAAGCATTTAAAAGTCTTAACATAAAAAACACTGAAGACTTATGGGGGATTTCCGTTAAGGTTCTTGAAGATATCATTGACACAATTGCCCCTGTCCTAACAGGCATATTTAATCAATGTTTAGATAGTGGTACGTTTCCTGATTTAATGAAACATAGTAAAGTAGTACCAATTTTCAAATCGGGTAGTAAGAGTGATCCCTCTAATTATAGACCAATATCTGTGCTACCAGCATTGAGTAAAATATATGAAAAAATCATGCTAGACCAGATGTTGTCACATTTTAATTCTAATGGGATTTTACACAATCACCAGTTTGGTTTCACGAAAGGTAGGTCGACTACTGACGCAGGAGTAAAACTCATCAGTCACATTTTGGAATCCTGGGAGAAGTCCCAGGATGCAATTGGCATTTTCTGTGACCTCTCAAAAGCGTTTGACTGCGTTGACCACAATACACTGATCTGTAAATTACACCACTACGGAATTCGTGGACAAGCTGCTGATCTTGTTCTTTCCTATCTATCAAACAGGCAGCAAAAAGTAAATGTTAATGGGGCGACGTCTTCGGGGTCTCTAGTTAAAATGGGCGTGCCTCAAGGCTCAATTCTTGGCCCTTTCTTATTTCTAGTTTATATAAATGATCTTCCTTACATGATGACTAACTTATCAGATATAATTCTATTTGCTGACGACACTTCTCTTATTTTTAAAATAGACAGGAAAGATACAGATGTATTACATGTTAACGATAGTCTGGCTGTACTTTCAAAATGGTTCGCAGCTAATAATCTTTTACTTAATGCGAACAAAACGAAATGTGTTAGGTTCTCATTACCAAATGTACCTCAAGTAGGTCTAAATCTAAAACTTGATGGCAAAAACTTAGATGCAATAACGGAAACTATATTCTTAGGAATTACTTTAGATTCAAAATTACAATGGGGCGCTCATATTAGAACTCTTTCAGGTAGATTAAGTTCAGCTGCATATGCAGTAAGAAAAATAAGGCAGTTGACTGATATAGCCACAGCTAGGTTAGTATACTTTGCTTATTTCCACAGTATTATGTCTTATGGCGTCTTGCTGTGGGGATCGGCAGCTGACGTAGATTCAATTTTCATTTTACAAAAGAGGGCAATCCGCGCGATCTATAAAATGGGCCCTCGCGAGTCTCTTAGAGACAAATTTAAAGAAATTGATATACTGACTTTGCCTTCACTTTATATCTTAGAAAGTATTATGTATGTTCGCAAAAACTTAAGACTTTTCAAAATAAGAAGCGATTTCCATAATATAAATACACGTAGTCGACATGAAATTGTGATACCCAAATTTAGATTAACTAAAACAAGCAAGTCATTTCTTATAAACAGTATCCGCTTTTATAACAAGTTGCCAAAGTGTGTGACAGAACTTGGCGATGGGAAGTTCAAAACCCACATCAAGCGTGTCCTTATCAAGAAAGCATATTATAAAATTAAAGACTATGTTGAAGATAAGGAGGTTTGGCAATAATTCCTTCTGCACTTGTGGCTTCCCTGGTACCTCATTAATGGCATAAATGAGTAAGAGTCTATTAACTGCTCCCAAATTACCATGTTTATTTAAATCTTTTTTTTTTTTTACATTCGTCCTTGACATATTTATTATTCTATTATTTGACATTATATACCTACGATTTAATTTCAACTTTTTTTTTTAGTGACTTGTGGACATGATAATTACTCAGATTGATTACAGTTGTAACAGCAATCATATAATTGCGTTTTATTAAAATAGGTTTTTTTACTTTTATTAATTTATTTATTTTTTGTATAGATTCTTTTCTACATATTTTGTGAATGTGAGAACGCTGTAGGCTTAGTGGATTGTAGACCTGTTGACCATTTTCTATTTTGTTAAGTACTTGGTACTTATTGAAAGACCTACACTGTCCTCCCATACCTAGAATTATCTTTAAAAGAGTAACCGTGGAGTTTCTTGCCGGCTCTTCTCCATAGGAAACGACCAATTGGAACCGTGCACCTAGATTCTGACGTTTCATAAGTGCCCATGTAGGTTTATGTGAAATAAAATATTTTGATTTTGATTTTGATTTTGAAATGAAAGTAATTTTTGAAATTATTGGTGTAGTCGGTTGTTTTTTTTTTTTTGTAAAAACGTATTTAATTTTTATTTTTTTTGTTGTGGTATCTACCCCAAACAAATTCGTATACCACTACTTGCTATGTAAAGTAAACAACAGTGACAGGAAGTTCTATAATATCATCCATATTGATGATGTTATAAAATTTAAAGTGGATGAAATACTCATTATTGAAGCTAACTCAAAAACTACCAAAGCAAACTTAATAAAATTCATATGGGACCACCTTGCAAGCTGCTTCTACCAAATGAAAAAAGATTTTTCGTAACCGTAATTCATGAAAATATTGATGAAAAAATAGCCCCTTGCTTTTTAGAATACGATTAAAAAGGTAGCCCCCTTTCTAATGCCACCTTCTCTTCCCCAGCTACATGCTCTCGAAGCTGTTCAACTCTGCCAGCCTGGCGGCCGTGTTCACCGCCATCATGTACCTGGTCAGCTTCATGCCCTTCATCATCATCCTGTCGCTGGAGGCTGTGCTCTACAGCTCGCTCAAGACCTTCATCGTAAGTTTCAGTTTTATATAAGGTATCCTTATTTATATTTATATGAGTACACTTAAACAAGAAATGAGAATTTTTTGAGTATTGTCATGGCTATCCCATGTGGTGGATTATGTTCTGTTCCAAAACTATCAGATGAAAGTGTAAACAAACTCTGTTCAAGTTAAATTCTTACGCAATCACTCACCAAAGGGAATTAGTAACACATTCATCTGTATTTAGAAGGCTTTTAAAACTTAAAAAAAAGCTACTCAAAATAATTTTTAAAAATTATTAATATACAATGTCGCCCATCGTCATGTTGCCCCCACTTTTTTGAATGTTTATGAAAAATTAACGAAAAGTAATTTTAAAAGGGGGTCTATCTTGATATTTTTTTTATTTTTTTGATGAACTTACACTTGTGTTTTTTTTTAAACACGTTTTCCCTCCCTTTTTTTTTGCATAATTGACTAATTTTAATAAAAATATTAGTTAATCCGACAGAATAATAATAATAATGTATAATAATATTTATTCAAAAAATTATTACAAGGCATAAAAATTATTACAGATTTGCTTAAATGTAAATTATATTCCTAAGACTTACGTGCCTGAACTAGGTAATCCTGTGTTTCAGGCGAGAAGAGCTTAAGGCTCCTGGCTGTGAATTCACTCGACAGAGTTTAGGTAAATTCTTGCGATGCTATGTTTGTGTGCACTGTTCACGCACACACGCCTAAACATCGAGCGTAGTGATCGCTTAAACAGTTTTGATCCTATAGACGGTATTTTGTTAAGTTACGTAGGTACGCTTATGAAATAAGTCTGGAATGTTTGTGTATATTCGTTTAGTATTTATAACAATTCTGTTTTATATGGAATTTTATACTTTTTGTATGGAAAACATGAAAAATTATTACCTACATGTTGAGTTTTATGGGTTTATGGGTTTCATAAAGGGGGTCGAAATTTTCATTATTTTTGCGATAAGACACAATTTTCGAGATATAAGCAAAAGAACAGAAAAAAGATAAAGTACAGTTTTTGCAACTGAATGAGTTATTAATTTAGTGAAAATGAAAAATTCGCTATTCTGAATTTGACTTTTTTCACCTAAAATTTTGATTGGTGCCGATTCTCTTATACACCGAACTAAACTAACTAAACTATCACAAAAATTTCTTACTTTTGACTATGAGAATCTCAAAGCTATTGGTGCCGATTCCCTTGATCACAAACTAAACTAAATTTAAGTTCAGTGCATCTTTTTCTTACAATTTCATTAAGAAAAGGACAGAAGATAAATTTTAGTTTAGTCCTGTCAAATTAATCACCGCCTATCACTCTCCATACAAGTTTAGACGTGATTAAAAACTTGCCGACTAAAATTACGTCAATTAACGTCAAGCGCTGATAAATTTGACAGGACTAAACTAAAATTTATCTTCTGTCCTTTTCTTAATGAAATAGAAAGAAAAAGATGCACTTAAATTTAGTTTAGTTTGTGAACAAGGGAATCGGCACAATTATGCAAAATAAATTCTCTAAGTTTAAGAAAATTTTTGACACATCTGAATCAAATTTGACAATCGCGATTCCACACGTGATATCTAACCATGTGAATCTTTTTAGAGCCGGAGGCGCGCACGCTCGACGTGTTTTATATGGAACTTTTCACTTTTTGTATGGAAAATAAGAAAAAATATTACCTATATGTAGAGTATAAGGGGTTTAAGGGTTTTATAAAGGGAGTCGAAATTTTCATTATTTTTGCGATTGGACACACCGTTTTCGAGATATAAGCAAAAGAAAAAAAATATCAATAATAATTCAGTACTGTTTTTGCATGTGAAATCGAGGTGTTGGTGTGAATTTAAAGTTCATGACAATCAATTTTATTCCACACGTTTTTAATCGCGAAAAATAGTCAGATTCGGTTAGAAAATCTAAATTTTAAGTGAAAAACGTCAAATTCAGAATAGTAAAATTGCTATTTTCACTAAATGAAAATCTCAGTTCCATCTTAGTGCTGTCAAACTAAAATCTAGTTAAGTTGTGTCACTTTAGTCTATTTCAGAATGGGAAATCGTCGTTTGACAGGAATAAAACAAAATTTTGGTGATTTTTAGTCTAGTTTAGAGGCATTTGTGACAAGAGAATCGGCACCATGTCTAACTAAATCTGACTATTTTTAATCGCGATTAAAAAGGTGCGGAATAAAATTAGTTATCTTGAACTAAAATTCACACCAACACCTTGCTTCAGGTGCAAAAAACAGTACTGTATCTTTTTTTTTTCTTTTGCATATATCTCGAAAATGGTGCGTCCAATCGCAAAAATAATGAGAATTTCGATCCCCTTTATAAAACCCTTAAACCCTTGACACTCTACATGTAGGTAATATTTTTTCTTATTTTCCTTACAAAAAGTAAAAATTCTATATAAAACGTCAAGGCTGCCCACTGTGCGCCTCCAGCTCTAAAAAAAATTCACGGGGTAGGGCAAACAAGTACCACGTGGACTCGCGATTGTCAAATATAATTTTAGTGTGTCAAAATATATTTAAATTTAGAAAAATTTTGTTGCAGAATAGCTTCAAGATTTTCATAGCCAAAAGTAAGGAATTTTAGTGATAGTTTAGTAAGTTTAGTTCGGTATACAAGAGAATCGGCACCATATTGCCATCTTAGTGCTGTCAAAATAAAATATATTCTATAATTATTTCACGATGGGAAATCATCGTTTGACAGGAATGAACGAAACTTTGGTGATTTTTAGTCTAGTTTTGAGGCATTAATTTGTGACAAGAGAATTGGCACCAGTATCCATAAAGGGATCTGAGACACTTGCGCGAAATACATTTTCGCGAAAGACACTTGCGCGAACCCACTTGCGCGAAAAAGTTGCGGAAATGAGATTTCTTCATAACATCACGCCATCAATTTCAAAGGGCCCAACACTTTGAAATTGATGGCGTGATGTTATGAAGAAATGTGAAAATTTTCGCAGCCGCCATCTTATATTTACGTTTTGACAACAAAATCTGCTTTAGAATCCTCAAAAACTATGAAAAAGACACCCATGACGAAAAATCCGAATATTGTCACAGCCGCCATCTTGGATTTATATTTTGACCTCACTATCAGCTTTAGCATCCTCGAAAACTATGAAAACGATACCCATAACGAAATATTTTTAAATGTTCGCAGCCGCCATCTTGGATCTTTATTTTGACTTAAAGTAGTCTTCAGTAGCGTTAAAGAAACTTCGTTCCAAAAATACTTCACTTATTGCTACAACAGCATATAGGCGCGGGCATATCGGTGACGCGAACCCATAACTTTTTCCCCTACCAAAAATCACTCAAAACTATGAAATCTAAAGTCAAAATATAACTAGTGAACCCAGCAGGCAGATGTTGTCCTGCGACAACAGCGCCACGCGAGTCCAACTATAGTTATGAACCATCCAAGTTACACAAAAAGAATTTTTTAAAAAACATCTAAATCAGTCAAGCCGTTTAGGATAAGAAGAATTACGAACACACGTACACCGGTATTTTATTTATTGCCAGGCATGCAAAATTTTAATGTTCTTCAAAAACAAGCAAAGTACTTTAAAATAAAATGCGGATCAAAATGTGGCAGTCGACGTACAATTTCTGGAATATGTTAACATCGGACACGTACGTGCGTGTGTGCGTGCTGCGACGCAAAGTGATACGTCCTCATGCTGGGAAGGCCCGTTCGCTACTAACGGAATAGATTTTCCGCGATCGTTTATATAGTTCACTTTGCCATTTATTTACGTAATGAAGTAATTGTTTATTTATAAAATAAAATTTAGATTCTATTAAGCAATTAACTTAAAATTAATATAGAATTTTTTAAATTTCTTAAAAGTGTTTCTAAGTATTAGAAAAAAATATTTATTTGGCTTGAAGTTTTGAGAAAGTTACGTTATTTCAACATTTTTTTTCTGCTATATTTTGTATGAAAGTTGAAAAAAGTGGTTCCCCTATGTACAAGTAGACCATATAATGATGTTGATGATATTTTTTAATTTTCAACATCAAAAGCAGTTTCTTCTAACGAAACGATCAAACGTCAGTCTCGCGTCATTTTTTGGAAAACTTGTTGCGAATTTTAGTGATTTCCCACGAATCCTTAATTTATTTCAAAAATCAGTGATTTCGTGCGGTGCGGCGGCACGGAGCCTTAAATAGACTTATAAATAAATAAATTATCTGCAGGTTGACAATAGATCACTAATTATATGTTGAGTAGCTTAAATCTTAGTTTCTAAATTTGATAAATACTTAACGTAAGTGAAATTTGTACATACTTATTCACTTTAACACAGTTAGTAAATTCTCTGTATCTTCGTAAGACATACTTTGGAGAGCATCCTTGAGAATACTCTTACAATTTATGTAGTTCAGGGAATAAATGTTTGCTTTCAAATTTAGTCTATTATAGAGAAGAGGACCGAGGTACAGGTAGAATTTAGATACAAAAGCATGTTTTGATGTATTTTGTGGACAAACTATATCTTTACGCCTTCTATTAGTATACGCAGTGCTGTAAGGTAGAGCTGTGTGTTGTTTTAATACAATACCCATTATAAATAGCTGTCGAACTGTTAATACTTCACAAGATTTGTATAGGAGGTTAATGGGAAAAAGGAAAGGGCGGAAAGTAGACACTTTGAGAATCGCCCTTTGAGCTCTCTCGATGGTTAGTAACATTGTTTTACCTGCTCCACCCCATGTGGTAATACAGTAAGTTAATATTGATTGACATAGAGCAAAGTAAACTTGTCTATCGATTTTTGGGTCAGCAATATAGCGTAACTTTTTAAAAACAAATATTAACTTGCGAATCCTATTATTTAAAGCTTGTATATGTTGTTTGAACGAAAGTGTTTCATCTATTATAACACCAAGATATTTTGTTGTATTTGTCATTTTAATGTTGGGACAAACACATTGGTTATCTGTAGGAATTGTGCAATAATGAGCATGTAATTTCGAGGTAGTGCTTGTTGTTGATGTTTGCTTGCGCATCGAAAACTTAATGTAATTTGTCTTGTCTGCATTTAGTGTTAGTGAATTATGTTGAAGCCATTTATTAACAACTAGCTTCTGCCCGCGACTTCGTTCGCGTGGAAGTCGTAAGACATCACAATATACTACAATAATAGCCACATTTTATAAAACTTCCCTGTATACTACGTTTGTAGTTTTATGCTCAGCAGCCAAAATATACAGAGAGTCAGGAATAGTGACTCGGAAGCAAACGACGTAACAGTTGTCCGTGTGAGAAGCAGCTTGTCCTGAGGTCGACATCCGCAGTCTTCAGCCTTCGATGTCGGCCCCTGTGACTTGTTGATCGCAAAGCATACGCTCACAGGGAACTGCACGCGCTTTAACTGGTAATGGTGGGGAATTAGTGGTAGGGATACGCGCTATAAACACTGTCTCACCATCGCCACAACCTGTTAGAATTTCCGTCTCGATGACGTTTTTCTGCAAAGACATGACTTTGAGCCAGTTTCCATTACACAGATATACAACCGGAAGTCCACTTGCCATTTGCGAATTGAGAAATTCTACGGGGTAATATGTGGCATCATCTTCCTCCACATCAGTATTAATGGAGGTGTATATCACTTCACTCCCTTCAATTTGTGAGAGAATACTGTGGTTGATCGCTGCAGCTTGATCATTTTCGGAGTTAAAACGGAAACACGCCCAAGTATTCTCTTGGTACGGTATTTGACTGATATCCCCGTATATCAGACGAATAAGATCTTCTAAAGTGGGATCTACTTTACCAAGAGTCTCTGGTAGAGTGCCTTCACCAACTTTTAGAAGAACATCGGAGAATTCTTGAGCATTGGAATTCCCGCCAAGCCGAGCTCGTATGATGATGGTCAAGCGCAGTTTATGAACTCTCAACCATAGTGTCAACCTTTTCAACGAAGTATTCACTTTTTTTGTCAGAACTGTGACACCACCCATCATATCTTGGTTCCTGCGGATGTCCTGCAGGGTTCTGTTTACAGCTCCCACTGCTTTTCTATTTGCCGTAATGCATTCATACCATACGATGACGGGAAATTTAGGGATTGCGCTTCATCGTATGGTATGAATGCACACATCCCTTGTTACTGTTGCGTGACACCCCACAAACAGGCGTTTCGTTGCTCTCTAAATCAATGGGAATCTTAAACATGACGTGCGCTGTTTTTCCACCAGGAAGCAGTGTGGCAGCGATTCCAGAAGATCCACACACATACATATTTTAAAATCGCTAGGACAAATCTGCTGTCAAAATCTGTAAAAAAACATTTTATTCCTACAGTCTTTTGCTCGTGGCTAAGTACTAACAGCCGCTCGGGTCGATCTGTCAGGTTAAGCTACGCTTGCCGGGGTTGGTCCGTGGATGGGTGACCATTTCTACATACCGAGACTCTTCCGTACCTCGGAAAATACGTTAAGCCGTTGGTCCCAGATGTCATTCGTGGATCTTTGACAGTCGTTACGGGTCGTCAGAAGCCCGAAAGTCTGACAACCAGTCTTACCAAGGGGTATCGTATTACCCAGTTACTGGGTTGTGGAGGTCAGATAGGCAGTCGCTCCATGTAAAATACTGGTATTCAGCTGCATCCGGTTAGACTGGAAGCCGACCCCAATATAGTTGGGAAAAGGCTAGGCAGATTGATTGAGTCTTTTGCTCTAAAATGATCAGAATACAACCTTGTATGTTTTGTGACTGTAAAGTACTTGTAACTTAGTAGTTTCCCATAGCTTACGAAGTTTTCTTTTTTTTGTGAATTAATACATTCTATGAACTATTACATACATAATCCAAAAAAAAATCGTTTTACAAAATGTAAAAAAAAGAGTTTAAAAAAAACAGATGGAAATCGAACATACTATCCCAGGGGACTTACCATCAGCTCAGAAAGCAGTATTATTTTAATATATTACTTCAGTGTGGGAAAGAGATGAAGCTCTACAGGACATATAGCTCCATCTCTTTCTCCCACTGAAGTAATATTAAAATAATACTGCTTTTGAGCTGGTGGTAGGCCCTCAGGACTTCAAATCATTCGTCCAACCGCTTACTTATTCGCTTTGTTGAAAGTTAGCTAAAATAGCCGTTCCTATATAATTATGTCATGAGTGATTGTATAGTTCCATAAAGGTATAGCGTGATGATAATCATTTAAAAAGTTAAATCGGTAACTACCTACCTATCTACAATATCCCAAACTTTTGGCGCGTCCTTTTACAATTTGCAGAGAAAAATACGAACATGATGTAATATTGTTCATCCCCCATAGCAAATAGCGTGATAGTCTATACCCTACAGTTGGAACAGACAAACATTCTAAAAACTTTATTTTTCGTATAAGAATCGATCCCAGACCTCGTAGCAATAACTTTCTTTCAAAAATTTTAACTTCGCTACGATTTTATTATATGTATAGATTATAGGTAATAAAAAAAAATCGTACAACAAAATGTGAAAAAAAAGAAAAAAAAACCGTAGGTGGGAATTGAACTTACAACCCCACGTTTGCAAAGCAACCGTCCAACCGCTGAGCTAATTGGTTCGTTGAAATCTGTCTAAAATAGCCGTTCCTATATATTTCATGATTGACTGCTTAGTTCCATAAAGGTATAGCGTGATGATAATCATTTAAAAAGTTAAATCGATAACCATCTACAATATCCTAAAATTTTGGCGCGTTTTTTTCCAAAAAACGAACATAATATAATATTGCACGTCCCCCATAGTAAATAGCGTGATAGTTTATACCCTACAGTTTGACCAGACTTATAGGGAACATCTATGCAAAATTTTAACAGAATCTATCCAGTAGAATTTGCGTCATGCTAGAACATAAAAATACAACATAATGTAATATTGCTCATCCCCCGTAGCAAATAGCGTAATAATTTATGCCCTATAACTTGACCAGACACACAGGGAATATCTATGCAAAATTTTAACAGAATCTGTCCGGTAGAATTTGCGCCAAGCTGGAACATACATACAGACAAAAATTCTAAAAAAAATATTTTCGGCATTAGAATCGATCCTAACCCTCGTAGCAATTACTTTTTTTCAAAAATATGCAATGTACAGTTTTGACTTCGCTACGATTTTATTATATGTATAGATATTGAATCCATGTGGCGCATGCTTGTAGACATTTTTTTCTGGGTCAGCCGAAAATAGAAGAGCAGTGTCGTCAGCATAAGAAACAATTTGGCCGTGATCTAGATTTAGGTTACAGAGATCGTTAATATATATAAAAAATAGTGTAGGCCCTAAAATACTTCCTTGGTGGTTTACGTATTCAAATAATCGAATCAAAGCACTCAACTGATAAATGGAACAACAAATTGGCAACCACAGGTATCTACGTTTTCTGACCCATTTGTTTACATTTTCGTCAGACGTTTTTGGAACAGACAAGAGATTATATTAGGAATATGTATAAATATCCGCACTATGACAACAGAAACTACATGTTTTTGTCCCTCACACTTCTTCACCAACCCTTTTATTCCAGTGCCTCTCAATGTCGTCGTCCCTCTGCTACGCGTTCCTGTTCATCACGCGGTTCGAGGCGCGCGGCAGCGGCGCGCACTGGGCAGACCTGTGGGCCGCGCCCGGCCACAGCGACGACATGAGCATCGGACTCGCTGCCGTCATGATGTGCGCCGACGCTGTGCTGTACTTCATCGTGGGGAAGATTATTGATCGGTTTTTTGGTAAATTTCTTTGATTTTTGTGCTTATCTAGGTTGATGAGGATTCACCAGTCAAGAATCTCGTGAAACATACAAATAACATGACTTATTGGTAACATACGAGGCAGTCGACATGTGGATCGTGGACTCTGCAATCATTGTACCAATAGTCGTAACGGCCAAAGAGGCTCAACCACGAGGCTCTCATTGCGAAGCTAGGCTTGATACAGAAAAAAAAGCCCTGGATACCCTGACCCCAACCACGAAAAGCTTGGATGTTATTCCCGATGTTAAAGTGCTTTAAAAATTAAATGATATGTTCAAAACGATAAATAAAAAAAACGTGTGGCACTCGGGGACTGCCGCGGTAAAGCTATTGCATAGCATTTGTAACCTCCATTCTTCCTATTTGTCAACGCTACACTTGGGATGATGACGTGATGACATAAAACAAAAATTACGTTCCCAAGACAACATCACGTTTCCCATGTCAACATCACGTTTCCCATGACAACATCACGTTGTCATGGGAACCGTCATTACATGGTAGGCGGAGTGGGGGATGTTAGGTTTTATTTTCGTTACGTTACGGAATTTCTTGATTCGGTCGCCGCGCTCAAAGCCCGCGATAAAAGCTATGCAATAGCTTAAAAATTAAAACAAATTATTTTTATATTTTTCCCTTAGGTATAAAAACGCTAAAAAGCAACATAACCCACTGCACCACCACGGACGAGAAGGCGGGCGTCAGCATAGTGAACGTCACCAAGATATACGGCGAACGATCGAGAAGGCCCAAGGTCGCGCTGCACAACGTGTCCATTGAGCTGCACAAGGGACAGATCACCACGCTGCTGGGACACAACGGGGCGGGGAAGACCACGCTTATGTAAGTGGAACAAACTTCAAATTTGCTTATATTAGGCTGAGATTCAGCACTTGTAAAGGTCAAAAGTTATAAAAGACCAAAACGACTCCTCTTCACCACTGCTAATATAAATGTGTTTTACCAATTTCTAAGGTGCTAACTACGATTGTGATGCGGATATTTATATATTTATATTTTGTCAGAAAAACGCGAAAAAAAGAAGGTCCTCAGTGCAGATTAACAAAGACAATAATAGCAGATGTCAAATAATAAAAAATAAATAGACTAAGCGCTGAAATAGTATCGAATACCAAGACTCTAAAGACTGCCCTAGTGTATACCTGCCGTAGCCTTTGTATACCTCTGTCATCTACGGGCGTTGCAAAATGTGAATTACATCGTAGCCTAACTACGCCGTAGCGTAACTACGCCGTAGTCGAACTACGTTGTACCTGAACTACGCCGTAGCGGGACTACACCGTAGCAGAACTACGCCATAGTGGAACTACGTTGTAGCCGAACTACGCCGTAGTGGAACTACGTCGTAGTGGAACTTCGTTGTAGCTGAACTACGTCGTAGCCCTACTAAATGCGCCGTAACCAAACGTCTAGAGTATTCAATGTGTTTCTTTGGCTCGGAAGATTATGATTTGAAGGAACATCACAGAATCAATGTTGTTTGTTGATTATTTTTCCCCATTAACGTATTTTTGTCTCTTGACTTAGTATATTTTGATTATATGTATTTTTTATTGTATTTTCTTTATATTTTTCACCTACTATTTTGTCTCTGCATCACTCTAAAGTAGACTGGTAGAGAATGCCTCACACTCGCAGAACTCCGCCTTTGTAGGATTATTTTTACTTGTGCATAAAGTACACAAGTAAAACACAAAAATATCACACCTTAATCTTGACAATGTTCCCACAGTAAAATTCTAACGGGCATGCTAAAGCCTACCAAGGGGCACGTGATCGTGCGCTCGGACGGCGCGAGCACGCTGCTGGGCGTGTGCCCGCAGCGCGACGTGCTGCTGGAGTACATGAGCGCGCGCGAGCACGTGCAGCTGTACGCGCAGCTCAAGAGCGGCCGCGGGGCGCGTGAGGTGCAGGACGAGGTGGACAAGTGAGTTAATAAACCTCCTTGAAATGGGGAAAATTCTTATCTAAAACTTCTCCGATTGCATATTTTGTATCAGTATTCGCAAACAGTATTATTTCCACCAATTAAAATGAAGACAGACCTTGTCTTCTAAAGTTAGAACATTTCAGCTCAAGGTCTACCGTTAGCTTTTTGGTTAGTTAGATCACCTTTGTAACTGCCTCGTTGGTCTAGTGGTCGCAAACGCTACAGCTGAACATGAGATCCTGGGTTCGATTCCCGGGTCGGGCAAAGTGTTATTGGGTTTTTTATCTGGAATTTTCCAGTAGCAGCCCGGAGTCTGGATTTGTGCCCGATTGATGGCAATAGGCTCGCCCTCTATTACATGGGACTTGAACATAACTGGCGAAATGTGGGTGTACCTGCTACAGGGACACCTCTGCCCAACCCTTCAGGGAAACAAGGCGTGATGTTATGTTATGTAGATCACCTTTGTTCACCATAGAGACGAGATTATTAACTGAAAGATAAAACATTCTGAAAGTTACTCTATGACTTTCAGATGTTATACAACTAAAGGCCAGTACAGACGTGTGTAATGTGTAAGGTAACGTGAATTCTGCGTCTGGGCAACATAACAATCAGAATTATATGTAACGCTCGTGAGCTGATTTATCGAGGGTCGGTTCTTACGCGAAGAAGAAACTTGTATTTTTTTTTTTCTGTATGGCATCTCGTAGCTGGTCTCTGAGACCATGATTATTTAACCGGTCAATCCTGTGGCTGCCTTAAGCTGCTACACTCAAAGCCTCCAGCCAGGGCACACATAAAACTAAAAAGCTAGGCTAAACGCTCGCTAAGGGCACCCCCTGTGGGGTACGAGCCTCGGCTTAGGGCGTTAACCGGAGGGAGGACATCAAAAGATGAGACAGGCTGGAAAGAAACTTGTACTGCTCGATTCGCGTTAAATACATGTGCTGTCCACTCTTTTCGTGTTACATAACAAAACACATTACAGCAGTCTATACACGGCTTAAAACAGCAAACTAATCGTAAACACTGCCTCTATTTAAGAATGCTGCAAGTGCTATCGCTAGGCTCAGTGTGCTCCGAGCCTGTGGCGCGACTGTCGGGCGGCACCAGGCGGCGCCTGTGTGTGGCGCTCGCCTTCATCGGTAAACCGCATCTCGTGTCCTTGGATGAGCCTACTGCTGGAGTGGATCCCGCTGCGAGGAGGTGAGATTTTAATATATATATATTTCATTTATTGCGGATCACACATAAAGATACATACAATCCGTATAGTACTAGTAACAAAGACTTAGAATCTATGTTAGTAAAACTTACAAACTAACCTAACAACAACTAATAACTACGTGGCTCAACACATGTTGGCACGTGCCTCCGCATTCAGTGCCTAATAAAGGGGTTATCCACTTTGTCGACCAATGTTTTTAATAATTATTGCTAATTACCTTAAAAGACTTTCATTTATGCTAGTTCATTGATTCAGAACCGAACGGGTTTGCGACAAGTCAATCGTCATCCTGAGAATGCCTCGTTGAGAGGTGAAACGCGTTTCGATTTCTTACAGGGTTCTTTATGGCTCTTTAGTAATAGTTAAGTAGAACAGGTTACTAAATATATCTACGTGTATTGTATTTCATTTCTTCTGACAAGGTTGAGAATCAGCACTTTTTGTAGATCCAAAGTTAGGAAAGATAGTTCCTAAAAACGTCCCCTATTCCTCAAAGATTTGCCAATTTCTATTAAAAACCGGCCAAGTGCGTGTCGGACCACGCACAATGAAGGGTTCCGTAGTTGGGATGAATTTATCCCAAAAACAAACTTAACTTTGTAGTTGAAAAATATGTTGTGTTGAGAACATATTTTTGGAACCGCAAATGTGGGGGGACACTTGACTCTAACAAAAATTAGAAAGAAGGAAAAATATTTTATTTGGGACACGCACAGGAAATACAATACAGTAATAAAAAAAATAAAAAATAACAAATATTAAAAAGGACCATTTTAAAACTAACAAACAAAATTAATAACGACCTGTGCGAGGCCAAAAAGGCTCCTATCTCAGCATGATGCTGCGATATTTAAAAATAAATAAATACCGCAGCGCTGGTATTCTGATAGGGCCCGCAATTAGCACTTTAAAGCTTAATATTTCGAAAACGGATCCCTAAATCCAAAAATGGTATTATCAAACTCACAATATTTTTGAACGAACTTTTCAACGACACCCCACACTACGGGATTATTGAGAGAAAAAAAAATTATCCTCACTTTACGTCTGGGGGCGGCACCAGAAAAAAAAATATTTACCGCTTTATCGGCGTGATTAATATGTGGTTTACATATTAATCACGCCATGGCAAATTACAGCTTTCTAGTACTAAGCGTCTCTGAGCTAAGCCGCGGACAGACAAACAGACAGACGGACAGACGGACATGACGAAACTATAAGGGTTCCTTGTTTACTACGGAACCCTAAAAAAGCTAACTTACTCCTTTAAAGCTTAACACACACTTGTTCGCACCGCAATGCATAAATCCTCCTACATCTTTTCGAACGTTTTGTATGAACTCTTGCACACTACAAGCGGGCCGCACCGCACTTTTATATCAATCGGAACCCTATTACTAAGTCTCCGCTGTCCGTCCGTCTGTCAGCGGGCTGTATCTCATGAACCGTAATAGATACTCAGTTGATATTTTCACAGATTGTGTATTTCTATTGCCGCTATAACAACAAAATATAATATCAAGTTTTTGCGTTTTCGCTTAATATTGTGCAGTGGGTAGGCCGTTGGAAGGCCTCCCACAAGATGGACCGATGACCTTGTGAAGGCCGCAGGAATCCGCTGGATGCGGAAAGCACAGAATCGGTCGAAGTGGCGGTGCTTAGGGGAGGCCTATGTCCAGCAGTGGACGTCTTTCGGCTGGAATGATGATGATGATTGTGCAGTGGTACGGAATCCTTCTTGTCGCACTTGGCCGATTGTAGTCCGATCTTTTTGTTTAGCTGCGACCCGATGCGGCGGAAATGTGCACTTAGCATTAACCTTAGATCTGCCTACATCATTCAAAGAATTGCTTTTGAGAACCGGATTTTCACCAAATTCTTAAATCCAGGGACATCTGGTCGATGATAGTGAAGCTGAAGGAAGACCGCACTATCCTGCTGACGACGCATCACCTCGACGAGGCGGAACTGCTCAGCGACCAGATCGTCATCATGCACAAGGTAAGAAACACATCGGTTTAAAGTATTGTACCATTCGTAAAGTTTACGAGTATGTATTGATTATATATGTAACTAGCTGACCCCGGCAAACGTTGTTTTGCCAATTATTTGTTTGGGGTGGACAACCCTTATCACTTAGGGGTATGAAAAATAGATAGTAGCCGATTCTCAGACCTACTGAATATGCATATAAAATTTGGTAAAAATCATTAAAGCCGTTTCGGAGGAGTAAGGTAACTAACACTGTGACACGAGAATTTTATATATAAGATATATTAATTATTTAAAGCTAATATTATGAAGAGGAAAGATTTGATTTTTGTATGTTTGTTTGTAATGGATTAACTCAAAAATACCTAACCGATTTAAACAATTCTTTCACCTATAGAAAGTTACATTATCAGCGAATAACATGAGCTATATTTTATCAACTTCCACGCGAACGAAGTCGCGGGCAGAAGCTAGTATTTTATAATCAACCATCTGACCAGCGTGATTGCTGACACCTAACTCACCAATTTTATCTACTCCATACGGAATAATTAAAGTATTTTTACATTACTTTATATTCTTATAATTTTTCTGGAATGCATGAAATTACTATTCATGAATTATAATCTTCAAAAACATTTACTAATAATAAACGAATAATAAAAATACGAAAAACAACATGGATAGGTTTGAATTTATCACACAAGAAAGGAAAATTTTTGAAAGCTGACTATTAGAAGTTCTTCTTCGAATTAGAAGTTCTCTACTAAAGTGTATCGTTTTGATATTTTTACAGCTTTTGATGTCATTTTATAGTATCGTCTAAAGTTTTCCCGAATTATCAGAATTATATCCAACATTATTTATTTTGTACCCAGCTATTTTTATAGTGATGACATGAAACAATACACAAATGAAAAATTATTAAAACTTTTGTACGTTTGAGGAATATTATGAAGCATGGGGCGAAGGCAAAAGTTAGACACCCTGAAATCAATAACTGGGCGGGATCATTGACGCGGCTAGGGCGGAAACATTTATCCATCTCCCTCTCCCCTATAAGAAAAACCATTTATGACAATTCGAAAACGACTTATTAAATTAAATTGAAGATACAAACTTTTAACTAAAAATAAAAATGACCGCTACAAACTTTTCCCGATTTATTTACCTACTGAATCAAAACGTTAATCAAAATTCAAACAAGCATCTCCTAATAAATCCTGAAAGTCAAAATCCTACATCTCACAAGCGAAGTTTTCCGAACCTTTTAATAGCGGAGCCTTATTTCGGGCCGTTCTTCGGGGGGTCCGTGGCTACTCCGAAAGCCGGTTCAGGCAGGAGCCGGTCTACGTCCCGCCACAAACCATGCTATGCTAAGCAATTATCTAACGGAAATAGTTACAAGTAAACTGAGTCAAGATAATGATGATAGAGGCTCAGGTCTCAACCCCCCGGCAGTAGCCCAGTTGACCTCCTTTTACTGATTTTGTTAAGGTAAATGTTGGGGAAAACTTTTTTGTTAAGATATTGCATAGCTTTTATCGCGGGCTTTGAGCGCGGCGACCGAATCAAATCTATAAAATATCTTTGAACAAATACAAAAAGAAACCCCTGTGGCCGGGATCGAACCCGAGGACAAGAAATGTCGATCCACCGTTGTGCCTCGAAACCGATCGGTTTCTTATTGACTGTAACGAATATGTTGAACCGTCATTACATGGTAGGCGGAGTGGGGGTTGTTAGGTTTTATTTTCGTTACGTTACGGAATTTCTTGATTCGGTCGCCGCGCTCAAAGCCCGCGATAAAAGCTATGCAATAGCTTAAAAATTCGTGAATATTTTAATATATGAATTATGTAATTTTTATTTTATTTCACAAATGTCATCAGTAGGTATGTTCTTTGGCTAGGTTCTTGGTTGGTACCTATTTGATGACGTTCAGTAGGTAAAATAAAAAGCTGCATCCGGTAAGACTGGAAGCTGACCCCAACATAGTTGGGAAAACCCTAGGCACATGATCATGGTAGGTAAAATAAAGCACTCTTTGCATTATTTATAACATAGGGCGGCTAATTTTATGAATCCAAAGTTTTCGAATCTTGCAACTGTAAATAACCTTTTCCATTGACAGCGAGATGCAGACGAGTTTTTTGATTCCAAATGAGCTCTTCCCCCCTTTTTCATATCAACTTAATAGTATTATTTTAAGATTCTTGGTTAACCTTGTAAAATGTATATAACTTGTTTCTGCCCGCAACTTCGTCCGCGAGCCTACATATAACCTTCTTCAAGATTTGGTCTATCCAATGCAAAAATGTTTTTTCAAATCCGACTGATAGTTCCTGAGATTACCCCCTACATACAAACAAACAAATTTCACCTCTTTATAATATTACGTATAGATATATTCCACTATTATGTTTACAAGCTCTAGACAGAGAGAGGTGGAAAGAGAGTAGAGAGGCCTTTGCCCAGCAGTGGGACAATAACGGCTATGTAATGTAATGTAAAATGTTTACAAGATATTTTTTGATGAACCAAAAATCGAAATTTTATTTTTCCAAACAGGGCCAAATCCACACCACAGGCTCCCCCATAGAGATCAAACGAACCCTGGGCAACGGCTACAAGCTGACGGTCATATACCCTGGCTACGACCCAGAGCAGGAGGAGATGTGGGAGGAGACCAGTCAGGAGGAGAAGATCAAGCAACTGCTGACCGTCGTCAGGGACGTCGTGAAGAACGCCAATGTTGTTGATGTTAACGGACTTGAGGTGGAGATCGCGCTGCCGTTCTTTGATGCTAATGGATTGAATAATAAGTGAGTGGATTTTCATAATCAATGCATACTTTTTAAATCTCATGGATATAAGTTGCAGTATAGTTACAACGAACAAAAAAGTTGTCGTGAGGAAACAACTGTTTTCTGTTCCAAAAGTATTTGATGGAAGCGAAAACAAACCCTGTGCAGGTTAAATTCGTACGCTTAGGTATTATCTGTGTTTTTGAAGCTTTCAACTTTATATCTTACCATTTTTTCCAAGAGTTATTTGTTTGAATAACATTATTAAATTGTAATTGAAAAATCATCGTCGAAAATTGATGTTATAAAATTAAACTCAATTGTCAAATGAAAATCATCTTTAAGTTGATTTTAAATTATAATTTCAGGTTTAAGTATTCATTCGAATATTCAAATCAAAGCACTCAATTTGAAAGTGGCACTACAAATTGACATCCACCGGTACTTTTTCTGATCCCTTTGTTTACAAAATTCAAAATTCAAAAGTCATTTATTCAAACTAGGCTGAGAATCAGCACTTTTCGAACCTCAAAATTACATAAGACAGTCCCCCAAAAACGCCCACCCTTCACCACTTCCTAGTGCCTTTCGCTGGGAAGAAGAAGTGGCGCAACAAACTCCCCAGCAGCACAGCTGTCTGTTCAAGTTAGAAAAATGATTCTATACAATAGTATGCAAAACAACTTACATTATGCAACACAAAACATAATTCAAATGATAAATTATAGGCCATATGCCAGCTAGCACACGCCAATATACCAGCCAAAAACATCGAGAACCAATAGCAAAGCAATATTTAAAAAAAATAAAACTAAACGTAAAAGAACTAAATATCTAAATAAAAACCTCCAGACATAAAGGGCGTGCCCGCTTACATAAAGCTGTAATTGGCAGTTATAAATGATAAACTAGGACCATCGGGGTAAATGAACAGTTAATTACTAGTAACAATAACAAAACCATGATCAGCAAGACGACGAGTACATTTTCATGAGATACTTTTGGAAGAGACCATACGTGTGTTCTAAGTGGGTTATATTGTCAACACGCAATGAAAGCTATCATTAGTTGTCACAGTGTTTGAACTTCAACTTTTCATTAGTGTTACATAATTATGATTATGATTTTCTTTGTTTTATTTGAACTACTATCAAAATATGCGAGTAAAGCAAAAAGAGTCACGATGTAAAACAACCGATTTAAAACGTTTTAAATCAAATATTGCGGTTTGAAACCCCAAATAAATCGTTTTAAATGGTTGAAAACTCGCCTACAAAATAAAAGAACTGTGTTTTTTACTTCATTACGGGCAATTTTTGGTTTATAGAAAATCAATAGAAAGTACTTACCTACATTGCCTACTATACGAAAACTTAAATATGTAAGTAGGTATACCTACCTTATTTTTGGGTAGTTTATGTATATCACACATTTAAAAAATCTTTACACAGTTTATAGGTACTCCGTTATATCCCTACTTCGGTAAAATTAAGAAAATGTAGTTATAATTAAGAAAAACAATCATCAACACCAACCGTTTTAAATCGACTAAAATGGTTTATTTCGGTTTTAAACGGTATTTTTCGTTTTAAACTGACTGGTTTAATTGGTTTTAAACCGGCCTTACATCTATAGTCACGGTGATTTAATCAAGCGACATTTATATTGCCAAGTATCTTGATACTGATACTTAATACGTCGTAAGTATCTTAATAGCTCAGTATCGACGTAACATTTTCTTCGACTACTCTGCCTTATTACTAAAAAAGGTTTCACGTAGTCACTGTAAGAAACATCTTTTGAACTGAGGTTTCACACAAAAACTTTTTAATTTCACCCCTGCTTCATAACTCTTAACTCTGCGTGCACTGACTGGACACTCAGGTCCACTCAATCTGTGTGATTCTTTCTTCAAAAGACTATTTTTCAGACACCAATCTACATGATCTTCACAAGATCTGACGAAGATTTTGTCTGGACTTTAAAAGAGACTGTAAACTCATGACTTTGTTTCGACCTTTCCTCTCAGAGTAGTCAGATAGGAGCCGACCTCATCTAGTTTTTATAATATGATTGACGTGTAAGTGTTTGTACAAACCTACTTCATCATCATCATCATCATCAGCCGTTCCCACTGCTGGGACACAGGCCTCCTCTCTGTGAGAGGGAGTGGGCCGTAATCCACCACGCGGGCCCAGTGCGGGTTGGTAGATGTCACATGTCTTCGAATTTTCGGTTCTAGGACATGCCGGTTTCCTCACGATGTTTTCCTTCACCGTTTTGAGAGCAGTGGTGATGAAATAATTTACATAAAGTAAAGCGCCTGTCTGGGTTCGAACCTACGACCTACAACTCGTAAGCCAAACCTACCTACAGAAATATAATCATTTAAAGAAAGAAAGAAAAGTAAGAAGATATTTTTTTTTACTCTCTCGTTAAAATGATGATACCGTCTTCCCCTAGCTTCCTACAACTGTGCTCGGTGCTGGAAGCCACGCAGTCAGCTCTGGGCTTCAAGAACTATACCCTGGACTGCAGCAGTCTGGAGCAGGTGTTCTTCAACATCTGCCAGCAAGCCGATGCGCCTCTGAACGGAATTGAATATCGTAAGTGTTGATCTGTGTACAACTTAACTTTAGAGGTCAGGTACTATAAATATTCAAAACACAACAAGTCAAGTGCCAAAAATATCTTGCACACTTTCCTTGGCAAACTTTATTTTCGTAGAAAAATAACTGTTTCTGTATTTTAGATAAATGCCCACATCATCGTTATCATTATTCAGCAGAAAGGTGTCTGCTGCTGGACGCCTGGACCATACAATACAGGGTGTAAGGGACAGCCCTCCGCAAACTAACAGGGTGCATTCAGCTCCTTATTTTGAATCACATTCCACCGAACTTTTTCTCAGGAAAATTTTCATTTTTTATCGTTTTTTCAGTTACTATTTCTTTATTTCAATGTAAAATACATTCTCTGCATGCTGTACTCCATTAATGTAAATAATACAAAAATAAACAGCAATGGATGTTGAAATTGTCTAACGAACGACGCGTGAAATCAGCTGTCATTGCGTGTAAGGTAATAAAACAAATCAGGTTTATTGGATTCCCATAACGTTCCTGAAATAATTTCATGTACCGGTCATCTTAGTATGATATACTGAATTCCCCCCATCAGTCTGCGGAGGGCTGTCCCTTACACCCTGTATATTTACATTATTTCAATATGGAATCTAAGAGAGATATTATTTCTTTATTTTGGCCAATTGTATTTGTTCACCATTATATTCGTCCCACAGTACCCGAAAGCTCTCCATCCAAGAGCGCGTCCAGCTCCAGTATCAGAACGGAGCGCGCGGCGCAGGAGCTGGTGCCGGCCGAGGGGCCGCTCAAGGGCACCGCGGGCCAGCAGTTCCTGGCGCTCATGCACGCTAGATACGTGCATCATATTAGGAACGGGTATGTACTACCAGGCTACGGCAAAGCCAAAGGAGGGTTATAATTTTATCAGTGGCGTAGCGTGCCTTGCCCCGTACAAAAATTTGTTTGGGGGCCCTTATCAAGGGTTAAGATTTCTCACAAAAATTTTTTTTTTGCATCAAATTAAAAGAAATATTTATTCATCATAATTATCTATCTGTCACTTTTTCCAAAATTTTTACAAACTTTCGAATTAAATATACGCTCTCCTTGCCTTTTTTCGGCAAACTGATTTGTTAAATCATTTATAATGAATGAATTTCGGAAGTTTTTATTAATTTTCGCTTACGCACGTCGGGGCCCCCATTACCCGGGGGCCCCGTATAATTGATACGGCAGATATGGTGATAGCTATGCCCCTGGATTTTATCAGGCTATGTATGTACATATATATTCGTCAGTTTCCTCATAACTACTAAACTACTCGTTGTATTTTGACAAACGAGGTATCGTTGGAAACAATTGGTGAAAATTTATTGATGTGAAAACCGACGTTATTTGCAATTTTTTAAATTTTTTGTCTTGCAGTTTAAACTCTTTCAGTTGGCGTTTTTGTCGTAGGTAGTTGAGTTTTAGCTTTTTTTTATTTTATTTTTAGAGAATGTTCTTATGAAAGAATTAAACCCAGGAAGTACATTACACATTCTTGACCAGATTGAAGAGTATGCGTATCTAGTGAAAGGCACATAGACTTTTCAACTTTACTGCAAAAATTGCCGTTAACTTGACATCAGATAGATTATACAACTGGAATCATTATTTATTTAGATTTTTAATGTTCTTAAACTACGATCACGACCCTGATCAGTCAATATCGTATTAGCGAATATTGTTTGATGACAAAATACCAAACTTGAACAGAATAACTTGAAAAAGTTTTCAAAATGTTTTGTTGTTAACGTTGTAAGTCTCTGATCAGTAAATGTATCATCAAAGCTTATATTTGCTGTTGTACCTGATAATATAACCGTTGTTGTGTTCACCGTCAGATGGCTACTGTTCATGCTGATCGTGCTGCCCGCGCTGTTCATCACCATGGCGATGGGCTTCTCCATGCTGCGTCCGCCCGCAGACAACGAGATCGCGCTCAAACTTGATGACCACTTGTATGAGGGATCTACTGAGTTCTTAGTGTAAGTATAATAATAAATGTTTATATCGGACTACAACATACAACAACAACATACAACAGTACCTGGTCGACAGAACTGCTCGGGTGAAAATAGAAATAAACATATCGTTAAGGTATACCAACGTTGTATCACATTCCCGAGGCTGTGAAAATAGACGAATTGACCCAGGTATGAGACCTAGCTAGATAAATTTTTCACCCCCGTAAACCCCTATATTGCAACTTTCATCAAAATTGTTAGAGCCGATTTCGAGAACGTGAGTACAAATATATTTACAAACAAATATCGTCGACCGTAGGTTCAATTGAGGTAAGGGACAAAATACGATTTTTCAGGAGAGGCCGACAAAGTTTTTTTTCGGACTAAATCGCCCATAACTTTTTTTCTTATCAACCTTTTTCGGGTCTGTTTTTCTTAAGTTAGAATTTTTTCATATTCACCATTCGATAAAGCGAAAAATTCTGAACAAAACTGTGTACTCAACTCATTTTGGGTATTTTGTCCCTTACCTCAATTGAACCTACGGTCGACGATATACAAATTTTTCTCGTTTAATAATATAAGATTGGTATCAAGAACAATATAAAAACAAATGTCTAGGTTTAGAAGATTATACTGTGGGAGACAGCTAGTAGGTACTAGTACATATATTAAAATTAATGTTCCCACTGCACACTGCTTCCCAGCAGTACACAGGCCTCCTCTCTGTGAGAGGGAGTGGACCATAACCCACCGTGCGGGTCCAGTACGGGTTGGAACGGTCCGAAAATAAACGACAAACTGCGACCGCCTTATCCGTGTGCTATCTCTATATTTGAATTCAAATTAAGGGATAATGTTCAAGTTTTGATACAGCAAACTCAAACAAAGTTCAAATTCCATTTGCAACCAAAATGTAACCACAAAAAAAACAACACACAAAAAAGCGGCCAAGTGCGAGTTGGACTCGCCCATGAAGGGTTCCGTAGCAGCGAGTAACATAATATAAAAGTTCTTTAATTGAGTTGATTGAATGAAAGGTAAATTGTGGTTTACGATTTATGACCTATTAAAAAAAAAAACAAAACAAAAAAACTTACTAGATCTCGTTCAAACCAATTTTCGGTGGAAGTTTACAGGGTAATGTACATCAAATTTTATTTTTTTAGTTTTATCATTCTCTTCTTTTAAAAGTTACAGGGACACACATTTTAGCACTTTGGAAGTGTCTCTCGCGCAAACTATTCAGTTTAGAAAAAAATGATAATAGAAACATCAATATAATTTTTAAAGACCTATCCCACACGTATGGGTTTGATTTTTTTTTTTAAATTTCAGTTCTAAGTATGGATAACCCCCAAAATTTATTGTCTTTTTTCTATTTTTGTGTGAAAATCTTAATGCGGTTCACAGAATACATCTACTTACCAAGTTTCAACAGCATAGTTCTTATAATTTCGGAAAAATGTGACTGTGACATACGGACGGACATGACGAATCCATAAGGGTTCCGTTTTTTCCCAATTGGCTACGGAACCCTAAAAAACCACCTCACTCAAAAATCAACTTAGAATACATAAATCCAAAGTAGATAGTTGAATAAGTGGAGATGAAATACAAATTATCCAAGAACCTGAATTCAACCATACCTACAGTGTATTTTGATTGTTTTTTACTTGTGTGTAGACCGCAACCGTCGATATACTCTGAGGATGTGGAGCCGTCGTTTGCGGAGACCGTCCTACAGTACCTCATGATGGACAAGCAGGCCAGGAACTGGACCGCTGACGTACGTATACCTTCTAGCACATACCCAGACTTAACTATTAGTAAGTTGCTCTATTTCTTTTGAAAATGTTTGTTTGTTGTGTTTGTTTAAAATTAAGTAGACGTTGATCGGACTTTTCTTAAGAGGGCTTATACTAAAAGTTGGCAACGTCGCAAATAGCTGTCAAATATTTACCTGTTTTGATTAATTTGGCAATATTACTGTATGGAAACATGAAATGTGGCTAACTAGTGCACTAAAATATATTTTTTTTATTTTTTTTTTTAAAAACGTTGCCCTACACTAGGAATTTCTCCTGTATTGTGGGTACTTTTACAAACATTTAAAAACTCACATACACAAACAGCCAGACCCGGAACAACTACTTGTAGGTCATACAAATATTTGTTCCGTGCGGGAATCGAACCCGCGACACGCAGTGCAGTAGTCAATCGCTTAACCACTGCGCCAACCGTGCGCATACCGTGCATATTGATAATGAAATGCAATAATTAATATCGCAACACCGAATATTTAGTTTTAGATATAACAAAACATTTGGAAACATTCCAAGTGCCTTTTTTACACCTAAAACGGTTATAATATCAAATTCAGTGTTATAATTGCAATTCATTATTAATATTCTAGGGAACTAGTTAGCCACATTTCTTATTTCCATACAGTAATATTGCCAAATTAATCAAAACAGGTAAATATTTGACAGCTATTTGCGACGTTGCCAACTTTTAGTATAAGCCCTCTTAAACGCAACTTAATTTGAAATCGCTGTTAAATCCCGGTGAGTGTCTGGTCAGAAAAACTTTTAAAATTTCGTTTAGGAATTTTGAGGTGGTTCCCACCCTAATTTGAATTAATAACTTTTGATTTTGATACCGTGTTTAAAATTTAACCATGGATATACACGAGTACACCGAATAATGTTTTAGACGACGTCTGGCATGAAACTGGGATATCAAGTATTCTAATCACACGATTATTTGTGATTCCTTTAGGACAACCCCCGCTGCGAGTGCACTGAGGTCAGTCAGCACTGTGACGTCACAGACAATCAGACACGTTCCCTGCCGGGGATGATGGTAGTGCCCGACGCAGACACGCTCAACCACTGGCTCGTCGATACCCAAGAGATCTACATTGAGAAGAGGTAAGTTCATCTTAAATCTTCCAGCGTCCATATTTCTGAGCTACACTCATACGAACACTTCACACCGTCATTCTATTGCATCAGACACAATCATGTGACATTCTAAAAGTCAGTTATATTTGGTCCTAAAACACTATGGTTATGCAAATTATATGAATTCTTCATCAGTGGTTTTCGATGGGTCTTTTCAGCCCTCTGAACGTCGAAGATACAGGGAAGTATCTACATAATAATTTCTGAATATCACACAATGAAGTGATAATTTTCTTCTCAAATGTTTTGATAGTAACTAAATGGATCTTTCTTTTTCTTTATTTTTTTCTTTTTTCTCTAGTTATACTCTTTATAATCCTTAATATTATAAATGCGAAAGTAAGTTTGTTTGTTACGCCTTCACGCTAAAACGGCTGAACGGATTTGGATGAAATTTGGCACATATATAGATGATGCCCTGGAAAAGAACATAGGATACTTTTTTTTTCCCAAAGGATCGAGACTTATGCGAGTGAAACCGCGGGGCGCAGCTAGTAATATCATAAAGAGGAAAGATTTGTATTTTTGAATTTTTGTATGTAACGAATAAACTTAAAAACTACTGGATCGATTTGAAAAATTCTTTCAGCAATGGATAGTTCTACATTATCAGCGAGTAACATAGGCTATATTTTATCCCCGTACTCCCACGGGAACGCGCACTACGCGGGTGAAACCGCGTGACGTCCGCTAGTTTTGTATAAAACATGGTACTTCTACTTACGTAGTGATAAACTATATTATTACAACTAACTGGCTCTAAATTAAATAACAACATACAACTCGTTCGAACTTAACTCTAATTTTCAGATTTTAGTTTTGTAGTAACTTCATTTTACAGTTATGCACAGCGTTCTACCAAAAGACTGAACGACTCCTTTCCTCCCCAGATACGGCGGCTTCTCCTCATCTCTAAAGAACAACGTAACGAACATGGTCGCCTGGTACAACAACAAGGGCCACCACGCGCTGCCCGCCTACATCAACAGCATCAACAACGCCATACTGAGGACAGTCGCCGACGCTCCCGGAGCTAACATCACTACGTACACGCATCCGCTCAAGATCTCCAAAGAACAGATCAGTAAAGCTACTGTGTAAGTATTCCTGAGTTTCTAAATGTAATCGTCTCTGGTTGCTCCATCACTACGTGTGATCAAACATTAGTTCAGTATTAGCATTAATATGTTTTTTTGCAGTTTTTTATGGCAGTACCACTACTCCCACTACTCTCAAAACGGTGAATGAAAACATTGCGAGGAAATCGGCATGTCTTCGAATTTTCGGTTCTACCGAAAATTCGAAGACATGTGACATCTACCAACCCGCACTGGGCCCGCGTGGTGGATTACGGCCCGCTCCCTCTCACAGAGAGGAGGCCTGTGTCCCAGCAGTGGGAACATTTATAGGCTGATGATGATGATGATGTTTTTTTGGTAGGCTTAACTAAACTAAACATGAGATTTTTTTGAGAGAATAATTTAATCGGATCCTAGACAGATAGACAGAATAGGAATATACTAGATGTAGTCAAAGTCAAATAATTTATTTCAATTAGGCACATAAAAGGCACTTTTGAACGTCAACATTTACAAAAAATAGAATTGATTCTAGTCGCCCCTTCCAAAAGGTAGCGTAGAGTCGTGACTTACATCCATAAAATATGAGTAAGCTAGTAGGTGGCTCAGTTCTTGGTCAAGAAAATCATAACCGAGGACAGATAGACAGAAGATAGAATAAGAATATACTAGATGTAGTCAAAGTCAAATAATTTATTTCAATTAGGCACATAAAAGGCACTTTTGAACGTCAAAATTTACCAAAAATAGAATTAATTCTAGTCGCCCCTTCCAAAAGGTAGTGTAGATGTGTGGGGGTGTGTGTGTGTGTGGAGTCGTGACTTAAATCCATAAAATATGAGTAAGCTAGTAGGTAGCTCAGTTCTTGGTCAAGAAAATCATAACCGAGGTCTCCAGTTCGAATCCAAGGCACGCAACTCTGACTTTTCGGATGCATGTGCGTATTGTATATCAATTGCTTCAAAAACGCTGAAGGAAAACATCGTAAGGAAATCGGCATGCCTGAGCAATATTTTTCAAAGCCAAGTCAGAGGCCCATGGGTGGCATAAAAACTCTGACAATAGGTTAGTTAACAGCCACACAAAAAAAAGAAATATCTTTAGGAGTGATCGGATGAACAATGAAAATACTTATTTGTGCAACAAGTTCTAAGTTAGAATCCTGAGCGCAGCGAGGGATTCAAAGACACGAGATGCAAATAACTTTGGTCTCGTGTAACACATACAACTTTTCACCTCAGCAGCGAGAACATATTAATATACTTATTATTCGTAGTATCTAAAGGTAAAAAAATACAACGTGGTAAACTTTTAACCACATGTATACAAACTTACAAGGTAAAAACAAAGTATATCAAAAAATTTAAAATTAAAAGTAAAATTATTGCACTGACATTCTTTTCAAAAATGCAGTAAGTTTGGGATAGGTTCCAATGTACACGACGTCATCTTTTGTCTTTATTGTGGCTTTCAATTCTCTGTCTACGGGCTTTCAACATTGAGTAAAACCTCCACATTGTAAATGATTGCCTCGTTTGTGATAATTCAATGAACTACGATAACAGTACAGTCTCCGAAAAAGTGTTTGCACCCTTTGTATTGTGAGTCTCCATTGCTCGGATATTTTTCGCGAGACTTTTCAGGCAGGAAACTTAGTTCTGCATTTTTTTACATGCTGCTTTAATTCTTCCGGTGGTACCTAAATAGCAGACTTCGTCACTGGACTTACTCATATTTATTCATTCTTATTTTTATATATAACCAACGTATATCGAACTTTGTGGCTAGCTCAAAAGATAAAACAAAAAAATATCCCGCTATTTTTTAAAGATGCGTTCTGAAACTGCACCCGCGGTATTCTGCCAAAATATTAAAGATTGTTAAAACAATAAATAATTATGTAGATACATGATAAACTTCATATTTATTTCTTCAACATTATCTATAATTGATAAAAAAATATAATTCGATTATTTAGAATAAAATATAATAATTTATTTTTAAAACCACAGATGATTTGCTTATATGTGTTTCCGAACGTTTTATTTGTTTCTTTTTTGGGCCTATTAAGTATGGAATTTAAAAATCGAACTTCGAATCGGCTTGTTTCTATCTCTCGTTTTTTTCGTATCGAAGTGAAAGTGACAGAACAAAGTGAAGTTTAAATTTTTCGAATTTTGTGAGTAGATCCAGTACTGTTCTCGGAATTAATATTTTTTATTAAAAAGTTACTTTATACCATTCCCCCTCTAAAAAGCTTATTTTATTCACTGAAAACAGTGAATAAAAAGCACTTTTAATCACTATTTTGGTGTTTGAATTTAGAACACCAATATATTCGACCTCGATCTCAATGCTATACAACCTCCTTGCGATTAATTTAAACTTCCTTTTTTGGAACGAAGTTCTTCAACGCGACTTATAAACTTTCAGAAATCGTCACGCTAAAAAGTGTTAATATTTGTGATTGTCTTCTTCTAATTCAAAAAGAAAGAGAGAGAGAACGCCGGCAGAAAAAACAAAAGAAAAGAGTAAAGTGATTACAGTGTTGAGAAATAAAATTATGCACATCGGCCCGAGTACACTGCAAGCCGGATTTTTTAAAGTTTTTCACTATGGGTATCCTTTTCACGGTTTTCGAGGGTGTTAAAGCCGATAGTGGGGTCCAAATGTAAATTCAAGATGGTGGCTCTGAATTTTTTTGAATTTTTCATCATGGGTATCGTTTTCATGGTTTTCGAGGGTGTTAAAGCCGATAGTGGGGTCGAAATGTAAATCCAAGATGGCGGTTCTGAATTTTTTAAATTTTTCATCATGTGTATCGTTTTCATGGTTTTCGACGGTGTTAAAGCCGATAGTGGGGTCGAAATGTAAACCCAAGATGGCCGCTCATAAAAAATCAATTTTTTCACCATGGGTATCGTTTTCAGTTTTCTAGGGCGCTAACGCCGACATGAGGTCAAAATGTAAATGCAAGATGGCTACTGCAAAATTTTTGTTTTTGTTTTAAATCATACGTGAGAAAGAACTTCGTTTCTGACGGGGGTCCCACGACCGCACACATTTTTCTTCATTAAATGTCTATTTTCGCTTAAATCTTTCTTTTTCTCGTAGTCATGGTATAAAGTATAGTATGCAACTCTTGAATAAAACGGATTTATATCGAGGGCCATGAATCACTCGCGTCGCTCAGGATTCTAACACTTGAATCACTCGCTATGCTCGTGATTCAATCATCATGAATCACTCCCTACGGTCGTGATTCAATCGTTAGAATCCTTCACTTGCTCGTAATTCATCTATGGCCCTCGATTTAAATCCGTTCTTTATTCACTAATTGCATAATATACTATTATCTCACGCTCGCAGCAAAATCGAATTTTGCTCACTGTCTTTACACAGCAAAACCTGCTTGTTTGAGGTGCTGAGGTGAAAAGAATTTTGCCACAAAATGCAATTTTGCACATAACGCAGTGACGATGTGTCTATTTAACATCATTCCTTTCCAGTTCCTCTTGACAATAAAGGCTTTTCTTATATAAACTATCACCTTCCACATCTTCTAACTAAAGCGATCATAACGCAGCCTTATACCCATGTCCTCCCCCGCAGTTACCAACACGTAGCGGACGCGGGCATCACGGGGCTGGTGCTCCTGGCGTACGGGCTGGTGAGCGCGGGCGCCGCCATCTCCCTCGTGCGCGCGCGCACCAGCCAGGAGAAGCGGCTGCAGCTGCTGTGCGGGGTCAGCCCCGCCATGTACTGGGGCACGGCTCTCGTGTGGGATATGATGGTAAGGGTTGAGGTTGAAGGTCTAAGGACTGGTGAGAGTGAGCAGGAACCAGGAGTAGAGGCTGCAGAAGGTTTAAAAATAAATATCACTCCACTTTTTTCACTGAGACATCACAATTTAATAAACATCTCATCTTTATCAAACTCGTGCAGACAGGCGCGACGCGACACCGGGAATTGTTCTACCGTGAAGTTTTCTTTGAAATTGTTTTGTTAGAGTCGCGTCGCACCAGTCTGCACGAGGCTTTAATACTGCTTTGTAGCCCGAGAATTAGAATTTCTTTATTTTGCATAAAATATGGTACATAAAAGGTCTTAAATATAAGAAGTTCCACATAATTTGCTTACATATTTCAGCGTGCAAAAAATATCTTATAATAAAATTATATACAACAAGAATTGTGTTGTTGTATATAATTCGATGAGGTAAAAAATAAAAATCCTTAAAATTATGTTATTTTATTATATTACTAGTGAGATCATATTTCGAACTTTGCTTATAATTAGTGATCGGATTATCGGATGCATATTTACCTAAAGTGTAGGTGTTGGCTATTATGGAATGCACTTTTGTATCGAAAAAGTCCCGGGAATTCGGAATCGACAAATTTAGTTTTTTTTTACTACAGAATCAAATCGGGTGTAGGAATATTTACCTACTTAGTTTAAGGTGTTGGCTAATATTATGAAATGCACTTTAGGTACCTACTACTTACTATTCCTCTTACACTCAACATAGTCATAAATTGATGGGGAGCTTAAAATTAACTTCAAGTAAATACATATTATTATGTAATACCCTGTTTTTTTAAAAATAAATACCACATGCTAAAGACGACGTTTCCTCACCATGTTACAGACTAGTTTCTTATTCCCGAATTTTCTGGAATCCCGGGATTTATATTTAAAAATATATGTTTTAAGAAGCCGCTTCCATAATTTCCTAACCAAAAATTTACTTTAGGTAAATATGCATCCGATTATCCGATCACTGCTTATAATTTAAGAACTCACTCATTTTATAGAATGTATTATTATAGAGCCATTTCTTAAATTTCTTTTTAAAATAGTTTAGTGGTAGCTCTCTGATCTGTTTGCACCTACAGCGACTATTGTAACTACACCTATTTGGAAGATTCGACGTTAAAAAGTAGGTACAATAAACTAAGCTTTATGTTTGTGTGCAGATAATGGCGATAAACATGGGTATCACGTCGGCGGTGATGCTCGCCTTCGGCTTCCCGGTGTTCGTGTCGCGAAACAACCTGCCCGCCATCTTAGTGCTGTTCGTGCTATATGGGTGAGTACGCTTCCTATTTCAGTCAATCCAGTGACCTTTAAATAAAAAGGATTTTGAATTTTATGACAACCACTAAAGGTCGCATTTTGTACAATCGGTCTGTTGAGCCGAAAGTTGATAGGTTTATATCCAACCGAGATGTTATGTGACTTAAACGCTTAAGGCGGAACATACGGTCTGTTCCAGGCCATTTTCCCGCTAGATGGTGCTGAAGTATTTTTTTTTAATTTATTTTGTTTTATGCGAAGTTGGAGCCTTACTAAGTCGTAGGAGTAGTGGACGCGGTACTAGACTATTACACTTTATTGAACTTGATCATAACAATGTCTCAAAATCCACCCAATTTGACACATAAATGTAAAATAGCATCTGCCATTGAATATACAGTCTTTTACACAAACAGACGTATTCCTTACATTTACAAAAATTTACCACTAGATGGCGTGTAGTACTTAAAAAAAGGGGCTTTAATTGTTTTATACTCTACATGTTTAAAGGGGTAGGCAGAACGCCACCTGCTACGATAATTATATTAGGAAAATAAGTAATGTCAACAATATGTACAATAAAACATGGTTTTATTTTATTACATTAAGTACACTAATTAACCATCAAAACAAAACTGATACATGATGAAAGTGATACATGATGCCTGATACATAATTTGGGTGGGGATTGTATTAGCACGTAGTATTATATTATCTGTGGTATTAACTTGAAGTATCAAGAATATCCATTAGAAGAACAAAGATAGTGTCCCTAGATTCATTAAATCAACTATGTAATAGAATAGACAAGTAAATATAATATTCAACTTCTATCTATTATAACATTCAATCACGGTCGGTCATCAACTTATGAGTTAACCTTAGCATTTTACTCTTATGTAAGTTGATGAGTTTGAGATGCCCTGAAACACAGGTTTGAAAAAACCTAAATCAGACAGGTCGCTACTTAACATTCTAAAGCCGCGGTGCACCCGGCTTGCCGCTCAAAAGAGCCGCCAAACAAAGGAGTGCTGCTCGGCAACAGCCGACGGTCCGTGCCGCCGGCACTGTGTGTGTCTGACAACTAGAGCGGAGCGAGCCGCGGAGCGGAGAAATGTGCCAATATTAACCAATTGAATTTTAGTGGTATGTGGAACAGGGTGTAAAGTTCACTCATCCACCATAGAAAAGGTAGGATCCTCCGACCAGACGGGTGTTGTGTCTGGCGGGCAACTGCCCATCGGTTTGAAGTAAAAATCTTGTATGTATGTCGATCGCTCGGTAAACTCTAACTGCGCGATGCAGGATTCATGTGACGTCATGTCTATGATGCGTAGTTCGTATGTGGCGGTGTAACCACTACAGAATCTAAACTCCGCTTCAGAGCTCCGCTCCTATTGGTTAATTTTGGCAGATTTCTCCGCTCCGATGCCTCGCTCCACTCCAGCGGACAGGCCTTAATTCCGAACTTGTGCACATATGATAAAAATATTTTAGTAATAGTTAATTTTTAGGTACTAATAAATCCTTTTAGTGGAAATATTACTACTGTAGCTAAGTAATGTACGTTAAATTTTTTGAATTTTAAATAAAATTATTATTATATTATTTCATAACCCCTGTAATCCCCGAAGGGTTAGGCAGAGGGGGTTAGGTGTATCTATAGTACCTACGCCCACTTTTGCCAATTCCGTATAAGTCCCATGTAATAGAGGGCGAGTTTATTGATCATTATATTGTTATAGTTTGGATTACCGATATTTTGAATGTCTGTTAGGTACGCCTGCGGCAGTTTCATCCACGTGGCCGAGAAGCTGTTCAGCGACGCCAGCATGGCCAACATGATCCTGTTCTGCGGGAACGCCTTCCTCGGGCTGTCCTTTATGGCTGTGCTGCTCGTGTTTGATATCATCTCCGAGTCTGAGGTAAGTTCTAGCAAAATACAGGTTTCTGATTATTAAGATCATGGTGATGCTAAGCACACTGATGGACTTTCGGCGGTCGGCATAGTGCCGAAAGTCCAACAGCGAGCTTTTATTTAGGCATTCATTTAGGTGTCGTTTAGTGTTAGTAAAAACGGACATAAATCCTTTATTTCTGAACCCATCCAATCCTTAATACGAAAACAAGGTTACAATTATGTTGAAGATAAATATTTTAAAAATGGGTAGGTACTGGCACCTTCTTCCTAATTACTGGCTCGAGGATACTTCTGATGCAAAAAGTAAACAGATTCGTCAGCTAGCACACGCCAATATACCAACAAATACAATGAAAACTACACTCAAGCCAAAAATGAAAAATGTTAATGTAAAAAAACTTAATCCTAACTATTAATTAAATGCGAAAATGAATTTGTTTGTTACACTATCACGCTAAAACGGCTGAACGGATTTGGATGAAATTTGGCACATGGGTAGACCATGACCTAGGTTGGGACATAGGATACTTTTTATCCTGATATTCTCACAGGATCGAGACTTATGCGGGTGATACCGCGGGGTGCAGCTACTACCTTTCATTCGACTGGTAACTATCGGCAAACTTGTTCAGTATCTACCCTCGCCAAATCATGTTTGGGTCGATCTGCACAATTCGAGCTAAGCCGTGCTTTATCCCGAAAATATTATCTACATAATAGCTATGTTCGATTTTTCCGAATCATTCCGACTAGTACCCTAATTTACGTAACTTATTTTCGTAAACGATTAACACGTTTCATTTCGACAGTTCAACAACATTCATTGCGTTATTTACGTTGCTGAGCAGATTTTTTTTCTAACTTATGTTATGAAGCAATGGATTAGCAATCTGTTTCCAATCGAAACAGATTGTGATTGATCGTGTATTACGTAATTAGGGTACAGAACAAGTGTGTAGAACCCCATATATAAATACCTACAATGAACAGTACATTCTTATGTGACGTGACTGTGTCTGCAGGCGACGGACAACGCTCGCTGGTGGCTGCACAAGCTGTTCATGTGTGCGCCGCAGTTCGCGCTCGGAGATGGCATGCTCGACATCGCCAAGAACACCATACAGGCACAGGTAAATTACCATTTTAAAATTCATATTTTTACTAGAACTTTTCCCCACTATCCTACGTTGACACGTCGACGGTTCAGTCAAGTCAAAATATTTAGTTTTAAAACAAAGTTCTAAAACGTAGT
Organism: Agrochola lychnidis; assembly: GCA_963680765.1. Lineage (NCBI taxonomy): Eukaryota > Metazoa > Arthropoda > Insecta > Lepidoptera > Noctuidae > Agrochola > Agrochola lychnidis. The sequence goes on along the minus strand of OY796855.1, from coordinate 26,170,639 downwards.
GTTATAAATAACTACAATTATTTAAATATTGACTCCTACTCCAGGTGCTAAGTCGTTTCGGCATGGACACGTACAAGGACCCGCTACACAGCGATCTGCTGACCCTGCACTTCATATACCTCATCGTGATCGGCACGCTGCTACTGATACTCAACCTGGCCATCGAGTACAACTGCTTCGACTCGCTGTTAGCCAGGTTAGTACTTAACCATAAGTCAGAAACTTGAATTGGATTTGACCGTCCACTGTTTCGCAGAATGTGCAAGGAGATAACTGTGCGGTTCATTTGTTTTCTAATCTCGCATCCGTGCGTAGAATGACCGTGGGTCCCAACTACTTTTGCATACAAAGTGAAGCTTTTTAACCGACTTCCAAAAGGAGGAGGTTCTCAATTCGATTGTATGTTTTTTTTTTGTTGTATGTTTGTTACGCGATTACTCCGTCAATTATGAATTGATTTTGATGATTCTTTTTTTGTTTGGTAGATCATACTTCAGAGGTGGTTCCATATAAATTTTATTAACTTTGCTTGGGTAGTTTTTGAGTTAGCTTCAATAATACGTATTTTTTCGTCACTTAGTATGTGGATGATATGATAACTTCCTGTCACTGTTATTTACATAGCAGGTATTGGTATTCGAATTTCTGTGGGGTAGGTGTATCACAACTAAAAAGTGAAAAATAAAAAAAATTTACAAAAAAAAAATAACCGACTTCAAAAAAACACTACAAAGTGAAAAATAACTTTAATTTCGGAAGTCGGTGACAAAGAACGAAAATTCAAAACCAAAGACAGCGACTTCCGAAATTAAACTTATTTTTCACTTTTAGTGTTTTTTTGAAGTCGGTTGTTTTTTACTATAATTACTAGTAGACGTCAGAAAAGAAAGAAAGAAAATTCGTTTATTTGCGGTAAACATGACGCAAAGAATAGATTTAAAAAAAACACGTAAATAACAAATTGGGGGAAAATATGCGTCACATCCACGCAAAACGGCCATCGCTCAGCATAAAGCTGCGACCCCATGCGAGACAGAGCCACAGCGCTGGTTTTCAGCGATAGCCGGCGCTGACGTGATGACGTCAACCGGTGCAGCAGAAATAACAAATAAAAATAAATACAATACTAGTCCTAAATATTTATACAAATATAATATTTAAAATGGCAACATTTCGTGCCGTCGGCGACTCACGTGCCGCAGACTGTTTACAATCTGAGCGCGTAGCTGTCATAAAATATTTGCTTGACGTTTTGACATATTGGCTAATTATTGGCAGTTTCACCCGCGTAGTACCCGTTCCCGTGGGTGTACGTGGATAAAGTATAGCCTATGTTACTCGCTGATAATGTACTATCCATTGCTGAAAGAATTTTTCAAATCAGTCCAGTGGTATTTAAGTTTATTCGTTACATACAAAAATCCAAATCTTTCCTATTTATAATATTAGTATAGAGTATAGATAAGTACCTACTCGTGCGTAGCTATGGGCTGCTGTGAAGCAGCGTCTTTACAACAGAATTTTCTGTCATTAACTTAAGAGGGCTTATACAAAAATTTGGCAACGTCGCAAATAGCTGTCAAATATTTACTTGTTTTGATTAATTTGCCAATATTACTGTATGGAAATAAGAAATATGGCTATTAATATCGTAACACCGAATATTTAGTTTTAGATATAAAAAAAGTATTAGGAAACTTTCCAAATGCCTCTTTTACACCTAAAACGGTTACAACATCAAATTCAGTGTTATAATTGCAATTTATTATTAATATTCTAGTTCACTAGTTAGCTACATTTCATATTTCCATACAGTAATATTGCCAAATTAATCAAAACAGCAAAATATTTGACATCGATTTGCGACGTTGTCAAATTTTTGTATAAGCCCTTTTAAGTACCTTTCGAAAGAATGAAAATATTTATTTGTTAAACTCAGGTTCATTTGGTGGACTTTTTTTCATCACCCACAATTGAAGCCTTCGCAACTTTCTAGGCTAGTTTTTCTTAAAAAATCACTTCTGTATCAATATCGAATTGATGTGAACCATCTAAGCTAATACTTGGTCCTTTAATGCAGGTTCCGTCCAGAAACCATCCCTCCTCAAATGGGAGGTGAACTAGAACCAGTGGAGGTGAGTGCGGAGAGGAAGCGCGTGCACGCAACGAGGGCGCTGCATGCACCACTCAGGGTCAACACCATCGGGAACATTAATAGAGGTGAGAGGACATGCACTTTCATGTACTTAGATAAGTAGAGCCAATCACACGTCAATGGTAACTATAGAGCTACAACGTCATTCTGGCGCGTGGCAAAAGTCGGAACTAACGCCGCCATATTGTTTTTTGAAAACATTTCAAGTGACATTTCACAAAACAATTTCACAAATGTATAACAAACGGCGGTGGCGCCCCCCTGTCAACGTTATTAGAGCACTAAAAGATGCAGCAGTGCAGTTGTACTTTGACCTGCACTGAAATGTCTTTATTTTGTAGCGATCTTAAAAACGTCTATACATAGTTTACCTACTGCATATTAGAAGGTAAAGCTGCGTTTTAGAAGAGGGTAAGTTCAAATGTATCGCGGGAGCGTTCAGAGTTGGCAATGTGCAGTATATTGAGCGATGGCTGTTTTGCATGGATGTGGATGTGAAACATATTTTTCCCCAACTTGTTCTTTCTCGTTTTGTGTTCTTTCTTTGCGCCATGTTTACCGCAAATAAACGTAAGAAAGAAAGAAATCATTTATTTGCTGATAATGTAGGTATACATATAAGTTGGAATATTTATTAAGTGTCCCGATACATTTTACCTTACGGCATGCAAAATATTAGGTTTGAATTAAATAGTAATATAGATACAGCTATTACGATCATTATTAGCCATAATCGAATTTAATAGATTGTTACAGATCAGACAACAAAAAAAATAAAAAAATAATTGATGAATTACATATAAATCTCTCACAAATTATACAATGAAGAATATAAATGTAGATATGTGTAATGTCAAAAAGCTTAATCTCAAAATATTCCAAAACGTTAACAACAATCACAATTATTAGATAAAGAATTTAGATAATCTAGTAATGTCAAGATCTGTTATGTTAAATAACGTATTTTCTTTCTTTCTTTCCACACACCACTATTTATACAAACCTGCCATCGTGAGATAGACTATCTGTAACAGTGAATAGATTGTACAGAACTATACCTAAATCTATTTCAATCTTTGTTTGGCAATTGATGGTATTTCCACTTGAAACGAATATCAACTTTATGCTATTGGAAATTAAATTGATTTCAGAATTACTGATAAAAATGTTTAAGGTTGTAGCACAAACTGAACTTTATGTGTTGGTATTATAGTTTTTTTTAAACATGTTTAGAAACTAAATCGCAAACGTATTTTACACTATGTTTCTCAAAAGCTAACTCATTTATTTATCACTCCCCCAGGCTTCGTGCACACAGAGGGCAAGAAGAACTCGATGCAGCGCGTGGTATCTCCCACGTTGGACGCGGCGCAGTGCGTGGAGCTCGCCAAGTGCTACCCCGGCCTCAGCGGGCGACGCGTCGCGCTCCGGAACCTTACGTTAGGGATACCGCCCGGACAGGTTACTTACATTTACAACTTTCGATCATCGAAAATATGAACCCGTAGTCTTCCAATTACGCGAGGTGTCTTCGAGATATCCTTCCATTCAAAATTCAAAATTCATTTATTCAAACTAGGCTGAGAATCAGCACTTTTCGAATGTAAAAATTACATAAGACAGTCCCCCAAAAACGCCCACCCTTCACCACTTCCTAGTGCCTTTCGCTGGGAAGAAGAAGTGGCGCAACAAACTCCCCAGCAGCACAGCTGTCTGTTCAAGTTAGAAAAATGATTCTATACAATAGTATGCAAAACAACTTACATTATGCAACACAAAACATAATTCAAATGATCAATTATATAAAACTCATATAAACTGTCAGTAGGTAAGCTAATTCTGGAGAAAGAACATAAACATTGTCTTGAGTTAATCACAGCGACCAAATATTCTTATCATTTAAGTAATCGTTGATACAATAGTATGCCTTTGAACAAAAGTTGGACCTTTGAACAAAGGTTGGAAAATTCTTAAGGAGTGTTCATAGTGTTCATAGGTGAAGCTTTAAGTCTTTTGAAAGTACCAATTAGGCATTGCCAAATACTTTTGCCTATTAAGCACTTCACACACATTTAAAGTCAAGGAATCCGGAAAGTGCATTTCAGCATTTCATGAAAAAAAAATGTTTTGAGAAAAGATGATGATATGTAGGTACCTAACAGTAACAGCGTTAATGGACTTTCGTTCTTCGATACTGCCGCCAAACATCGCAAACCTCTGGTTGTCGAGGCCGCTAGTTACACTCCCTCTAGTATCAATCGAACTCGCCGCCCTAAGCGATTCCTTACCGACCCTGACGACCCCATTACCCTCCTCCAGGAGAGCAGTAGGGAAACCAGCACAGTGTAAAAAAACAGACGCCTCCCGTCATTCCGACCTCGTCGCCGAGGTCCTTTGCGATCGCGACCGCGTTCCCGAGTAAATGAAACTCCCCCCGACCCTTGCTCGAAAACGAGGTGCCAGCAGTTGTTGCAGCTGAGCACGTAGCTTTAAATTCCCCGACTAATAATCATGATCAAAACTTTGATCCAGCCCGTCCCATCCTTGATGTCCTCCCTCCGGTTGACGCCCTATGACGAGGTTCGTACCGAGGTGCCCTTAGCGAGCGTTCACCTAGTTTTAATTAGCATAGTTGAATAACCCCTGGCTGGAGGTTTTAAGTGTAGTAGCTAAGGCACCCACAGAAAAGCCCGGTTAAGTAGTCATGATCTCAGAGGTGAACTACGAGATGCCCTACCTAAAAAAAAAGGACCTTCTTTACTGACCATGCCTAACGGCAGTGGTTTAATTGACTTTTGATACAGAAAATGGCCCTCATAATTTTGCAATATCTGTTTTTCCAAACAATAACTTATATATTCTAATCGTATTACCCAGTTAGAAGGAGGAAGCTCCCAGGGAGGAGTTAGTTGCAAAGTAATAACAGCCGCACGGGTCGATTCATCTAATTAAGCTACGCTTGCCGGGGTTGGTCCGTGGATGGGTGACCATCTTTACATACCAAGTCCCCTCCGTGCTTTGGAAAGCACGTTAAGCCGTTGGTCCCGGCTGTCAATTGTAGATCTTTGACAATCGTTACGGGTCGTCAGAAGCCCGAAAAGTCTGACAACCAGTCTTACCAAGGGGTATATTACTCAGTTACTGGATTGTGGAGGTCAGATAGTCATCCGCTTCATGTAAAATACTGATATTCAGCTGCACCCGGTTAGACTGGAAGTCGACCCCAACATAGTTGGAAAATGCTTGGCAGATTTTACCCAGTTACTGGGTTGTGGAGGTTAGATAGGCAATCGCTCCATGTAAAATACTGATATTCAGCTGCATCCGTTTAGACTGGAAGCCGACCCCAATATATTTAGGAAAAGGCTAGGCAGATTATTTGATATTCTAATCTGTCTCCCCACAGTGCACCGCCCTGTTGGGTCAGAACGGTGCGGGCAAGTCCACCACATTCTCCATGCTGACCGGAGAGGTGCGACCTTCGTCCGGAAAGTTGTACCTTAACAACGAGCTGGTCAACTCGACGCAGCTGTGCAAAGGACTCATCAGTAAGTAAACTAAGTATTTTTTATTAATTTCTCTTGCCAACGCAAGGCTGCTTTGCAGTTGCAAGAGTGTTGGTACCGGTATTTATTATGGGCACATACGATAGTTCAGCTTTGTCTCAGCAATAACAACGCACCTGCGATAACTCGGGAATTACCGGTATCTATCCATATTATAGGCGATATTAGGCATAGGTCAAGCTTGCTTGCCACCCAAAAATAAAGAAGGGGTGAGGTTTTGCAGGAACTAGAAACTTGGTTTTAGTTCTATCATTGCTTGTAGAATTTTGTTTTTTTGTTTAAACTACCATTACCATTACATCACCTACAAAGCATTAGTAAAACCATGGAGGTCTTATCAGTGGCGTACAGTCGCCGCCGGCACGTAACTTGGGTTAACGTAACACGTAACAAGGTTTTGGCGTAGTGGGAGTAATTTATACGTAACGTACTTTTATTGCATTTCATTATTCTATGATTATTGCCATAATTTATTATAAACATGTCTGTTTAGAAAAAAAAAGTCTGTGCATTTACGACTCTTGCCAGGTTACGTACCGGGACTGTATCTTAGTTATGTACTATATTAATTTATTTATTAAATATGGATGACTTACAGCTAAAACAAACAGAATAAAAAATTGTATGCGAGACTGACAGCCAATTAAAAGTCTTCACTTCTAAAAACAGATTGGAAAGAAAAAGTGTGAACAACACAACTACCAAAGAAAAAGAAGAGAGAAAAAAAAACAGTATAACATTTAATTTTAAACTAAATTCACATTACATATTCAATTTGTACAACAAAACTTGAACATACAAAATCTTAATTAAAAAAGTCAAGGCTCAGGCATTTTCTGGCCGAGGACACACTTGTTATGAATGGATCAAAATCATGCCGTTTGCTCATGCTATTAAAGTTGCTACTTGCACGCACTATAAATGAATTTTGTCTGTAATTCGTAGAGGTAAATGGCACACGCAACGGTGCATTCCATCGCTTCGACCTTCCGGGAACGCTAAAATAAAATTTGGATAGAATATTGGAGTTATTAATAGAATTGTTGAAAATTTTAAATAGTGAAATACAGTCGGAGATTGCTCGCCGATTAATTAAGGGTAATATATGATACTTCTTACAGAGATTGAGGTAATCTTCTGACCGGTAGGGCACTTTCTGATGATAACACAAATACTTGATGAACCTTTTCTGGATGCTCTCTATACGATCAATGTACTTGTGATAACATGGATTCCAGATTTCAGACACGTATTCCAAGTGGCTTCTAACAAATGTACAGTAAAGAATTTTTAAAGTTTTGGCTTGAGTGAAGCACCTGGATAGCCGCATTATGAAACCGCATAGTACTTTAGATGCTTTAGCGACTATGGCATCTACATGAAATTCAAACGTAAGCTTAGAATCGTGATATACCCCCAGATCTCTGATGCAATTCGTTCTAGGTAGAACTTGATCACCTAAGATATATGATGAAGGTATAATTGCGCGCTTTCGAGAATATGTTAAAACCGAACATTTAGCAGGGTTGAGATCAAGCTTACTCCGACAATAAGCCTCCAGACGACGTAAATTATCCTGAAGTGCAATTACGTCCGCATGTGATGATATTGTGGCGTAGATCTTCATATCGTCAGCAAAACACAACAGTTTGGATGAAGTCAAGCAAGAGTTGATGTCGTTTATATAGGTAATGAAAAGTAATGGGCCGAGCAATGAACCCTGGGGGACTCCACTGGGGACAGACACCCAACTAGACATATAATTGCTTAATACTACTGTTTGGGACCTGTTCTCCAGAAAAGAACTAAACCATCTAAGTAAATCACCTCGTATTCCCATACCGTATAATTTTGATAGTAAGATCTCATGGTCAATTCGATCAAAAGCTTTACTGTAATCAGTATAAACGACATCAACCTGCTTACCGTTATCCATGGCGTCAGTAATAAAATCATTGAGCAGAATTAAGTTGGTGACGGTAGACCTTCCTTTCAAAAAACCATGTTGAAAGGAACTAAACGAATTTTTAAGAGCGCTATACACCTGTTTATAGATAATCCTTTCGAAGATTTTTGCCACAATACAGAGCTTGGATATCGGTCTATAGTTAACAATTTCGTTTTTGACACCTTTTTTATGAATAGGCGTTATGAAAGCCGATTTCTAAAGTTCAGGTACAACACAAGTATCCAAGGATTTCCTGAAGAGAATCGAGACAGGTTGGGCAATCGCAGTCGAACATCGTACAAGAAATTTGGATGAAATATTATCTGGGCCAGCCGCTTTAGTCCAACTTGCGAAGCAAGTTAGAAACTTCCTCAACATTCACTACAATGCTGCATATATCAGATAGGCTGGAAGATTCTGTAAAAAGAGATGGTGAAGAAATTCCATGACTAGGGCTAGTATCCAGAAATGTAGAGTGAAAGTACGTAGAAAACGCTTCGCATATTGATTCTCCGGTGTGCAACACTTCGCTCTTATAGTTTAAAGTGCTCGGAACTGCATTTGAGTTGTGTCTTTTTTTAAGAAGGTCCAAAAGTTCTTAGGGTTTTCTTTAATAGATTTTTCGGTTAAATTCAAATAGTTTTCATAACATTGCGATTCTAATACCTTCACTCTTTCACGAAGAAGCTTAAATGTTGACTCATCCGCTATATTGCCGTACGTCCTAATTTTTTTTAAATATTTGTATTTTTCTTTAATTATCAATCAATCAATCATTTATTTTGTTAAACATAGGTATGGTTACAGATAGTATAGTCTAAAATATGCGCACTATGTTTTGCCAATATTTATGGCGTACAAAATTAACACAAATAAGTAATTACAATTAAGGTGGCATGTCAATAGATTAAATTAAAATAAATAATAATATCAATTTAAAACAATATGTCAGTTATGTAAACAGGTCATACAATTTTAGATAAATACTAGCTTCTGCCCGCGACTTCGTTCGCATGGAAATCGTAAGACATCACAATATACTACAATAATAGCCACATTTTTATAAAACTTCCCTGTATACTACGTTTGTAGTTTTATTCTCAGCAGCCAAAATAGGAAGAGTCAGGAATGGTGACTCGGGAGCAAGCGACGTAACAGTTGTCCGTGTGAGAAGCAGCTTATCCTGAGGTCGACACCCGCAGCCTTCAGCCTTCAGTGTCGGCCCCTGTGACTTGTTGATCGCAAAGCATACACTCCCAGAGAACTGCACGCGCTTTAACTGGTAATGGTGGGGAATTTGTACTTTATACGCGCTATAAACACTGTCTCACCATCGCCACAACCTGTTAGAATTACCACCTCGATGACGTTTCTCTGCAAAGACATGACTTTGAGCCGTACCCTAATTGCGTAACTCATTTTCGTAAACAATTTCGCGAAATTTGTTTCATTTTGACATTTTAACAACATTCATTGCGTTATTTACTTTGTTGAACAGATTTTTTTTCCAACTTATGAAGCAATGGATTAGAAATCTGTTTCAAATCGAAACAAATTGTGATTGTGTTGTATTACGCAATTAGGGTGCTGGTTTCCGTTACACAGATATACAACCGAAAGTCCACTTGCCATTTGTGAATTGAGAAATTCTACGGGGTGATATTTGGCATCATCTTCCTCCACATCAGTATTAATGGAGGTGTATATCACTTCACTCCCTTCAATTTGTGAGAGAATACTGTGGTTGATCGCTGCAGCTTGATCATCTTCGGAGATAAAACGGAAACACGCCTAAGAATTCTCTTGGTACGGTATTTAACTGATATCCCCGTATATCAGACGAATAAGATCTTCTAAAGTGGGATCTACTCTACCAAGAGTCTCTGGTAGAGTGCTTTCACCAACTTTTAGAAGAACATCGGAGAATTCTTGAGCATTTGAATTACCGCCAAGCCGAGCTCGTATGATGATGGTCAAGCGCAGTTTATGAACTCTCGACCATAGAGTCGACCTTTTCAACGAAGTATTCACTTTTTTTGTCAAAACTGTGACACCACCCATCATATCTTGGTTTCTGCGGATGTCCTGCAGGGTTCTGTTTACAGTTTCCACTGCTTTCCTTTTTGCCATAATGCATTCATCCCATACGACGAAGCGCAATCCCCTAAGCACATATCCCTTGTTACTGTTGCGTGACACCCCACAAACAGGCGTTTCGTTGCTCTCTAAATCGATGGGAATCTTAAACATGACGTGCGCTGTTTTGCCACCAGGAAGCAGTGTGGCAGCGATTCCAGAAGATCCACACACATACATATTTTAAAATCGCTAGGACAAATCTGCTGTCAAAATCTGTAAACAACATTTTATTCCTACAGTCTTTTGCTCTAAAATGATCAGAATACAACCTTGAATGTTTTGTGACTGTAAAGTACTTGTAACTTAGTAGTTTCCCATAGCTTACGAAGTTTTCCATTTTTTGTGAATTAATACATTCTATGAACTATTTATTACATACACAATCCAAAAAAAAAAAAATAGTTTTACAAAAAGAGTTTAAAAAAAACAGATGTAAATCGAACTTACTACCCCGGGCGGCCTACCACCAGCTCATAAAGCAGTATTATTTTAATGTTACTTCAGTGGGAGAAAGAGATGGAGCTATACATCTTGTAGAGTTTCATCTCTTTCCCACACTGATGTAAACTAAAGTCATATTAAAATAATACTGCTTTTGAGCTGGTGGTAGGCCCTCAGGACTTCAAATCATTCGTCCAACCGCTTACTTATTCGCTTTGTTGAAAGTTAGCTAAAATAGCCGTTCCTATATAAAAGGTAGCGTGATGATAATCATTTAAAAAGTTAAATCGGTAACTACCTATCTACAATATCCCAACCTTTTGGCGCGTCCTTTTACAATTTGCAGAGAAAAATACGAACATGATGTAATATTGCTCATCCCCCATAGCAAATAGCGTGATAGTTTATGCCCTACGGTTGGTACAGACAAACATTCTAAAAAAATTATTTTCCGCATAAGAATTGATCCCAAACCTCGTAGCAATAACTTTCTTTAAAAAAAAATTAACTTCGTTACGATTTTATTATATCTATAGATTATAGGTACATAATCAAAAAAAAAAATAATCGTATAACAAAATGTGAAAAAAAAGAAAAAAAAACCGTAGGTGGGAATCGAACTTACAACCCCATGTTTGCAAAGCAACCGCCCAACCGCTGAGCTAATTGCTTTGTTGAAACTTGTCTAAAATAGCCGTTCCTATATATTTCATGGTTGACTGCTTAGTTCCATAAAGGTATAGCGTAATGATAATCATTTAAAAAGTTAAATCCATAACCATTTACAATATCCTAAAATTTTGGCGCGTTTTTTTCCAAAAATACGAACATAATATAATATTGCTCGTCCCCCATAGTAAATAGCGTGATAGTTTATACCCTATAGTTTGACCAGACTTATAGGGAACACCTATGCAAAATTTTAAAAGAATCTATCCGGTAGAATTTGCGTCATGCTAGAACATAAAAATACAACATAATGTAATATTGCTCGTCCCCCATAGCAAATAGCGTGATAGTTTATACCCTATAGTTTGACCAGACACACAGGGAATATCTATGCAAAATTTTAACAGAATCTGTCCGGTAGAATTTGCGCCATGCTGGAACATACATACAGACAAACAGACAAACAGACAAAAATTCTAAAAAAAATATTTTCGGCATTAGAATCGATCCTAGACCTCGTAGCAATTACTTTTTTTCAAAAATACTCAATGTACAGTTTTGACTTCGCTACGATTTTATTATATGTATAGATACACATACGCACTTAGTCAATAAATAAAATCATAAGTGTCTAATTGTTTTAATTAATGCCGAATTGTACCAAGTTGGATATGTTTAATCCCGTACATACCCACAAAATAGCCTACCTTTCTATCTTACCATAGGTATATCTAAGATAGGTATCCTAAGAATGGAGTCAAGTTTGTAAAAATATGTTGTTTATTCGCAGGCTACTGTCCTCAAAGTGACGCGATAGACCCGCTACTGACTGTGAACGAAACGCTGTTGTTCTACTGCAGACTTCGGGGCATTACGGATCAAGAAAAGGTAAGGAATACAGTAAGCAGTGTTGGGGACACTTCGTAGATGTGACGAGAATTATTTCAAGTAACTGCAGCAGGTAAACGGCCGTGGGATGCACAAACTATAAAATCTTTCTCGTACGAGTTTAATCCTTCGAGCTGTTTTTGTATTTTGAACTTTATTCCGACGACTTAGACCCAGTTCTAAAGTCAGTTTTCGTATTAAGAACTTTAACAGTCAGAATAAAGTTCAAAGTACAAAAACGACTCGAGGTTAAAAGCTTGAACTAATTTGTTCTGTAATGAGACGTGTTTAAAAAATTATCAAATGTCATTTATTCAAATGAAGCTGAGAATTTGGAACTTCAAAATTATAGAAGATAGTCCCCCAAAACGCCCGCCTTTCACCACTTCCTAGTGCTTTAGCTAGGAAGAAGAACTCTCAACAAACTCCCCAGGAAGCTTTTAGATCATACTTTCAGACTTCACATAGAATGACAAACGGTTTTCTTATACGGAAGAGTTTGATCTACAGCAATGTGTAGTACTTACAAGTGTACAATAAGTAATCGATTGATCGTTTCGGATCGATTGATCGTTTCGCATTCAACACATACAGACGTGCTCATCAATGCATAATATCAATAAAATAAATTAACGCTTGCATAAATAGTGACCTAGTTTCAGTGTACTCGTATTAGCGTGCTATACAAATAAACATAATAGTGATAAGTTAAAATAATGAACTGAATAACATATTTTATAAACTGATACATGGAAGGCAGCCCCTTTAATCGGAGCGCGAAGATGCGACGCAGCCCTCCGCCGACACCGACCCCGGTACCGACACCAGCACCGACATCGCCCCAACAACCAAGACAAGACCAAGATGAGAAAGTTGAAGTTGTGTCCACTCCGGAGATTCAGAACTGGATGGGGTCTATTGAGCAGTGCCTAAGTGAGGTTTGTGCTATTGCTTCTGAGGGAAAGCTAAACGCTGATCAGAAGCTAAAAATAAGCAATCTTTGCCGGAAAGTTGGACATGGAGTTTCGCAAATGGCTGTTCAATACCAGTCACTAAAGCAAAAAGCCATACAAACCCATACCTCCCTTAAAACCATGACTGAAGCTCGAGACCTATCCGATTGTCTAACGGAGATGAACCGGACGATTCAGGAGTCCTGTACGAAGCAGGGAGCAACTCCTTCATCTTTTGCAGCTATGGTGAAGTACGGGTCCAAAACCTTTGTTCGTCCTAACACTCTTAGCTCCGTAGCCATTTATCCCAGTGACAACTCAAAGACCAGTGACGAAACCAAGAACATGGTCCAAAAAATTATATGCCCTGGAGAAATGAAACTGAAAGTACGAGGCGTACGCAAAATTGGAAAAGGAGGACTCATAATCAGCACTGAGACCAAAGATGACCTAGACAGGCTCAAGCAAACAGTCCAACTCGCTTCGTCAGGGCTTACCGTCGACGAACCTAAAAAGCGCAAACCTCGCAATATAGTAATAGGAATTCCTACATCAATGGCTGAAAATGAGGTTTATAAATGTATTTATGAACAAAACTTGGCCGACAAACTGCCCACTATATCCCTAGATACATTTTTGACCTCTATAAAACTAAGCCACAAATCTGGCAGGAAAGATGCTGAGAATTGCAACTTTATTATAGAAGTTCCAGCCGTCATACGTAAGGCCCTCATCACACAAGACAGGTTATTTATAAATTCGTCGTCCTGTCCGGTACGAGACTTCACACTGGTAACAAGATGTTACAAATGCCAGCAGTACGGTCATGCATCCAAAACATGCAAAATTGTTGCCCCTACATGTGGACATTGCGGTAAAGAAGGACACACAATTCAAGACTGCACAAAGAAAGCCGGTGCGCCAAAATGTGCTACATGTTTGCGCTTCAAAAAACAAGCCAACCACAAGACAGGAGACGCAGATTGCCCAGCTAAAAAAGCAGCCGAATACAGGTACATCAACTCGATAGATTATGAAGGCGCCTAAGAGCGCCACATACTGTGTATATTTTAGACGTAATTTATTATTGTTATTTTTCTAGTTTTAGTATGGATAATAACTTAATTACCGACATAGATAATACATTTTTAACTGTATCAAAGACATGTGACGTTGAGGATTGCAGACAATACCTTTCCGATTATAAAAAGTCACTAACCGTACTAACCCAAAACATTCGTAGTATTTATAAGAACATAGATAGCTTTAAAATTTTCCTTCATAGACTTAACTTTGATTGTGATTTATTGGTACTAACAGAATGCTGGCTAGCTAACCGCATCGATAACCTTCCAGTAATACCTGGCTACAACTTATTGCATACCGAAAGAAACCAAAATCAAAATGATGGTGTGGTAGTCTTTGCTAAGGAATCATTAAAGGTAACAGTCGAGGAACCTACTCTACAAGACTGCATGATTAATTGCTTAGTTATCAAAATTGGTACAACCACAGCGATAATCGCTATGTATAGGTCCCCTTCCGTTAGAAACTTGGATTCTTTTCACAATTCCTTAAACCAGATTTTTCAAGCACTAAGCTCGTTTAAGAATGTTTTACTAACAGGTGATTTAAATATAAACATTGCCTCCGAAAACTGCGATGCAGGGACCCAAGATTATCTTAATATCTGCTCATACCATGGTTTTCTCCCCGCTCACATATTGCCTACTCATCAGAGCGGTTCCTGTCTCGATCATATGATGATTAAAACAAGCCTATCATATATAACGCTTGTTACTAACGCAACAATTACTGATCATCATGCTGTCCTACTTACCGTAAATTTAACGCTGCCTAAGCTAAATCGTCCCCAGACCAAAAGCAAATTAAACACAAATAAACTCGAATATGATTTATGCAACTTAGATTTTAGCCAACTTTACAATACTGCTGATGCTGATTTGGCTTTATCGTACTTTATTAAACATGTCCAACAAGCAATATTACGTAACACGATAGTTTCTACAGTGAATAAGAAACTTTATAATATTAAACCTTGGATTACTCCTGGTCTAATTCGGTGTATAAGACACAGAGATAAACTTCATCAGAGGACTAAGAAATACCCTGATAATCTAATAATTCAAACCACTTATAAAAGATACAGGAACTTTTGCAATAATCTCCTAAAGAAATTAAAAAATAATTACGATAAAAATGAATTAAATAGAGCAGGTAACAATAGCAAGCAACTTTGGAAACATATAAAAAACAATATGTCTAAACAGCGTGAATCAAATTCGAGTTTACTGCTTACTAATCCTTCACCACTCTTGTCAGCTAACAACGTTAATAACTTCTTTGTCAATATTGGGAAAACTCTTGCTGAACAGATTCCGAAACATTATTGTGCGCAATCTCCTTTCCAAAAATCAAGCAATAGCTGTAACCTGAAATCTTTTGCTATGCTGGACACTGACGAAGACGAAATAAACCGAATCATTTCTGGACTAAAAGATGACTGTGCAGTTGGATGGGATAATATAAGCAATAAGGTCCTTAAACTTTTCAAGCATATTTTGGTGCCGCCCTTAACGCATATATTTCGAATCTGTCTATGCAAAGGAATATTCCCTAGCTGTCTTAAAAAAGCAGTTGTAGTCCCTGTCTTTAAATCTGGTAATAAAGACTTAGTAAATAATTATAGGCCAATATCGTTACTTCCCTCAATATCGAAAATATTAGAGAAAATTATAAACTGTAGATTAGTTAAATATCTAGAAAAAAATAATATCTTATCGCCTGCGCAATTTGGTTTTAGAGCCAAATTATCCACAGCCGATGCGGTGCACAGTCTGACCAATTATATTACAGAAGAACTCGACAAAGGTAATCAGACCCTGGGAGTCTTCCTTGATTTAGCCAAGGCCTTCGACACAGTGTCTGTTTCTGTTCTTCTGAACAAATTAGAGGCAATAGGAATAAGGGGAACGCCGCTGAAACTATTTGCGGACTACTTAGATGACCGATACCAATGTGTCAGAATAGATAATATCACGAGCGATGAGCAGAAAAGTACTGGTTTTGGTGTTCCCCAGGGAAGTATTCTGGGCCCTACGCTATTCTTGATTTATATTAACGACTTGTGTAATCTGAATATTAAAGACGGAAAAATTATATCATATGCCGACGACACGGCGTTAATATTTACCGCTAAAACCAGTAGCGAACTGTTCGGAATTGCTCAACTAGGTTTTAATACTGTGACTAAATGGCTTCAAAGCAATTTACTAACATTAAATGCTGACAAGACAAAATATATTCACTTCTCCATGCGCAAACCACAATGTAACATTACTAACCCTCAGCTATATGCCCATCAATGTGGAAACCGTTCAGTCAACATGTGTAATTGTCCTCTTATCCTCAAAACGAGCAGCATAAAATACCTCGGGGTAATAATGGACGAGACACTGTCTTTCAGAAAACATATTGAAAGTCTAACTAAAAGAGTGCGCAAATTAATATATGTTTTTAAAAAATTGCGAACATTTGCAGATTCAAAATTAATCACACAAGTTTATTTAGCCCTATGTCAATCTATAGTTCAATACTGCATCACTTCATGGGGTGGCGCACCAAAAACCTATCTACTTTCTCTTGAAAGAGCTCAGAGAGCAATTTTAAAGGTAGCAAACTTCCATCCCTTTTTCTTTCCCACAAATCTGCTTTATAAATCCTGCAACGTGCTGACTGTTCGCCAACTTTTCATTATGCACTTAATATTAAAACAGCACACCATGCTTACCTACACTGCTGACAATACTAACAAGAGACGGAATGATATAGTATGCACATCTAATGCAACCTCAAAACATGTCTTTGTAGAAAGATTTTTTACATTTTTGGGCCCATTTCTGTACAATAGATTAAATAGAAAACTTAGTATTTATAAATTAAATTACTTTAGCTGTAAAAAAATTATAATTGAATATTTACTAACCATTGATTATGCACAGACAGAAAATCTACTTGTTGTTTGCAAATAGAACCGCTAACATGCTATTTTACTTATATTTACCTAATTTTAATTTAGTTTGTACTTTATACTCATAGTTAATTTATTACATTAAGAATTTTTGCACTTCCTAGCCTGAAACACAGGTTCAACCTAGTTCAGGCAAATAAGCAACTGTGCTCTATTTTAATTTTTAAGTTACTTATTGTAAATGTGCCCCTTTTTATAAATAAACGATTTTATTATTTTATTATTATTAATGTGTGTGCAGGTGGTGGAGCGCACAGTGGCCATGTTCGACCTGGGCAGGTACAGCTCCGCGCGCGCCGGCACGCTGAGCGGCGGCAACAAGAGGAAGCTGTGCGCCGCCGTCGCCTTCATGGCGCGCACGCCGCTCGTGCTGCTCGATGAGCCCACCAGGTGAATATCAATCAATGTTTATTGTGTCTGTTTGTGTTTTTATAATTTTATATGCTATGTTCTAGGCTGGGCTGGGTACAAACCAGGGATGTTACGGAGCTTCGGTTCCGATTCCGAAAGGTCAAAACTTCTGATTAATTTTACACCCCCGATTCCGACTTCGGTTCCGATAATTTTAAATCGGATTTATATCGAAGTTCGAAACGCAGCGATGCACGTGACTAGAGCGCGTACAAACAAGTTTTAACTCGTCGCCAGTGTAATTTTAGTTTATTTTACACACGTTCGTGCTCAGTCTTAATTTATAGTTTTGTTTGTGGATGTTATCGCTAATATTTGACTGATTAAAGAGACTGAATTATATTTCAATTGTTTCATTAATCTTCTCATAACACATTTTTCTTCTACTTCATTTTACTCCGGTCCCGGTTCCGGTTCCGATCAGTCAAATTTAAAAACTTCGATTCTGTTCCGGTTCCGGTAAAACTACTTCCGTAACATCCCTGGTACAAACCCAAGATACAGCTAGATCCAATAGACTTCATTATAGGGACGCCAAAGTTTTTTTTTTTGAATTTTTTTTGCTGTCGTAATTAATCCTATTTGACAGCCATGGCCATGGCCAAGCCACGTGTCGATAAAAATTATTAGCATTTTCAATTTTCTAATTCCGATCAAATAATTTAGGAATTCAGACTAACTTCATTCAATTTAAAACCAAAGAAGTCGGCAACGACCCTGCACCTCCAAAGAACACAGGAACTAAGTTTGTATGCCACTCCCCAGCGGCATGGACCCGGTGTCGCGCGGCTGCGTGGCGCGCGGCGTGCTGGCGGCGTGCGCGCGCGCGCGCGGCGTGCTGCTGTCCACGCACGCGCTGGACGACGCGCGCCGCCTGGCCGCGCGCGTCGCGCTGCTGCGCCACGGCGAGCTGGTCGCGCTGGCGCCCTTGGACGAGTGCCTTAATAGGTGAGTGAGGCGGAAGATGTGGTACAAGTTAACTTGCTGCCCCCTCACAGGGTCATGTACTCGATAGTTTAGCCGTTTTACTTATGTACACGACAAAACACAAAACGCATTGGGCGCTTAACATGGCGTAAAAGACGCATTGCGCATTATGTAGGTACATCAAACTTAGTAACTTTGTGCAAAAATAATTGCTGGGAAACGACTTTATTTTTATGTGAAATTCGCTGTATAAGACAGTGCGCAATGTGCACCGTGTGCACGCAAAACATTGTGTGTGCCTATGGGTGCATGTGACGGTACAGGGATTGTGAGGGTATTAAAAGGAGGCTCCCTAAATTGTATGTTAATTTGCATTCATATTCTGTAAAAGTCACGCATACAATCATAATGGAACTTTAGTATATGATTTTTTGGATCTTTTTTTTTCCGAATATAAAACAGTTATATAATTCGCTCGATAATTTTTTTATTCGAAAATCATGTCTTTTTTAAAGATTATTTAAAACAAAAACAAGATTACTCGGCTTTTATGTCTAAAAAATAATTATTGGCAGTAAGAAAATATAGTTTATTATCCAAATATAAGATATTTTCTCTCTAGATCAATTATTACAATAGTTATTGAACGAAATAAGAATTGAGACTTACGACATTTAGTTCCGTGCTCGAACACGACCAAAGAGCGCACGCGACATTCAACTTTATTACTGATGTGTTAGCGTTTAGCACATAGTGGAGTGGTGGGGTGCATGGGGGCGGAGTTTGCGTGGAAATTGTTTGGAGTGCTTGGTCTTAAGCGCGGGACATACACAAGAGGGGAGGAGCGCGGGCGAGGGACGCGGGTGAGGCGACGGTGCGGCGCGGGGTTTGCGCCGCTCCTTTCATATTTCATACGAAATGTAGGTATAGGAGCGACGAGGCGCGGGATAAATAGTAAATGTATGCGCAAGAATTACAAAAGCGGCGGGGCGCGGGCGGGGTGCGGATCGTCGCTCCTATTCATTTTGTATGGTTTGAAAAAAAGGGACGGCGCAACGCCCGCGCCGCACCGTTCGCGTCGCCTCGTCCGCGCCTCTCGCTCCTTGTATATTTTCCGTGCCTTAGTTATTTATTCTTTCAATAGTAATTAATGAGACACATTAGAATTTTAATTGTTATCCACCACAATGAGGCATCGTGACCGTTGAACTCTTATTAGATAAAACAATTAAATTAAAAACCATTTTTATTTTTTAATTATATAAAGATTTAGATTAAGTTCGGGGTGAGAGCCTTGGGACCTGTCACACAGGGTATCCTATAATAGTATGGACTCCAGTGTATCTCAAGAGATGATATTTTGTGCCCTTTTGTTAAATTAGCGACCTTTATGAACAGAGAAAAACAAAGATTTATTTAGTTATTATTAAATTGTCTGTTCCCTCAGGTTCGGCGGCGGCTACGTGGTCCAGTGCCGCGTGTCGCGCACGTCGCCGCGCGCCGCCTGGCGCCGCGTGCTGGCGCGCGCGCCCGCCGCACAGCTCCGCGTGCTGCACCAGCACACGCTGCACTTCCTCATGCCCAGGCACACCACAGGTAACACATTGTCCACAGTGCCGCGTGTCGCGCACGTCGCGCCCGCCGCACAGCTCCGCGTGCTGCACCAGCACACGCTGCACTTCCTCATGCCCAGGCACACCACAGGTAACACATTGTCCACAGTGCCGCGTGTCGCGCACGTCGCGCCCGCCGCACAGCTCCGCGTGCTGCACCAGCACACGCTGCACTTCCTCATGCCCAGGCACACCACAGGTAACACATTGTCCACAGTGCCGCGTGTCGCGCACGTCGCGCCCGCCGCACAGCTCCGCGTGCTGCACCAGCACACGCTGCACTTCCTCATGCCCAGGCACACCACAGGTAACACATTGTCCACAGTGCCGCGTGTCGCGCACGTCGCGCCCGCCGCACAGCTCCGCGTGCTGCACCAGCACACGCTGCACTTCCTCATGCCCAGGCACACCACAGGTAACACATTGTCCACAGTGCCGCGTGTCGCGCACGTCGCGCCCGCCGCACAGCTCCGCGTGCTGCACCAGCACACGCTGCACTTCCTCATGCCCAGGCACACCACAGGTAACACATTGTCCACAGTGCCGCGTGTCGCGCACGTCGCGCCCGCCGCACAGCTCCGCGTGCTGCACCAGCACACGCTGCACTTCCTCATGCCCAGGCACACCACAGGTAACACATTGTCCACAGTGCCGCGTGTCGCGCACGTCGCGCCCGCCGCACAGCTCCGCGTGCTGCACCAGCACACGCTGCACTTCCTCATGCCCAGGCACACCACAGGTAACACATTGTCCACAGGTATACGCAAAGAGTATCTACTTAATAAAAATCTTAAATTCACTGACAGCAATTCACACCTAAACCTCTGGATCTATAATTTGGATGAAAGTTTGTATGAAACTTCGTCATTTCTGCCAATGAGAATCCCATCGGGCACATAGCTTGTAAAAAATTAAAAGCAATACGATAATTTGCGTAGATTGGTCATTGAGAACCGAAAAACTTTACGCTGAACATTTTATCAACTCAGCCTATCGCAGTCCACTGCTGGACATACCGCCTTCCGCGTCCAGTATATCCCTCTGTGCCACCTTTTTAAGGTCGTCGGTCCATCTAGCTGGGAGGCGTTCCACACTAAGCTTGTCGATACGCGGTCTCCATTCCAGGATTCGTCTGCTCCACCGGCCATGGGTCCTTCGCCAAACATGGCCAGACCATTGCCACTTCAGCTTGCTTACTCTGAGGGCTATATCGGTAACTCCGGTTCTTTTCCGGATAACTTCATTTCTGATCTTATCCTTCAAAGAAACTCCGACCATAGCCTGCTCTATAGCGCACTGAGAGAACTTGAATTTGTGGAACAGTTCGACTGTCCACATTTCGGCACCGTATGTCATCACGGGCACAACGTACTGGTTTAAGACCTTAGTCTTAAAACACTGCGGGATTAGCAACAAGACTTGACGAAGTTTCCAAACACTGCCCAACCCAACTGGATCCTTCTATCGGCTTCTTTCTCAAATTTTTGCCAACCGAGCTGGATGACTTGCCCTAGATAAACGCACTCCTTCACAACTTCGAGAAGCGACCCTTCGATGTGGATTGGACTCAGCAAAATGTGCGAATTGTACATACGGCTACACATCAAGCTATACATTTCCAGTATAAGCTAACCTCGCATTGTACAGAAATCCTATACAATGCGAGATCAGTATAAACTGGAAATTACAGCTTGATGTGTAGCCGTGTGTAGATGACTTTGGTCTTATTCAGATTCATGCCGAAGCCAACCCGCCGAGAGGCTCTATTTAGATTAAGCAGCATCTGGTCTAACTGTTACAGCGTCTCTGCCATTATGACGATGTTATCGGTAAAACGAAGGTGTGAGATGTACTCGCCGTTTACGTTGATACCCTGTCCAGTCCAATTGTTTAGGACGCAGAAAGCAGGAAATTAACAGGTTACGGGTTTATTTGCAGGGAGCAGAATAAGCATACAATTTAGCGCAAATTTGGCGTTTATTTGGGCGCAACATGTAAAAAGAGGAGCTCGTGGCTAAATAATAACAGCCGCACGGGTCGATTCATCAGGTTAAGCTACGCTTGCCGGGGTTGGTCCGTGGATGGGTGACCATCTTTACATACCAAGACTCCTCCGTGCTTCGGAAAGCACGTCAAGCCGTTGGTCCCGGCTGTCATTCGTGAATCTTTGACAGTCGTTACGGGTCGTCAGAAGCCCGAAAGTCTGACAACCAGTAACCAGTTACCGATATCGTATTACCCAATTACTGGGTTGTGGAGGTCAGATAGCCAGTCGCTTCATGTAAAATACTGGTATTCAGTTGCATCCGGTTAGACTGGAAGCCGACCCCAACATACTTGGGAAAAGGCAGATTGATGTAAAAAGACGGCTAATACCAACCCGTCTTGTTAATATGGCACATCGACTGTTAAAAAGGTTCGACTTCGTCGAGTGTCGTCTCTTTCACTTAAAATCTTAAATTCTCAATTTTACTTGCAGTAAACAAAAAAGAAGTGACGACTCGTCTGAGCGACATCTTCCGGCTGATGGCGGAACTACAGGGCACCTGTGATATCGAAGACTACACCGTCAACCAGAGCTCGCTCGAGCAGGTAAGACACGCACATTTGTATCTACTCTATACTGTCAAATTTGCTAAGAACACCAATGATAGCACTCCAGAAAATACATGTTTTGTTGAAGTCCCTGACACAATATTCGATTACTATGGTTTTTACGGTAGGCAACACGTCCGCGGTAACAAAACCAGTATAAGCTGACCTCTAATTTTATTGAATCTCCGTTCTACGCTAGGCCCGCTCAAGGTCAAGTGATATTACTGTCACTGCTGTCGTGCAGCCTACTCTGCGGTCACCAACAAAAATATGTCGACACTCATTTTTACATAACATCCAAACTGAGACAATGACTCGAAACACTGCTTTTTATTTTAAAATTACACCTTATTACTTTTTAGTGACCAGTTGATTTAAAAACTTTACCTACTTTCATTGCTGACTGTACCACTCTCCTCCTCTCTCTCTGACTTTATCAAATAATTTACTGTTTCCATCCACAGATGTTCCTAAGTTTCACAGACAAGTCAGACATAGAGTCAGACACGGTGGAAGTCGAACCCCTACCTTCGACAGAAACTATCAGACAGAATGAAGACCTCGCCGTCGTCACCGCACTATAACTACTAGTTTCCTAAGACTGCTGTGAACGCCACATAGCGTCCGTCGAGTGACGTCACTGAAACTTTAACTATTTTTGACACCGTAAAGTCAAACCCCGCTGCCATCATTTTCATGACGGCCGTAATGTAGCGGCGCTTAACTCACTACACTATTATGTACTTCAGGTTACTTATACCAGCCAGAAATAGAGCGCTACAAGGATTCCAAAAATGCGTTGAGCATTGGAAAGATGGAGGACCTTTGAATCTCACGAATCAAACTAGAGTATTGATACTTTTAGAATAATTTATGAAGCTTTGTATTAATATTGCTCAAAGTTAGCTAAACTAAGTTAGTGTGTACGGGTAGGTCGGCTCTAATGGCGATATGATTGTGGTGCTCTCTTATTTGTTCTTACGATATTTTTAGTTTTTTGGAACGAAGTTCCTTAACACGGCTTGCGTTAAGAGTTGTCTGGTAGAAATCGTCACGTAAGGAAAAAGCGTTATACCCCCTCCATGCGACTTTCTCTCTCTCTCTATTATATACGAGTGTGTGTGCGTGCGAGTATCGAGATTCGAGCAGACAACGTGCACTTCCAGTTGTGTAGCCTCAATACTGAACTAAGTTGTAATTTTTTTAGATAATCCTTACGGAACTTCGTCCCTGACGGAGTCCCCCGACCGCACACGTTTTTATTAATAAAAAAAACGTGTGGCACTCGGGGACTGCCGCGGTAAAGCTATTGCATAGCATTTGTAACCTCCATGCTTCTCTTTGTCAACGCTACACTTGTGATGATGACGTGATGACATAAAACAAAAATTACGTTCCCATGACATCACGTTGTCATGGGAAACGTCATTACATGGTAGGCGGAGTGGGGGGTGTTAGGTTTTTTTCGTTACGGAATTTCTTGATTCGGTCGTCGCGCTCAAAGCCCGCGATAAAAGCTATGCAATAGCTTAAAAATTTGGTTGGAAATAATATTCATAACTTAAAACAAATCGAAATAATATTTTTTCTTCAGATTTTTCTAATCTTTCGACTTGACAAATCAATACGCGCCACGTGAACAAAACGTTAGTCTTCCTGCGCCTACAGCATTGCCATTATTTAGAGCAAACTAAACTAAATTTACTTAGATTTTGTAAATATTTAGAACAATTTCTGAAAACCTCATCAGAAAATCTACTATTGAATTTCATATTAGATGTACTGTTTTGTTTACCAAAATTACAACCTAAAAACATTATCCTCCTTCTGCGCAGTCGGGTAAATAGTTAAAGAGTTTTGACAAAGAATTATGTTGAATACGCTTTCAGAAAACAGTGGTTTTATTTTTAATTTTGTATATTGTTCCTTGATGTGTAGATTTTATTAGACTTTACCCTTGATTGTTTTTTTTTTGCCAAACGGTTAGGATAATATTCGATTTGTCGAAATATTGAATGGACCAAGTTACCAATGGTGTTTAAAAATTGACACAATCGATCACAAAGACTTACGAAATAATATTCGATGAGTCATTAAAGTTTTTTGAATGGCCTATTGTTAGATTAGCGAGGTGCTGTAGGTAAATATGTATATTTGTTTTATGTAAGGACTTGTATTATAGTAGGTCAAAGCAGACGTTATGCCAACAGATCGTATTCTATATAAGAGAACATTTTTACGAATTTAATACTTTTTCAATTGATAAATATTTCGATATCAATATAAGTGTGACTTGTAAGATAATAGATTAATATATGTACAGTCAGCATATCAAAATAAATTGCGTTTTGTTCTGAAAATCTTCCATTTACAAGTAAACCGTAGCATAAAAAATTGCATTGTTTTTTTATGCTGACTCTACATCGCTAAATGTAATGATTAACAAAACTAATTTAATATTATTGTACAGACAGCAATACAGACGCTTCGTGTTGTTGTCCGTACGTTGTCTTATAAATATAACAAATATGCAATCTCTGTGATATTTAATATTTTTCTAGAAATTAAATAATAAATGATGGTTTATGGATATTTGATTTTTATTTTTAACTAGTCACCCGCCCCTGATTCGCACGGTTTTTATGACTTGAGAAAATATTAATATTTATCAAAACTAATATTATAAATACAAAAGATTTGATTGTTTGTATGTTTCGCTTTCACGCTAAAACAGCTGAACGGATTTAGATGAAATTTGACACATGGGTAGACCATGACCTGGGCTAGGACATAAGATATTTTTTATCCCGATATTCCTACGGGATCGAGACTTATGCGGGTGAAACCGCGGGCGCAGCTAGTTTATTACAATAATGAAAAGTTATGTGGAAATGGGTTGTCATGGTATGGGCATGTGATGTGGAGGAATGAGGAAAATGTCGTGAGGAAAGTTTTGGGTATTAATTTGGATGGCTATAAGAGTAGGGAAAATATTTACCTTAGTTCTACTCGACCAGTAGATCTAGTGCCAATACAAAGAGATAATTTTATAAAGATTGTCCGATTGATAGAGCCACCGAAAAGTACCCTTAGTCCTACTAGTAGAACTACGCGATCGAACCACGGCCAATAAACGAAAGAAACGATGGATGGACAGTTTACTACGTAGGTCACTCGGTAAGTCTTGTCGTTCTACTTCTAAATGTTATTGTTTTTCAAAGTAGCTACCGTCACTTAACACACACTTATTCATGCGCTCAAACCACTCATTAAACCAGAGATTCCACTTCTCTTCGGGGATAGAAGTACAGATTTCTTCCCAAGCAGTCAAAATCTCTTTGTCTGAAGAAAACTTGCGTCCTTTTAGTTGATTCTTTACATATGGAAAGAGAGCGAAATCACAGGGCGTTAGATCGGGACTGTAGGCTGGGTGATCTAATAGTCCAATACCAGAAGACGCCAGAAATTCAGCAGTTTTTTGAGCGCGATGAGCCGGTGCGTTGTCATGGTGAAGCAGCCATGAGCGCAGTTGGCTTTTTGGTCGCAATTCCTTAAGTGTTTGCATTAGCGGGATCAAGCACGATTGAACATAACATTCAGCAGTAACACTGCGTTGCGTATCTAAAGGAATGGTCTTTATTATACCACGACGGCCAAAAAAAACAACCAATATTTCTTTTTTGACTGAACGTGACTTCCTGGGCATCGTTGGGTTATGTACCTTCATTTTCAAAAATCCATAGACGACCTTGAGACTTTGTTAGAAGGTCATAATAATATATCCAAGTTTCATCTCCTGTCACAATTGCAGACACCTCAGAAGAATTAAATTTAAATTTGTTAAGTATCTTTTTGCACCATTCTACACGCCTGTTTCTTTGATCGTCAGTCAGTTTGTGCGGGACAAAAAGTGTACAAACTTTATGTACATGCAAATGTTTATATAAAACTAGCAAACCCGGCGAACTCCGTTTCGCCACCAGATGGCTTCGTTTTATGTAACATTTCGTTTGGTGATTAAAAGAAGTTTTTTTTTTTTTTTTTGTTTTATATTTGAAAATGAAAAATTTTATTTCATTATTTCATTTCACAACAGTAATGAATTCATTTCGATTACAAAAATGAAGTGTTATTTAGTTTAACTTCTCTAAGTAAATGAAAGTGAATCCAAAGTAAATACTGAATCGAAGCGTTATACGTGTCCGCAAATTATCCGTTTCATTGAAGTGCTCTTTGGTAAACCACATTTTTTGTTTTTTGGTCTGACGTTTACACAAACAAAGCGGATGGTTTCCCAACTCGTGAACACGCAACGTACGCCCATGTGAAAAACAATGATTTTCTAAATTTATCCCGCAAACACTAAGCGATTGGCCTTGTGACTTGTTAATTGTCATTGCGAACACAAGGCGAACTGGAAATTGCAATCGTTTGAAGTCAAACGGAAGATCAGTCGGAATCATTGGTATTCAAGGAATACATACATTTTCACCTGCGTACTTTCCGTTAATAATGGTTGCCTCAATCAAATTCGGCATAAGTCTTTTTACCGAAAGTCGAGTACCGTTGCAAAGTCGCGGTGGATTCAAATTACGCAATATCATAATAACTGTACCAACTTTGAGTTGCAAGTTATGTGGTGAAATCCTGGTAACTCCAGAGAGTTCAAAAACTCCGTTGGATTAACTGTTGTGTTCCCTGCATATTGCACCGCACATTCAGCTGATCCACCGTCGACGAAATGAAATATATTTGCAGAAATTGATGCGGTTCATCTGGTGTTGGCACCATTGAACCATGCAAATGATATATTTGTCCTTGTATCTGTAATTGCAAACAATCATTTGTTGAAGAATACGGTGTAACTTCTGATCGTGTGATGGTGTAGTGTGTGGTGTATATGTAGTTGTTATGTGTTGCAATTCATTGTGTTGGTGTGAGTGATTGGTTATGTGTTTTGTATCTTTTATCTTGCAAGTCGGCATGAAGCCGCCTTCTCGAATGATATTAGCTCCAAAGGAAGTCATGCGAAAGCAGTTATTGTATTCAAGGATGTGTTGAAGAAAATGGCTGGAATCGGGATCACTTCCATCGAACAATGGTTTCAGTGGCTGTGGTGGTGTAAGTAATGGATCCAGTTTTACTTTTCCACTTGCGCAGCACAATCCAGCCGTTTCTCTTTTGAACTTAAACGCATTGCAATATCGGCATATAGTCGCCATTGGTCCAATATCTAAATTTTCATCATCACTGTAGTTCGCAGTGGGATCATATTGGAATGCCAAGCGATTGTATGATGCCAATGATCTTCGTGTGCTCACGCGTTGTCTCAATCGGGCATTTTCTCTTATTATATTTTGTCTTTCTTCGCTTAAGTTCTGTGAATACACTTGTTGCTGGCTTGCATGTCTTGTGCGGCGGCCGATGTTCGCACGTCGTCCTCTAGGCATTTTGGACTATGGACAGAGTGGTGAATTTAACCTCAAATGCACGATCCACATAATTTACACAGTTCAACTTACCACCTTAAAGACAAATGCCTGCTGTTGAAATTGAATAAAAATTTGCACAATACACGTGATTGATTTGATTGTTTCCAATTGAAATGTTAGGAAACGAATAACTTATTTTTTTTACTTTTTTTTCACAATTTCACAGTGAACACAATACCGGTTTGTCACATGAAATTAACTGAGCAGAGAACTATGAGTAGCTTTCAAACAATGTATCACGCACCGGCGCCATCTGGAAGTGTGTTAGTGTGTTAGTGTGGAAAATAAATGAATTTTTACTTTTACTTTACTTATCTACTTAAAATATTGGTTTGTAGTACATGCTATGTATCAGAGATGGCGCTGTATGTGAAAAAAGATTTTTTGTTTTTTTTCGCTTTTCTGTTGAAATTTTTCCTGAATTTTCTTTGTTATAAACCTTACGGAGCCCGAGACCTTTCCAACGAATGCAAAACCGTGGAAATCGGTTCGTGCGTTCTGGAGTTATAGCGTCAGGAAGGAAAACCCGACTTATTTTTATATAGTAGATGTTATTTACAGCCCATGAAGAAATGCCGAGGATTTCCTCGATTTGCTTGTATGTGATTCTGCGGTTCTCTTTAATCAGTTTTTCAACAGCAGCTACTGTTTCGAGGGTCGTTACCTCACTCGGCCTTCCCGGACGCGGATCGTCTTCCAGATCAAAAAGGCCTCTTTCGAACTGTTTATACCATCGCTCAACAGTCCTGAGGGATGGTGAAGTATCGCCCAATACACGTTGCATTTCTTCGTGGCATTGTTTCCGAGACAGTTGAGAGAAAATTGTAATAAATAATCGCGCGAACTTGAGAGCTCGTAAGAGATGCCATACTTACACTTTCACACGTATTATCTTAATAACTATTAGATGGCGACTGACAAGTTTCGACCTGTTAACATGTGTTCGCACGCACTATACGTAGGTATCAAAAGAAATTAATAGCTTGTAAAAATTGTGCTAAACGACAAGACTTACCGAGTGACCTACGTATTAAACGAGCAATATATATATATAGAAAACGGCTCTAAAGATTTCGATGAAAGTTGCAATATAGGGGTTTACGGGGAGAAAAATTGATCTAGCTAGGTCTCATATCTGAGAAAATTCGTTTTATCCGTATTTTCACCCGAGCAGAACAAGGTCGCCCAAAGTTTAGAACAAGATGGCTACCTTAGAACAATGACATGGCAGCATGGAATTAGTATGTACTTTCCACTGTACTTGTTACTTTTTACTGTTTGTACTTGTCTTTTCAACTGATAGTTGCAAACAGTATTTTATTAAATATAAAATTTCTAGTCTGCCTTCCTTATTTATTTATGAAATGGCTAATTTTATACGAACTAATCCTAACCTATTTAAGAAACTATCAGACGTTTCTATTCGTAATCGACGGGATAATAATCAATTATGCGTACCAAGATCAACCACGGCATTGATGCGTAAAAGTATGTTTTGTTTAGCACCAATCATTTATAATAGAATCCCAAAACCTATTAGACAAATGCCTACTGCTCTGTTTAAAATACATTTAAAAAAATATCTCATAGGCAAATGCTATTATACCATATCGGAATTTTTAAATGAGCGCAATTAATTAAATAGATTCATTTAATTACAACATTTTCACAATTTGACTCTCAAATCTGTAAAAACCAATATTTTATTTTAATTTTTTATATTTTTTCCCCTTTTTTAATTTAGCATTAGGATTAAGCTATTAATCTCATAGTTTGTTGTGTAGACTCAATTTTTTTTTAATGGTTTATTTAAACCAAAAATATGTTGTTTTGTACGCCATAAATGGCAAAACATGCAGATCTACCTGTTATTTTAAGACCTTGCACATATTATTTGATGTATACTCATGTTTTACAATAAATATATTCTATTCTATTCTATTCTATTCCTATAATATTAAATGAGCATTCTCTATTTTCACCGAAGCAGAACTCGGTCGCCCAGATACTGAAAGATGATAAGGTCAGAAAGGGAGTGACTGCCGAGATGATGACTAATAGAAAAGTATGGAAAAAAAAGACAAATTGCGCAGACTGCTAATAAATTGGGATAAGTTGTAGCGTTGTGAGCGGTCTCAACTACATTAGTCGAGTGATCAATTAGTAACTAACTAACCACATCACTACAAACGTGGCACAACACTAATTTCCTAAGGACACTGATTTTCGACTGCCGCTTGCCTCCCTGAAGGGAGTGACCCTCAGGACTGTGTGCCCCGACCTAGGGGCTCTCTGTACGGGCTCAGGCTGCACGCGGACAAAGGCCTGCCTACCTGCGGCCTACCGCCGCGCGCCTGTGCTGACAGGCGATCTCCACACAGTCGCGTACTACTGACACTAACTACCAGCAGTCTACGAGGGCCGTCCGACCTACTACGGTACCTGTGCTGACCAGGCGCCCACATCTACCATGTGCTACCAAGGACGGTACCCTTCCTGTCTATCCTAAGTGTGTGAGTGCTCAGACTCAGGTCAGGATCTTACCCACGACCTAGCCGTGTTACTACTACCTATCATCTAATAATTATATCTATAAACCTAATTAGCTGTTTTACTACCTACCTAAATCTATCTAAACCGTTAACGGCCTGCGCAGCCTACCCTGCGCAGCCCTAGCCGTTACAAAGTGTAGGAGAATGATGAGATGACAGAAGTAAATTTAATGTTAAATATCATTTACATTAAATTTTAAATATTATATTTGTGTAAACATTTAGGACTAAGTAGGTACTGTATTTATTTTATTGTTGGTTTGTTATTTCACTATATGCTGCACCAGTTGACGCCATAACGTCAGCGCTGGCTGTCGTCATCACGTCAGCGCCGGCTGTCACTGAAAATCAGCACTGGGGCTCTGTCTCGCATGGGGTCGCAGCATTACGCTGAGCGATGGCCGTTTTGCGTGGATGTGACGCATATTTTCCCCCAATTTATTATTTACGTGTTTTTTATAATCTTTCCTTGCGTCATGTTTACCGCAAATAAACATATTTTCTTTCTTTTTTCTTTTCTTTCTAATATTAATGTATACACGGCTACACATCAAGCTATACACGTCCAGTATTAACTGACCTCGCACTGTACGGAAATCCTATACGATGCGAGATCCGCATAAACTGGAAATGTATACCTTGATGTGTAGCCGTGTGTATACACAACCTTC
This sequence comes from Agrochola lychnidis, assembly GCA_963680765.1. Lineage (NCBI taxonomy): Eukaryota > Metazoa > Arthropoda > Insecta > Lepidoptera > Noctuidae > Agrochola > Agrochola lychnidis. The sequence continues at coordinate 26,139,568 of OY796855.1, read as the reverse complement.
CAGAATAATTTATCTAACTGATGGTGAAAAACGCATCAAAATTCGTTGCGTAGTTGTGAAGAACAACGTGGTCAAACAGATAGACAGGCTTTTACTCGCGGCTTAGGTCGGAAAAGGAACTATTTCTAGAAAATAATCCACATACTTTTTGCATAAACAATATTTATTTTATTGGTAATCTCTACTACTATATATAAACATGGAATGGCTCATAAAATACATTAAATATAACTTTTAATAATAACATCACGATTAATTGTAATCTCAACACTTAAACATCAGATCTGAAGTAAGACTAGAACAAAATATTACAAATTAAAGATCAAACTTACATAACATAACATCACGCTTTATTTCCCCGAAGGGTTGGGCAGAGGTGTCCCTGTAGCAGGTACACCCACATTTCGCCAGTTATGTTTAAGTCCCATGTAATAGGGGGCGAGCCTATTGCCATCAACCGGGGATAAATCAAGACTTCGGGCTGCTACTGAGAAATTCCAGATAGAAAAACACACACTGCCCGACCCAGGAATCGAACCAAGGACTTCATGCTTAGAAGTAGCGCTTACCAGACGAACAAAGTAGTTCAGACTATCTTGTTGGAATTATTATTGGCATGTATTTAATCGAACCTTAAATAATTGATCACTCTAATGTAATGATCCTCTAATAATTCCTATTTTGGGGTCCATAATCAACTCAATCTATCAAAGTCCTCTGCTGGACATAGGGCTCTCCCAGGCTGCGTCACAACATCCTGTCCTAAAAATACTAAATAGCCGGGTAACTGTGACTAAGTTGAATGTAGCGCTCGCCGACCGTAGCCGTGGCACCGCTCGCTTAGCACGCTCGGCTCGCGCGCTTGGTTGGTTACAGTTCTAACCTAACCGATTTAGTCGGGGTGCCTTAGCTTAGTTACTGCGACCAACTGTGATAAAGGTCCAGAAAGTTAAAAAAAGACGCTCATTAGTAAAAAGTGTGCATCATTAAGACCCCAAAAAGTTATTAGAGGTTCATTTATTTGAAAAAGCGAAGGTACACACGGCTGCACATCAAGCTATACATTTCCATTTTATACTGATCTCACATTGTATAGGATTTCCGTACAATACGAGGTCAGCTTATACTGGAAATGTATAGCTTGATGTGTAGCTGTGTACATCATTAGAAGGTAAGTCTATAAGGATCAGTTAAACATTTCCCATTATTAATTATTATCAAAAGAAGGGTTCCTAAGGCCGGCAGATTTCTTGAAGTGCCCGGCGAGCAGGTCCAACACCCTGAAGATGACGTCCGTGTTGACTTCCTTGTGCGTGAAGCTGCTCACCACCAGCCTCGCAGCCTGCGTCACTGTCTCCTCGCCGAACGCGTACAGAAGTGCTGGAATGATATTATTATAGTGAGGTGAGAATATATTGGTTTATACTCTATTCCAAAAGTATCTCATGAAAATGTAAACAAACGGATCAGAAAACGTACAGGTATGTACTTACAAATTGAGTGCTTTGATTTGAATATTTGTATACTTAAACCCGAAATTTTTATTTTAAATTACCTTAAAGATGTTTCATTTGGCAATTGAGGTTAATTTTATAACCTCAATTTTCGACGATGATTTTTAGGGTTCCGTAGTAAACAAGGAACCCTTATAGTTTCGTCATGTCTGTCTGTCTGTCTAGAAAGCTGTAATTTGACATAGGTATACATATTAATTACGCCGACAAAGTGGTAAAACAAAATTATGAAAAACATTTTTTTTAACCCATAGTGAGGGGTATCATTGGAAAGGTCCTTCAAAAACATTGCGAGTTTGTGAAAACCATTTTTGGATTCAGGGATCCGTTTGCGAAATATTAAGCTTTAAAGTGCTAATTTTTGTTAGAGTCAAGTGTCGTCGTCCCCCTGCCGGCTAAATGGTTGGTTTTGGGTGTGTGAAAAAAATCAAAACAGTAGTTTATATAACGAAATTAAAAGGAAAACTATCACAGCTAAGTTACAAGTTAACGAGTAATAATCGACCAACTTAACTTTGCAGTTGCAAAAACATGTTTTCCCATACATTCCGTATGGGAGAACATATTTTTCAACTACAAAGTTAAGTTTGTTTTTGGGTTAAATTCATCCCTTCTACGGAACCCTTCATTGTGCGTGGTCCGACACGCACTTGGCCGGTTTTTTCAATTACAATTTAATGATGTTATTCAAACAATAATTATTATTGTTGAAAAAAGTGGTGTGATACCAAATTGACACCTAAATATAGATGAATGTGTTACTAATTCCCTTTAGTGAGTGGTGGCAGGGTTTGTTTACACTTTCATAAGGTACTTTTGAAATAGACATTAGAAAGGCCTATGTTTTGGAGGACGTAACCATCGTCTTTAGGTGGGTTTCCACGTTTCGTGGAATATGTCACGAAACGTAATATCGTAAGCGATGTTATGCCATAGTGCTAATCAGATAAAGACAAAATTGAAGGTCAATATGTAGTTTTAGGTCCACATCCTGTTATTTTAATATTTATGATGTTAGCATTCTGATGTAAATTATCTCGTTGAATGAACGTTGCACATCACGCATTTAGGTAACCACAGAAGGTGCAGCGAGGCGAACAAACGCTATATAAAAACTTTTTTACAAAAAAACAACCGACTTCCAAAAAACCACTACAAAGTGAAAAATAGGTAACTTAAATTTCGGAAGTCGGTGCCAAATAACGAAAATACAAAACCTAAGACACCGACTTCCGAAATTTAAGTTACCTATTTTCACTTTGTAGTGGTTTTTTGGATGTCAGTTGTTTTTTATGTATAAAAGTTTTATATCACATCTATTCTAAAAAGTTAGTTTATTCTTCGTAAACAGGGACTAAAATAGCTTTTTAATCCCTAGGGATTAAAAGTGATTTGAATTTGGAATGTGGATATTGTTAGTAAAAGTTCCAATTACCAAAAAGATCAAACAAGAATCGCCCCCTATTACATGGGACTTGAACATAACTAGCGAAATGTGGGTGTACCTGCTACAGGGACACCTCTGCCCAACCCTTCGGGGAAACAAGGCGTGATGATGTTATCAAACAAGAATATTGTATGAACAAGTAACAGGCTGGCAAGAGAGAGAAAGGGTGAATTTGGTCAAAATGAAAATCCAAGATGGCGGCTTAGAAAATTTTCAAATTTTTCGTAATTGGTGTCATTTTCATAGTTTTCGAGGGTGCTAAAGCCGATAGTGAGGTCAAAATGTAAATCAAAGATGGCAGCTCTGAAAATTTTCAAATTCATCATCATGGGTATCGTTTTCATGGTTTTTAAGGGTGCTAAAGCCGATGGTGAGGTCAAAATGAAAATCCAAGATAGCGGTAGCGAAAATTTTCAAGTTTTCATCATAGGTGTCGTTTTCATAGTTTTCAAGGGTGCTAAAGCCGATAGTGAGGCCAAAATGTGGCCTTACTTGGAGTAGAAACTTCGTTCCTGACGGGGGTCGAATCACACACTTTTTTTTCTCATAGAGGGTGATAAAAAGTAGAGTGTTCACCTCGGGAGCAACACTATTTTAAGCTCGAGTGACGTACTTTGAATCCCTCGCTGGCTGCGCTCAGGATTCTACTTTAGAATCTTGCGCTCCGCTCTGGATTCAAAGAAACACTCTCGCCTTAAAAATAGATGTTTGCTCCCTTGGCAAACAATCTATTATTAAATTTTTAATAATCAAGCTAAAAGTGAGACTGCGCTACGTACGGCGCGGCTGTAAAATGAATACCTATTATACAATAAAAAGCCTGATTAAAACATTTATTACTGACCTATTATATTACTTTTATTTACGTTTTCATAACGTTTATCAAGCGTTAAAACGGAAAAAAAATAGTTTAAAAAAACTATAACCCGACTACGGAAAAATAAAAGTGATCTAAAAAGTACGAAACAAGCAAATATTTCAGACAGAAATCAAGACAGGTACAAAAATGGTCAAGGTAAAGCCGTCGTCGCATGCCTGTATACCATGTTGGTGCCAGGACCGAACAAAATAATAATGGCATGCGACGACGGCTTTACCTTGACCATTTTTGTACCTGTCTTGATTTCTGTCTGAAATATTTTCTTGTTTCGTACTTTTTAGATCACTTTTATTTTTCCGTAGTGGGGTTACAGCTTTTTAAACATTTTTTTTTTAATTTTCCATGTAATAGCAACTTCCATAATGCCAAAGCTATATCTGCTTTATTATCGGCAAAGATACAAGAGTCTTAGTTTTAACCTATAACGATGCTTATTTTATAGGAATCGGCCATAAGAAACTATTAGTTGTGTTCTCGTAACTCTTTGATTTTTGGGTCCCATTATACAAGTTATTCAAAATGATGAAGGAGTATGTACAGTCAAGTCTTTTATACCTTCCTTTCTGTACCTTCGTCAGTTTCAAATTCTTCAGCAAATCGAGACAGTACCTTTTGAAGCAACATCACCTAAGATAAAGAACTAGGATAATTCGTCTCAGAGTGGTTTAATACACGAACTGTAGATTCATAAATAGATAAATTAAACACGGTAGGCATGTAGACAATTTAAAAATTGCCATCGAAACGCTAAGACGGATAGATACCTATCCGTCTTAGCGTTTCGATGGCAATTTTCATTGAGTTGGTCTAGAATTTCGCTAAGGGTTTGGCACCATCATTACCTTCTTACCATTATAAGCATTGATTAACAATCATTTCATCAGTTCGTGTATTAAATAATATTTAAAAAAAAAACGAATCACCGAGCTAAGGGCTGAGTCTCAACGGATTGTAACACTACCGTGCTACTCTACCGAGCACAACACCCCGCCAGGAACGGAAGTCGTCTACAGACTATTCCGAGCCCCGACATCGAACTGAGTTAAATTCGGACCTTCGGAGCCGTGATGCACGCGTTACACGGACAGCATCGATCTCCGCGATCCAAATGGGCTTCGGCGTCGCACATCACGTGGTGAAGCGCGACTAGCAAAGTCACATTGTTTAGAGCCTCTCGACTCTCGGGGCTCCACAGAGAGCATTATCCTTGCCGGATTTGACTAGATGGGTTTCTCCCTTAGATGCGTTCAGGGATTATCCCGCGGATGGTAGCTTCGCACCACCGGCCGAACGACCGAGTGCATGAACCAAATGTCCGATACCATTGTTATTGTGGAACTTAACGGTATTACTATCGCAACGACAGGCCATCAGTAGGGTAAAACTGACCTGTCTCACGACGGTCTAAACCCAGCTCACGTTCCCTGTTAGTGGGTGAACAATCCAACGCTTTGTAATTTTTGCTTCACAATGATAGGAAGAGCCGACATCGATGGATCAAAAAGCAACGTCGCTATGAACGCTCGGCTGCCACAAACCAGTTATCCCTGTGGTAACTTTTCTGACACTTCTTGCTAAAAACTCTTTATACAAAAAGATCGATAGGCCGTGCTTTCGCAGTCCCTATGCGTACTGAACATCTGGATCAAGCCAGCTTTTGCCCTTTTACTCTACGCGAGGTTTCTGTCCTCGCTGAGCTGGCCTTAGGACACCTGCGTTATTCTTTGACAGGTGTACCGCCCCAGTCAAACTCCCCGCCTGGCAGTGTCCTCGAACCGGATCACGCAAGAGTTGTATGGTGACAAGTACTGTCAACACCACTTTTCGCGCTTGAAGCAATAAAACTGTACACTGGCTGATATTATCGACCGCGTACTGTTTCCACTCGACCGAGTGAGTAATGAAACAATGAAAGTAGTGGTTTTTCAGCGACGATCGCGCGAACGATCTCCCACTTATGCTACACCTCTCATGTCTACATACAATGCCAGACTAGAGTCAAGCTCAACAGGGTCTTCTTTCCCCGCTGATTCTTCCAAGCCCGTTCCCTTGGCTGTGGTTTCGCTAGATAGTAGATAGGGACAGTGGGAATCTCGTTAATCCATTCATGCGCGTCACTAATTAGATGACGAGGCATTTGGCTACCTTTGAAGAGTCATAGTTACTCTTGCCGTTTACCCGCGCTTGCTTGAATTTCTTCACATTGACATTCAGAGCACTGGGCAGAAATCACATTGCGTCAACACCCGCGAGGGCCATCGCAATGCTTTGTTTTAATTAGACAGTCGGATTCCCCTTGTCCGTGCCAGTTCTGAGCTGACCGTTAACGGCGGCTGTTAAGAACCGCGTCGATCGCGCACGCGACGAAACCAATGCAGCTCTTACAGCTTGGAAAATCTACAAAAGGTTGGAAGGGCAGATCCACAGGTTACGCTAGCGCCCCGAGAGGCACATGCGCATCGACTGGGCCTAACACCAAAGGCTTCTGCTTCATGTCCCAGCCCAACCACCCCGGTCCTCAGAGCCAATCCTTATTCCGAAGTTACGGATCCAATTTGCCGACTTCCCTTACCTACATTATTCTATCGACTAGAGGCTCTTCACCTTGGAGACCTGCTGCGGATATGGGTACGAACCGGCGCGACATCTCCACGTATATCCCTCACCTGAATTTTCAAGGTCCGCAGAGAGTATCCGGACACCGCCGCAAATGCGGTGCTCTTCGCGTTCCGAACCATATCTCCCTTCTATAGGATTCCATGGAACTCGAACGCTCAGGCAGAAAAGAAAACTCTTCCCGGACCTCTCGGCGGCGTCTTCAGGCCACTTTGGGTTACCCCGTCGAACACTCGCTGTAAAAACGAGGGAACGATTATTGAAACGGTTCCGCTGCCGGGTTCCGGAATAGAAACCGGATTCCCTTTCGCTCAAAGGGCGTAATTTATCATAATAGAACATGTGCATGAACCTTTTTGAAAAACACGCCACATCAACATAAGATTTCTCCTTGAGCTTAGGATCGACTGACTCGCGAGCAACTACTGTTCACGCGAAACCCTTCTCCACGTCAGTCCTCCAGGGCCTCGCTGGAGTATTTGCTACTACCACCAAGATCTGCACCGACGGAGGCTCCAGGCGGGCTCACGCCCAGACCCTTCTGCGCTCTCCGCCGCGCACGTCCTACTCGTTACGGCTTAATAATGTCACAAAGAACATCGCACATGCTCGTAACGGTAGTGTATAGGCAAAACGCTGTAGCGCCATCCATTTTCAGAGCAACACATCCTATACAGGTGAGTCGTTGCACACTCCTTAGCGGATACCGACTTCCATGGTTACCGTCCTGGCGTCATCGATGTATTACGTCTTTTCGGTAACTTTGAGCGTGTTTTGGGCGCCTTAACACTACATTTGGTTCATCCCACAGCGCCAGTTCTGCTTACCAAAATTGGCCCACTTGGCACCGTCATCAGATCTCCGGCTTCATCGTTCGAGCAAGCCGGAGTACTCACCCATTTAGAGTTTGAGAAGAGGTCGAGGTCGTTTCGACCCCAATGCCTCTAATCAGTCGCTTTACCGGATGAGACTGTTGAAATCGACGCCAGCTATCCTGAGGGAAACTTCGGACGGAACCAGCTACTAGATGGTTCGATTAGTCTTTCGCCCCTATACCCAGTTCCGACGATCGATTTGCACGTCAGAATCGCTGCGGTCCTCCATCAAGGTTTCCCTTGACTTCGACCTGACCAGGCATAGTTCACCATCTTTCGGGTCCCAGCATTTATGCTCAGAGCGCATCTGCATTCACGGATTGGAAACGAGACGCCTCGGGAGTGCGAGAGATCGACCAAGATCGATGCTCCATCTTCCCTGAGCGCGCGGCTAGCGTGCGCCTTCACTTTCGTTGCGCCTTTCAGTTTACTTGTCTCAATGACTCGCATACATGCTAGACTCCTTGGTCCGTGTTTCAAGACGGGTCCTGCGAGTGCCCGAAACTGAATCATCGCAGACAGAGACGCGCACAGTCCGCGACAACACGGCGGCAACAACAGACGCGCCGCACCTGCGTCCGCACTAAGGCGTAGACGTTGGATACGACGTTGTCTTGCGTCGGGCCGGACGCGTCTAAAGCGCGTGCGCGATTCGTCAAAACTATAGTCCAAGAGCCGGCCCGCCACCGTCACGGTCCCACTACCCCGCGAAGGGCAATGAGGCGATGGTCCGAACAGCGCTTCGACCGGCATCGAACTAGTCGCAATGTAATTACTAAAAGAGAAGTGCACGCCGTCCGCGGACGTCGACGGACAGGACTTGTGCCTACCAACCAAACCGTCGGCCGGTGACATCAAGGCGCGCATCCGTACGCCGCGGACTAACGATGAATCTCTCCGTTCGTTAATTCGAGTTTCGCAGGTTTACCCCTGAACGGTTTCACGTACTCTTGAACTCTCTCTTCAAAGTTCTTTTCAACTTTCCCTCACGGTACTTGTTCGCTATCGGTCTCGCGGTTATATTTAGCCTTAGATGGAGTTTACCACCCACTTAGGGCTGCACTCTCAAGCAACCCGACTCTAAGGAGAGTCCCTCTCGCAACGATCCTCCGTCGCTACGGGCCTGCCACCCTCTGCGGGAAAAAAGGCCCCGTTCAAGAAGAACTTGGATAGAATGATCGCTACGAGAAAGCGGAACCTCCCGAACACCACATCTCCCGCCACCTGAACAGTGGAGGGATTCAGTGCTGGGCTTCTTTCCTGTTCGCTCGCCGCTACTAAGGAAATCCTGGTTAGTTTCTTTTCCTCCGCTTACTAATATGCTTAAATTCGGCGGGTGATCCTCCCTGATCTGAGGCCAACGATATAGGGAAGCAGGCGCATACATCGAGCCTTCTTACCTGTTACATACAAAGAGACACTTTTTAGTATGGCAAACCAATGCACCGTTAAGGAAGCAGAACAAAAGCTATATGATACGCAGCTCTGAGGTTAGTGGTGTAACCGACCAAAGAGTACCGCGTACGTGTGTAAGCAAACGCTAACGCGTGTCCTCGCCGTCGTGTTGACGACAATACGCATCGGATCGCCCTGCACGCACACCGCTTTTGACTACGTGACAGTGATGACCAGGTCTAATTGTACGTACTCAGTTACATTTTTGAACGGACTGAAACGAAGATGCTTTACACATCTGTGCTACAGAACCGTCATATGCAGTTCAGCGCGCTCGGACATCTCACACCTTGTTACAGGTGAAGACGTTCATGCCCGACTAGAATCGCAATGTGGCATTTGTGTGTTATACAGCCGGCCCTCAGACAGGAGTGGTCCTGGATATAACTCCATGGACCGCAATGTGCGTTCGAAATGTCGATGTTCAAATGTGTAGTTCACACTATGACGCGCAGTTAGCTGCGTTCTTCATCGACCCGCGAGCCAAGTGATCCGCCGATCAGGGTAATAATTTTACACTGTGGTAATTGTTACATAAATAAAAGATTTTTTTTAAGTGTGTGGTCCCATATTTTTGCCTAAATATTTCCTGACAATCAGATGTATGTCTGATAAATGTATGCCCCTTATACATTTAGACTGCTAGACAAAACGATATTTCGTATGTTCAGACGTATTTTCGATTAGATAAGTCGTGTTCTATAAATGAACAAATCGCTCAGTGTTTTTGGTCGGATAACATGCCCACGTCATGAAATCACTACAGGTGACGACTTCGCCTCGCGCTATGATATAGCGGTCGACTGATTCACCGAGCTGTATATGCGGAGCTACAAAACGATGGCATCGGTGTTTTGATGAACCAGAGGCGAGGGAATATTTAGTAAGTCGAACAAAAGAAAAAAAATCACGTGAAATAATTTAATATCACATCTGAGGTGTTTAGATAACTTTTTATCAGCAAAATGCATTTTTTATGCGACTGCATAACAAAACACAAACGTGACGCATTCAATTAGGCATTTATTTTCTACGATCAAGGATGAATCTGTTGACATAATTGAAAAAAAAAAAAAGTAAAAATCAGACTTCTAAAATAATAATTGGTCATAATGTTTGAAATACACAGATGTATTATGTGATTGCAGTTCATTGTAAACAAAATCCTGATGCCATACTCTCTAGTCGTATTTAAGACACACACAAGCCATAATTTAGTCCCACATCGCCAGTTTCTATTAGCCATCATCTCAGTATTTCATTTTTCACAAATTCCATACATTTCTATAATGTTCCCTATGTTCCTATCAATAAGAATACCATAGTCATGTATAGATTGTTTCATTCATGGTAAAGAATCAACAAAAACATCGGCAAGGTCGAATTATTTGTTGGTCAAACCGTCGAACAAATCTATTTTTGTACCATGAATCACCACCAATCCATGTTATAAAAATTTATTGCATAATAATTAAATATCAGTCGGCTATCTATCAGTATGAGCTCAAATACAATATTGATCGCGCGTTATAACGATTGCGCAATACCAACAATAGATTATGAAAGTGTAGTGGTAGTGCAAATGTTTTCCATGTTTAGTATACTTGATTGAGGAAGGTCATGATAAGGAAAATTTAGTTAGGTTAATAAAAACGTTCGTCATTACGGGTCGTCAAAAGCCCAAAAGTCTGTCAACCAGCCTTACCAAGAGGTACCGTGTTACCCAGTTACTGGGTTGTACCTAGACCAGAGACCGTGCCGTGTAAAGTAGAAATGTATGAGCTAAATAGACAGCTTTCACAAGGCACGGCGACCGTGCCGTGACCGTGTGTCACATAAGAATAATCTACTATTTTAAATAGTCCTAATTAAATAAAGCGCAGAGATAATATTAGGATTATTTGTTGTATGTAGAATGTAGATTCTGTTGCCGTGTGCGGTTGCCAAGTCATTATATTTACTAAAGAAATAAATAAGACAAATATTATCTTGAGATTATTTTATCTTTTAGGTTGTTATTATTTTTTGTTATCATATTTTTGTCATGTACTTCGCACCTTTGTAGTATTCAATAAGTAAAAAAAAGCGGCCAAGTGCGAGTCGGACTCGCCCATGAAGGGTTCCGTAGCAGCAAGTAACATTGAATGAAAGGTAAATTGCGGTTTACGATTTATGTCGTATTAAAAAAAAATACTTGCTAGATCTCGTTCAAACCTATTTTCGGTGGAAGTTTACATGGTAATGAACAGTGGGCTGCATCAAATGGGTACCCCAGTTGTATTAAAATTTTAATACAATTGAGGTACCCAATTGATGCAGCCCACCGTACATCATATTTTTTTTTAGTTTTATCATTCCCTTATTTTAGAAGTTACAGGGGGGGGACACATTTTACCAATTCGGAAGTGTCTCTCGCGCAAACTATTCAGTTTAGAAAAAATATATTTTAGAAACCTCAATATAATTATTAAAAACCTATCCATAGATACCCCACACGTATGGGTTTGAATAAATAAATAAAAAAAAAAAAAAAAAAAAGATATTTTTTTGTGAAAATCTTAATGCGGTTTACAGAATACATCTACTTACCAAGTTTCAACAGCATAGCTCTTATAGTTTCGGAAAAAAGTGGCTGTGACATACGGACGGACAGACAGACATGACGAATCCATAAGGGTCCCGTTTTTTGCCATTTGGCTACGGAACCCTAAAAACCTTCCAGTCATCTTTCTTTCCATACATTGATAATGTTATCTACATGCTTTTAGTCAATGAGAATACCATTGATACAGCCATGTATTTTTTTTTAAATATTCATGGTAAAGAATCAACAAAAAAATCGACCTTGATAGTTCACCGAACTGGTTTATCTATTTTTGTATCGTGACTCACCACTATAATCTTTGAGTAGAAAACTTCACACGGCTACACATCAAGCTATACATTTCCAGTTTATGCTGATCTCGCATTGTCTAGGATTTCCGTACAATGCCAGGTCAGCTTATACTGGAAATGTATAGCTTGATGTGTAGCCGTGTGTACAGTACGACACAACTTACAACATGTCGCAGAAATTTGAAAATTTGCATTCATTTCAATTTTACGAATGTATTTGGGTAATGACTTCACAAGTTATTGCGTTTGCATAAAGATCATTTTTAACCGACTTCCAAAAAGGAGGAGGTTATATGTTCATTTTTTTTTATGTATGTCCACCGATTTCTCCGTCAATTCTTGACCGATTTTGAAAATTCTTTTTTGTTTGAAAGGGTATGCTCTCGAGGTGGTCCCATATAAATTTTATTAACTTCGCTTCGATAGTTTTTAAGTTAACTTCAATAATACGTAGTTTTTCCCACTTAGTATGTGGATGATATTATAAGTTCCTGTCACTGTTATTTACATAGCAGGTAGTGGTTTTCGAATGGGTAGGTACTACAACTAAAAAGCGAAAAATAAAAACTTTTTACAAAAAAAAACAACCGACTTCCTAAAAACACTACAAAGTGAGAAATAACTTTAATTTCGGAAGTCGGTGACAAAAAACGAAAATTCAAAATCAAAGTCACCGACTTCCGAAATTAAAGTAATTTTTCACTTTGTAGTGTTTTTAGGAAGTCGGTTTTTTTTTTTGTAAAATGTTTTTTACCTAAAGCAGTAATAAATATTGGTGATTTTGAAGACGCACTCAGTTCGGATGGTGATCAGTTTTACTAATTTTGCCGATGCTACAGAGTGCGCGCACTAACCTGCTGGGGCGCGCACCGCTGACTCGTGCGCTGCGCACTCTCAACGCGGTGGCGGATGACATAGACATATTCACCTGTACACTGAGTGAGTTCACAAGGGCCACGTACTGTGTAGCATATAAGGTATAGTTAAGTATATTTTAAGTTACTTTGTCGCATTAGATTTATTATTATCTGTTATGGCAAAGGAAACATGACATGTAATTAAATAAATAAAAATAAATAAAGTTGTGTCGTACTATACCTCCTTGAAGATAAAAAAGAAATATAATCAATGCTCATTCAGAAAAATTATATACCAGAAAGGTATAGCATACAGGCTGGTATACATCGACGCGAAAACTTTTACCGTGAATACAGTACATGATTCTGAACTCGCTTTTTTTTTGGGTGGGATATTATCAAATAACTTCTCCCGCTCTGAGCGGAGCGGGAGGGCGTGTCAGACTCTTACTGACTAAAACCCACCCGTGTTCCTTCAGTTGCCCTGTTGCCAGGGGCCACGATTTCCCTTTCGGCCCATATTCGCACCCCCGGCAGGCATTGGCCCTAGCAGACCCCGTCAATTCTGCTGACATCTCTTTGAGACCCCCTGCGTTGAAATTTTTCGTCGGTTATTTTTTAAAATATCTGCTGTTTCATACAAAAGTACAATACCTAACCGGTCAAAATTTATGGAACAGCAGATTTTTTTTAAATAACCGATGAATATACGCAGGGGTGTTCAGAATCCTGCCGGGGTTGCGAAGAAGTCCGAAAGGGAGATCGTGGCCCCCGGCAACATGGCGCCTGAAGGAACACGGATGGGTTTTAGTCAGTAAGAGTCTGACACGCCCTCCCGTTCCGCCCAGAGCGGGAGAAGTTATTTGATAAATTCCCAACCAGAAAAAAAGGGGTGTTCAGAATCATGTACTGAATCCATGGTAACAGTTTTCGCGTCGATGTCCCTACCACCCTGTATGTTATACCTTTCTGATATATAATTTTTCGGTTGGTCGGTTGTTTTTTTGTAAAAAAGTTTTTATTTCTCGCTTTTTAGTGGATTAATTTGTAATTTATCTAAGTTACTTTAGCCTAATGCCAAAAACTGCTCATCACCTTTTACAAAATATTGCTTTTCCCGATGCAGGGACGTTTATCGTTGAGGAGTTCTTCTGGTACTTCACCATCAGCTCCACTTCTCCATATGCATTGTGACGAGCATAAATTGCATTGCAACCATATTAAAGTAATCGAATCGCAACCCGTGAAATACTTAGTATTGAATAGTTCCGGTGGCTATATCTGGTCTTCATCATTAGTTTCACTTAACCAAATGGTGCTTTCCAAGAGCAACTGCACGAGTTACTATATAAAAATACCCAAATCGCTATAGGTTTGCCTATAATATTTGAAGAATTCCCTCGATTTCTCTGAGATGCCATCATCAGATCCCGGTTTCCTTATCATGGTATCACTCTTGGGATATCTCCTTTCCAACAAAAAAATAATCATCAAAATCGGTTCATAAACGACGAAGTTATCCGCGAACACACATAAAAAATATACGGTCGAATTGAGTAACCTCATTTTTTTAAGTCGGTTAAAAATAAGCACCCAATCGTCAGCTTCATACTGGTTTAACTTCACTTTGTGTTTAAATATCAGTTGTTTAAATATCAAATGATGGATGAACTGTGAGAAAGATGATATGGCAAAAAAAAACCGACGAACTTAGAACCCCCTTTTTGTTTTGAAGTCGGTTAAAAAGGGGTAACTACAGAAATGACGACTTGCTTAATTTTTTAATAATTTGTACCTATTGGAGTTTAGTCATTTTATTCTAGATACATCGTCTTCACATAAAATTAAAGTTAATGTATACAAAATATTGTAAAACATTTTAAAAGAGTAACGGTGGAGTTTTTTGCCCATTCAACACTATAGGAAAATACCATTTAGGAAGGAGCACCTAGAATCAATTCAATTTTCTTGTAAATTTTGACGTTCAAAAGCGCCTTTTAATGGCCTACTTGAAATTAATTATTTGACTTTGAATAGAGAAGTATATATGTTGTGTGAATGATAATGAGTTACAAATCCAACTAACGCTATAATCTACATATTATACCTGGTGTATTCTCTACCACAGCAGCACAAGTTTCCTCCACGTTGAGCTCTCTCAATTGACCCTTGGGCTCAAAAAAGCCAGTGTTCTTCTCCGCCAGTTGTTCAAACACCGCGAAGACCTGTTTCCGCAGCCACGCGGCCATGTCTGACAGCCACGCGTCCAGCAGGGATTCGGCCAGATCTGTAGGTGAATGTGGAAATTACTTTTAAAATCATCAGCAGGACTCCCTAAGTTCAAATTGCCCTATCGAATGAATATTTCATGAAATCATGACATTTTGGGCCAACTGTAACTTATCAAGAGAGTTAGTACTGATGACTAGCTTTTGCCCGCGGCTTCGCCCGCGTGTATGTCGGAAATTATCCAACGAGAACGTACTACCGGGATAAAAGGTATCCTATGTCCTAATCCAGGTCATGGTCTAGTGCAGTGGTTCCTAACCTTTTCAATATTTTTACCCTTGTGACCTATAAGGAAAACTGATTTTACCCCGACCTTAAAATGTTATCAATACAAACAAGCTTATAATTCTTACGTATTTTATGTTTAAATTAAACAATGAATTAAGTAAAAATTGTTAGTGTGATGGTTGGTATTGTTTTGCATTCACAAGTTTTTATGTAAGGTTTAGTTTCGCTTAAAGCGCATCTTAAGTCATGTTCCACATTGAAACGGCCTTTGTTTTCAGTGTAACCAAAGTTGAAAAACCACTCTCACATATAGGTGGTGGCAAAGGGTACTCATAAGCATTTTTATTAAAGCTCTGTTAGCTATTAACAGTATATTCGGCACCAGCTTTGGTCCCACCAGATTAGGTTCTTTGTTACCCCCACAGAATAGCTGATTTACCCCCACGCGGGTAATTACCCCCAGGTTCGGAACCCAGGGTCTAGTGTGTGCCAAATTTCATCCAAATCCGTTCAGTCATTTTAGCATGAAAGCGTAACAAACAAACAAACCTTCGCATTTATAATATTGGTTAGGATTTTGATTATTATAATTCTGTAAATATATATTTCTTATGGTCGCGTATCATATAATTGTTGATCAACACACAAGTTGCAAAAACGTAAGGACTTTGGTGACTTTGGTTTTAAGCTGCTCGTGGCTAAATAATTACAACCGCACAGATCAATCGAAGGGTTAAGCGACGCCTGCCGAGGTTTGTTCGTGTATGAGTGACCGTCTTTTACATTCCGAGACCCCTCCGTACCTCGGAAAGCACGTTAAGCCACAGGTCTCGACTGTCATTCGGTAGATCTGAGTCGTCATGGGTAGTCAGAAGCCCGAAAGTCAACCACAAAGGAGCATAGTTTTATCCAGCATCTGAGTTGTGGAGGTCAGATAGGCAGATACTTCATGTTTTTACATGAAGTATCTGCCTATCTGACCTCCACAACAGCCTTTTCCCAACTGCATTGGAGTCAACTTCTAGTCTAACCGGATGCAGCTGAGAACTAGTATTTTTACTGGTTCTCAGCTGCATCCGGTTAGACTAGAAGTTGACTTCAATGCATTTGGGAAAAGGCTTTTAATATTGTGGCGGGGCATCTACATCGCCACATGTGAACTACGCAACAAACACCTGACGTCACACAAAAATCTTGACGTCACACAAATTCTGCATCGCGCAATTAGAGTTTACCGCGCGAACGACATATATAAGACTTTCCGACATCAATCGTTGGGCAGTTGCCCGCTAGACACGACACCTGGCTGGTCGGAAGATCCTCCCTTTTCTATAGAGGACGAGTGAACTTTACACCCTGGTCCTCACACCTCTAAAATATAAATGAAATGATTTGGTTTGAGTAAGCGTGGTGATCAATGCTCACGCCTTCTTTGTATGAGAAGAGGCTTTTGTCCAGCAGTGGGACAATAATAGGCTGGTATTATTATAAAGAACGTGGCGCGGTTGCGCCTGATCTCTCCTCTGTCTATGCGAGTAAGGTACCTGTCTAATCTCCGTCGAGATGGGTCACTTGAGCGCAATTCAGTCGGGAGAATATATGACAGTTTACCTGCCAGCAGCAGCGTGGCGAGGCGGTGCGCGACGTGCGAGCGCGCCAGGCCGGCCGCGCTCGCCAGCGCGCTCGTGCCGCACCAGTCGGGAGAATATATGACAGTTTACCTGCCAGCAGCAGCGTGGCGAGGCGGTGCGCGACGTGCGAGCGCGCCAGGCCGGCCGCGCTCGCCAGCGCGCTCGTGCCGCACCAGTCGGGAGAATATATGACAGTTTACCTGCCAGCAGCAGCGTGGCGAGGCGGTGCGCGACGTGCGAGCGCGCCAGGCCGGCCGCGCTCGCCAGCGCGCTCGTGCCGCACCAGTCGGGAGAATATATGACAGTTTACCTGCCAGCAGCAGCGTGGCGAGGCGGTGCGCGACGTGCGAGCGCGCCAGGCCGGCCGCGCTCGCCAGCGCGCTCGTGCCGCACCAGTCGGGAGAATATATGACAGTTTACCTGCCAGCAGCAGCGTGGCGAGGCGGTGCGCGACGTGCGAGCGCGCCAGGCCGGCCGCGCTCGCCAGCGCGCTCGTGCCGCACCAGTCGGGAGAATATATGACAGTTTACCTGCCAGCAGCAACGTGGCGAGGCGGTGCGCGACGTGCGAGCGCGCCAGGCCGGCCGCGCTCGCCAGCGCGCTCGTGCCGCACCAGGCCGCGCCGCACTGGCTGCACCACTCCTCTGGGGAACATGCTAGTCTATTATGTTCGCCAACAAAACTTTCAACATCTGAAATACTAGTAGCTAAATGGGTCGTCACACAGCTATCCATTTCAAACTCTCACAAGTGTCTGTGTCAACATGTTAGTGCCGATCTGCCGGCTGTCGGTTTCATCAAAGGTTTTCTGTGAGCTCCGTGTATTTCGCGTCGGTGTGTATGAACATTCATTAGTGTGATTAAAGAGGAACTTGGAAATTGGAATCTCGTTCTTGAGTTTTTCACAAATATCTCAAAAAACTGGACGTCTTAGGTAAAAAATAAGGAAATTTTCATCTCCCCCCTGTATAAGAACACCAGGGATGTTTGTCTACAGATTAATCGATGATTTTCAATTTACCTTGACCGTGACCTTTGTAAAAAGTAACGTCTAGTTTTTGAGATATTTATTTGCGAAAACAAAACAAAAACAAGTTATCCGTTTTAGGACGCAACTTACGATTATGCTTATCAAATGTTCAGTGTTTATTGACAGTGCCAAAAAAACCGGCCAAGTGCGAGTCAAAGTCCCACCCGAAGGGTTCCGTACCGTATTAAGATCGAGCCAAAAACCCCGAAAAACATGTTTCTTATATACAGTTAAAAATTAAAGGGGGTCTCCCTTTAATTTTTAACTGTGAAAATTTCAACTGTCTAAGTATCTATTACGGTTCATGAGATCCAGCCCACTGACAGATGGACGGACGTCCAACGGAGGCTTAGTTATAGGGTTTCATTTGGCCTTTGGCACCTTTCGGGTATGGAACCCTAAAAATAGACGATCTTATGAGGTACGATATGTCTACGAGGTATCTACTTGAAGTATACGAGATCAAACTCTGCATAGACACTCGTGACATCCTCGTCAATACTCATCGGCACTCCCGGAACTCGCGTTGACACTTGCGACATTTTAGTCGACACTAGTGACACCCTACCATAATCATTATACAGCATTTATGTGTCAGGAACCGGAACATATCGGACGATGGTGGAACTTACCGAAGTCGTCAGGCGTCGGGCGCACGAGCGCGCCGGGCGCGATCTGGTCGAGCGAGTCCAGCGCCGCCTCCACGTGCGAGAACGCGCGCCGCGACCCCACCAGGCGCGACACCGCGCCGCCCACCTGCGGGTGCGGTAACCGTACAGTGCGGAAGAGGCCTTGATTAGACCTTAACACACGAACCTCCGTCGGCTCGGTAGCGGGTCCCAGAGAACCCCAAGATGACAACATACGACACCCTAAATTGATTCCGTAAATATTTACTATACACCGTGGCATTTTAGTCGTCTTACAAAAGCAGCCCACTTCATGTATCCAATGACTACTAAACATTCATTTAGAAAAAAAAATATATTGTAACAATTTTTTAATTGCTCCTAGAAATATTTTATGTCGGGTACATTGAGGGGCCCTTTGTAACTCGACTAAAATGTCACGGTGTATATCAATTTCTTTTTACCACGGCTAACCATCAAATCTTATGAATGTACGTTAATTGAAGAGAGTTGGATAAAAGCTCATATCATGTCATCGTCATTAAATATTTCGTATTTAGGACGCAAGTTTATTAATTTGTTTTTAAAAAATCCAAGTGTGTAGAGAGTTGTATTGATAATTATAATGATTATAATTCTGTAAATACACAGCTGTTACGATCGCGAAACATATACTGATCAACATACAATCTGATGCTGACCCACACATTACAAAAAAACATGAGAAAATATTAATTCCGCGGGCTACCCTGACGCTTCCGCCGTAACTAGCTCAGAATCAGAATTTATTAAGCTATTGCATAGCTTTTATCGCGGGCTTTGAGCGCGACGACCGAATCAAGAAATTCCGTAACGTAACGAAAATAAAACCTAACACCCCCCACTCCGCCTACCATGTAATGACGGTTCCCATGACAACGTGATGTTGTCATGGAGGTTACAAATGCTATGCAATAGCTTTACCGCGGCAGTCCCCGAGTACCACACGTTTTTTTTTATTTATTTGTAAGAACATAGTGTGATGTTACCACAACATATTATGACATAAATCAAATATGAGTTTACTCACATTAAGGTCGACAGAGGTGCACACATAGGTCCAGTCGTGTAAAGTGCGTGGAGCGGGCTCTTCGCCCTCGGCCCCAACAGCTGTCTTTATAGAGTTGAACACGCCCGTCACTGTGCGTTGGAACAATCTGGATTGAAATAACAAGGTTTAAGGAATGTTAGCAGTGGTGACCCAGTGGTAACGGCCGCAACTTATGAGTTGTAGGTCGTAGGTTCGAACCCAGACAGGCGCTTTACTTTGTGTAAATTATTTCATCACCACTGCTCTCAAAACGGTGAAGAAAAACATCGTGAGGAAACCGGCATGTCCTAGAACCGAAAATTCGAAAACATGTGACATCTACCAACCCGCACTGGGCCCGCGTGGTGGATTACGGCCCACTCCCTCTCACAGAGAGGAGCCCTGTGTCCCAGCAGTGGGAACATTATAGGCTGATGATGATGAAGGAATGTTATATACTTGTCAAAATCAAATCCCAATTGATGGCACACTCTGTCATAATTATAGTTTGCTCCAAAACTATCTGATGAAAGTGTAAATAAACCCTGTTCAAGTTAAATTCTTACGCAATCCCTTACTAAAGGGAATTAACACATTCATCTGTATTAGAAGGTTTCAGCTTTATATTTCATCACAATTTCCAACAGTTACTGTTTAAATAACATTATCAAATTGTAATTGAAAAAAATCCATAAAAATGTTGGTTATAAAAATAGAATTTCGGGATTATAAGTGTTCAAATAATCCAATTAAAGCTCTCAATTTCTAAGTAGCACTACAAATTGGCACCCATATGTACGTTATCTGGTCCATCTGTTTACATCAGATACTTTTAGATCAGACAATACTCTTACTCGCGCGTTACGAGTATACTCACTTGTCAAGTCTCTGCATATTGTTTGACGTCTGACTGGGCGACGAGTTTCTGTCGATATTCATGTCGTACTCATCTGGAAGTAATGCAAACAGCGTTGCAGTTTGAGTACTGCAAACTGAAATGATACTGGTGAAAATGTGTTGATGATAAATGGCACGTAAGCAGACATACAACGGTACATGGTTCTTGTGGCGCGTGACCGAAATACGTACTAACACCGCCATTTTGTTTAGTCAATATAATTTCTTCGAGAATTCCACAAATGATTTCCAACAACGCCCCCCAGTCAATGTCAATTAGGCGCCAAAAGATCCTCTAGCAGTAAATGGTGAGTAAGGTTCACTTGCAATATAAATGTACAGTACAAATATGTACTTAATGTCCCTCGGCAAACCTGGTATTTCGTCAGTGGTCGGATTTCTATCAGTTGCCCTTTGCACTTGGTGCAGACCGGACGCTCTCAATCGACTTGGAAGTGTATAGAGTTGTTAATACTCTTTTAATTAAAGTAATTTATTCAAAAAATGGTAGGAAAACTGTTAAAGTCACAGGCACGACAGATAGGAAAATAGTTTTACAGCTCTATATAGTTCACACGAAAATCAAGACAAAACAAGAATCAAGTATTTAGTTCTGAATCCAAATTATTATGCAAGATAAATCTAATAATTGATGCACATTAGCATTCGTTTATATTCGGAAATGCGATGATTCCCGAGGGACATTAAGAAAATAGAAATACTGTATATATATATATAAAATTCTCGTGTCACAATGTTAGTTACCTTACTCCTCCGAAACGGCTTTACTGATTTTTACCAAATTTTATATGCATATTCAGTAGGTCTGAGAATCGGCTACTATCTATTTTTCATACCCCTAAGTGATAACGGTTGTCCACCCCAAACAAATAATTGGCAAAACAACATTTGCCGGGGTCAGCTAGTATATATATATATTATTAACTAGCTTCTGCCCGCGACTTCGTTCGCATGGAAATCGTAAGACATCACAATATACTACAATAATGGCCATATTTTTATAAAACTTCCCTGTATACTACGTTTGTAGTTTTATTCTCAGCAGCCAAAATATACAGAGAGTCAGGAATGGTGACTCGGGAGCAAGCGACGTAACAGTTGTCCGTGTGAGAAGCAGCTTATCCTGAGGTCGACACCCGCAGCCTTCAGCCTTCAGTGTCGGCCCCTGTGACTTGTTGATCGCAAAGCATACACTCCCAGAGAACTGCACGCGCTTTAACTGGTAATTATGGGGAATTTGTACTTTATACGCGCTATAAACACTGTCTCACCATCGCCACAACCTGTTAGAATTTCCACCTCGATGACGTTTCTCTGCAAAGACATGACTTTGAGCTGGTTTCCGTTACACAGATAAACAACCGGAAGTCCACTTGCCATTTGTGAATTGAGAAATTCTACGGGGTGATATTTGGCATCATCTTCCTCCACATCAGTATTAATGGAGGTGTATATCACTTCACTCCCTTCAATTTGTGAGAGAATACTGTGGTTGATCGCTGCAGCTTGATCATCTTCGGAGTTAAAACGGAAACACGCCTAAGAATTCTCTTGGTACGGTATTTGACTGATATCCTCATATATCAGACGAATAAGATCTTCTAAAGTGGGATCTACTCTACCAAGAGTCTCTGGTAGAGTGCTTTCACCAACTTTTAGAAGAACATCGGAGAATACTTGAGCATTTGAATTACCGCCAAGCCGAGGTCGTATGATGATGGTCAAACGCAGTTTATGAACTCTCGACCATAGAGTCGACCTTTTCAACGAAGTATTCACTTTTTTTGTCAAAACTGTGACACCACCCATCATATCTTGGTTTCTGCGGATGTCCTGCAGGGTTCTGTTTACAGTTTCCACTGCTTTCCTTTTTGCCATAATGCATTCATCCCATACGACGAAGCGCAATCCCCTAAGCACACATCCCTTGTTACTGTTGCGTGACACCCCACAAACAGGCGTTTCGTTGCTCTCTAAATCGATGGGAATCTTAAACATGACGTGCGCTGTTTTGCCACCAGGAAGCAGTGTGGCAGCGATTCTAGAAGATCCCCACACATACATATTTTAAAATCGCTGGGACAAATCTGCTGTCAAAATCTGTAAAAAAAACATTTTATTCCTACAGTCTTTTGCTCTAAAATAATCAGAATACAACCTTGAATGTTTTGTGACTGTAAAGTACTTGTAACTTAGTAGTTTCCCATAGCTTACGAAGTTTTCCATTTTTTGTGAATTAATACATTCTATGAACTTATTAATTCACAATCAATATTACATACACAATCCAAAAAAAAAATCGTTTTACAAAAAGAGTTTAAAAAAAACAGATGTAAATCGAACTTACTACCCCGGGCGGCCTACCACCAGCTCATAAAGCAGTATTATTTTAATGTTACTTCAGTGGGAGAAAGAGATGGAGCTATACATCCTGTAGAGCTTCATCTCTTTCCCACACTGAAGTAAACTAAAGTAATATTAAAATAATACTGCTTTTGAGCTGGTGGTAGGCCCTCAGGACTTCAAATCATTCGTCCAACCGCTTACTTATTCGCTTTGTTGAAAGTTAGCTAAAATAGCCGTTCCTATATAAAAGGTAGCGTGATGATAATCATTTAAAAAGTTAAATCGGTAACTACCTATCTACAATATCCCAACCTTTTGGCGCGTCCTTTTACAATTTGCAGAGAAAAATACGAACATGATGTAATATTGCTCATCCCCCATAGCAAATAGCGTGATAGTTTATGCCCTACAGTTGGTACAGACAAACATTCTAAAAACTTTATTTTCCGCATAAGAATCGATCCCATACCTCGTAGCAATAACTTTCTTTAAAAAAAAATTAACTTCGCTACGATTTTATTATATCTATAGATTATAGGTACATAATCAAAAAAAAATAATAATCGTATAACAAAATGTGAAAAAAAAAGAAAAAACCGTAGGTGGGAATCGAACTTACAACCCCATGTTTGCAAAGCAACCGCACAACCGTTGAGCTAATTGCTTTGTTGAAACTTGTCTAAAATAGCCGTTCCTATATATTTCATGATTGACTGCTTAGTTCCATAAAGGTATAGCGTGATGATAATCATTTAAAAAGTTTAATCGATAACCATCTACAATATCCTAAAATTTTGGCGCGTTTTTTTCCAAAAATACGAACATAATATAATATTGCTCGTCCCCCATAGTAAATAGCGTGATAGTTTATACCCTATAGTTTGACCAGACTTATAGGGAACATCTGTGCAAAATTTTAACAGAATCTATCCGGTAGAATTTGCGTCATGCTAGAACATAAAAATACAACATAATGTAATATTGCTCGTCCCCCATAGTAAATAGCGTAATAGTTTATACCCTATAGTTTGACCAGACACACAGGGAATATCTATGCAAAATTTTAACAGAATCTGTCCGGTAGAATTTGCGCCATGCTGGAACATACATACAGACAAACAGACAAACAGACAAAAATTCTAAAAAAAATATTTTCGGCATTAGAATCGATCCTAGACCTCGTAGCAATTACTTTTTTTTTTAAATATTCAATGTACAGTTTTGACTTCGCTACGATTTTATTATATGTATAGATGAAGCTTACAGTACAGCTTGCAGTACAGTAATCGCGTTTAGGAAGAAGAGTGGGGCGCGTCTTCGTGAATAGCACTATCTGTAATACGTCTTAGAAGGATGTTCACAGGAGGACAGCCTTAAAAAAGGAGTGAGC
The DNA here is from genome assembly GCA_963680765.1 of Agrochola lychnidis. Taxonomy (NCBI): domain Eukaryota; kingdom Metazoa; phylum Arthropoda; class Insecta; order Lepidoptera; family Noctuidae; genus Agrochola; species Agrochola lychnidis. Next base: position 26,115,499 of record OY796855.1, on the reverse strand, counting down.
ATTCGACATCAATTCCGATGTATCTGCTTATTTTCGTTCGATGGCTCCAGCACCCAAATCGCGTATGACACTATCAATCATATTCTGAATTATTTTCAAGGATATCGCTAATCCATTACCTCATATGTTCGAAAAATTTGTCTGCTCAACCACGTAAATAACGCAATGTATGTCGTTGAACTGTCAAAATGTAAGTCATTACCCCGCAGAAGGAGGGTTACGTCTTTACGTTGTCTATTCTTGCTGTAAATGTAGATTTTATTTATTTTAAAATTTATGTAATTTCCGCATAAATAAAATTCAACTTTATGCTTGTGTATGTTAAGTTGATTTCAGAATAACTAGTACTATTGAAAAAGTCATAAATTTTTTTGAAGATCGGCGCTAACTGAACTTTGTTTTTACACATATTATATTTGTTGACATGTTTGGAAACTAAATCGCGAACGCAGTGTAGATAGCTACCGGCAAGCGTGGCGGTGTCCACAGGTCTGGAAGAATGATGATGTTGCGTCCTGCCGCGAGTTTCTTCCGCACTCTCCCACCACACGTCCTCTGCCCGCTCGGCCCTAAAGATTACAGGATAAGTAGCATAGTATAGTAGTACTCTCACTGTGAGGGTCATGAAATTTAACTCCCCCGCATTTTCTGAAAGCCTGAACAAAACTAATATCAATAAATCTCCCGTCGAATTAAGCGCACGCCACTTTAGGTAAGAAGCTAAGTTCATTTAGTTAAGCGCAAGCCACACTAGGAACAAAGCTAAGTTCGTTTAACTTCGCTCATGTAACTACCGCGTGTTTGCATACTTCGGTTTACACCGCGACCTATGAACCGAAGTATGCAAACACGCGGCAGTGTGGCTTACGGTTAACTAAACGAACTTAGTTTCGTTCCCAGTGTGGCCTGTGCTTTATTTGCCGGAATTAACAACAAGACGGAATTATCAATATACCCGAATGTATATTGATAAATTAATTTTGCGGAATTCTTTAGAAGTTCCTAGCAAACCATTGGGTATTAACGAGCTTGTAGGGGGGCCTGTGGCAGTGGTGGCCCAGTGGTAACAGCCGCGACTTACGAGTTGTAGGTCGTAGGTTCGAATCCAGACAGGCGCTTTACTTTGTGTAAATTATTTCATCACCACTGCTCTCAAAACGGTGAAGGAAAACATCGTGGGGAAACCGGCATGTCCTAGAACCGAAAATTCGAAGACATGTGACATCTACCAACCCGCACTGGGCCCGCGTGGTGGATTACGGCCCACTCCCTCTCACAGAGAGGAGGCCGCCGTCCCAGCAGTGGGAACATCTATAAGCTGATGATGATGAAGGGGGGCCCATTCGTAACTTGCGTCACAATACGTTAGGGAGGAGGGGGTCAACAAAGAGTGTCATCGTAGGACAATGCGAGGAACGAAGGATAAGCTTCGTGACGTCACTTGTATAAATCTAAAGAATTAAAATTCTAAAGAAAAACTTCAATATATTACCAACTCTATTAATATTACAATAAGGTTTAATTTGAAATGATAAAATATGTGACCGCACATTTTTTTTAATAAATAAATAAAGCCTCTTTTATTCCTTAATTAAAAAATAAACAAAGTATAACAAAAAAAGTAAATAATAAATAAAATTGAGGAAATTAATTAAGGACCCCTCTTTGGGTTAAGGCCTCCTCCCTTTCTTGCCACTCTTTTCTGTCCTGTGCTACTGCAGGCCACCCGCTACCTTTTCTATTTCGTCGACCCATCTTTCTCGGGGGCGTCCCTGTCGCCGTTTTCCTTTTGAGCCTGCCCACATGGTGGTTCTTTTACTCCATTTTATGTCTTCGGAGCGAGCTACGTGCCCCGTTTTTTTTACAAAGTTTTAGTGTACCTGGGGCTGGTCTCGGCACGTTGTTGCAACAGGCAGCGTAGCTTGGCGATGCTGGTGGACAGGTCGGCTGCTTCTTCATACTCCGGTTCCGGGGAATCCGGTTCCGGGACCAATAAGTTATCTGCTTTGGGGACCGGTCGGGGTTGAGATGGCTGAAAGGAACAACATAGTTAATTCAATCGAAAGATTAACCGTGGAGTTTCTTGCCGGCTCCTCTCCATAGGAAGCGACCAATTGGAACCGTGCACCTAGCTTCTGACGTTTCATAAGTGCCCTTGTAGGTTTATGTGAAATAAAATATTTAGATTTTGAAATCGGTTAATATGATAGTTTAATGGCATCTATAACGCCACATTAGAACTACACAATGCAACTGACGTCACGCAAAATAAAAATAAAAATATATATATATTTCACATAAACCTACATGGGCACTTATGAAACGTCAGAAGCTAGGTGCACGGTTCCAATTGATCGTTGCCTATGGAGAAGAGCCGGCAAGAAACTCCACGGTTACTCTGATTGGCTTTTACAATACTTTCAAAATAACAGTGTTACTAAGGTCCCCGTCACGAGAAGCTATAATTTTTGTAAATAAAGAACTTCTACCAAGTTTCGTAGCGACAATTTAATCAACAACAAATAATCCCAAATTCAATGAAGTCAAAGTAACGTACGTGTTATACGAAACTAATGAGCAATTTCACTTGATCGGGTTATATTTTAGCGATATAAAGCGCTGTCGTCTAAGGTTTTGTGGTACTGGAACGCATCTGATTCATGGAACGTAAACATTTGGGCCACGATTTTGAAGTAAGTTCACGCTGACGTTGTCTCTGCTGTCTTTCGAGTTTCGAATGCGTCTGTTTGTTTGTGGTATTTTCGCGGATTAGGTTATATTTTTTGTTTGTAATTAGATGTGTTTGTTAATATAATTATATCCCTGTAAAAAAATAGTACAAAAATATTTTTTTATTTTATTTTACCCAAAGATTGCAAACCCCTGAATGTGTGTTTACAAAATTTATAGCTTCTCGTGACGGGGACTTTAGGTATGTGAGGACAGTGTAGGTCTCAATAAGTACCACAGCAAAGCAAAGTTCCTGATGCGTGATGTAGGCCTGATGAATTATCCGCGCGATTAGCATATACCCAACAACAACCGTCGGGCTGTACCCCACCCGACACATCACCCGTCCAGTCGGTGTAACCTCCCTTTTCAAAGGAGGATTAAGAACTTTCCACCCTATTCCTCACACCTCGACTTTTATGGCGACTCTACTTGCAGTGCAGAAGTTAGCTTGCGCAATCAAACTTGTAAGGAATTCTAGAACTACAGTATAAACGTTCAGCCTATAATGTTCCCACTGCTGGGACACAGGCCTCCTCTCTTCGAGAGGGAGTGGTCTGTAATATACCCTTTTGTTTTTTTTTTGTTTTTTTTTGTGGGAAATTATCAAATGACTCAGACTCTTACTGACTAAAACCTACCCGTGTTCCTTCAGTTGCCGTGTTGCCGGGGGGCCACGATTCCCCTATCGGCCTTATTCGCACTCCCGACAGGCATCGACCCTAGCGGACCCCGTCAGTTCTGCTGACATCTCTTTGAGGCGCGTGTGGACCACAACGCGCCGTCGACCCGGGCCTGGTCCTTATCGGACGGCGAGCTACCCATTGCCATTGCAATCTACCCTGCGGGCCCAGTGCGGGTTGGTAGATGTCACATGTCTTCAAATTTTTTTGTTCTAGAACATGCCAGTTTCACTGCTTCATCGTTTTAGGATTATGTTCAAGCATAAATCTATATTCAAATCAAACAGTTTTCACCAGCAAAAGGAAGTTGTAATTATAAATATTTTTTTATTTAACAAGACAACCGTTTTTCTGGTCACGACTACGAGATTTATCATAATACTAATACTCACCATGCTATCCTGTGAGGAGACTCTGTGCTGCTTTATTAATGTGTGCACGTTGTTCTCATCTGTAAACCAACAATTATGAATAGTTTATTATAAAATATTCCTGAAGCAGCGGGTTGCATCATAAGTATAACAAAAGTATTTGTTTTTAAGGCGTAAAAGAGTAGGCGTGGAACCAACTAAGACATTTTGCCTTTTACAAAATTGACGTAAAAATGGTGAAGGGTGACTATGCTAGCTTCCAAAGAAACAAGTTTGAACCCCTTCACGAATTCGTAAAAACTATAAACGTTCGTACGGACGTAAAATTAACGCGGCGGGATTTTTGCGCACACAACACAGTGTTTTTTCAACGCGCTGAGACGAGAGTGCGTCCCAGCGCGTTGGATTCTCAACGCTCAGCTTAACACCGAGAGTCGAAAATCAAGTGCACGATAAAATCCCGCCGCGATATTATTACGTCCGTGCGACACGTACACGTACAGTGCGACAAGGATCTTTTGGCGGCTAAATGACATTGACAGGGCATAGCTAGTATTTTTTTTATTGTATTGAAAGAAGAAGATAGCCGCGCTAGTGCCGAATTTTCGCCAGCCGGTGAAAGATCCTTGTACACGTATAATACTTCATACGAACGCCTAAAATTAAAACTACGCATTTGTTACCTCTCTGTCCATTGGTGGTGTGTATATCCTTGTGTTCTGGAATGGGTTTGCCGCGCGCATGCTCGGACGGCGGCGTCTTATCGCTACCCCGTTCCCGATGGTGGGACAGCGACTTGTCCTACACACGGAAGAGGTTATTGATATAATTCTTTTATTTCCATTGTCTAGTTGGCATTTCTAATTTATAACGATAATGTTATAAATGCGAAAGTATCTCAGTCTGTCGCCTAGACGGCTTAACGGATTTGGATCAAATTTGGCACATGGGTAGACCGTGACCTGGGTTAGGAAATAGGATTATTTTTATCCCGGTAGTACGTTCTCGTGGCATAATTTTTGACATCCACGCGGGCAAAAGCTAGTTTTCTATACGTGCTTGCGATTTCGACTTGCATCGAAAATTCCTGTTGTATAAGAAGTTTTTCTGTATCTTCATAAAGTGTAAAATAAAGATAATAAATAGCTGGATGCGAGAAGCACAGAACCTTTCCACGAGGCGACGTTTAGGCAAGGCCTTTGTCCAGCAGTGAACTTCTTTCAGCAAAATGATGACTACAGTCTGTTCCAAAATTATTTGATGAAAATGTAAAAAAAAGGATAAAAAATGTACCTGTGGGTGACAATTTGTAGTGCCACTTGCGAATTGAGTGCTTTGATTTGATTATAAGAACAATTGAACCCGACATTCTAATTTTAAATCACCTTAAAGATATTTTTCATTTCAGAATTGAAGTTAATTTTATAACCTCAATTCACGTCGATAATTTAAGTACAATTTTATAATGTTTTTCAAATAATAATTGTTGGAAAAAGTAGTGAGATAAAAATTGTAAACCTCCCAAACACAGATGAATTTGTTGCCTAATAATTTCAAGGACAGGGTTTGTTTATACTTTGATCAGATACTCTTTGAACAAACTGTACATGCTTATAGTTAGACTACTCTGATTCAAGACTGACCTGATCGCTAAGCCCGGTAAAGCGGAGACCCTTCTTTAGTCCAGCGATGCCGAAATCCAGCAGACCTTCCATCATGCCGGCCGCTTCGTCCTACACCAGGAAACATTACACAACCAGTTAGACGAAACAGATTACAATTGATGCACGGGAAACAATGTTGACTATAAGAGGAAGGAATCGCGGACTTTCCGTGAGCTTAGAAAACTGATCATGATTTCGTATTGGCTAAACTTGAGGATGTAGATAAAGGGTATCATTTGATGCGCTCTTTAAGAGGAAACGCGGTCACGGGGTCGTTGACGTACATTCCATACAAACATATTCCTCTGTTTTCTCCCTAGGTAATATAATAACACAAGATTAAACATTTTTTATGACATATCTGCCACGGCCATGTTCGGTATGTTTGTTTTCTTAGTCCATATTTTTTTTCTATAAAATTAATTTATGTACGCCCAAGAACAATCATGGGCACATGGTATTGGTTCATATAGGTATATAACATCGTAAAAAAAAACAGTGGCACTCCGGGAATGCAAACAGAAGTGAAAACTTGAACAAGATCGCCTTGGTAGAAGAAAAATTCTCGTATAGAACATTGGTCCGTAACCTTATCTAAATAAAGAGCACAATCGCATTTACAAAAAAAAAACTTCCAAAACCTTTAAAGTAAAAATACTTGCATAGAACATTGATCCGTAACGTAATATAAATAAAGAGCACAATCGCGTTTACAAAAACAAGGTGTCGGTAACGGTGTCGCGAATTCAACTGTTTTTTCCCATCTCAAAAATGCCCAACGTACTTAAAGAAGTTTTCACTTTAAAAATGCTCTAGTATAATTAATCAGGACGAATACATTTTTATGGAATGAACGCCTACGACCACGTGCCCGCGTTTCGTTCTAAGTTTCAGGGTTGCACTTGTAACATGCGTCGGTACTTACAGTCACGGGCATGAGTACCTTACACTCGTGCAAGATTCAAAAGATTTCAAAGATTTCTCCACCATTATTGACAGATATTTTATACAGAATTTACGAACATAACATTTTCGAAAACATACAAATAAGCAAAAGGTCTCTTTACAAAGTGGCAATCGTTATTTCACGAGAAAATCGCTTTTGAATTTCGCGTAAGTATACGGTATTTATGCTCGTACCTACATCGTGCGCATGACCAGCTTTTTGATCAATTTTTCAAAATAAGTGCAGTAAATTTTCAGAAACCAGTTTATTCTAAAATTATTTCTGGTTTTTACATCCATAAGTAGGGCATTAACGGATAAGTATACGTAAGGTGAGTTAAGTAGGTGAATAAAGTATTTTCTCAAGAAAAGAAAAATATTTTTCCAAGTAAAGATTGTACATTCTCAAGTAAACAGGGTATCTCAAGTAAACAGGGTATATTCTCAAGTTAACACACTCACACAACAGTTCAGGATGAAACAGTAACACAAATGGTCTAAATATCCGTGCATAGTAACAGACATGCTCGTCATTTGTTTCATGCAGATTCAAACTAACTGCCTCACTTGACTTGTGCACATAGATTGGATATTGGATTTTGAACTTTAATTGTTAGTAGTTAGAAGCTTTAATGCTGTGCATAGAATACTCTAAAAACTAGTTGGGTTAGATCGGTTATTTACTGGATTTCTGGCCATTTAAAAAAAAAATGGCAGTGGCACTCCGTGAGTGCCGACAGAAGTGAAAACTTTAACAATTTTATTGTGCAAGAAATAATGTATCGCGCGTTGATATCTTTCTAATGGTCAAAAGTTGGTGTCGTAACAGTGTCGCGAAATCAATTGTTTAGTCCCATCTCAAAAATACCCAACGGCCTAAAGAAAAAACAGAAGAGAAATTTAAAACATAACACAACAGATATTTGTGCATGAGCTTTCTGTCTTCAAACTTGGTGGGTACCACCCCACAAAACAGGAGAAATTATAATGAGACGCATAGTATTTTTTATCATGTCTATCAAAAATTTTAAATACTAAATATTCTTGAAAATTACAGTAAAAATGACTGTCACACATTCTAGAAAGTTCTATGTCAAAATCCAATATAGAATCTATCAGCTTGTCAAATCAGGCCGAAGGTAACACCAAGTATGATCTAACTCCAGTCTTGAGGACAGTACAGTAGGATAGTGACATTCAAAGCAATCGTAACCTGAGCCAGTGCGGTGCTTGCTCCTTATTTGTGGTACCTGTCTACAAAATCGGTACAAAATATTTAAAAATATACATGATGTAGTTGTCAAGGGACTTAAGACCTAAGATCGTTCCTGTATAAAATATATTAGGGACGATTTTGCTGTGCACTATTGATGAGTGTTGGTATTTTTTTGTTGCATACTTCAAATATCACGAGTTTTAGACGAAATATTAAGACTAGTTTTGTGATCTAAAATGGTTTTAAAGACCAAATTCCAATTCCTTTCTTGTTTTTTTATTTTTGCATTTCAAAAGCGACCAATAGTTATCTCCATTATTATCTAAAAATGCAAGCTTCAAATCAAACCATTCTTTCTTTATTTCTTTCAAATCAAAGCTCGTGGCCTGTGCCTGGCCATCTGGCCATCATGCTCAATAAATCAGCAATAGTTTGACCGAGATCCGCGCGACGAGACGGGGGGGGGGGAGGGAGGGGCAGCACAGGCCGTTCATTCTTCAATGCTGCCGCCGCATTCCTTGCCGCGCATTCCTAAGACGCGGAACAAGGGTCTCGATCAAACTATATCAAATCTCATAGTAACTAAGAGGCAAAATAACTTAAAATGAGGTACACTGCTACAAGAATTTTTTGGCGGTCTAATGGCGTTGAGAGGGGGGCGCTGTTAGTAAACATTTGTGCAATAGCTTTGTGAAATGTTTTCAAAAAACAAGATGGCGTGACGTTAGTTTAACTTAGTTTGACCGCGCGGTAAACGAACCTTGTAGCGCTATATTTTGTCTCATAGCTATTTAATCAAACACCTTTTCAGAAACTTGAGATTAGTTCATAATTAAAATATCAGTGTTAAAATTCTCCGTCTATGCTAAACGCCCAGCACCTATTTACAAAAAGCATAAGCAGAAAGATCGTGCAAACAACATACACTGGAGTTTTGCTTGCGGGGCACATCTAAGGCAAGTTTGGAGTCCACCTGTAGGTCCCCTATTTTCGTCTTGGCCTCTCTGACGGTGGACTGCAAGTCTTTCAGCAAGGCATCTGCTGGTTTCGGGCTCTGTTCCTTCTTCGTTTCTTTGTATAGACTCGGGTCTAGGGGGTCTACTTCTATTATTTCTTCTTCACCTGGAATTTAGGGGTTTTGAAAGAAAGAAATGTGACATATTAGTTATGTACAGTCAAACGCACGTCCATGATAATAATTTGACATTGGCCGCCCCTTTATGTCATAGCAGTAGACGCGGTTTGCGTAATTTAATTATTACTTTGCTAATACTGACGTGCGGGTGACTGTACTATAGAAATATGTGATTCCTAACATTTACTTATTTACTAGTTGCACCCCGCGGTTTCACCCGCATAAGTCTCGATCCTGTAGGAATATCGGGATAAAAGTATTCTATATCCTAATCCAGGTCATGGTCTACCCATGTGCCAAATTTAATCCATATCTGTGCAGCCGTTTTAGCGTGAAAGCGTAACAAACAAACAAATAAACTCACTTTCGCATTTATAATTTTAAAGTTAGGATTTAATTTAGTTAATTAAAACGGTACAACACCAATTACATTAATTAACATAGAAACAGTGATTATATTGATAATACTTATCCTATCCTACTAATATTATAAAGGCAAAAGTTTGTGAGTGTGTATGTTTGTCTCTTCTTCACGCAAAAACTACTGAACGGATTTAGATGAAATTTGGCACACAGATAGTTTATAACCTGGATTAACACATAATATACTTTTTATGCTGATATTCCCACGAGATCGAGACTTCTGTTGGTGAAACCGCGGGGCGCAGCTAGTGTTGTATATAATTTAATTTAAAACTGACATGGAACAGTGGACTCCCTAGCATACTTTCTCTCACAGAACATCAGACATATACTAACTCCATTCATCTGTAAAGACATCACATTTAGGGTTGGCTATCAGAAGGGCATTTAGCATCTTTAAAGTACGACAGACTGGGGATTCAGCTCTGGCTACAGTTTTGGATGACAGTTGCGCAAACAGATTGTGTCCAATGTTTTTGTCGGGCACACAAACAATCGGCAGAAAAGGCCATGGAGCTCTGGGCAGTAGATACGTCCCCGTTAGGTCTTACAGACTACCGTGAGCTGATCAAGACCTCTTCTCATCTCCAACGAATTATTATAGCCCAACGTTCCTAAAAAGATAGTTGGTAGGGTACATATGGGAAAGATATGGTATAATCTTTGGAAGAGGCCTTATAAGGTTTTCTGGTTGTCAAACACAGGCACTGGATTCGAGTTTGCTTCGAGCCAGAGCGGTGTACAACAGCCTAACATTTGAATTGCGAAAGTCACATTATGAGTATGCTATGCCAAATAAATGACCTCTCTAATTCTTCGGAAGCCTTAGAAAGCTTGCATCGTGAGATATTAAGGTGTATGAATTCAATTCTATCCAAACCCCAGTTTGCCAATAGAGTAAGTTTTTATGTTAGGATAGTTGTTTTTTAAACGAAAGCAGAATACGTTAATTTGTTTCTAATATTCTAAAAGTTATCATTATTTTAATGAACCAATTCAATCTTACCGAACCACAGTGGCTGTGGTGACTTGCTGCGCGGCGGGTTAGGACTGCTGTCGGTGTCCGCGTCCTGCCCCCACAGCCGGCTCAGCGTGATCTCTCCATCCAGGCTCGCGAGCAGGTCCTGACCCATGCTGATGCACTGCAAGTCTATGTCCGTCTCCCAGGTTTTTACACTACCTAAAATAGAAAATAATAGATATTTTATTATCGTTCTCTTTTAATTCTTTTTATTTACTGCTGTTAGTGTACCAAATAAATAACATAAATTTATTAATACATAGTCATATATCTCTCACAGAGAGGAGTCAGGTGACCCAGCAGTGGGAATAATAATAATAATATTTTTACGTCACGAGTTCACGGCATTCTCGTTGACACGACCTCTCTGTAATGCTCCACGTTTGAGGACTGACTCCCAAAATACAAGCCTTGGCTTAGTTTGGGTATTAGTTTCAGTACCTAAAGCAAAAATAAATAAATCTGTATCTATCTGTGCAACAAATTCTTGTGAAGGCTCCCATTTTGTAAAATAAATAAACTTTAAATGTTATAGGATGATTGATTATGCTATGCTTTGCAATGCATATTTCTTTTTTAATTTCCTGTGTCCTCCTACAACATCTTCCAGCCTGATTTAAGAATTAGCTAGGTTTGTCATGCCTATGTCAGATTAAACAGCTTGAACCTATTATTAGTTGATGTATTTCATAAATGTGTGTATGAGTATGACCAGATGTATGAACATGAACATTGCACAAGAAGTATGTAAAGATTGTAGCAGGTAGTGTTCTGTGTTTTCTGCCTAACCCCATGGGAAGTAGGCATAAGTGTATACATGTATATATTTCATAAGTGCTACTCAATCATTATAATTTAAAACTTTTGCCAATGTTTATAAGAGGCACATCAATCACATCATGTATGCTTGTAATTTGTATTGGCTATGCCTATTTTTTGATTATAGAACGTCCATCTTTAAATTATTGGTCCACCATATTGGACCACAAGAAACACGGTCAATGTAAAACACAAGTTTTTGAACTGAAAACTTCTTTAGGCGCACTGTGCGCTTTTTCTGAACTGTGAACGAAACCAAATCGAGAATACTCGGCTCCAGTCGGTCGGTGACGTTGAATTGCGCATACTCGACGCTGAATCGCGCATACTCGACGCTGAATCGCGCATACTCAGCGCTAAATCGCGCATACTCGACGCTGAATCGCGCATACTTGGCCAGCTACAGTTGTAAGTTTTCAGCTCTATTGTGTGGTCTTAAGGACACACCCTCTTTTTTTTTTATTAATCAGAAAGTGGAGTAAATAGAAGTAAGGCAGGCCATGCCCTGCAGTGGGACAAAATAGGCTAAATATAAATAAAATAAAAGCTGTTGCAGCATCAGACCCAAAACAATTTAAATCCTGAGAGCATTTATTATTCTTTTGATTGCAGCATTACATTACAACTAGAAAAAGTTGCCTCACACATACCTTCAATAATCCTATCATAGATCTTCACTTCGTTCCGACCCTGTCTGCCTCTCTTCTGTCTCAGAATAGGCGAGGTCTTTATATCAACTGGTTCTGTACTTGTGACCGGTACTTCTTCAACAATATTCTCTATATTCTCCACTTCAGATTCCTCCTTCACACCTTCAAGAACGGACTGTGGTATTGTAGCGGTACCTTTTGTTGCTCCCATTGGTAATTCTGACTCTGTACTTGTTGGTTCCTGTTTTTTATCCATTACTGTTTCTTTTTCAGGAATCTGTGTTTCTTTCTGCTCCTCAACAACTACCGGTTCCTGTTTCCCTTTCAAAATCGTTAGCAACTTGTGATTTAGCCATGCAGGATCAGCTAAAGTACTGTTGATGAAGGTGTCAAGTTTCTTGGAAAGAATACGGACTAATAATTCGGAATGTGGTGTGTCCCACAGTTCCCATGGTATAAGTTCTTTGAATACAATGCGGAGGATATTGGTGCAGTGGTCCGCGGACTGGATTGTTTTGTTTGTAACATCGAATATTGGGTGAGATTTCTTGTATAATGATTCTATTGTACTGTTCGGCATTTTTTCATGGCGTTTCTGAGCCTTCTGGTACTCTTTCAAATGACTAGTTAGGATAGTGGTTATGTCTACATAAACATCTTTGGTTTCTATCTTGTTGCAGATCTGTGGGTAAATTATATTTCTTAAATTAATATTGTGAAGATTCATAATGTACAGGGAAATCAAATAGGATAGGTATATATTTTTTTGGTAAAAACATTAGTAGGTACTCTTTCAGGCCAATCTGAATGTACACTCTCAATAATTCTTCAAGGAAACAAGGTGCTTATTGAAAACCTTAAGAACACAAACCTGAAAACTCTTGCCAATCATTTGATCCAACATTTGTTTACAAGCGAATGGGAAGCCAATTTCTTGCGATATATACGGCATGTACCACGACGACACCAGCTTCCTTTCCAGCACCGTCGATATCACGCTTAATTCATTAGTATCATACTCTCGACACTCCGATTTCGACGTCTTCCGCGGCTGAGGCAACACCCGCGACAACACCGATAAATACGGGTAATCCGCCACAATACCATTCAAATCATACTTTATTGGCTTGTTCAAACGCAACAACCACTGAATAAACTTAAAACTAACACATAGTGACACTATAAATAAAGTTAAAACGTAAAGAGGGAACCATATTCCGGTTATAGGCGAAATGTTCGTAATATAGTTTAGTAGGACGCAGATAAATGTTCCCGCGCATGATAAAATTGTTGTGCACTCTAAAAGATTTCTTTTGAGTAACATTGTGCTTTTCTTTTTGTGATGAGGATTAATAATTAGAACATTTTCGTGATCGATCGATCCAATGTTTTGCAACTTTCTCTGTGACAATCACGTGACAATATTATGACAGATGACAGATCGGATGCCATAATTGACATTATTTTGGAAATAAGTCAGACAGCTGAAAGAAACTAAACGCAACACTCTTTTTGTGTTTTAGTAATTTTTCGTAAATGTATACCAATTTAATAATCGACAGCGTAATGTAGGAACACGTATTCAAATTATTATTTTTTTTTTCTTAATTTTTTTTTTCGGTAGATGTAAAGAATAAATTCTATGCGGTTAATTGAAAAATCGTTTTCCTTTACATTTTGTTTTGAGAATTATCTCACGTGGGTAGTTACGGACGTAAAAATATTGCGGCTGTACTTCATTGCGTACTGGATTTTCAACTCTCGGTGTTGAGCCGAGCGTTAAGAATCCAACGCGCTAGGACGGACTCTAGTCCCAGTGCTTTGAAAAAACACATTATTGGATTTTCAACTCTCCGCAATAAGCAAATCGTTGAAAATCCAGTGCACGAAATAAAAATCGCTCGTGCGCACCTGGGCTTATACTCTTAAACATTTACATATTAACAGATCGATTGCGAGATAATAACAAATACTAAGCCGAGCCTCGACCAATACATAAGGAGGCTCTCGTTGGGCAGCTGGATTAAGGATTTGATTCAAAAAGCTGTACCAGCTCGCATTGTTATGAGGTTCCTCTCTCTGGAGCCCTGACCACCGATAGCTTGGACCCTACTCCCGATACCAGTGGACTACTATTTCTATAGGATTTTTCGCTTATTTTTATAAAAACTATTTGAAAATGTAAATTATATGTATGTAGACGACGGTAGGTACTAAATGAAATGACTTACATAACTTACTGTAAATCAAGTAATCACAAAAACGAAATATGATGACAAGACGTGTATGTATCCGAAACATAAATGTAAATTTTGACATTGACAATTTGACATTGATAAACGTGTATTCGTCAAAAAAAAACGTCACTTTTGTTTCGCAGATTGGGCGAATTGCGAAAATAATCTATTTTCTTAATTTGTACATTTCTATTGGTGATTCTAGAATAATGTAAGTGGAATATACATGAAAACTATGTTAGTTGTTGTAGCATATTATGAGTGTTTGACTCATCGTTCTTTTATTTCTTCAGGTCGAAAGTAACTTTCAAGATTACTCTAACTTCTGACCCTAAACTGCCGTTCAAAGTGTAAGTAATAGCTTTAACAACACCTCTAAAAACCCCTGTAACTTCAACGTGGCCCATACCTTTGAATATCTTACCTAACATGTAATTCTCATAGTCAATTTTAGTTTGTTCATTTCAACAGATGCTGAATGGCCCATGACTCTGTGTTGAAGTTACATGGTTTAAAAATGGATACAGCTATAGTACAACAGTTCCTCAACTTCTTCCAAGACTATATTAACCTTTGTCAGTTAGAAAACTGGCCTGACAATGATACAACTGAGGTGGAACTGAGAAATGCTTTGATCATTTCACAACATGTTGAGAAAAGTCTTGATAGACTACAAAAGAGAAACGTCATCAGTGAATTCTTATCTGTATTGAACAGTTATGAGACATCAAACAGTCTCATTAAAAACTGTCTCACTGATCCTCCAAAATATGTTCTTAAAAAGATAATCAACTCAAATACTAAAATTAATCAAATGGATGTGGGTTTTAGACTGTTTCTTGAGTTGTTTTCTGAGGATAAGTTAGAAAACTGTCTCACAGAGTTGATGCTTGAGGCAGCATCAAAAGAAACCTTACTAAGAAAGGTTTCCAATGAAATACCCAAAGATAAAATACTAGAGTTCAAAAGCAAAGTTCTATTATTAGAACTTAATTCTTGCAATTCAGACATTCTAAAGTTATTAAACAACTGTAATCAAGACATAGTAGAGTTATTAGTTGTTAGTTTATTAAACAATGATCCAAAATATGCTGCGGCTGTAAAGTTAATAGCTGATGGGATCTTAAACATTGTGCTAAGTAAAGACAGTACATATAAAAACTTTTGGAAGCAACTTTTTAAAGTTGACAGCAAATACTTCACTGAAATGTGTGTTGAGAATTCTGATATCTTCACATACATAGTAGAAGCTTTAGCCGACTGCGGGAAACTGTTGAGAGAAGGAATGTCTGCTGAATCTTTTTATATTGAGTTAAATTACTCAGAGTTAGTAGGTGTGGTTCAAAGGATATGCAGTAGTGACTGTCTTAAGTCTCAGTTTTTCGATATTGTTAAGGATTATGATTCTGATTTAGATTATTGGCAAAATATTTTGTGAATTATGTGAATATATTTTTATGTTACTTTTCAAGCTTTTGTTTCTTTTGCGTAGTTATCATAGAACCCATTTCAACTCATTTATATCCACAGCTGAACTTACAAATATTCTAAAAAGTTAGCAAAATTCTATAAAGTTTATAAGTTGTTAGTTCCGATCAAAAACACTACTTATAGCAAAAAAACGAGCAAGCCTTACAATAGTCGCATAATATGATGTGTGAACATCTGACGTCTCACCTTGGTAATAAGCAACATTAAAGGGGCGGGGCCTCGTCAAGGTCGTTTCTGACGGCCAACTCTAGCACCGTGCGCGCTCATTGGTCAAATCAAATAGCACGCACTTCCGTCCCTTTTCACGAAATCGCTCACAGATTCGATTATTTAGATTTAGATTAAGTGTTTGATTGCAAGAAAGCGAGAGGAAAGACTGATGTTACACATAAAAAAACCGGTCTCAATCCTCTGCTAATAATACGGTCACTAATCTATAGATAGAGGGCTTTTGATAAACCCAATGGGCAAATATAATGGCCCTTATAAAATGGGTGGCTTATTGTGCAAAAATAATATAATTAATGTAAAATTAGAAAATTTTCCTGTAGGTACCCCACTGTCGAAAGATAAAAAAAACGGCCAAGTGCATGTCGGACCACGCACAATGTAGGGTTCCGTAGTTGGGATAAATTTATCCCAAGAACAAACTTAACTTTGTAGTTGAAAAAAAAATCTTTCATACAGAATGTATGGGAGACCATGTTTTTACAACCGCAAATGTAAGTTGGTCGATTATTACTCGTTAACTTGTAAAGCCTACTCAGCTGTGATAGTTTTCCTTGCCGTGAATTTTTTCACATATCTAAAACTAACTATTTAGCTGGTAGGGGGGACGACACTTGACTGTAACAAAAATTTGCACTTTAAAGCTTAATATTTCGCAAACGGATCTCTGAATTCAAAAATGGTTTTAACACACTCACAATGTTTTCGAAAGACCTTTCCAACGAAACCCCACACCAAGGGATAGAAAAAAATAAAATAAACATCCCCGCTTTACGTGTAAGGGAGGTACCCTAAAAAAAATATTTTTCATAATTTTATTTTATCACTTTGTCGGCATGATTAATATGTATACCCATGCCAAATTACAACTTTCTAGTACTAACAGTCTTGGAGCTAGACCGCGGACAGACAGACAGACGGACATGACGAAACTATAAGGGTTCCTTGTTTACTACGGAACCCTAAAAACAGGAACAATTTGGTAATAAAAATGCTTTTCTAATGTAATTCTCCATTATTACCATTTTGGTAATTTCCCCACAGATTGAGCGTTCCAGAAGCGACACCATTCACTGCAGTCCTCAAGTTTGCAGCTGAGGAGTTCCGAGTGGAGCCGGCCACCAGCGCCATCATCACCGATGACGGTATCGGCATCAACCCTCAACAGACAGCTGGTAAGATATATCTACCGACATACTAGGCGACCAAGATTATATATTTATGTTTAGACATTTAAATGGAACGCGGCTCGGTCTGCTCGCCTTGGGTCCCGTGTTCATTAGAGTACCATTATGTTTTATGTTGTAGTCATCAATATAGCTTCTAATTGTAATCTGAAACTGTCTAAATGTCTACTACGTATAAGTTTGAAGAGGCACAATGTGATTTTTTCTTTTACCCTATAATTATTAACATCTTTCATAAGGACTGGTCCTTGGTAACCCTAGACAGAGAGATGCGCAAGGAGAGTAGCCTTTGCCCTGCAGTGAGACATAACAAGCTTGTAATAAAATAAATAATGAATTCATTAGACAAGATCTACACAGACAAATACTATAACGCCCACAAAAAAAAACTTATAATTGGTATTAGCGCCATCTAACTTCTATAGTCTGAACTACGGCGCGAGCATGTCGGTGACGCGAATCCATAAGTTTATCCCCACCAAAACGCTCAACATGCCTAAAGAAGTTTTCACTTCAAAAACAGATGAAACCTTTGGGCACAACGGGTAACTTTCCCACTGATGTCAAATTAGTCAAGATATTATTTTGTTCCAGGTAATGTATTCCTGAAGCACGGATCGGAACTGAGGTTGATTCCCAGAGACAGAGTCGGTCACACATAGACAACATATCATTCCAATGTTAATTTAAGCATTACTTTGTATATTTTATATATAAACTTTATCTTTATGTTAAAATAATTATATGATTTTTTACAATAATTTCGGATACAAAGAATTTTAATTTCATGGGTATTCATAATATCACGCCTGTTCTCCCCAAAGGGTTAGGCAGGGGTGTACCAATAGACAGAGTACACCCACATTTCACCAGTTATGTTTTAGTTCCATGTAACAGGGGCGAGTCTATTGCCATCAACCAGCCTGTTGGGGTTTCTGCGTCAGGTCGTCGTCGTGTCAGCGTCGTGGAATAAATCAGACACAAGGCTCCTTATTAATAACGTGTAATATATCGTTTTACAATAGATATAAGTATTTTTACAGTTTAAATAGATTTAGCAATTACAATTTGCGTGAGTACGTTAGCGTGTCACCAAGACAGTGAAAATCCGTAGCGCGTCGCTAGTGTCGCGCCGTGGTCTGCCCCTTCCCCGTGCGCCGCCTTCGTCTCATCGATTGGTTCTATGTGTTGCCAGTAGATGGTGCTGTGGTCGTCAACATGCCCGCGGCCTTGGAAACATCAGGTTCCAATGAAGCTGAGATGCTGCTCGTTCGGTTGTCATCAGGATGCAGGAGCGGGCAAATTCTTGGGTATGATCGTCGAATGACGCCCGTCGCTGTATTGATGGTTGCTACGCGTGAGATGCCATCTTTGCCGGTGAATGTGTGCAGCACTCGTCCAAGGCGCCACTTCAAAGGTGGTAGGTGGTCCTCTTTGATTAGGACGAGGGTGTCACGGGCAAGTGTGTCCTGGTTGAGTTGCCACTTCGTTCTCTTCTGGAGCTCAGAGATGTATTCGGTTGACCAGCGTTGCCAGAAGTTCTGTCTCATTTGTTCCACGCGATCATATCGTGGCAGGCGCTGCGTAGCCGTCGCAGTGAGGTCCCGACTGGCGGGTGCGGTGAGCGGTCGGCCAATCAGGAAATGAGCAGGACATAAAGGAAGAAGGTCGTTCGGATCTGTGGACATTGGGTGCATAGGTCGGGAGTTGAGGACTGCTTCAATTTGTGCCAATATCGTACTCAACTCTTCGTATGCAAAATGAGCATTTCCTATAATGCGACATAAATGAAACTTACAGGACTTGACCCCTGCCTCCCACAAACCACCGAAATGAGGCGAGTACGGCGGAATAAATGTGAATTCTATTGAATTGTTAGTAGTAAAATCTATAATGTCTGATTTTGAAGAATCTAAAAATTTTGAAAATTCCTTTAATGCTCCTACAAAAGTCGTGCCATTGTCAGAATAAATCTGTAGTGGTTTACCACGTCGAGAGATGAAACGCTTCAACGCCAGCAAATATGCTTTAGTAGTAAGACTTGTGACCAATTCTAAATGTATTGCGCGCGTAGTAAAACATACAAAGAGACATATATAACATTTCGTTAACTTTGCCCCCCTCCCGGCATGGTTCAGCATGAACAATGGCCCAGCATAATCCACGCCACTACGTATGAATGGATACCCTGGCTCCAATCGTTCGGTAGGTAAGTTACCCATTTGTATGTTTAATGGTCTAGGTCGCATACGCTTGCACCTCATACAGGTGTGCACCACTTGTTTAGCCAAGTTACGCCCTCTAATAGGCCACCAAGTATCACGAATTGTGGCCAGTAATAACTGAGGCCCTGCGTGTAATAATGATTTATGTTGATGCTCAAATATAAGGCGAGTCAATGTGTGTTTACCACACAACAACAAAGGATGTTTTTTATCGTACGAGAACGAGTAATGAAGTTTTAAGTGATTTTAATTCAGGTAATTCATCGTTATTAACATTATTATAAGAATTAATATCATGTTCCCATTGTGTGTTAGGAACCTTTAGGAATGGCGGTCCGCGCCACCACAACTCACAAGTCTTAAGTATATCTAGATGCACACCGCGCGATAACAAATCAGCTGGATTTTGTTTACCGGCTACATGAAGCCACGGCTTATCGCCCGTGAGTTCATTAATCTGTGCAACGCGGTTCTGCACAAATGTTTTTAATAAATTA
Organism: Agrochola lychnidis; assembly: GCA_963680765.1. NCBI lineage: Eukaryota > Metazoa > Arthropoda > Insecta > Lepidoptera > Noctuidae > Agrochola > Agrochola lychnidis. Next base: position 26,095,977 of record OY796855.1, on the reverse strand, counting down.
GGTGACATTTTGAGTCATCCTAAAACTATTGTTGAGTCTGACCAAAAGTAGACGTTATTAAAAGATAATCTTAATGAGTTACAAATTTCTGTAAACAACTTTGCAGCTACTAGCGCGCCACATAGTTCTAAGCGCGGCACGCTAACAGGTTTAACGGGAGCGACCTTACTTTTCGCACATAACAACGTGACTGATATCACCTGTGCATCTGTATAGCTGCGTACATATGCGCAGGCGCCGTATGCGTCTTGCGAGGCGTCACAAAATATATGTAACTCAAGAATGTGTGTATTTTCTCCAATGACATAACGTGGAATGCGTATGTCTTTTAAATTAGGTAATTTATGAATGAATTTTTGCCATTCTACTAGTATATGGTTAGGAACTGCGTCATCCCACCCTATCTTACATAGCCACATCTTTTGTGATAGAATTTTAGCTATTATTATATTTGGTGTAAGTAAACCTAAAGGATCATATATCTGCGCGATGACTGAAAGAATATTGCGTTTGGTAGTGTGAGTTACGTCATGATCACATTTTGTGCTAAAATACAATTCATCGGATGAATAAAACCATCCCATACCTAGTGTTTTGGTATGACAGTTTTCTCCTAGTGTGAATTCCTTAGAAGTAGACGGTAACTCTGTTTGTGGAATTTCTGAGTTAAATATCCATTTTCTAAGGGAGAAACAACCTGATTCTAATACTTCAGAGACATCTCTGCATATTTCTAATAACTTTTGTTTATCCTGATGTCCCGTTATTAAATCGTCAACGTAAAAGTCGTCATTAATTACTTGTGCGATGACGTCATCTTTACATTCTAACGCGAGTTGTTTTAAACATCTAATACTGAGATACGGCGCAGACGCCGTCCCGTAAGTGACGGTGTTAAGTTGAAATACACCGAGCGGCTCAGATGGATCTTCCCTCCAAAGTATTAGTTGCAGATTTCTCTGATCAGGCTGAACTAATATTTGCCGATACATTTTCTCAACGTCGGCGCATGCTACATATTTAAATTGTCTAAAACGGAGTAAAATTGAAAACAAATCATTTTGTAACGTAGGCCCAATGTGTTGTATGTCGTTTAATGATTTGCCCGAAGTGGACTTTGCACTTGCGTCAAAGACAACTCTAAGTTTGGTTGTTGAACTATTTTCCCTGTAAACACCATGATGTGGTAAGAAATAACAAGTTGAAGAGTATTCTGTTATGCGACTCATGTGACCCAGACCTAAATATTCACTCATAAAATCGTTATACATTTTTCTATAGCTCGGCGCGCTCCTAATTAGTTTGCGTTCGAGTGCAAGAAACCTGTTTTTTGCCATAGAAAATGTGTCATGTAAAACATCAGCTGATTGACTGAGTGGAATGCGCACAGAAAAACGGCCCTTAACGTCACGTAAAGTCGTATCTGTGAATAAATTTTCGCATGCACTTTCATCTTTAGTGAGATTTTTGTGTGTTGAAGTTATTTCTTCCAGTTCCCAAAATCGTTTGAGTTCTGAATCTAATGTTTGCGTGAAATTACAATGACTTAGGTTAACGCGTGAAACCTTTTTATGTACAGTTCCCGATATGATCCAACCAAGTTGTGTGTTTTGTAAGTATGGACCATTCGGCAACCGTATCAGACCTTCACTAAGCAGGTCCCAGAACTTATCTGCCCCTAACAATAAATTAATATCGCCAGACAGATAGAATTCTGGATCGGCAAGTTGAACATTGCCTGGTATTTCTATGTGATAATTACCTCCTAGTGATGGTAATTGTGCCGTAATACGAGGCAAAACTAAACAACTAAAGTGCGTGTTATATGTGTTCGTTTTGGATCGCAACTGAATACGACAAGATTGCGTGGATTGGGAAATAGTGTTACCTACCCCTATTACTTGAACAGTGGACTGTATCAATGGAAGATTAAGTTTTTTACAAAGCGATTCAGATATGAAGCAATGTTGGCTCCCATTATCGAGGAGAGCTCGCGTTGTGTGATAGTTATGATGTTTGTCCGCTATTTCCACTAATGCGGTCGATAATAATACCGGATTTAAAAAACATTGTGCTTTGGTATTATTATCTTCCTTGTATATTGTGTGCGATTTGTGAGAAGTGGTGAGCGGCATCTGTATGTGTGAAGCACTCGTATCATTTGACTCAGACTGTGGCACTCTTTGCGTGATTTGAGCAACAGCTGATGATGTACGAGCATCTACAACACCATCTGTGTGAATTAAGGTGTTGTGTTTTTTGTTACAATGCCTGCACGGCCCATACCAACACTCGTTTACTGCGTGATCGGATCGTAAACAATTACGACATAACCTTTTCTCCTCAATGAAATTTAGTTTATCTTGAAGAGATAAATTAAGGAAATCTTCACACGAGTAAACCGGGTGATTGGAACCGCACTGAGCGCATTTGTAACGTGGTGATTTTTTGTTATTGTTATCTTTGCGTGTAATAACATGACTGTGTGATTTGGTGACCGACTGTTTCTTTGTGTGAGTGTCTACTGATTGTTTGCTTTGAGGCCTAATCGATTCTAAAAAATCAGCACGATCCTTGAGGAATTTCATTAATATAGACAGCTTTAATTTTCCTATTTTCGGGAGGGTACTTTTATAACTTTCCCACTCGCGATCGGTCGAAGAATCTAACTTGGAAGTTATTATGTGGATAATCAAAGTATCCCACATATCTGTAGGTTCGTCTAACGTTTTTAGCGCCCGAATGTTTCTTAAAACTGTATCTATCAATTTACGAATTTGAGAAGCTGATTCTTTATTCATCGTTTGAGCATAGAATAAAGCTTTAACGTGATTACTAACTAGCAAATTATCATTGTTATATCTATTCTCTAAAAGACTCCAAGCAACTAAATAGTTGTCGGAAGAAAACTCCAGTGCCTTAACTACTTGTAGTGCATCACCTGTAAGAACTGAACGTAAGTAGTGGAACTTCTGAACATTATCTAGATTGTCACTATTGTGTATCATTGATAAGTAAGTATCGCGAAACTCGAGCCATTGATCGTACGAACCGTCGAATTTCGGTAATGAAATTGTGGGTAACTTCATGCAATTAAAAGTGCGACTTTGACCACTAACATTTTGAGTGGAAGTATCTTTTAAAATACATTTAGCCCTGCCCACAATAGCATAAAACTGATTTTGAAACGTTTCTCTCTCTAGTAGTTCCCCGTCCAACTGACTATCTGACACAATGGAATCTAATTCATCTTGTATAATAGAAAATTGATCGATTAGCAATTTAAAGGCCTGAAAACGCTCCTCTAACTCTGCTTTTTGAACGTCCGTTATTTGCGAAACATCTAAGGACTGCGCATATTTTGAAAACAAAGTTAATTTTCGTTTAACGGTACCTCTTTTTTTAACTAAATCGCGAATGATATCTTCACTACTTTCTATTTCTACTATTGAATGCCTCTTATTGTTACTCATTTTGGTGGTTTGCAAGAGAGAAAGATCAAGTACTTACAGTTGACCGGCGTGTGCCTGAGCGATGTAGGTAGACGCACAATTTTGCACCGTAGTCGAATACTGGAATATTGCGAAAAATAACGATATTAGCACAAACTGAGCACAGGACTTTGGAAGGAAATTGGGTGGATTGACCTGACCGTTGCTGAAGATGGTGCTTGCTGCTTCTGATGAACGTTCGGCTCGAAGGTCCAAATATGTTGGGGTTTCTGCGTCAGGTCGTCGTCGTGTCAGCGTCGTGGAATAAATCAGACACAAGGCTCCTTATTAATAACGTGTAATATATCGTTTTACAATAGATATAAGTATTTTTACAGTTTAAATAGATTTAGCAATTACAATTTGCGTGAGTACGTTAGCGTGTCACCAAGACAGTGAAAATCCGTAGCGCGTCGCTAGTGTCGCGCCGTGGTCTGCCCCTTCCCCGTGCGCCGCCTTCGTCTCATCGATTGGTTCTATGTGTTGCCAGTAGATGGTGCTGTGGTCGTCAACACAGCCACAAACCCGGACTCCGAGCTGCTACTGAGAAAAATCTGATGAATAAACACAATAACACTGCCCGACCTGAGAATCGAATCCTGTACCCTAATTGCGTTATACAACACAATCTGTTTCGATTTGAAACAGATTGCTAATCCATTGCTTCATAAGTTGGAAAAATCTACTCAACAACATAAATAACGCAATGAATGATGTTGAACTGTCAAAATGAAACATTAGGACTTTATGCTCAGCAGTAGCGCTTCGCGATCACTATTCCTTCGAACTAAAAGATTTACACCAAGCTATATGTGATTATCGCTAACACCAAGGAATTACTGAATTATACTCTGCTATAAATCATTAGGTGCTTCTTTTATAAAATATTTTCCTAAGCAGCACCTGAGAATTCAATTATAAGATATTTAATTTAGTTATCTGTCAAGAATTTTGAATATTGCTCCAGACAAAAATAAACAACCTAGAACCTAGTATTGTTATCTTAAGCAGAGCCGGCTTTACCTATGGTGCAGGGTGTGCAGCGCACACGGGCGCAGGGTCTTAGGGGGCGCCGAGCGTCGCTCGCGACTATTTTTTAATCAAATCCCAAACAAGACCAAAACATGTTCAGTAAAAAGGTAGTTTGCAGTTGGGGGCCTACGCTAAATATAAACGTAGGGTGCTAAAATTTCGAGCTCACTTCGCTCGCTCTTGCAACCTCAACATTCTCTTTTTTCTTAGAATTCTCTGCGTAAATCAACAATGTAATTCCTATTTATTTATGAATGGTAAAAAAAGACTGACTTATCTGGGGCGGGGTGATAAATCATCTTCATTCCCATGGGGCATTTCGTTTTGCCGCCCCGGGCCCCGACAGGCTTAGTTCGCCACTGCTAGAGGGCGCCAGGGTATTGATTGCACACGGGCGCTACATGGGCTAGAGCCGCCTCTGGTCTTAAGGTAAGTATTTTAAAATCTTTTACCCAGGTTCACAGATATAATACGTACTAGCATAACAGCACGCTTAGCATGAGCACAATAGAAACGGGTTTTGTCGACGGAAGAATAGACAATTGCGATCTGTTACTTTGTCTATTCTTCCGTCGTTTCTATGGTTATCATGCCATACGAGCTACAAAGGTGTTAAAAAAAAACATAGACAAAGCTTTGGTTCAACTTTATTAATACGCTTAAAACTAATGGAACGAAATGTACAGAAGGATAAAAGCACTTATATCTCTAATCTAATCTTAAGAGTGGTTCCGCAGCTCTAAGGAATGATTTCTCGAACTCCATTTCGGAGAAGCGGTCAACGGAGGCTCTGGGAACAAAAGAAAGATGTTTAATTTGTGTGTACAACGCTACAACGTTCTTTTGGCACGTGGCCCAAATTGTACAAATGTTTACTAAGAACCCTGCCAATGTCATATAGACACTAGGTTACATACAATATGTTGGGCCATAAGGGCACCAACTTTGGTCCTTAGTGGCGTCAGTGTACCTACCTACAACGTCTGTGGTTCGAAAAGTACTTCATACTAAACTTCCATAGCCAAAATAAAAATTGTAACAGATAAAGATGAAAATGAGCGATGTGGCAACAAATCTGCATGCCGTGACACGTATCGTAAATGCCAATTGCTCAGTCAAATGACCCCTACATAAATATCTTACAATTTCAGAAAGCGTATCAAACGTCCCGAAGCTTAGCCTAGAATCATTACTACTATTACTAGGCTATTGTTTTGAGGACGTTTTATACGCCTAGTTTTGCTTCCATAATTAATACGTTTCTGACGTGAATATGTCTTTAAATTAGCTTCCATAGTGAGAGGCAATTAAAAAAACTGATGATAACAAAATCGGGGGATACAGTTTGATGTTGCAGCTACATAAAATTACTACATTATGACGACACGGAGGCACTCTTGGAACACATTAAGTAAAATGTGCTAATTAGGTAGTAATAATCACACAACTTATCCACACCTATATCTATAAACACCAAATGCACAACACACACATACACTCACACACGCGCACGCACACACACACACACACACAAGATAAGTTATACCTAGCTGTAAATATCTAGTTCATATTTTGTATTGCTTAGCTATGGAAGAGCGGGGCTCCCCAACACAGGCATCACTTGCTTACAGGGGAGCTCCAAACACAAATATTCTAGATGTAAACTTGTTGAAGCAATAAACCATTTTGTGTATCTATCATCTACATCCTAAAAATTACACCACTCGACAGCTAAAGGATCAAAGAATTCCGTCTCAAAGAAAATATTACTCATAACGTATTTACGTAAAACACGGCCGTGTCCACGACACAGCCACACCCTATTTTTTTTTTTGTTCTATTTTATTCGTTACCTAGCCGCCTCCACGATCCTCTTCCTGTCGTCGGGCGCCAGCGCGATGACCTCGAGCACGGCGCGCGCGTACTCGTCGGCCTCGGCGGCGAGGAAGCCGGTGCGCGAGCCCTGCGCCGTCTCCACGATGTCGGCCAGCGGGCCCCCCGAGCGGTGCGCGATCGTTATGAGCCCGGCCGCCATGCACTCGACTACACCTGAGGGTTACGAGAAGAATATTTCAAAAATATGTCGTTATATTTCACGAGCGCTCGACAATCATTTTAAATCCACCGCCAATTAAAGTAACATGATATGATGCTTCAAGGAAAGTTGCTCTTTACTGGATTTCACACAAAAACGAAGTAAAGCAAAGTTATTACTACAGTTGTAACTGAAAAGATACCACGCACAATGAAGGGTTCCGTAGTTGGGATGAATTTATCCCAAAAACAAACTTAACTTTGTAGTTGAAAAATATGTTCCCGCATACGGAATGTATGGTAAAACATGTTTTTGCAACTGCAAAGTTAAGTTGGTCAATTATTACTCGTTAACTTGTAGAGCCTACTTAGCTGTGATAGTTTTCTTTTTAATTTTGTTATATAAACTACTGTTGTGATTTTTTTCACACACCCAAAACCAACCATTAAACCGGTAGGGGGGGGGACACTTGACTCTAACAAAAATTAGCACTTTAAAGCTTAATATTTCGCAAACGAATCCCTGAATCCAAAAATGGTTTTCACAAACTCACAATGTTTTTGAAAGACCTTTCCAATGATACCCCTCACCATGGGTGAAAAAAAAAACATCACCACTTTACGTGTATGAGAGGTAACCTAAAAAAATTTTTTTTTCATATTTTTGTTTTACCACTTTGTCGGCGTAATTAATATGTATACCTATGCCAAATTACAGCTTTCTTGTACGAAGGGTCTCGGAGCTAGACCGCGGACAGACAGACAGACATGACGAAACTATAAGGGTTCCTTGTTTACTACGGAACCCTAAAAACTATTGACTTATATAAAAAATTACTTAGAAACACCATAATCTTTTAATTATGAGATCCGATACCCTAATTGCTTATCTTATGTACATTTTTTAAATTTTTTATCTCATTTATATTTATGGAAAAAAGCCACCCCTAATCGATTTTTTCCTAACTTCACTACACCATTCCAATTTTCATTAATATAATGTTCAGTCTCAGTCAGAGCAGTGGTGGCCCAGTGGTAACGGCTGCGACTTACGACTTGTAGGTCGTAGATTCAAACCCAGACAGGCGCTTTACTCTGTATAAATTATTTCATCACCACTGCTCTCAAAACGGTAAAGGAAAACATCGTGAGGAAACCGGCATGTCCTAGAACCGAAAATTCGAAGACATGTGACATCTACCAACCCGCACTGGGCCCGCGTGGTGGATTACGGCCCACTCCCTCTCACAGAGAGGAGGCCTGTGTCCCAGCAGTGGGAACATTTATAGGCTGATGGTGATGATGAGTGCTCAGTCTCTGAGTAAAATAGCTGTGTAACATCCAGACGAATAAGACGAAATGATAAGGGTTTTTCCATTTGACTACGGAACCCTAAAACAATTTCAATACTAACTGATGCCAAAATGCTCGTTCCACATGGCATGTATGGCCAGGCTGCTGGTCTGGTACATCTGCAGCAGGCGAGCGTACGGCGCGTTCACCACGAACTGGACGCTGTCCTCCAAAGACAGGTGCTTGGCCAGGTCCTTCAGGTTCTGTACCCGTTCCTCGTCCTCGGCGTTGCGGCAGGATCCTACTAGGACCAGTTTGATCTGGAATGAGGAAATGAGACGTCATCTATACTAACAGTTTATAGAGGAAAAATTTGTGAGTTTGTATGTAGGGGGTAATCTTCAGAACTATTGATCAAATTCCGAAAATTATTTCACTGATGGGAAGCTACAGTTACCATACATAATAGATGACATAGATAGATGGCATAGCTTTTATCGCGGGCTTTGAGCGCGGCGACCGAATCAAGAAATTCCGTATCGAAAAAACCTAACACCCCCACTCCGCCTACCATGTAATGACGGTTTTAACGTAATTTTTGTTTTTCATCACGTCATCATCCCAAGTGTAGCGTTGACGAATAGGAAGTATGGAGGTTACAAATGCTATGCAATAGCTTTACCGCGGCAATCCCCGAGTGCCACGTTTTTTTTTTTTTTTTGTGTAATAAAGCAATAACTATTTTAATCATGGAGATCACTAATAACTTCGCAGACACTTTCAACAATCTTTTTACGTGGTAAAACTCTCAGTTAACTCTATCTCTCTCACCAAACTTTCAGGGGAGAAGACAGAAACCCAGCATATATAAAACTACCCAACCCCCTAAACCCCGGTGGCTACGTTCAGCCCATTCTTTAAAGCTCTTAGACTAGCTTTTCTACAAAACATACAAGTTCCAACGATCTCTAATGCGTCTTACCTTATTCCACAGCATCTCATTCTTGACCAGCAAGTTCCGGAGTTCGTACATGGCTTGCAGCATGAGAGGATGGTCCTTTTCCGGCCGGAACTGGGCCACCGACAGGATGCGGATAGGGTCCGTGTCTTTCACTAGAGAGCGGAGTTGCTTCAGTTCTGACACCTGCAATAAATATAATAAATAAATAATACTACCTCGTTGGGCGCGAGCGCTATTGCTGAGGGTAAGGTGTTATTTTATAGCACGTATGTGAAGTTTCCAAAAAAAAAGCGAACTTTCTAAACTAAAATAACATATCGAAAGATTTTTTGTTTTGTTTTATAGTCCCTAGTAGAGAGCAGTACTCGCTCAGCGACGCTCGCTAGGCGGGCAGAACACTCGCTGAGAGATTCACGCTTGGTACATATCCATACCAGCGAGTAAGGCTAAGTGTATGCTGAGACGCAAGTGACGCAGCACAGCACAGTACAGATTTTGCAGGGTAGGGCAGGCGAGGCAGACAGGCTGCGAGCGCATGCTGCGACGCAGCTACACAGAGACATTCGCGTCCTAGCTACTACAAACGAATCAGTGGTAAAAAAAACAAGTGACGATCTGCACGTGTCGCGCAGAAATCTGTGCCGGCTCTACGAGACGCAGAGCAGGTCACACATGTCTGCGTCGCACGTGCCTGCGCCGCAGCGTACGCAGCTGTCAGTACGTTCAAGCATTACATAAAATCTGCTCTGCCTTGCGCTGCGTGAACCTGTGTCATCTGCGTCTCAGCATACGCTTAGCCTAATCGCTCGTCGCCGGCGATTACCGAGAAGCGAGTAGAGCAGTAATAGTTACCTCGCACGGCGGGTAGACCCTGAAGGTACTGAGTGGCATCCGCCACAGCTCGTTAATGTGGTCCTCTGTCCACGTGCCGTTCGCCATCACTACGTCAGCGCAGCGACCAACCACGCCGTACATCTACAGACAGAACAACAAATTATTTATGAACTATAAGTACTTATTGTTAAGTGGGTATTTTTGGTGGTTTTTTAGAGTTGTCCGTCGCGTCGAGAGGCGAAAATATCCGAGCGAGATTCGACGAGTATCGCCAAACGATTTATAGCACACATGTGTTTAAAATAATATGGAACTCAAAAAGGTACACATTGCAGTCAAGCACTTTTTTATTGTTGAATCGCAAGGCAATTCTCGCCTCTGCGGTCGAGAAACTCTCCTCGGGTTAATCTATATCAGATTACTCATAAATTATATTATTGGAACGAAGTTCTTTGACGCGGCTTGGTAAACTTTCAGAAATCGTCACGCTAAAAAGTGTTAATACTTGCGACTGTCATGGTTTTCGAGGGTGTTAAAGCCGATAGATAGTGGGGTCGAAATGTAAATCCAAGATGGCGGCTGCGAAAATTTTCAAAATTTTCGTCATGGATGTCGTTTTCATAGTTTTCGAGGGTGCTCAAGCCGATACTGAGGTCAAAATATAATCCAAGATGGCAGCTGAATTTTTTTTGTTTTAAATCATACGTGAAAAGCACTTCGTTCCTGAAGGGGGTATCCCGACCCCATACGTTTTTTTCGTGAAATTTTCGCTCGTGCCTTCTCTGTATGAGAAGAGGCCTTTGCCCTACACTGGGACAGACAGTCAAAGGCTGGTATTATTATAATTTATTGCATTCACCCATCCAAATATGTTGTAGTACAACAACTTGAGCCACGTGAACAGCGGGTTGCGCGCGATCAGGCTCTGGTTGTTGTACGACACGATACGGTGCTTGACGCGCCTCATCATGGCGCTCGTGATGGTCGGGTAGTGCACGTAGCAGCCGACCGGGCACTGCGCGAGGTACCGGAATATGGGGAACGTGAACGCGTAACCTGTTGTGTCTATGTATATGTCTGGAAAGTAGATAAAAAAAAGTTAATATATTATAAAGTTCAGTCTTCTTATTAGCGTATTGATGGCAAAAAGTTCATATAATGTTTGACCCAAAATTCAGCTACTTGAACTGCACTCACTGTCATAAGATGTCACAGGGAACAGGGCATGCAGTGCAACATGGAAGGTGGGCTATTGTCTGTAGGGGTTGTTATCTAATGCATATCACAAAAATGTTCTCTGTGATCACTGTTTGTGCATGGGTCAGACTGACACCATTTGGAAAACATATGCAAAGCAAACGCACATTATGTTGTGAGTTTGACAGATGAACATCAAAGTACTGATTGTCTGTCCTCTGCTAGCCAAGATGTTACAGTAATACCTATTCTTACACTAAATATGTTAGATGGTTAACCAACATATTATACACAAAGACTGTAAAATTTTAACTCACCAGGATTCAGCTTCATAAAAGCCTCAAGCCCCAGTACCATGGAACCTAAACTTTGTAAGAGCAGCGTAAAGTACGGATAGGACTGTGCCTCTATAACCCTCCTCATATGGAGCCGCACAAAGTTGACCTTAGTACGGTCAACCTTCACATTGAACTGGTTCTGAGCCCGGTCTATAATTGTCTGTGGTTCCGCTGTCTCTACCGTGTATATGTGGATATTTGAATCTGGGTACCTGGAGAATAGATGAGAGTTAATTTTGGGTACTTGACTTTGTGTGAAACAAGATTACAACATTAATTTGTAAAATATAGCTTAGATGACGATTTCAACGATAAGTACAAAAATTTGTAACCATTTTATTGCTTTTAAGGATTTTCATTTTAAACGAAGAAAGTGCATGATATTTGAGTATCCTCAACTATCAAGATCTATTTTAGTAATGTTATACTGCATGAGAATTGAAAACCTTAATATTATTAATATTTATTTTTTTCTACTTAAAGTCTAACCTATATTTTACAATTTTGAGGGTTTGGGTCATAGATGCTAGGAAGAAAGCAGCAGGGAATTCAGTTTGGGTCTTAATTACCTAATTAATCCAATATCATGGAATGGAGAAGACCTGTATAACATGGGTGAATGTTTACACAAATAATGTAAAGAATCATTTAAATCAGTAGCTGACCTCGGTCAAAATAAAACTAGATAATTCAGTGCATTATATGAATGACATTATTAATTAATTTATCAGAGTGGCCACACAGGATTTGAGATCTTAAACTTAACTGGTACTAGTAATGAAGTGAAGCCACGCTGAGAGACTAATGACTTGTGCCAATTGTAATAAAAATATAGAAATTATTGCATTTCAATGTAGCTATGTTTACAGACTGTGTTGATAACCTCAGCAACAATATTTTGGCATCATGCATATTTCTTAAAGTTTTGATAAATCAACAAACCTGGCCAGTATAGCCTTGATAGCCACCCACAGCACCCTCTCCCCGCCCCCTCCAGCATTGCAGTACGGATGGAAGAAAGCCACATTGGCCCCGTCCCTCTTACGTCTTGTCAACTTGCGTTCCTTTATCCTCATGTACCATGATGCAAAGATGAACGCGAACGGTATTAGCACAAACGTTATGAATAGGAGGAATCCTATAAATGTCAGGGGTAGGATCACCAGTAAGCTGAAAAAAAAAGTGATCTTATTATTGTGTTTTGATTTTATGTTTAGTGTGTGTTGTCGGTCGAACAGGATATCGACATACACGAACAGGATATCGATATACGTCTCAAATATGAGTGTGTAAGACAGGAAAACCCAGTGTGGTGTTATCAGTGTAATTATAACATAGTTTAATAATAAATGTTATTCACAAAAAAATCTTATCGTCATTTCAATCTGTGGGTAGGAGAGCCTCATTTGATATCTAAAACTACGTTAAAATAATGAATAACATACAAACCTTATCATGAAAAATATTTCATGATAAGGTTTGTAACAAAAACAAGGCAAATAACATGAAAAATATAAGAAATTTGTTTAAATAAATACATACATGAACCATTGCAGAAACATTGTTAAAACAAATGTTTTAGTGACCTACACGCGGTAGGGTCACGGCATTAAAAGTAGTTAATTAACTTTGTGTTAAGCAAACACATCTGGATATGTTTCACGATTATATTAATAAATATCGGAACAATACAAATTGAACATAACCTCGCAACGTAAACATTCCCGTTGGCAGGTAAACCATAGATAAAATCAGAAATAATGATAGTAGAGTACTACTTAGTCTGTGGATAGTAGAGCTCAGTCAGGCTGCAACTACAATAGCTACAATGTCACGCGATGAGAATTCGACTATTCTAACAGCTTGGCAAAAAAGAGTAAAATGAAAATGAGGGCGCAACTATCGCACTTCGGTCACTTCGAATGGGAAATGTGTAAAAGAATTTAAACAAATTGTTAAAAATGCTGATTGTGTGCGACTCAAAACCTACTAGCACTTGTCGGGAAAGTAGTACTATCATCATAGGTCTGCATTAATTAGGTAAAATATTTTGTTCCAAATGTCACCACGTGACTCTTTTATGTCGACCAAGTACTAAATACTAAAAGAGTCTGAAGTGGTGACGTTTGGAACTAAATATTTTAAAAAGTACCTAATGCAGATCTATGATGATGATACTTTGCCGACAAATGCTAGTAGGTTTTGACTCAAAACTGTTGGGTCACCCACTAATTTTAATAGATATAATTCATATAATACTAGAGCAGCGCGCCGTGGTTTCTCCAGCCTGTCCCATCCTTGATGTCCTCCCTCCGGTTGACGCCCTAAGCCGAGGTTCGTACCCCACAGGCCACAGGAGGTGCCCTTAGCGAGCGTTCACCTAGTTTTAATTAACATATGTAGTTGAATAACCCCTGGCTGGAGGTTTTAAGTGTAGTAGCTTAAGGCACCCACAGGAAAGCCCGGTTAAGTAGTCATGATCTTAGGGTCAACTACGAGATGCCCTATCTAAAAAAAAGCCACGGTTTCACCAGCATAAGTTAGCTTTCTCCAAGCTTTCTCTCAGTTTTCGTATTTTAAATGTTTCGTTTACTTTTTTGTAAACAAGCGAGTAGCGCACAAAAAAATTTAGGTATGGATACTGACAGCTAGCTGTCAAATTCTTAGACGCTGGATAGTAGAAGTGAGCTTGATCTGAAGTTTACACCAATTGACAAAAAAAAAAAATGCGGTCCGGCCGTCATGAACATCTGTTATTTTCACCAGTATTGTCAAACCCCGCAGCCCAAAGATATAAATCACTAGATTTGCCCTCACTGTACTAAAGGCAGTTGTCCTACCGCCGCTGGTGAAGAAGCGACTAAGTATCGGCTATTTTCTCGCTCAAGAAACGTACAATTGATAACATTCCGTGTAAACAAAAGAGATGCTTAAATTATAGTTGGTCGCTGACTGTTCACACCGCTGGCGAGGATTCGCTCCACTAGTTTGTCGCTGAGCGACAAAAGCTATCAAAGATAATACTCGCTCAGCGATACTTGCTCAGTGATGCTCGATTGGCGGCCGAGAGATTGGTATCTCGGCGTGAGTACAGCGGTAATTTCGCGCCGAGCGAGTGGTGCGAGTAATCGCCCGTCGCACTCGGACACTCGCTGATAGCCCGGCGACAAAACTATCGGAACTACACACTTGCTGCTTGTCAACTTGTTTTCAGTTGCTAGCTCCACTCGCTACTCGTTAATCGCCGGCGGTGGGACAATTGCCATAAGTTCGTTTTTGATATTGAAAGGGAACGGAGGGCTCTGTCCGTGCGTGCGAATATGTTGGCCCGCAAGTTTGCACGTTGTACTGTAGACGTAAAGGTAACGCACTTTAGAGCATTCTATACCACCTTCTACACGTGCAGCTTGTGAGAGAAGTATTCGCGAGTATCGTATGGAGCCCTTCGTGTCCAATTTAATAATGCATTCAGAAAACTGATGGGGCTGCCATGGCGTTGCAGTGCGTCAGGGATGTTTGCAGCGGCGCGTGTAGATTGTTTTTATACTTTAATGCGCAAGCGCGCTGCATCAATGGTGGCACGAGTCATGGCCAGCCCCAACAGGGTTCTGAAAATGATAGCTGACAGAGTGGACTGTCCATATATAATTCACTGTTGTCAGTTACATGTGTCACCGTATTGTGTTGTTTACTAACACATAGTTTTTAAGGATATTGTTACTAACCCTCTATGAGTCTTGGCTCGAAATAAAGTTTTTAATTTAATTTAAATTTAATAATTTAATCCCGCAAAATTTCGATTATTAGTCTACCGGCTTTCATATCCTCGGTTCATGGCACTGAGAAATTAATCAGGAAAATTCTAGCCTCCACACTAATTAATTTTGATGTGCTGTGCTTCACCGAGGCTATGAATGCCTGGAGAATCGCTTGCCCGAACTCTGATCTACCCGATTATCAATCTTCTCAAAGACGGTGGGATGAGCCGCTTTGCAGAGTAGTACAGAACAATTTACTTAACACGTCTACTACTACTGCGGAGCGTGCGCGCCTGCTGGCTGTGAGTAAGTGGGAATCGGGTCTGTGGCTTCATGCACTACCGTCGTCGAATATAGGCACTCGCGCGACGACACCACTTTCCGCCTCGCTGCTTCCCTACGACTTGGAGCTTGTTCTCCTCATCGCTGTCACTGTGGCGAAGTTGTCAACAGTCTCGGCCATCACGGCCTGTCTTGCAGCCGAAGTGCGGGCCGCTTAGCGTGGCACGCGAAAATCAACGACATCATCCGACGAGCTCTTGTCACCGCCGGCGTTCCAGCTGTATTAGAACCCAATGGCTTGGCACGCGACGATGGCAAGAGACCGGACGGCATGTCCTTATTTCCATGGAAGGTGGGTAGGCCTTTAGTGTGGGACGCAACCTGTGTCGACACTCTTGCGCCATCCCATCTTCCCGGCTCGGCGTGCTGTGCTGGTGCTGCTGCTGCGGCTGCAGAAAACCTCAAGCGGCGTAAGTATAATAATCTCATTGGTAACTATACTTTCGAGGCGTTTGGGGTTGAAACTCTCGGGCTGTGGGGTCCGAGTGCCCATGGCCTCTTCCGTGACATCTCAAAGTCAAAGTTTTTATTAACGCGATTTTTGGTGATACAACAGGGTCTTAAAAATATTTTATAGTGCTCAAAAATCTACCCTATAAAGGCATGCATTGTTAAATTACAATATTAGAAATTAAAATTAAGTTATATTATCTCAAAACGGCTATTTGACACTTCCCGTGACCCAAGGGCTGGTAATTACCTTTGCCAGAGGCTAAGCATTCCCATACAACGTGGCAATGCGGCCAGTCTCTTGGGTACATTACCAGTCGACAGCGAAGCGGATGAATTTTTCGACGCAATATTTTAGTTTGTAAATAGTTCTAGTTAAGTTACTATATAACTTTGTTATTTCTATCGAATTATAAGTTATTTACACACTTGTACATAATATGTGTAATGTTTGTATGATAATAAAGCTACATGGTTCAGTAAAAAAAAAAATCCCGTAGACTAATTTGATAGTTGCAAATGTCAAAGTCCAAATTGAAAAAATAAACAACAATCATTTGAAAAGTAAAATTTGTTTACGGGATTAAAAACTTTAGTCGCAAGAAAAAGTGTCCATACTGAGAAGTCACACGTTTTTAAATTGCGTTTCCATGATAACCAAGTGAAGTCACTGCATCATTGTCAGAGGTGTCAAAACGAAACAGAAATGCGATTATCTGTTGATGCAGTAGGGCGAATCTAACGATTTAAATCTTTGTCACTGCTATTATTCTCATGACAGCCGTCACTGTGGCCGTAACTGGTGGCCACCGCTCTTCTAGGAAACCGTAGCCTTACCTTCCCACGGCGTTGAGCTATTCAATATTTTTGTACCATCGCGGAAGCCCATAACTAACTACTTTGCAAACAAAATCCCGTGCACACGATGACCACATCTGTTACCACCCCGGTTCTATACCGGCCGCGTGCTGCAAGCAAGAATAGTCCTTACGGGTTAAGGCTTTCCGCGATGGTACCTACTTTTAAATTGATATTTCTAAATACACCCACGATTTGCTATTTTTCAATGGGGTTTGTAATCGATTGAGAAGAAACAGTAAAACGTTTATTTATAATTCCTACAATTTATATTTTTTCAATTAAATACATTTTCTCTTAAATCTAGCATGCTCATTATTAACAAATGTCCAACTCCATCTACAAACATCAATAACAACAATCACAGTAAACTACAAAATAACACAGAATTTAACAATACAATTTTGTATCATAGTAATATGGTAAAGAGAAAACATTTCATTAAAACTGTATATCAAATTGATATATGGAAGATGAGTTTAAAGCCCGTATGAGACACGAGTTTACCGCTTGTGTGCGTGGGCGCAAGAACATAAACCTTATTTAAATCTTCAAAAACTTCAACGTCCACTGCACCTCAAAATAATTTATAACTTTTACAGATACACATTCAAAAATGGACTTAATTGACACAACGTTATATTTGATATTTCATTAACATGTTTATCTGTATATTGTCTATGTATTATCTTCTGTGGGAGCATGAGGGTCCGGTTCATCCGTCACTTCTGCGGCCAGGTCGGCGAACTTCGCCACGTAGTCCACGCTGGACTCCGCCATCAGAGACTGCAGGTGCGAGTCCACCTGAGGCAAACACTATGATAATTAGAAGATTTTTTTAAAGTGAAATCTTCTTTAGGCGCGTTGGGCATTTTAGAGATGGGAAAAAACAATTGAATTCGCGACATTGTTACCGACACTTCATTTTTGTAAACGCGATTGTGCTCTTTATTTATATTACTTTACGGATCAATGTTCTATGCAAGTATTTTTAAGCATGATAAATGGCAGCTGTAGTAAACACTTGGTATTGTAACCACTTTTTTGCTTTTAATGCCATCCTTATGCCTACGGTATAGAAATCAGAATCAGTTGTACGGACTGTAAAAAAAGGTTTGTTTAAATATCTAATCTTATTTCAAAAGGAGTATAGATATAATTAAGTATCCCAGTATGACTATTGAAATGTTCTGACTATATGACGCCCCGTGATTTAGCAGACAATCGTAGTATGCGAGAGCTCAGTGATAACGGGCCCGACTTACCAGTCGTAGTCGTGGGTTCGAACCCAGGCAGGCGCTTTACTTTGTGTAAATAATTTCATCACCACAGCTCTCAAAACGCTGAAGGAAAACTTCGTGAGGAAACGGGCATGTCCAAGAAACAAACATTCGAAGACATGTGACATCTACCAACCCGCACTGGGCCCGCGTGATGGATAACAGTTTACAGCCCACTCCCTCTCGAAGAGAGGAGGCCTGTGTCCCAACAGTGGGAACATTATAGGCTGATTAAGCTTATTATTATCTTATAGTATATTTACGAATGAATAGAAGATACTATTGAGTAATTATGTAGTACACTCACAGCGGGCCGGCCCTCCAGGTGGCCCAGGAAGCTGCTGAGCGAGAAGTCGTGCACGGAGCCGTCCAGCCAGCCGTCCGCGTCGTGCAGCAAGCGCGACGGAGACAGCGACATCGACTCCGACACCAGGAAGTCCGCTACGCATAGTAATCATACAAGGGTATTTGACTACTATCAAAAATATACATTAATTTTATACTTATTTCAAAGATGTTAGGAAAATTTACGAATAGTGATAAATATAATAAAATCAATGGGCAATTGGAGAAGTTACACGCTTTTGAAATAATTTTTCTATCCTCGTCACGCCAAACGATTGTAGTGTACTGAATGGTGCGAAGTTACTATGGCGAGCCTATGTTGTGACGTCAGATGCTAGTTGTGCTATCTCTTCTATAGCACTTCTCAAGTTTTTGAGACAGTTAGAAAAAAAATCTACTGCTGTGGCTTTATTTTTTTCTGGGTTTCCAATATTCAGATTAAAAAAATCTGTTAAATTGTCTATTATAGGCTTTGCATCCGTGCTAGAATTGTTTTAGAATAAAGAGTTGTTTATGTAACTCTCCGGGCCATAAATTATTTCGGATAATAATAAAGCTTCTGAAAAAAAAAATAACTTCCGAAAATCTGTGGTTGACTGTAATACTAAATTTCCAAAAAAAAATACAAAACTTCCGAAAAAATACAAAGTTTCCGAAAAGTCAAGTCGGAAACGAATCGCTGCAAAACCAACTTCACGTAGTCTTGTCTGCCCTCCCCTAGAGTGTAATTTAAGCCCGCGTAGGCGCGGAGGGGCGAGGCGGCCAGCAAGCCGAAGCTGCGGTGGTGAGTGTTAAAACCATCTGCGACGATAAGCTCGCGTGGGACCGCCGGAGCCTCGCAGCGCCGGAGCCGTGACAGAAATCATGCCTGCTGCATATTGCATGCTCGCTTGCATGGTTTATGCTTGTTTGCATGTTTGAAAAATATTACGTCAGCAAACTCTGTACTGATTTTTCGGAATTTTCAGTATTTTATTCGGTCGTTTCAGTATTTTATTCGGTCGTTTCTTTATTTGTATTCGCATATAAGTTGTCGGAAAATTAGTATTTATAGCAGTAAATTTCATATTTTGAGTATGCACATATTTTAATTTTTTTCCGGGGCGTTTATTACTACTCAATTATTTCTATGCAATTTATCACGTTAATCCACTGCTACATTGCTGCTTGAAAGAAGAATAAATAAGTAATTGAAATATCTGAAAACCTGAAAAAGAATCGTTGTACTCCACATTTTGAACAACTTTTACTACGGGACTAACCCTGAAATCGAATCAGTTGTTTGATACATTTATGTTCACGTAACTCGACAAAATGTAGGTAACAGTTGGTTATTTTTAACCATTTCAGGATTAGTCCCTAAAGCTATGGTTTCCTAGAAGAGCGGTGACCGCACTTGACGGCCGCAATGACGGCTGTCATCAAAATGATGACGGCAGTAAAGATTTAAATCGTTAGATTCGCCTTATCGCGTCAAAAGATAGTCGCGGTTCTGTTTCGTTTTGACACACAATGACGCAGTGACTACACTTGTTTATCATAGAAACGCTATTTAATAGTGTGAGCTCACTTTTCGCAGTATGGTCACTTTTTCATGTGACTGAGTACGGTGAGGGCAAATCGAGCGATTTAAATCTTCGGAGGACGGGGTTTGCTTTACGGTGTCAACAACGCTCTCTAGGAAACCACACAAATTTACTTTCATAGTCAACGTTTCAGTGACGTCATTCGCCCGTAGATTGCGGACGCGACGTGAGCGGTCACCGCTCTTCTAGGAAACCGAAGCTTTAAGGAATTAAAAGTTGTTCTTTTTTTCTACGCAAGTACTACACTCCCCTAAAGTATTCCGCTTGTTATACCTGCCGTACTATACATCGTCACAGATAATATAATACTACATCGTGTATAAGAAAGGCATGGTCATATAAGGTTGTGGTACAGATTCAGCTGAATCAGTTGCCCCATTCAAAACTCCGATACCTACTCGACCCAAATGTATTCCACAGCTGATTATTATTCGTGATTACTATTTTTTTCTCATGGAGAAAGTTGTACAGTTTGATGGTCTGTACCATCGGGGTAACGCATATCTAACCAATTTGGAAACAAAATCCCGTGCACACGACCTTTTTTTTTGAAGTGGAAACTCCTTTAGGCGCGTTGGGCATTTTTGAGATGGGACTAAACCATTGATTTCACGACACCATGACAACACCTCATTTTTGTAAACGCGATTGTGCTCTTTATTTATATTACATTACGGATCAATGTTCTATGCAAGTATTTTTACTTTAAACGTTTCGGAAATACTTTTTTTTGTAAACGCGGTTGTGCTCTTTATTTTGATAAGGTTACGGACCAATGTTCTATATAAGTATTTTTCTTCCACCAAGGCGATCTTGTTCAAGTTATCACTTCTGTCGGCACTCCCGGAGTGCCACCACTTTTTTCGTAGGTAAGCGATACTATAGCGGCCGAGCGCTTTAAGCAAGAATAGTCCTTACAGTGTACATATATGCGTTTCTTCGATAGCCTTAGATTTGACCACACATTTCTGATACACGCTGTATAATGTTATGTTAAGTAACTCACGCTGTATATCAGAGGGCCCCTCCCTGTTTTCCTCTCGTTCGCTGGTGGGCTCCGACTTGGTGCCCCTGTTACTCTCGGAACATGAGTTAGATTCTAATTTGACGACGTTGCCGTTGGTCGGTGTATCCTCGGAGGGCGAAGTGTCGTCGGAGGTTAGCTCGTCTTCTGTAGATGAAAATTAAATAGGTTAGTATAGGTCAATCTGAATAAGAAAAGGCACTTTAATTGTGTCGGGACATTAACAGTCTAGCATATATAACGAAAAAATATGATTAACATTTTTAAAGTTAAAAACTAATACCAATAATTAACTCGATTTGAAGAGCTCGTGGCTAAGCAATAACAGCCGCACGGGTCGATCCATAAAGTTAAGCTACGTTTACCGGGGTTGGTCTGTGGATGGGTGACCATCTTTACATACTGAGACTCCTCCGTGCCTCGGAAAGCACGTTAAGCTGTTGGTCCCGGCTGGCATTCGTGACAGTTGTTACGGGTCGTCAGAAGCCCGAAAGTCTGACAACCAGTCTCACCAAGGGGTATCGTATTACCCAGTAACTGGGTTGTGGAGGTCAGATAGGCAGTCGCTCCATGTAAGATACTGGTATTCAGCTGCATCCGGTTAGACTGGAAGCCGACCCCGATATAGTTGGGAAAAGGCTAGGCACATTAATTTTAACTTGATTTTCAATACTAATATGTTTATATGAATTACATTTAAAAGTGATAAATTTTAAGCTGAATATAACCGATAACGCGTTCAGCACATCTAACATTTTTGAGGAATATTGAGATCGGCCGCTCTTGAACGCCGTTTAGACGTGCTAATCTTATTCCAGGTGCATCGTCTTCACATATAATTATATAATTAATGTATACAAAATATTTTAAAAGAGTAATGGTGGAGTTTCTTGCCCATTCTTCTCCATACGAAAACTACCTCTTGGAAGGGGCGACTAGAATCAATTAATTTTTTTGTAAATTTTGACGTTCATAAGTGCCTTTTATGCGCCTAATTTAAATAAATTATTTGACTTTGACTCTGAACGCGTACAGTTTCATTGGTGAAAACAGCAGTTAATGGAGTAATTGGAGTAATAAGTGAAATATCCTCTGAATTGAAAGTGCTCATAACTTACTTATAACCATGGGCTGGTGCAGCGCCGCCTGCGTGATGGGGATGCGTCGCTCGCCGTCGTGGAAGAAGAACTGGCCGTTGGACTCGCTCAGCACGTACACGATCGATAGACCGCTGCATAGGTCAATAATTTATAGTGAGAATACGGGAAAAAAATATTTAGTTTAAATTCCGCTATAACTAGATCCAGGCACCCGCAAAAGGGAGACGCAAACTTTACGCCCTCACGCCCCTAACCATCGTAGGAGGAGACGCCCTGGGCGTCGGGAAACGCGAGCCGATTTCCGGCCACCGTAGGCGCAGGCTTATGGACGGTGAGCAATAAATAATAAATAACCGCGCGCCTCAAAGAGATGTCAGCAGAATTGACGGGGTCCGCTAGGGCCGATGCCTGCCGGGGGTGCGAATATGGGCCGACAGAGAAATCGTGGCCCCCGGCAACATGGCAACCGAAGGAACACGGGTGGGTTTTAGTCAGTAAGAGTCTGACACGCCCTCCCGCTCCGCCCAGAGCGGGAGAAGTTATTTGATAAACTCCCACTCAAAAAAAAAAAGAAAAAAAAGGCACCTGCAAAAATATGCACATGCAGAATATGCGGTTATTATGGTGTAACATGCACCCAAAAACTATACTATTTCAAAAAAAAAAAAATATGAGAAGCGGTATCTGAAAGTGCAAACGTATCTCAATTTTAAGTCGTCGTTAAGCCTCACGCTGTCTGTCAATTTAAGTGTAAACTCAGAAACACTTTTGAGAACATCTTTCTCAAATTTGGATGACGTTTTCGAGTATTCGAGGGTTAAAAATACTGAATAACAATGAGGTCAGAAGGATAGCTGCAGCCAAAACTTGGTCTGACATGCTCACGGAGCTCTACGGGATAGAGATGGAGCTATACGTCCTGTATAGCTCCATCTCTTTCCTACTGTGAAGCAATATTAAAATAACTGCTGTAAGAGGTGGTGCTATAGTGACAGTGTATTTTGTAAGGAATACAACTTACTCTGCAGAAGAAGGCGGCGCAGGTTTGGGCAATATCCGCGGCGGCGGCGGCGGCGACGTGGGCGTTGCCTTCATTGGCATCAGAGCTGCTGTACACAACACAATGGTTTTAATGGCCAGAAATGGAAAGCAAGCGTGGTGATCTAATCTTTATCTGTAAGATTATTTCTTAAGGCTGTGCATTTTGAAAGTTGGCAACGTCGTAAAAAGCTGTCAAATATCAATTAATTTGTCAATATTTGATGTATATGACGGCACCGCTTTCTTAGGAAACCCAAGCTTTAGTGTCCCTCCACGTATACTTACTGTGCGGCGACAGCTTGGGCAGTAGCGGCAGTAGCCGCTGCACCACGACCCGCCGGTCGGCCACGTATACTTACTGTGCGGCGACAGCTTGGGCAGTAGCGGCAGTAGCCGCTGCACCACGACCCGCCGGTCGGCCACGTATACTTACTGTGCGGCGACAGCTTGGGCAGTAGCGGCAGTAGCCGCTGCACCACGACCCGCCGGTCGGCCACGTATACTTACTGTGCGGCGACAGCTTGGGCAGTAGCGGCAGTAGCCGCTGCACCACGACCCGCCGGTCGGCCACGTATACTTACTGTGCGGCGACAGCTTGGGCAGTAGCGGCAGTAGCCGCTGCACCACGACCCGCCGGTCGGCCACGCGCGGCCGACCGCGCCTCCAGCGGGGCAGGCCTTCGAACGCCATCTCAGTCTTCTTTACCTAAACACATGCTCATTTAAAGGCTATATGGAATATTTCGTTTCCGTCGGACACGTGTTATAAGAGTAAAAACAAACTCAAAGTCATCTTGTTTTACAAAACAGAGCAAGTGTTAGAGCAAAACACGATTGGGACCTTTGCTGATGATACAACCATAATGGCTGTAGGAAACAGCCACGAAGAAGCAGTAGAAAAGGTTCAAATGGCTGTAAATCAAGTTTATGACTGGACCAAAAAATGGAGGATTAAACTTAATGAATCTAAATCTGTTCACATAGATTTTACCAACAAAAACAACAGTATTCCCCAGTTTACATAAATAACAAACAAGTCCCATACGAGAATACAGTCAAGTATCTCGGTATGACCCTTGACACCAAGCTACGCTGGAAAAGCCCACGTCAAGAAGAAAAAAGATGAACTCGACCTCCGATTCAAAAGAATGTTTTGGCTGCTTGGAAGAAACTCCATGCTGTCCGTGCAAAACAAATTGTTGCTATACAGACAAGTCCTGATACCAGTTTGAACTTGTAGTATTCAGCTATGGGGCTGCACCGAACAGACGAATATATTAAAAAATTTAAAAAAAAACTTGTTTTTCCGCGGTTTTTATTTTACTATGGCGTACATAGATAGGTAGAATATGATATCTTATAGGAATAAAGTTATCTCAAACCTCGAATATAGTTTATTGTAACTTGTTTAAGTGTTGACTGGTAGAAATTGTCATGTAACGTAAAAGCGTTATGCCCCTCCATGCGACTATCTCACTCACTCTCTCTCTGTCCCTTTCTATTACATACGAGTGTCTGTGTGCGTGCGAGTGTCGCGTAAGGAACTTCGTTCCTGACGGGGGTCCCCTGACCGCACACGTTTTTTACACCTCTTTTCCTTATTTTGATTGGATGGCATGTAAATCTTCGGTATATCTTATGGAAAATTTTCCATACAACATTTGCAATACCAGAGCGAGATGCATTACCATCCCAGAAATAAAACTAATATTAATTCAAATGATTTAAACAAAGTCAATTGTTTTGTTGCCAGTACCTCTCCACTGTCGGGTCGCGGCGCAATAGGCGTGGGATGTCTGAACACGGAGCTAGCGTCGTCCAGTCGCACCGTCTGCGTTGAGTACTGCGGAGGTTTCTAAAATACGAACAATAGGGTATTTGACTGGATTTTTTAATTCGATTTTTTTTTACCTAGACACAATTAAGCCACAGTTAAAAAAGGTTTCAGTATCTCTAAAAATAGCGCCGTTGTATGCGTTTTAAAGTCTATGCCAGTCAGAGACAGCACTGCTAGCATCTGACGTCACAACACAGGAACGACATAGATGTTGATTTTTTCGCCTCAAGTATTCAGAAGCAATATTGAGTTGCGCATTTACAAACTATTTTAAACTATTTTACAGCCTAACGACACGCCCGCTCACTCGCTACTTCCTAACTATTAATGTCGGGAGCAGTGGGACAAGTGGCTTGGATTATAAAGTCTTATAATTTAAAATTGACGTAATTTGTTTTTTATAAGTAAAGATGAAAGGTACAATTTAACACTATGTCTATGGTAACAATTTCTCAGTGACAGCGCAATAGCAGTAATACCGTTTCTTTTTTTTTATAATTTAGGCATCTCGTAGTGACCTCTGAGATCGTGACTACTTAACCGGGCTTTCCTGTGGGTACCTTAAGCTACTACACTTAAAACCTCCAGCCAGGGGTTATGGGGGGAGGAGGTGGAACGCGTGAGGGAGAGGCAAACTTCGCACCCTCACGCACCTAACCGCCGCAGGAGGAGACGCCCTGGGTGTCGGGAATCGCGAGCCGATTTCCGGCCACCGTAGGCGCGGGCTTGCGGACGGTGAGCAATGGGTAGCTCGCCGTCCGATAAGGACCAAGCCCGGGTCGACGGCGCGTTGTGTTCCACGCGCGCCTCAAAGAGATGTCATTGACGGGGTCTGCTAAGGCCGATGCCTGCCGGGGGTGCGAAGAAAACTGAAAGGGAGATCGTAGCCCCTGGCAACATGGCAACCGAAGGAGGGGTTATTCAACTATGCTAATTAAAACTAGGTGAACGCTCGCTAAGGGCACCCCCTGTGGAGTACGAACCTTGGCTTAGGGCGTCAACCGGAGGGAGGACATCAAGGATAAGTGAGACGGGCTGGAATACCATTACTGCTACTGCGCTATCACTAAGGCGCTTTGCAGATGGAGCAACTATTGCAGTAATTGGCAACTAGCTATTTACATATATCTCAATGGAACTGCGCACATGTAGCAACTCAAGTTGCGTGTTCCGGTGATAGACCACAATTTTCAGTTGCTGCAATCGATAACTAAGTTAGTTTCTTATTGCCACAACTAGCAACTGTCGAGTTTGTATCGATTGTGTAAAGTTGCTGGTTTCGATGTTGACGCCGTCGACGGCGGTGACGTATTATAATGAGAACAAGTGTTGCTTCTTCGATATCCATCATCACACTACGTAGCGTAGATTGAGCAACTCGGCTATAAAAGTTGCTTACAGATTGCCATAAAATTGCGGCAATCATAAACCGAGCTATTTGGTTGTAGCAACTGGCAACTTTTAAAGGATTTTTTTTTTAAAGTTGGTAGTTGCCCCAACTAAAGTTGCTCTATCTGCAAAGGGCTCAGAAATTGTGCGATGCAGTCGCTAATTTGAAGAAATAACATTTTTTTGAAATAGTGTACCGTGGCGGGTTGCTTCCTGTGCGCGGCGCACACGTGTCCGCACGCGCAGCGCGCCGGCGCCGCGCCCGCCGCGTGCGGGTTGCCGGCCAGCGCCAGCAGGCGCTTCAGTCTGCAACACCAACCGTACACTACACTACACTACACTACACACACTAAACGACAACTATTCAGACTAAAGAAGACAACCGAAACCGTTATTATAGTCTTAAGATCCGTAGTAAGATCGACCTTCACCTGTCTGTTTGGTATAATCAGCCTATAATGTCCCCACTGCTGGGACACAGACCTCCTCTCTTCGAGAGGGATTGGGCTGTATTTCACCACGCGGGCCCAGTGCGTGT
Organism: Agrochola lychnidis; assembly: GCA_963680765.1. Classification (NCBI taxonomy): domain Eukaryota; kingdom Metazoa; phylum Arthropoda; class Insecta; order Lepidoptera; family Noctuidae; genus Agrochola; species Agrochola lychnidis. The sequence continues at coordinate 26,069,250 of OY796855.1, read as the reverse complement.
TGATAGATGTCACATGTCGTCGAATTTTTGGTTGCAGGACATGCCGGTTTACTCACGATGTTTTCCTTCGCCGTTTTGAGAGCACTGGCAATAAAATTATTTACACAAAGTAAAGCGCCTGCTTGGGTTCGAACCCATAACCTACAACTCGTAAGTCGGCCGCTACGACTGGGCCACCATTGCTCTCTAACCTATCTGTTGCCCGGGCGAAAAAAATATTTTTATCAAATATAATAAATAAGGACAATACTCATAAAAAACCCAGGCCCGTCGCAAACCAAATGTAACTCAAATTGTAAGTAAAAATAGTAATTAAATATTGCATCATCGAAATCGATGGCTAAGTGTGTGAAATTGCTATTCGAATTTTTACAGGGGTCATATTAATGTATTAGTAAAAATACAAATAATACGATTTTTTACGACCAGGAAAAGGTAGACAACCTAACTTTCATGTTACATGTTCAGTATCACTATATATTATACATATAAAACAAAGTCCCCAGCCGCATCTGTCTATCTGAACGCGAACTACCGAACGGATTTCGGTTTTCACCAATAGACGGAGTGATTCATGAGGAAGGTTTAGGTGTATATTATCAATTGGATTCTAATTCGTTTGGTAAACAAATCAGAGAAAAAAAAATAGTATTTTAAATTAATGAGGTTAAAAACTGAAAGCTCAGAACAGATGGCAGCACAATTGTATGTCTTTAAACCGCCATTGTTGTGTTTATGTTTACTTTTTGTGTCAATCACAAATTATACGAAAATGAAATAAATATGTATGAGACTTGGAGTGTAGCACTATTAAAAGACGAGCTAAGGACAGGGGAAGCGTCTACCACTAGTAAAAAGCAGCTTTAGTGGAAAAGTCAATAAATTATGAACGTTTTATATTTTATTTTGTGTTTGTTGACTTTTAGTTCGTTTTTTGTTAAAGACTGGAGGCGCACGATAGAAATTGCCTGATCAGAGTTGAAACCAACTCGGGCATGATCTTCCTGACTGGAAAATCTCAGAGATAGCACTTCTAGCACTGATCTAATAGGATAATATAAACACACACATACTTTACTATAATTTACACAATATCACATCAGAAGTGCCTGTATGTAATGAAAACAGACTTAGTTTCTTGGGAGCATCACCTATAAACCACATTCTCCCATAAAAAGCTTAAAGGATAGCACATCGTCTCGACGATATATCGGATTCCAATTTTTTTTCGGAGAGCTTTCTCCCACAGTTTTCTTTTTATAACATTTTTGGAAAATACATGGGTCCCCGTATTTTTGCAGTAAACTGCTGCGCAACTGGGCTCAATAATTAATTATGCGTAAAAGAAGTCGGTTGTTTACAAAAAATGTATGGCTAGCTGTCAAATTATAAGACGCTGGGATCAGCACCATCTGATGCGAGCAAGTGCAATTTTTATCCCCATTATAGCAATGAACATATTTAATTAGGCAACCCATTTGCAATATATTTTTTGTATATTATACTTGATAAATGATAAATATTTATTTTTTCATTCATATTTTAGGACATCAAAATGGGAAATATTTCGGGTTCTATTTAATACATGCCAAAGTAAATTACTACTAAAACTGTGAATACATACCTATCACTCAACATGGCGAACCCATTCGGTGGCGGAGGCCCCTGAGGCCTATTGATCAGCTTACTGACCAACTTTATAGTACCACCCGTCGACGAAGACTTGTGGTCCGGAGACGCTAACTGTTCACCTAGCACCACAAATTACTAAACAATTAATACATTTATAATTATTATTTAAAATGGTATTGTGTCCAAGTTATGTCAGATGGAAACAGAGCCGGATTTTATGGAAAAAATAATTGTGTTTTTTTTATCATAATCCGGCTCTGTGGTTAAATCCTCAAGCATCATGCAACTTAGGCTGAATTAATGAGGTTATCATCATGTTATAATATTTGTAGTTAGTGTGAATTGGCAGAGAATTTGTTTGATAACTGTTAAAAAAAATCGGTAGTTAATAAATAAATATATTGTAAATTATGTATTTGATAAGTACTTACTACATATACTTAACACTATTTGTAAGTTCTTTTTTATATTAACTAACAACTTTTTGGTGAATGATATTTAATGAAAAACAGTGCAAATGTGGTTGTATAGAAGGCAAGGAATGGAAGGCGATATTCTTAGAATGTTTGCGGCTTCAAGAAGAATAGGGTAGCTGTCTTGGGAAAAAGAAAGAAATTGTATTTAGTCCGTCTTTCAGATAATAAAAAAAATATAGACACATTTTTTGCTTTATCATATTAATAAGAAATAACTTAGAAATCACGCATTAAAGTTGGGGAGTGGGGCTCACTATGTCACAACGCAGTATTAAATCTAGCAAGGCGTGACGTCATGCCACATTTTAACTCAATGTATCGCCGTAATCTTTTGATTACGTCAAAAAAGAAAAAAATCGTGTTCAATATTTTTTAATAATCTACAAGACGGACAAAAATAATTTTAGGACACAGGACTATTGGTGGTATGATTTTCTGAATTTAGTGCCATTAGGTTTTAGCTGTCAAAATTAAACTAAACTTAATACTCACATTTCCTTTCATCTCCCGACATTCCATCATTACTATCTTGACTATAAGTATTCTTTGGCGACAGAATATCATTATCACTCTCTCTCGCTCTCTCCTTTTCATCTTCGACAGAACTGTCGGCACCTTTGTCAGACATTTTGTCGGATTTGTCGCGTTTGTCGGACGGTAGGATCGTGGGGATGGTAACGGCAGATTTCTGGGGCTGTGGTAATCGTGGGGTTGGTTCTGCCCACCAGTAGTCTAGTTCAAGTTTGGAACGGGATCCGAACTGGAACAATTATTATTTTTCTATGACTTTTAATGAAAAAGAACGAAAATCATTAGCTGTCTTATTACAAAACGAATTATAACTTTAGTTCAACCTTAAGCCTACGAGCCAGTTTATGTGTTTCGAATTATATTCCAATTACGGTAAAGTTATTATTACAAAATGGCAGTTTAAACTGTAGCACAGTCGGAACAAAGTTCAAAATACAAAAAAACCAGCCAAGTGCGTGTCGGACCACGCACAATGAAGGGTTCCGTAGTTGGGATGAATTTATCCCAAAAACAAATTTAACTTTGTAGTTGATAAACATGTTCTCCCATACGGAATGTATGGGAAAACATGTTTTGCAACTGCAAAGTTAAGTTGGTTAATTATTACTCGTTAACCTGTAAAGCCTACTTAGCTGTGATAGTATTCCTTTTAATTTCGTTATATAAACTACTGTTGTGATTTTTTTCACACACCCAAAACCAACCATTTAGCCGGCAGGGGAGGGGGGGACACTTGACTCTAACAAAAATTAGCACTTTAAAGCTTAATATTTCGCAAACGAATCCCTGAATCCAAAAATGGTTTTCACAAACTCACAATATTTTTGAAGGACCTTTCCAATGATACCCCTCACCATGGTGTAAAAAAATAAAAAAAAAAACATCACCACTTTACGTGTATGAGAGATACCCTAAAAAAAATGTTTTTCATAATTTTGTTTTACCACTTTGTCGGCGTAATTAATATGTATACCTATGCCAAATTACAGCTTTCTAGTACTAAAGGTCTCGGAGCTAGACCGCGGACAGACAGACAGACAGACAGACGGACATGACGAAACTATAAGGGTTCCTTGTTTACTACGGAACCCTAAAAATGACTCGAATGTTCAAGTTTGGAAATGCCTGAAAACCGGTAAATTTATAAAGAATGGCGGTCCCTAAGAACAACGCATCACCTTGTTTGGAGAACACCGCATTTACTAAATTTCACCAACAGTTATAGATAGAATTTTTTTTAAACAAATTTTAAGGAAATAATTATAACAATGTTTAAATAAATTGTATTATTGTTTTATTATTACTTGTACGTCCGGGTTATCTTAAAACATTAATAATTTGTGCGTTCCTGGCACCTGTCCGTCTGCCTTGCTATCTCACCATAAGATACAGATCCCCTATCGTGAGATCCCCCGCATCATGAACACTCCACCCCTTCCGTATCTGCCTCAGCGCCAAGTCCACATCGATGTCAGGCTTGGCCTCCTCTCCCACCTTCGCTGGCTCCTCAGTCTTCGGCTCCTCGATCTTTGGTTCCTCTGCGTCTTTGTCCAAGACTAACGTGTAGATGCTGCCTCCACGCTTTTTTGGTCGTAGGCGGAATTTTACCTGGAAAAGACGTGTTGTAGTATTTTGTAGCTTTAACTTCAGCATAAAACTAGAGCCTAAGGCGTGAGTTTGTGAAAAGGACAATCACGGCGAAAACTCACACTACTTGAAATATAAAGGTTGATTATGTTTTTTTTTTACAATAAATCCTCTATGTTCAAATCATGAAATTATGTAGCAAATCAAAATCAATAGGTTTTATAAATTAATTCTATACTGTTCTCTTCTCAACATCGAAACTATACTAACTATACTACTATTTTTATTTGAATTCTCTGATCTTTATAATGTGTACCTATTTTAATAGCATTGACATTATTTTTATTATGTTGGTTTTGTTAGATTGTGTGTTGCAGTATAGTTAAATTTTATTTGATGTAATATGGGTTTTGTCTGAATTAAATGAATTGTTTTTTTTTATACCTTTAAATTCTTAAACTTAGAATCCTTCCCAGTCTTCTCCTTGCCATCACTTTCATTATCCGTATCACTCTTATTATATTTCTCATCGTCTTCCATTTCAGAAAAGCTATCCTTCTCTCGTTCCGACATAATATCTTTATCTCTTTCCGACATCTCCTTGTCTCTTTCGATCATATCTTTGTCTCTGTCTGGCAGGTCGGGTACATCATCTTCTGTGACATCTCGTTCCTTTTCATCTTCTGTGCTGGGCTTTTCTTCGTCTTCTTGCAGTATTTTGTAGTTGGCCATGAGTTCTATCCCATCGATGGCCGTTTCTTCGATGTTAATAAGTTTATCTTGATCGTCCATTTTGAATTTTTTTTGGTCTTCTTTGTCTTTTTCTGTTGTGCTGTCTTTCCGTTGTCGTTTTGGTGTTCGGATTTTTGCTGTAGACAATTTTAGGTTTATTACATGACTGTACATTATTTTCACAGCTTCTTGTGATGCTTTGATCAATGATAACTGCAGTTTGGAACCCGTTATTCACAATGGCTACATGTGTTCGTAAGTCACTCAAATCTTTTGGGTATTGGGCATGAAAGGCTACTCAAGGATTGTGTTTAAATTGGCCGTGTGAATGACGCCTTAAAGTGGAGGACAATTTGTCTGGTTTTATCAATTTGAGTCAAACATTGAAGAAGACCCCTATACCAAAATTAATGTACTTAATAAATATTATTTATTTTGTGAAAGCTTAGTTAACCTATTTTGTTTCATTGCTGGGCAAAGATCTCCCCCATACTTTTCCAGTTTTCCTTATGCTGTGCCTTCTTTAGCCAATCGGTCAGGACCGAGTCCTAATCGTCACGCCAGCGTTTCTTAGGCCTACCTCGGTGACAACGCCTGTCATCAGGCACCCACTGTGTGACGATCCTGGCCCATCTGTTTTGATGCAACCTATAGATGTGACCCACCCGGTCACATTTCAGCCTGGCAGACTTATCGCCAACATCGGCGATGCCTGTCTTGGAGCGTATTATGGTGTCGCGAATGTGATCGGTAAGTTTTATTTTTAAAATGCTACACTCCATCGCTCTTTGGCAAACCTTGAGTTTAAACTTCTGAGCCTCGGTCAAAGACCAAGTCTGAGCGCGTAGTGAAAGCTTAACTTAAAAAAATAAAAGACGTAAAAATAATAACATTGTAAAATGGAGTACAAACCAATAAAGAAATAAAAAGTGTAAGGATCCAAGATTTTATATTTTCGTCTAGGAAATAATTGTAAGCCCTTACCGCCGCCATCCTTGTCCCTCTGTGAGCCCATCCTCTCGAGATAAGAAGAGAAGCATATCTTCTGGCTGGAGAGTTGTTCGCTAGGACTGACTACGGGCAGGTGGATGTCAGCTCCTGGTCTTGGACCCAAGTAGAGGGCCAGTTTCTTAGGCGCTTTTTGTTCTGGGCATAAATTTAAATGATTTTATATACATATTTATAATATACAACGTGTAATAAAAACTGTCCGATCCGTGAGAATGTTATTAAGAATTGTAATGACAATTGACGAAAATATCGATGGATACACTTAAAAAAACAGTGGCACTCCGAGAGTGCCGACAGAAGAGAAAACTTGAAAAAAAATTGGCACCGCGGTAATCAACGCGTTGATATCTTTTACTCCACGGTGTCGGTAACAGGTCGCGAAATCAATCATTTAGTCCCATCTTAAAAATGTCCAACGCGCTTAAAGAAGTTTTCACTTCAAAAAATATACAGACGAACATAGAAACTCCTCCTTTTTGGAAGTCGGTTAAAAACTGTGCGAAATAGGAGTGCGTCGCTAGCATAATATAATTTAATATGTCTGTGTTTTTTGAGCATTATGCCCATAAATGCATTTTTCTTTGTTTATCTGGCGAAATGTTTATGTACACTTCTGCGTACCCCATCGGGAAATACAAGCGGAATGTTATATGTTGTTACCTTGCAATATAATCCTATCAGTCTCCAGATTCAAGTGTTCTTCTAGTTCTCTGTTAACTTCTGTATCTTCTGTGCACGGTCGAGGCAGCTCGGTGTACTCTTCTGGCTCCTTCTGCGTATCTTCTGGCTTAATGTCCACGTGTTCAGTGACTTTGTTTAGCTTGAAAGTAGACTGTGTCGAGTTATGGATGTATTGTGCATCTTTTTTTTTCGTATGGGATTTACATGGGACTTAATAGTGGAATGAAGGTGTATTATAAGTAAACCTCTGCCTAATTCTGAAGGAATACGGGCGTCATTTTATGGAATTTCTCAGTAGCAGCCCGGAGTCTGGATTTGTGCCCGGTTGATGGCAATAGGCTCGCCCCCTATTACATACATGGGGTTTAAACATAGCTGGCAAAATGTAGGCGTACTATAGTAGGGTTACACCAGTCATCCCCATTGCCGTCTTATAGTCCTCAACATCCAGGTATGGCCCAGTACAAAAAATAAAATAGAATGCAACGACGAGAAGAAAAAGCGTTAAAACACGCTTTTTCTTCTAGCGTTATATGGTCAAACCATTATTTCAATTAAATCATTTACAATTACTAGAACATTTGCTCTTTTACTTTTACAGATGGTGTGTTCGTTAGGCTTCTCCAGTGATATATTCTGTCATGTATGTATTAGGAAAGGATACGCCTTTCCAGCGCGTTTGCAGCGCCCGCAGCAGCGCGCGCAGGCGAGCGCGCAGCGGCAGCGCCAGCGCCGCGCGCGGGTTGTGTGCCGCCGCCTGCACGCGCGCCCACGCCGCGCAGTCGCGCGCTCGTAGCGCCACCTGCGCGCGCGAGCACACGCGCGCGCCGCACGCCAGCTCTACACATACACACACATAAAGGACTCGTGCCACCACCGATGCGGAAGCGACTAGCTTTCGAGAGTCCGAACGAATTTCTTTTCCATTTATCGGCTATTTTCGGCAAAGTATCGTTAATAATTTCAATTCATTTATTCAAAGAACATCGATAGTAACAGTAAATAAAGCACGATAACTGTGAAAATGTGGACAAACTTTTTATCACATGTAACATCAGATTGTTTGTTTATTATTAATTAGCTTTTGCCCGCGGCTTCGCCCGCGTGGACGTCGGAAAATATCCCACGGGAACGTACTACCGATACCGGGATTACATACCTAATAGCCGAGGAAAAGGACACTCCTACCGCTGCGCCCGCGTTGCCGTCAACCATAATTATTTTGTTACGCGTTATTTTTAATCTGTGATATCTTTTAAACCATTCATTTAAATGAAATGATGTTCAGGCATATTTTAATCTAAATTAAATGCAAGTAAAATAGTTTATTGGATAAGGATTAATATAATACCGGTCAAAATAGATTCGAAAATAACAATGAAATTTTTATCAAATTCTGCAACATAAAAATGGTTATTGTGGGTCATCCTTAGAAGATAGACATTATGCCATCGCGGACTGTAGTAGAAATTTGTTGAATTTTCTACTACAGTTCAGAAAATTGTTGAATTTTCTACTACAGTCCGTTACTGTCGCGGCCATGGTATGACATCATTGTTCACGATACTGCTTTCCTTTATATTAAATTATTTTTGTGAATTATCCAAGCAGAAATCGCGCTTACTTACTAACCTTAGTGACATTTCAAGCAGTTTGCAAAAAAAATTGGTTGTCTGTAAAGTCGGTTTACGGACGACAATTAGCTTAGGCCGATCGTGCCTCTCTATCGCTTGTTACGCGCTCTCGCTTGTACGCTCGGCTCAGACGGAACGTGACACTCTTTTTCGTGCGTGCAGCCGGCGTTCATCGATTTATAAGACGTAATCACGTCAAAATTTTTAGGAATTCATGTTGACAAAAACCTGAATTGGAAAAGCCATGTGGAGCATATAGGTCATTAACTATATGGGTTCGTGTTTGCTTTAAAAAAGCTGAGACAAAATGTATCTGTAGAAGCTGCTCTTGCGGCTTACCATGGATACGTGTCATCTGTTCTAAGCTATGGACTAATTATGTGGGGTAACTCGACCGATGCCGACAGAATTTTTAAGCTCCAAAAACGCTGCATCCGGGTCTTAAACAGGGCATGGTTCTTAGATAGCTGTAAACCCCTCTTTCGAAAATTGAAAATTCTTCCACTGCCCTGTATGTATATTAGAAATATCAGCATTTTTACAAAGACATACATGCATTATTTTAAGCAACATACCGAGGTTATACGAAGACAGAAAAGGGCTAGGTTTCGCAACCTCTTATATCATCCACCTAGTCATAAAGATATTTATAAGAAAAATGTGTTCAATATGTGTATTTTAATTTATAATACCCTACCAGACGAGTTTAAAGTGCTGCAGGGTAGTGTTTTTAAATCAAAATTGTCAGATTGGTTACACAAAAAGTGTTTCTACAGCATAAAAGAATTTTTAGAACATACAAATATTTGTTGAGTATTAGTTAGTGAATTTATTGTAGATTAAAGGACATTTGTATATAATAATAATGCGTGATAATAATGTGATAATAATGTAATGATAATGAATGATAATGTAATGATAATGTATATGTACTAATAATAGAATCTGCACAATAATTGTGACATTTTAACTTTCATAATTTGCACGCTTGCTCGCAGGCAGAATACAATGACTTTAAGGCTGTAAGATCTTCCCTTGTAAACTGTGTATTTTCTTGCAAATAAATAAACAATTTGAAAAAAAATTAATTTAAAAAAGATTCACATGGCTTTTTGACGACGCGTTTCGATTTTGCATTATGTTCCATCAAAAAACGCACAATAATAGTAGATTGTTATACAAGGGTCGAAAGGAATTGATGACTTTCACCCAAGTTAAACACTCTACTTTTCATTTCGAATTTATGGAAAGAAAAAAGTTGTAGTTTTTCCAAAATATTAATTGATAATAATAACATGAGTATTCTAGTACCTATTAGTCTTTTTTTAATTTTAAATATGGAATACACCGCGTCACTGCCGCGGGTCGTCCCGCTTAATGGCGCATCTACACATGTCATGCCGCCGGGTTGGCCGCCGGCCGTGCTACCGGCATATGTGGATGCGCCACAAGGCAGCCTGAAAGCCGGCGGCTAACCCGGCGGCATATGTGGATGCGCCATTAGGTATTTTATAAATTCACACTGGCTGTTTATACAATGACAAGACTGCAGCATTTTTTTTTATCAGTATTTTTCTATAAGGGGGTATTACACCATATATACGATCACAGATCCATGATCAAAGACATAACTAAATTGTAAAAAAGACATAACATGGGTCATTTGTGAGCTTCGGAGATAGATATACGATATAATATGATAGTATAATACCCATAATTAATGTCTATTTTACAATTCCCACCCTAGGGTGGGGATCAGCGTCTTCCACCCGCTACTTGGATCAAACAAACACTACTTTCCGAGTATGAGAAATGAAAAATAATTTATTGTAAAATAAGTAGGTAATGTATAAAAATGAAAAAAAATAATATGCAATTGGTTTTTTGATTCCTATAGGTACAATGTATTTTTAAATAAATGAAAAAATTGCTTGCATTTTCCCTATTGATTTAAAAGAATGCCCAAAGTATAGCAGAATAATAAAATAATACTTCACCAAAATAAAAGCACATACCCGTGATCTGATTGAGCCTCCTAAGCGCGCGACACATCGGCGTGCGCACACGCAAGTTCCGTCCCCTCGCGCGCACCACAATGCTGCCACAAAGCACCATGTCGCCGAGACGAGCGCACGTCTTCTCGTTCACAGACACCAGCTTCTTACGGAGCTCGCCGTAGTTTATTAGGGCGTATAGCTCTTGTGCTACTTTTTTTACGTCTGGAAGAGATGATAGTTATACTGAAGATTTTTTAACCTATATCATCATCATCATCATCAGCCTATAAATGTTCCCACTGCTGGGACACAGGCCTCCTCTCTGTGAGAAGGACTGGGCCGTAATCTACCACGCCGGCCCAGTGCGGGTTGGTAGATGTCACATGTCTTCGAATTTTCGGTTCTAGGACATGCCGGTTTCCTCACGATGTTTTCCTTCACCGTTTTGAGAGCAGTGGTGATGAAATAATTTACACAAAGTATAGCGCATGTCTGGGTTTGAACCTACGACCTACAACAACTCGTAAGTCGCGGCCGTTACCACTGGGCCACCACTGCTCTCTTAACCTATATATTTACATTTAAATTAAATGAAATGTGAGATTCAGGTCTGGTCTGGGTGTTGTTGGGTTTTGAATTTCTCAGTAGAATAGAATACTCTTTATTATGTACATCATACGATTTACAGATATAAATGTAGAAATTTTACATAGGGTGACAATTGCAAATGGGCAGCAATGGGCAGTTGCAGCCCGGAGTCTTGATTTGTGCTCAGTTGTTGGCAATAGGCTCGCCCCCTATTACATGGGACTTAAACATAACTGGCGAAATGTGGGTGTACTGTATAGGTACACATCTGCCCAACCCTTCGGGGATTACAGGCGTGATGTTTATATTATAAACTTTAAAGACTAAATAAAAAGATAAATGGACTATAACTAATGTTTATTCTGTAAGTAGATTTCCTAAGTGACTATTACACAGTAGCGGATCCAGGCGCTTAGGTGGAGGCGCTAAGGGGGTTCAGCCCCCCCCCCCCTCCCAAATGCGTCTGAGTTCTTCCGTGACAAATCTTAAAGTAAACTTGATATTTCTGTAATTTTTATTTTTTGCAAGTATTCAAATTAAATCATTTTATTTCAGACCAAGGGTCAAGGTTTTTTTATTACACTAGGTACCTTTTGTACAATTGTCATCAATTATCCTTAACTTAATAAGTACCAAGTAAGTTTACAAGTTTTTTTTTTAATAAGATGTTTTGTTTACGCGAATTTTGCCCTCACGCTGCCCGATTTGACCGCCATGTAATATTCACCGAGATATCTCTGGTAGTCTATAACCTAACGAAGTTATTATTTTGAGGAATTGACGAAAAGTAATCCGAGGAAGCTTTTAAAATGTTATGAGCTCTTTAGTGTTTACTTTGCTAAAACCTATTCAGCGGGGCCAAGCCCCTCCTAAACGACAATCCTGGATTCGCCATTGATATTTACAAAACAAGTAAATTTTTGGTAAATATTTTTAAACTAGATGGTGCCGACATTTCTCTGCTGACTGATCCTGCCATTAAAACAATAAATTGTGATGATCCGTAAGTGTTTGAGATAAACTGACCACCAAAGTTAATACAGATCAAAGTGTGGGAGTGCTAACGGGAAAAAAAAGATTAAAATGCTATACTGCCGTGCCAACTAGAATGCCGTTAAGACGCAGATATATGACAGTGACCTTGAATGGTTAGCTTGCGTGTTCTGTACTGAGCTCACGCAACGCGTCGTACGTCCAGCCAATAATAGGACTCGCCCATCAAGGATCGCTGTCCCAAATTAAACGCATTATTAATTTATTACACGTAAAACAAAAGGTATTTTAATAAAACACGTATACTAAAAGATCAGTAATTTAATTATCTTTAAAATGGTGAAGTTTTCAGAAAAATACGCTTGTTGGATTTTGCGTCATTCTCACTTTTTTATCCGCGTTAGACATAACTTTACAAATTAATTTTACTATGTAATATAAACATAATCAAAAATATGCCTATATTAAAATATTAAGAAAATGCTCTAATTTAACATATATTTTTTCCAAATCACTAACACTACTCATTTAGACGTCATCTTCAGTATAAAATTGTTAAAAGTCAGCTATCGTCCCCTTAAGCCCAAAAAGTCGTTTCCGACAAAATGGCAAAAAACAAAAAAGGCGGGAATCATTGTTTCTTAAGAGCGTACCGACCATTTGCCTCTGTCTTTTTCTTTACGTGTAAAAAGTAAAGAAAATAACCGCACTTTTACACTTTTTCAATGTTTTTCGTTGTTATTTTTATTATATTGCTCTTAAATAAAAAACTAACTCGCAAAAACGCTGGAGGATCTATGTACTTTATTTTAGTAAATTAATCATAATATGAATTTACTTATTTATATTAAAAGTAGCAAAATAGAGGAAAACAATACTCGATAAGAGGTGACTGCGAATTTATTCTATCGAGCCCTCTTTATCAAATCGTGTTTCCATCGCGGATGATGTCTAGTATATATCCCCAATAATACCAATTTATTTCCTTGCATTTTAATTTAACTGTTTACTACTTCAAATAAGCTTAATAGAAACATGTTTGTGTGCATAAAAAGCTCGGTACCCTCTTAACTTAAAAACTATGATTGTTGGACACATCAATTGATATTCTTTTCTGTTTATCCTAAAGAATCCTTTCTGTCCAGGTTAGACGCTTTCTAGTGATGGAATCATCATAAATTGTGTTACTTAACAGCCTACAAAATTTTCATATCTCTAGAACTATTTATATTGTAAAAATGTTTCTTAGACAGAAAGATAGAGAATTTTGAACTCTATCACTTTCAATTAAAACGTAAAAATTGGTCATTTGAGGCTTAACGGTTTTCTAGTTAAAGGACGGCAGTATAAATGTTCCTACTTTTTAAATATTTGGTCTCCCAATATTTAAAATTTATATTTACACTTCTACAACACCTTCAACCAGTTTGTTTTACTTCTGATTGTACTTGTTTTAAATAATAGGTGTGCCATATTATTATTATAAGCCTGTGTTGTTCCACTGCAGGGCAGAGGCCTCCCCTTCCCTCTTTCCACTTTTCCCGGTCTACTGCGATCGCGGGCCAATCCTTTAAGGAGTCCAGTTCATCCCGCCATCTCTTTCTGGGCCTGCCGCGTAGTCGTTTCCTGCTATTTGGGATACATTGAGTGGTGATTTTTGCGAATTGCTGCTCCGACATGCGACAGTGACATAATCATCATTTCAGCCGAAAGAGGTCCACTGCTGGACACAGGCACCGCCACTTCGACCGATTCTATGCTTTCCGCATCCAGCGGATTCCTGCGGCCTTCACAAGGTCATCGGTCCATCTTGTGGGAGGCCTTCCAACGCTACGTCTTCCGGTACGCGGTCACCACTCCAGAACCTTTCGACCCCATCGGCCATCCGTTCTGCGAGCAATGTGCCCTGCCCATTGCCACTTAAGTTTGGCAATTCTTCGGGCTATGTCGACAGTGACAGGAATGACCTAATTTACCCATTTTTAGGGTTCCATAATCAACCAGGAACCCTTATAGTTTCGCCATGTCCGTCTGTCTGTTCGCGGCTTAGCTCAGAGACTCTTAGTACTAGAAAGCTATAATTTGGCATGGGTTGGGTATACATATTAATCACGCCGGCAAAGTGGTAAACTAAAATCAAATATACAAAAATATAACGAAATTAAAAGTAAAACTATCACAGCTAAGTTCTACAAGTTAACGAGTAATAATCGACTAACTTACATTTGCAGTTGCAAAAACATTCTCCCATACATTCCGTATGGAAGAACATGTTTTTAAACTACAAAGTTAAGTTTGTTCTTGAGATAAATTCATCCCAACTACGGAATCCTTCATTGTGCGTGGTCCGACACGCACTTGGCCGGTTTTATTAAACAGTAAAATTTTATTCAAAGGCGGATATGCGTACTGTAAGCCATCGCGATTTTTCATCGCGGCGATGTCTTTTAGTGTACTTGATTTTCAACGCACTGTTTTGCGCTGAGAGTTGAAAATCCAGTACGCCAAAAATATCGCTCGCGACTACCTGGGCTTATTTACAAGATAAATCAAATTGCAACGACGCCGACGTTAAAGTAAATGCCATAACTTACACACAAAAAGAAAATTGACAGATATTGTAGTGTGAATTGTTTTTTTATAGAAAGAAAGAAAGAAAGAAAGAAAAAACATTTATTGAGACTCGCACAGGAAATATTATAAATTAAGGCCTACATTTTAGAGTCCGGTAAATTATCATAACATCACAATATAATTACAAAATATCGGCTTTAAAAAAAACTTGTTGTTTAATATATTTTAGGATGGGAAATATTTTTTTTAACACCAACTTTGATTTAAAGCCAGAAAGAATTCGTAAAAAAAACTCGTTCGATAGGAATATAAAAACTTGGTGTTCGCTATAAACTCGATTTAAAAACAGAAGGCCAAATTTCCGTATTTAAAAACGTTCAAAATCTCATCTCAGTAACAATCAATGTTCAAAACTTGTCAAAAATGTGGGTGAATTACCTGAATTATGCCGGCTACACACGTAACGATATATCGTAGCGATTTCAGACTGTGCAGATAAATAGAACGTTCCTAGTGTTTCCACACGCCTCCGATATCGACGTCGATCGTCAGTTCTCCGCAGAAGCTCACGCAAGAAACATGTCATCCACGATGGAAGATGATGACGCACTTGCGATTTTAGGCCTGGTTATGTGTTGTAGGCATTTTTTATCTCGGTCATGGTAATCCTTGGATTTATTCTTCCAAAGGCAAGGTTCGCTTCTGTAGCTCTCTATGAACTCTTGCAGTTGTTCGCGGTGTCCACCTCTTTCTTCTTCCGTCATTTTGCAGAAAGCAATCGACAACGATTTATCTAATAAGTGCGACTGCCACCGATGAACGATAATCTGCAACGATTTATCATACACACGATCGATAAATCTGCGCAAATCAGTTTGCACAGATTAATCGCTACAATATATCGTTACGTGTGTAGCCGGCATTAGAGGTATTTTTGACGGATTGAAACGAAGATTAGAATGCGAACCTTCTTAAAAATACAGGTTTTGCCCCGCTGATAACCTGCATGATAAATGTTCTCAATCTCAAGCATTGGACAAGGTCAAAGTTGCTTTGGGCCAACAGAGGTACTAGAAAAGCCATTAGTGTTGATGTGAAACATCTATAGCGGCGGGTCAGACCGACTAAATGCCAATGCCAAACCAACGTCAACGCCAATGTTGGCGTCAAACTATCCTTTTATGCATATTACCATAATAATTTCGATGTTTCGCATCTGCCAGAAGTCCCGCAACGGCTCATTTTTTAAAATCTTTATACGAAACCGCATCGATTGGCATCATATAAATAAAACGTTAGTTTTATTAGAAATTTTTACAAAATTTGAGAATGCAGTTAGCAGTTATTCGAAAAGTTAAGGATAGTTTTCTAAGAACGTATTCCTGCTGCCTCAAAAACTCATCCTGTATATATGAAGAGTGTTTTAAAAATATGAGGCCATATTTAAAGTTGTGGCTATCAATCTGAACAGCTGTCTCCATGGGACCAACATTGTAATCGCTAAATCGACAGCTAATTATTTATTCGCGGTTACGATGTTGATCCGACGTTGTTCAGTTTCTTGGTCTGTACCACACCTTTAAATATGTCCATATTTTTCTGATAGTCATGTTGTATAGAGATATCCATATAATATGTACGGTTAAGTACGGTATTTCTATTTTCTTAGGCTAAGCGCGCACTACGAATTTACGACTATTATCCGCAACGATTAAAATTCGTAGTGCGCGCTTAGCCTTAATGTCCCTCGGATATCATCGCATTTCCGAATACAAACGAATGCTTTCCATATCCATCAATGATTACATTTATCTTGTATAATAATTTAAATTCAGAACTAAGTACTTTATTGTTGTTTTGTTTTTCGTGTGAACTATATAGAGCTGTATTTCCTATCTGTCGTGCCTGCGACTTTAGCAGCATTCCTACAATTTTTAAAATAAATTGCATTAAGTTAAAAGAGTATTAACAACTCTATATACTTCCAAGTCGATCGACAGCGTCCGGTCTGCACCAAGTGCAAAGGGCAACTGATAGAAATCCGACGACTGACGAAACACGAGGTTTGCCGAGAGACATTAAGAAAATAGAAATACAGTAGGTAATTTTCCTCACATAATAAACAGTTATCTAAGTAGGTGGCATTCACATGTCAAGCCAGCAGTACAATGAAAAAGATGTATTAATATAATGTTATTAAGACGTGTAATGATACCGATGTCCCATTAGCAAGGCATGTCACATTGAGTATAATTTATAGCTTAAGTACCGTATAGTCATGGATATGGCTATTTTAATTTATTTAATAATACATATACTATTAGATACTTTGAATTGATTACGTGTCGCCGGTTACTATGATAACTACTACGTTTTTGATTTATCATCATCGTCTTACGAAATTGTGTTGTATATGTGGCGGCCCGATTGATGACAAGTTAACACCCTGCTTTTTAGGGTTCCTAAGTAAACAAGGAACCCTTATAGTTTCGTCATGTCCGTCTGTCTATCCGCGGTCTAGCTCCGAGACTCTTAGTAGTAGAAAGCTGTAATTTGCCATGGGTATACATATTAATTACGCCGACAAAGTGGTAAAACACAATTATAAAAAAAAAATTAGGCTACACATAAAGTGGTGATGCTTTTTTTTTTCTATCCCATGATGTGGAGGATCATTGGAAAGGACCTTCAAAAACATTGTGAGTATGTGAAAACCATTTTTGGATTCAGGGATCCATTTGCGAAATATTAAGATTTAAAGTGCTAATTTTTGTTAGAGTCAAATGTCCCCCCCCCCGTCAGCTAAATGGTTGGTTTAGGATGTGTGAAAAAAATCACAGCAGTAGTTTATATAACGAAATTAAAAGGAAAAATATCACAGCTAAGTAGGCTTTACAAGTTAAAGAGTAATAATCCACCAACTTATATTTGCAGTTGCAAAAACATGTTTTTTCATACATTCCGTATGGGAGAAAATGTTTTTCAACTACAAAGCTAAGTTTGTTTTGAGAATAAATTCATCCCAACTTCGGAACCCTTCATTGCGCGTGGTCCGACACGCACATATGTTAAAAAAAATCAGCTGTTTCATACATTTTGGTCAAGTAGGTATTGAACTTTTGTATAAACAGCTGATTTTTAGTCGTGATTTCAGAGTTGCTCCCATAGTGAAAGTTGTTTATATTCATGGGTAGAACACCCTGTAAAAATTTCGAGACGGTAAAAAAAATCATCCGGTGTACATAATTATGTTTCTGTGACGAATAATTTTTTTTTCTTTCTTACCTTTCTGTCTGGCGAAATGTGGGTTTACTATGAAGGACGATGCAGTAATGAAGAGGGAACGCAGAGTATCGTGAGCTAATAGCAGGCCAGCCGGTTCTTCCGATGTACTACGGCAGTCACTGAGCAGTCGGGGAGTGAGCATTTTGCTGCTCTGCCCACGCTAACTCCTAACGAGGCAGACACCCAAATATCGCAAAAAAAAAATGAAACTTACTCTCATCAAAATGCACATGTTTCGACAGCTTGTGCCAGGTCCTGTAATAAAAATGGCTGACTTGTGTCTTGGTCTTCAGGTTGACATCGGGCATGCCTTTCTTCTTCATCTTGGCACAGATGTAGGCAGTTATAGCGTCGAAGTCCTTTCCATACTCGTTGAGTGCTTCAAAGAATAAGTTCTTTTCGTCAGTGGACCAGAGAGCTTTGGGCATTCGTTGCTTTACGGTCGGGAATTTGAGCTCTTTCTCATCTATCTTGCTTGGGGTCTCGCATTCTGGGATGTCTAGAAATAAGAAAGTCTGATTTACCAATTTTTTATAGATATTTTTGAGGTTACCAACTTTACATGGGAAAAAACGCTATACATTTTGGGCAAAATTATTAAAGTGCCGTAAATAGACTCAAAACCAGTTAATATTAGTGATACCTATTTCAATAAGCTAATACTAGTACTGTCGAAAAAAAACAGTCACTCCGGGAATGCCGACAGAAGTGAGAACTTGAAAAAATAATCGGCACCTTTAACTCCACGCACCGCGGTAATCAACGCTGGTGTCCCATGTCAAAAATGCCCAACGCGTCTAAAGAACTTCAAAATTTTTTATTTCTCATACCTACTGTAGTTATGTGGAGAATAACCCTAGAGCCTTAGTTTTACAGAAAAGATAGTAACTGTAATGTTTACTGGCATAAAAAGCTATTACTATAATTAGATTACTGTTATTCTTATAACTAAAACATACCGAAAACAGTATTTTTCAAACTCGTATAACAGCGCAGGGAATGGCCCTATAGATTTGGTCCCATGGCGAAAAGTGAAGAGAATAACATGTTCTAACGGAATATAACATTTTTTTTGTTTGGCCGGCACTTTTACATTTAGCCCAAAAATATATGGACGGTGAATGTTCTCCTTTGTTTGTTTGTATGTAGGGGTAATCTCCGGAATTACCAGTCGGATTAGATTTTTTTTTTTGCATTGTATAGCCCAATTCTTGAGGAAGGTGCGGGCAAAAGATAGTCTCATGTAAAAAGATATGTCAACACATGGTAAAAATGGTTAGTGGTTAGTACCTGGTCAACCGAGCTCTGCTCGGGTGAAAATCGACCAGCTATATCTAATTACGGAACACATTTTCGCAAACGATTATGACTAATTTGTATTTTGACAGTTCAACAAGAAAGAAATAGAAATAATTTATTTGCCAATAATGTAGGTATACATATATGATGGTTATTTTGATGAGAGTCCCGATACATTTTGCCTTACGGCATGCAAAATTATTTAATGTAATACATTTACTAGACAAAAAAAAAACAAAACATAAACAATCATAAAAAGAATAAAATACAAAGAAAACAAAAAAGGATTCCATTCACTAAGTAACATTACTGTTCTTTGTAACATTTATTGCGTTATTTACGTTGTATGGCAGATTCTTTTTTGTACTTATGAAGCAATGGATTAGCAATCTGTTTCAAAACGATTCAGATTGTGATTGTGTCCCAATTTATTAGGGTACAGGTATACCAACGTTGTATTACATTCCCGAGGCTGTGAAAATAGAGAAAACGAATTTTCTCAGATATGAGACCGAGGTAGATCGATTTTTCACCCCCGTAAACCCATATATTGCAACTTTTATCGAAACCGTTAGGGCCGTTTTCGAGAACGTGATTACAAATATTTACATATGCAAATATTGCTCAATTAATAGTATAGGATACAGGGTCAAATTAAATTAATTACCAAAACTCCGCAGACCTGTCAGGGTATCGATATCTATACGTGATAAAACAAAAAAAAGAAATATTTGATGGCATTTTTATGGGGTCAACGACCGTAGATAATGTAGTAACTTTAAACCGGTTAGTTACCGGTTTATTAAATGTTTTTAGGGTTCCGTACCTCAAAAGGAAGAAAGGGAACCTTTATAGGATCACTTCGATGTCCGTCCGTCAGTCTGTCAAGACCCTTTTTCTCAGGAATGCGTCGAGGTAGCAAGTTGAAATTAATATCAAATATGAAAGTCTATGATCCCTTAGAGCTCAAAAAATATCAAGCTTCTAAGTTTACGCAATAAAAAAATACGGCCGTTTATGTATCATATTTTGATACTCGCAAATAAATCAAAACCTGCAGGGTACTTCCCGTTCACCTAGAATCATGAAATTTGGCAGGAAGCAAGGTCTTACAGCACATTTAAAGGAAAAATCATTAATTCGTTGTTTTATCAGACAACTTTTTTTTTGCGATTACAAGCTTACATTTGCAGTTGGAGAATTGACCGTGACGTATATCGATGTATGGGAGAACATGTTTTTCAACTACAATGTTAATTTGTTTTTGGAATAAATTCATCCCAACTACGGAACCCTTTATTGTGCATGGTCCGACACGCACTTGGCCGGTTTTTTTTTCTAAGTAAGTTGACAGATCAGTGACAGATGACTCCAAAAAAAAAACATCAACGCATTTTTTTTTACTCTTTTATGTTTAGATATCGAAATCCATCACGTCTGTCGTGTTTTGCTAGCTATTTTAATTTGAACCTGTAGATTCGCTCACCTTCTATTTTATGCATTGGGAGTTAGACTTGAAATACAGGCTAAATTATTAACCAAAGCGCAAACTTTAACACGTGACTAAAAAAAATCAGCTGTTTCCTACATTATGTTCGCTTAACTCGTCAGAATGTAGAAACACCTGTTTTTTTTTCGCGATTACAGGTTTGGTCCATATTAAAAGTTGTCCATAATGATGAGTAAAGTCACGTGTTTAAGTTTGCGCACTGGTTAAAAAAAAAAAACGTGTGGCACTCGGGGACTGCCGCGGTAAAGCTATTGCATAGCATTTGTAACCTCCATACTTCCTATTTGTCAACGCTACACTTGGGATGATGACGTGATGACATAAAACAAAAATTACGTTCCCATGACAACATCACGTTGTCATGGAAACCGTCATTACATGGTAGGCGGAGTGGGGGGTGTTAGGTTTTATTTTCGTTACGTTACGGAATTTCTTAATCCGGTCGCCGCGCTCAAAGCCCGCGATAAAAGCTATGCAATAGCTTAAAAATAAGAACAAAATTCTATAGTCATTTATTCAAACTAGGCTGAGAATCAGCACTTTTCGAACATCAAAATTACCTACATAAGACAGTCCCCCGGCACGCCCGCCCTTCACCACTTCCTAGTGCTTTAGCTGGGAAGAAGAAGTGGCGCAACAAACTACCCAGCAGCACAGCTGTCAAATGTTACCACTAGGCGGTTCACCGTCCTCTCACGCCTGAATTGATGTTATGTTATATTTATGTTAACATAATCAGCCTATAATGTTCCCACTGCTGGGACAAAGGCCTCTCTGTGAGAGGGAGTGGTAGGTCTGTGCGAGCCCAGCGCGGCATCCATCACGCGGGCCCTGTGCGGATTGGTAGATGTCACATGTCAACGATTTTTTTTATTCTAGGACAATACATCTTTCCTTCACCGTTTTGAGAGCAGTGGTGATGAAATAATTTACATATTTGTCCGGGAGTTGTGTTGAACTTGACTGCAAGATTTTCTCAGAATTTTATTGGGTACGGTTACTATAGCGATCAGGATGTGAAACCAGAAAATCTAATGCGAAATAAAAGAATTTTTTAAATTCAATCAACACAAAAATTAATGTAAAGTGTACTTAAACAAATATCAACTTTACTCCAGTGTAAATTGATTTTAGAAAGACTACTAGGTAGTGTTGTAAAAATAATAAATACATAAAATTATAAAAGTCGAAGTTATTTTTACATAATCACATAAGTTAGAAATTAAATGGCAATTGCTGTTAACCTTGTAGGTATGTTACTTGCCTAGTTAATACTAATTAATTTAAAAACAAAAGCCGGGCAAGTGCGAGTCGGACTCACGCACGAAGGGTTCCGTACCACCGTACAATATTTAGCAAAAGACGCCGAAAAATAATGTTTCTTGTATGAAAATAAAATAAAGTTAAGTAGTTATTTTATTTTGGGAACTGCAAAAATATGTAGTGTTAAATATTGTACGGTGGTACGGAACCCTTCGTGTGCGAGTCCGACTCGCACTTGGCCGGCTTTTGTTTGTGGATTTGTGGCCTGTTTTTAGGGTTCTGTAGTAAATAAGGAACCCTTATAGTTTCGTCATGTCCGTCCGTCTGTCTGTCTGTCTGCAGTCTAGCTCCGACTCTTAGTACTAGAAAGCTGTAATTTGGCATTTATATACATATTAATTACGCCGGCAAAGTGGTAAAACACAATTATGAAAAAAAAAAACATTTTTATGGTAGGTACCTCCCCTACACGTTAAATGGTAATATTTTTTTTTGTCCCATGGTGTGGGGTGTCATTGGTAAAGTCCTTCAAAAACATTGTGAGCATGTGAAAACCATTTTTGGATTCAGGGATCCGTTTGCGAAATATTAACCTTCAAAGTGCAAATTTTTGTTAGTCAAGTGTCAGCCAGCTAAATGGTTGATTTTGCATGTGTGAAAAAAAACAGCATTAGTTTATATAGGAACGAAATTAAAAGGAAAACTATCACAGCTAGGTAGGCTCTACAAGTTAACGAGTAATAATCGACCAACTTATATTTGCAGTTGCAAAACCATGTTTTCCCATACATTCAGAACATGTTTTTCAACTACAAAGTTAAGTTTGTTTTTGGGATAAATTCATCCCAACTACAGAACCCTTCTTGTGCGTGGTCCGACACCCAGTTGGCCTGTTTTTAGGGTTCCGTTGCCAAATGGCAAAAAACGGAACCCTTATAGATTCGTCATGTCTGTCTGTCTGTCTGTCTGTCTGTCTGTCTATCTGTCTGTCTGTCTGTCTGTCTGTCTGTCCGTCCGTATGTCACAGCCACTTTTTTCCGAAACTATAAGAGCTACGCTGTTGAAACTTGGTAAGTAGATGTATTCTGTTAACCGCATTAAGATTTTCACATAAAAATAGAAAAAAAACAAATAATTTTGGAGTTCCCCATACTTAGAACTGAAACTCAAAAAAATTTTTTTCATCAATCCCATACGTGTGGGGTATCTATGGATAGGTCTTCAAAAATAATATTGAGGTTTCTAATATCATTTTTTTCTAAACTGAATAGTTTGCGCGAGAGACACTTCCAAAGTGGTAAAATGTGTGTCCCCCCCCTGTAACTTCTAAAATAAGAGAATGATAAAACTAAAAAAAATATATGATGTACATTACCATGTAAACTTCCACCGAAAATTGGTTTGAACGAGATCTAACAAGTAGTTTTTTTTTAATACGTCATAAATCGTAAACCGCAATTTACCTTTCATTCAATGTTACTTGCTGCTACGGAACCCTTCATGGGCGAGTACGACTCGCACTTGGCCGGTTTTTTAGTTCAGTTAAGAGCGTTCATCCAATAAGTTGGCAATGTCGTAAATAGCTGTCAAATATTTACTTGTTTTGATTAATTTGGCAATATTATTATTTATTTATTTATATATACTTTATTGTACACCACAAAAATACATAACAAAAAATAAATCAAACACTACAAAATATACAATGGGCGGCCTTATCGCTTTCCGCGATCTCTTCCAGGCAACCTTGGAATGGACAGTGATTTGCCTGGACATAAAATGGGGCTCTCGTTGGTGCAAATAATAAGTATATTATATACTAGAATAGATACACAGATATATACATATCCTAAATAATATATACATAAATACATACATACTAAATATATAAGCAACAAAAATAAACGAAGACTATAGATAATTACAGTTCATAACGACAAGTAATATTCCTTCACGAGTTTCTTAAATACAAGTAACGATTGCGCACGTTTTATTTGAACTGGCAATGCATTCCACAAACGAGCGGCCTGGACAGTAAAGGACTTGTCGAGGATAGTTGTGGAATGCATAGGCATTTTAAGCTTTAAGTTATCTGATGACCTTAAAAATTTCGTGTGGTATTGTGGTATTATGGAATGGAAACAAGAAATATGACTAATTAGTGAACTACAATATTAATAATGAATTGCAATCATAACACTGACTTTGATGTTGTTACCATTATAGGTGTAAAAAGGCATTTGGAAAGTTTCCATTACATCTAAAACTAAACATTCGGTGTTACGATTTTAATTATTACATTTCGTAATCAATATTTTAGTTCTCTAGGCAAAATTAATCAAAACAGCGAAATATTTGACAGCTATTTGCAACGTTGCCCACTTTCTGCATAAACGCTCTTAAGAACGCGGCGACGCATGAATTGTCTATACAAACGTAATACCTAAATTTGCAATTTGGAAATATTTCCACCATATTATGTTGTTATTCGGATTTAGACAGTGTTTATCTAGGCTCTTACATCTTTTTTTTCCAAAATGCTTTTCTAATATGAAGTTTAAACGAATTTAATTTCGCACATTTTTACAGCGTAAATGACATGTCTTCGTATTGTTTTTTCTGTATTATAAACAACAATATTCATAATATTGTTTGTGCAGAACATAGCATAGCTTATATTATCAAGTTACAAATTATCGAAAAAAATTATAAATATTAAGTTTTCTTTCATCATTTTTGGTATTACGGAACACATCCAAATTTGTAATAAATTTTCAAAAGCTAGTAGTGCCATAATCAATAATTGTCAATGTGTGCGTGGTAGTTAGTATTGCTCACTGTAGGTGTATATCGCTCCAACATGCACTCACACTAGCACAACGTGCTTGGAATTGAATTTTACAAACATCTCGATTCGTAGTTGCGAGCCATGTTCGCAGGCCTCTTAAATGAAAATACTAAACGAAGTATATTTAGCATATCAAATTGAAAAAATCGCGAAGATTTTGTATTTCATAATGATACTGTGAATTACAAAGTAATTTTTTGCGGTTGCAGAAATTCGCCCATATTTAAATAAAATGCTTTAAGAATCGGCCCTTTTAATATTTATTTATTATATACAGTACATGATATACAGCAGTTTCAAATTCTGTTGCGATAGAGCTCGTACAAAGACAGTCTATAACTGACAACTTTTACAGCTCCCTATTTCTTAATTTTTGAAGATAAAAAAATATGTTTTATACTCTACTCAATGAGTTTTAGACAATGATACCCCACATGAAGATTTTTTTTTCCCCCATACCTAGTTGTTTAATGTATGGAGGGAGACCCCATTTAAGTTTTAAGTTTATATTTGTTTTTATTATTTGTTATCTAACTATCTACCTATTACGGTTCATGAGATACAGCCCGCTGACAGACAGGACGGACGGACAGCGGAGGCATATTAATAGGGTTCCGTTTGGTACCCGTCGGGGTACGGAACCCTAAAAACTAGACGGGACAGATTTTGGACTAGATTTGGATGCGAATGTGTGGTCTAGCTCTAAACATTCACATTCTGATTCGTTCATTCAACTCTATTTACTGATACAATACTAGACGTTTTTTTTGTGTATAGGTGTTTTTTTTTAAACCGCTTTTTTGGCGGAATCCTCAAACGCCCCAAAACTCAAATGTCTCGTTGGTCTAGCGGTTGCAAGCGAAACTGCTGAGCAAGAGATCCGGGGTTCCATTCCTGGGTCGGGCAAAGTATTATTGGGTTTTCCCATGGGCAATTTCTCAGTAGCAGCCCGGAGTCTGGATTTGTGCCCGGTTGGTGGCAATAGGCTCGCCACCCATGGGACTTAAACATAGAAATCTTATATCTATGGACTTAAACATAAATCAAATCGAATATCAACTGGCGAAATGTGGGTGTACTATAGCTATACCTCTGTCTAACCCTTCGGGGAAAACAGGCGTCGTATTATTTATGTGTCCTCAATGGTGTCCCCTTGTTTCGCAGACAGAAATTTCATAGAATTTCGTTGTTTCATATAATATTTGGTCTTTGTATTTTAATTGTTTTAAAGACTATTTACTTTAATGAAACATATTTCACAGAAACACAATTCAATGAATGTTATAATTTTTTTTTTTTATTTGAGAACCTTATCAAGCAGTAGAATTATTTTTTAACGAATATTGTTTGTTCGGTGTATTTTTTCATGGTATTTTATTTCAACGAAAATGTAAAAATAGACGTTACGCTATCCATAATTTTATAAGGGTACATATTTGAACGTCGAAAATTAAGTGTCGAATTACAAGTCGAATGAGAATTGAAGGCTGCAAGAGCGAGCGAAGCGAGCTCGGGATTTGGGGCAACCCGACTCGGGCAGGTTAGGTTAGAAGTTCGTTGTTATTTTTTTGAACCACACAGAAATAGGAGCCCCGCTGAGCGGGGCTCCGTCGACTACGCTGACTGAAAAAATTATATTTACCCTATAAAATTATAAAATACTATAGATAGACTATTGAATATTTGTCAAAGGTATGAATTGAAACGTTTGGAAACTGTCACTTGATAAAATGTTTGTCTTGGTAATAAGTTTTATATTAACTAAACAATATGAGGATAAAGAATATTTGATTTGTTATTCTGTGATATGAATTATTTAAATTATATTATATATTGATAGTGAGACTGGGTTGGGATAATTTCGGACTTAACGTGAACGGAGACAAACTGAGTCATTTGAGATTCGCTGATGATTTAATACTTTTCTCGGAATGCCCGATGACCTTGGAAAAAATGCTACAGCAATTATCAGACGAAAGTGCAAATGCAGGGCTCACAATGAATATAACAAAGACAAAAGTAATGAGCAATTCCTCACATAAAAATGCTATTACAGTTAATAATCAGCAGTTAGAATATGTAGACGAATACATTTATTGGGACAATTAGTATCACCGACACAGAGCATGCAGAAAGAAATAGAAAGAAGAATAGCAAACACTTGGAAGAGATTCTGGTCGTTGAGCGAAGTAATGAAAAATAAAGAAATGCCTATGGCAGAGAAACGAAAAGTCTTCAATGCTTGCATACTGCCATGTCTTACATACGGATGCCAAACTTGGGCCTTATCTGAACAACAACAAAATAAGTTAAATATATGTCAGAATGGGATAGAGAGAAGCGTATTGGGAGTAAGAAGAAGGGATAAAATACAATTAAAAAAGATCAAAAGAAAGACTAAGTTTGGAAAAGTTCAATCAGTTTGCAGGAAATTAAAATGGCGTTGGACAGGACATATGCTGAGGGAAAGGAACGAGAAATGGACCAGAATAATAACGGAGTGGTACCCTAGAGAAAGCAGAAGAAGTAGAGGAAGACAGACAAAGCGATGGGAAGACGATTTGAAGCAAGTAGCTGGACCAGAATGGTTACGTACAGCAAAGGACAGAAACAAATGGAAATCCTTAGAGGAGGCCTTTGTCGAAAGACAAGCTGTTAAGAGGAGAAGTGAACCGAATGCCGAGAATATGTTTTAGTTTAAGTTATTTTTTTTAGTTTTAAATAGTAATGTTTAGTTAAATAAGTTAAAACTCTAACAGCAATAAAGGCTTATTTTATTTATTTATTTTATTTATATATTGATATGAGTATTGAATATTCTATGAAATGTTAATGTGAGATTTTTTTTTGTGAAACGAAATTTTATGAAAATGAAAGCTATAAAACAACATACAACCACGTATAATTTAGCGTAAAAACTTATTTCGTGAAAAGCAGTGCAAGAGAAGCCCTCCTTTTTCAAATTTAAAATATTTTATTTCACATAAACCTACACGGGCACTTATGAAACGTCAGAAGCTAGGTGCACGGTTCCAATTGGTCGTTTACTATGAACTCACCATCAGATCCATCCTTCTTCCCAGATCTCTTGTCCCTTTCGACAGGCGGTTCCAGTAGAAGTTTCTTGATGACCCTGGCGCTGGTCCTCTGCTGCTGCTGCGTGGTTAGGGAGCCCAGGAGTTCTGTCCGTTCTGCTTCCAGGCTGGACGGCGCTCCAGGGGACATGGTCGCGTCTTTCACGACCTGAAACAAGATGAAGTGTTTTATTAACCGACTTTAAAACAAGAAGAGGTACAGTGGGCAAACAATCTTATCAAATTTTATTGTATCCAAACTTAGTAATTGCAATATTTCGATGCCATTTTTTTAATTTCATACATACTTTTGCCCGCGGCTTCGCCCGCGTGGACGTCGGAAATTATTCCGCGGCGCGGGAACGTCGCGTATGTACTACCTCAATAAAAAGTATTCTATGTATCCTAACCCAGGTTATGGTCTACTACTTATGTGCCAAATTTCATCGACATCCTCAAAGGAAACAGACGGATAGATAGGCAGACAGTTACTTTCGCATGTAAAATAATATATCCCATCAAAAACATAACATGTAAAAAATGTAAAAAGATATGAGATCTAATGTAAAATCAAGTCTGTTAATTTATTCAGTACCTATTTATTTGTCATCTTTATTTGGCACGGCAACATAATCACATAAGAATAATCTACTATTTTAAATACTCCCAATTAAATAAAGCGCAGCGCTAATATTAGGTAGATTTTGTTGCCGTGTGCAAAGGCCAAGTCATTATATTTATTAAAGCAATAAAGATGACATTGAACCAACATCAGTTTAATAAAACGTGTGGATTTGTGTATCTATCTGCAGCATCGTAGGTAGATCCTAAAGCTTGTTATACCTAATTATTGTTGCTTCTTCATTCAATTTCAATGTAGTTTAATTTGACAACTGCTTATGTGACTTTGTAATCCTTATATAAATAATATGCGATTACAAAGTTACTCATGCAGTTCGTATCTACGGACTGAAATTGCGGTATATTTTAATTTTTCCTTGCTTTATAGGCTAAACACTAATTGTGTTCAAAATTTGAAGCTTGTGTGTCTGCTAGAAGTACCTTAGAATTTTGATGCTCGGTGAGTGAGTGAGTGAGTGAGCATGTCTGTGACAAAATTAAGGAACTTTGTTCTGCAATAGTTCTTAAACTACTGGTTTAAATTGAATTTTATTTGGAAATATACCTAGTTATACTAAGCCCTCTTGGTCACTGAAAATTCAGGCTCCTAGCTTTATCCACAACGAAGTTACAGAGGTTGAAAATGTCCTGAATGGCTTAGAGAACAGATGGTTGGTACAACTGTGCCTTTTTGTTTGTTTTGCTCGACTTGGCGGGGGCACTACCGTGTCCCCCAATGAGTTTAACTGTCAGCAACGAGACACAATAGAATTTTTATTGTTATCGACTTCTAAAGGCAAATCGACAGTTCAGCATGTTGAATTATAATCACAAGCAGATTTGGGTGTGCCGGAAATAACTTTAGAACAACGTCATAGTTGATTTATATTGAAGTTATAAATCAATTATAATAAATAAAATATACTTTAGAACAAAGTTATAGTTTGATTTAGAACTTCAAGGTAATAAATATTAAATATTCAACTTTTTTATAATCGGACAGTAAATACCGTACATACAGTACGGTATTTACAGTATTTTTATTTGTGTAATAATGTTGTAAATATGTTCATGAATTTATTGGGAGAAAATTAACAAAAAGATGAATATTTAATATCTATTTATTACCTTGAAGTTCTAAATCAAACTATAACTTTGTTCTAAAGTATATTTTCTTTCCGGCATACCCAAATCTGTTTGTGATTATAATTCAACATGAAATTGTGACATGACTCAAGAATTGACTACACAACTCATTCATAGGTCGCGGATTATTCAGATGGGTTGCTATCAAGATTTGCATATCCTGATCCGCAAAAATAACAAGGCTGAGATAATTAATCGTCGTGAGATGTCTGACTGCGTTTTATTACTAAAGACCTTTAATAATAATATTAATAGCCCTGAAATTCAATCTAAATTTTACTTTAACATCCCCGGAAGGTCGAAGCGGTCCAATTCCCCGCTCCGTGTGCCGTTTGTTCCGAATAACTACAGGCAGAACTCATTCCTTGTGCGTGCAAGCAGAAACTTTAATAATAACAGCCGCACACTTTAATAATGGCAGCTACGCTTGCCGGGGTTGGTCCGTGGATGGGTGACCATCTTTCCATACCGAGACTCCTCCGTGCCTCGGAAAGCACGTTAAGCCTTTGGTCCAGGCTGTCATTCGTGGATCTTTTACAGTTGTTACGGGTCGTCAGAACCCCGAAAGTCTGACAACCAGTCTTCCAAGGGGTATCGTTATACCCAGTTACTGGGTTGTGGAGGTCAGATAGGCAGTCGCTCCATGTAAAATACTGGTATTCAGCTGCATCCGGTTAGACTGGAAGCCAACCCCAACATAGTTGGGAAAAGGCTAGGCAGATAGATGTACAGCATGACTTCGATCCGTTCACAACAGGTGTATCTGTGGCCAGAAAGAGCTTGAGCCTTAACTTTTTCACCTGATGCGTGATATTGCTCAGATTATGTTAGCTTCTGTAGTCTAATTTTACTACATATATTGTAGTGTTGTATTAGTATTCTTATGTATAGTTTTGTATAGCTTTGGCGATTTATTGTTTTCGTTGGCAGTACTGTGTTGTTCACAGATTTCTTTTATTATAATTCTGTTAATTATATGTGAAGACTTGTAATTGGCTGTCAGTCACATTTTCAAGCTCTTAGTCCGTTTTGTTTAGTTGTAAGTCTTCCAAAGGAAATAAATTAATAATACGAATTTGGCAAAGACTTTACTTTGCCAAATTTGATTTTATTTGTTGTGCTATTGAGCTAATCTTGAATTTTAAGTAGGTAAATAGATAGATTCCCTCTAAACTGGAAGGAGGACGCGAAGACTCGCGAAAGATGGGAGGAGTGAAGGGCTTTTGTCCAGGAGTAGGACAGAGCAGGCTAGAGAAAAACTGTAGCTTGTGTTAGTCATTTCATTTTAATAGGTATCATGATCATCATTTCAGCCGAAAGACGTCCACTGCTGGACATAGGCCTCCAACAAGCACCGCCACTTCGACCGATTCTGTGCTTTTCGCATCCAGCAGATTCCTGCGGCCTTTACAAGGTCATCGGTCCATCTTGTGGGAGGCCTTCCAACGCTACGTCTTTCGGTACGTGGTCGCCAATCCAGAATCTTTCGACCCCATCGGCCATCCGTTCTGCGAACAATGTGCCCTGTCCATTGCCACTTAAGTTTGGCAATTCTTCGGGCTATGTCGGTTACCGTGGTTCTCCTGCGGATCTCTTCATTTCTGATTCGATCACGTAGGGAAACTCCAAGCATTGCCCTTTGGGTAGTTTGGTATTAAAAGGTATGCTTCCGGTAAAAAAATTGGTACTGTACACTTGTAGAACAAGTTCGTAAAGATATGGAAGAAATACAGAATGTGGCGTAAATAGTGGTTCAACGTTAAGGGGTCGAAGCACCATATATTAAGCTATCACATAAGTACCAAAATTTGAACCAATTTTATTTACGTACGTATTTTTTTACGTTTGATACTAGGAAAATAATATTTACAAAATTATTCTGGCACAAAATTGAAACAAGTGCCAGAATTTCAGCACCATGGGAGTAGGACAAGGTTTTCAGGGTTGCAAACTTGGGTATAAACTACTCAGGGGACCTAACAACATTAAACAATCGTAGTTACGATGTTTGATGTTATTCTTGCCTGGGATAACATCACAAACAAACAAAAAATCCCAAGCCACACATTATGTAATTAAATAAGCAAAAATTTAACAGATATCGTGTGACTCCGAATTTAACATAGCCTGTTAAAGTCATAATCCTCCTTTGGCTTTGCAGTAGTCGGGTAAAAAACAAGATAACAACGATCTTCATACTTAAGGTTGAAATAGTCGCGGGCTCGAACTCATTGGTGGGCTTGGTCAAAAAGCACGCTATCTCACCTGGCATCGTGTCCGACAGAGATAGTATCAGTGATGAGCAGTTAGACGCTGGTCTACATGCACAAACTCTAGTTCGCACGCACACAAACACCGTTCAGAACGATTTTAGTAAAACGAGCGCGTAAAAAATTACGAAAAGTCCTTTGGAAGGTGGAGTTTTATGAAAAACTACTGCATAAATCAATTACGAATAAAGTTTATTATAATCTTCGACAATTGAGCTTTGTCGGAACGAGCTTTGTTTTGGAGATTTTATACTTCTTTTATTACTTATTTACTCCCAAAGTTGCGTTAAAATTAGCAGGAAAAACGAATCTTTGTTGGCTCATAACTTTTTAATTGCTTTTTTTTTACTATTTTGCTTCTGTACAGACAAAATTAATAATAAGACAAAACGATTTCATGTTTTACTTTGGATGTACAATGTGTAACAGTGGAGTAAAACACCCCCGAAATTTGTATGGAAAAAGTATCGGCTAGTTGCGCCTTAAACAAAGCCTTTTTTTTTGGGTGGCAAATTATCAAATAACTTCTCACGCTTTGAGCGGAGCGGGAGGGCGTGTCAGACTCTTACTGACTAAAACCCACCCGTGTTCCTTCAGTTGCCATGTTGCCGGGGGCCACGATCTCTCTTTCGGTATTGTTCGCAACCCCGGCAGGCCTCAATCCATACAAACCTAACGATAAAGGACACTGGTCAGCGGAAGTAAAACAGATTTAAATAAGTACTATAAACTAGACACTGGAATGAACTTGTCCAACTGGAAACAATAAGTAGAAGTCACATAAGAGCCCCCTTGAGCTGATGGTAATATGCAGGAAATTGCGATTTTAACAATAATTGCTGTCATTTAGGCAAATGAGTTAATTTAAAAAGTTTTTGTTTAGGTTTATTTAAACGTAGGTACCTAATTGGGTGGAAACATGCTCTTGATGGTAAGTGGTCGCTACCTAGGGATCTGCAATAACAGAGGCCTGATGATGCTTTGCCATTCCGAGAGAAAGCTGAAATATCTCCGATAATTCCACCAGCAAGCGGCACCAACTTCAAATTCAAACCCCGTACCCTTATTGCGTAACTTATTTTTGTAAACAATTATGCCTAATTTGTTTCATTTTGACAGGTCAACAACATTCATTGCGTTATTGACGTTGTTGCGCAGATTTTTTTTTCCAACTTATGAAGCAATGGATTAGCAATCTGTTTCAAATCGAAACATATTGTGATTGTGTTGTATTACGCAATTAGGGTACTGAACAGCAAAGATGCAAGGTGGCAGCCCGAGCCTGACAACCCTATTACCCTCCTCCAGGAGAGCAGTAGGGAAACCAGCACTGTACAAAAACAGACGCCTCCCGTCATTCCGACCTCGCCGCCGAGGTCCTTTGCGATCGTGACCGCGTTCCCGAGTAAAAAATGATACTCCCCCCCGACCCTTGCTCGATAACGAGGTGCCAGCAGTTGTTGCAGCTGAGCACGTAGCTTTAAATTTCCCGACTAATAATAATCATGATCAAATCCAGCCCGTCCCATCCTCAAATCTCAAATCTCTCAAATTCTTTATTGCGTACCATAATGTATATAGTTGGTAGAGAAATAATTATATTAGTCACAATTATGGACCCTATCGGGCACAGCATAGATAAGTAGGAGAGAGGAGGAAGAGCACTGGTCGTTTAATGTAACAATTGTATTATTAGTTAAATAGTTAGTAAGTTATATATTTAGTAATACAGAATTCAATTTACGAATTAATATTATTATTTTATAAATTATATACGTTTATATATTTAGTAATACAGAATTCAATTTACGAATTAATATTATTATTTTATAAATTATATACGTTTATTTATTTATTAATACAGAATTCAATTTACGAATTAATATTTTAATATTATTATTTTATAAATTATATACGTTTATTTATTAGTAACATTATAATAACCATTTATTTTTTAAATTATTCATTATTGTTTGTTTACTTATTATTGTTTATTACGTAATTAATATTTATTACCCCTAAGTTAAGTTATTTATTGAAAGATTATTTATTTTTTAAATTATATATTTTTCGTAATAAGAAAGTGTGAGTAGTGAGTATTTGTAGATAAAAATGGATAGTATGAAGTTACCTATAATTTATCATTTAAGTATTCACTTATACTATAGTAGGATTTGTTTACAAGGAAAAGCTTCAATTTATTGATAAAGATGTTATATTTATTTAAATTCTTTATTATTTCGGGCAACTTATTATAAATTTTTATAGACATTACAAAGGTACTATTGGAGTGCATTTTTAGTCGCGATTTTGGTAAGTTTAGTCTATTTTTGTGTCTTAAAATAATTTTCGTTTGTATGTCCTCTCTTTTTGTAAAGAATTCTGGGTACTTACGCAGAACTTACACTTATCCTTGATGTCTTCCCTCCGGTTGACGCCCTAAGCCGAGGTCCGTACCCCACAGGGGGTGCCGTTAGCGAGCGTTCACCTAGTTTTAATTAGCATAGTTGAATAACCCCTGGCTGGAGGTTTTAAGTGTAGTAACTTAAGGCACCCACAGGAAAGCCCGGTTAAAGGCTCTTTCAAAAAGGCGCGACACAAAGGCACCGCTCGTTGCGCGATGAGCGGTGTCTTTGTGTAGCGTCGCGTGTCGCGCTGGTCTGCACAAGCCTTAAGTAATCATGATCTCAGAGGTCAACTACGAGATGACTTACCTAAAAAAAAAACAAGGTGGCAGATTACAGAGTTTTCTGTATTTTTGTATAATTACTTTTCTATTTATTTATTAAAGACTTTATGCAGAAATAAAAAAATACTGTACAAAGGCGGACTTAATGCCTGGGGCATTTTCTACCAGTCAAACTTAGGGTGATGCAGATAAAAAGCCGGCCAAGTGCGTGTCGGACCACGCACAATGAAGGGTTCCGTAGTTGGGATGATTTATTCCAAAAAACAAACTTAACTTTGTAGTTGAAAAATATGTTCTCCCATACGGAATGTATGGGAAAACATGTTTTTGCAACTGCAAAGTTAAGTTGGTCGATTATTACTCGTTAACTTGTAGAGCCTACTTAGCTGTGATATTTTTCCTTTTAATTTCGTTATATAAACTACTGTTGTGATTTTTTTCACACACCCAAAACCAACCATTTAGCCGGCGGGGGGTCCTCCCCCCTGCCGGCTAAATGGTTGGTTTGACTTGACTCTAACAAAAATGAGCACTTTAAAGCTTAATATTTCGCAAACGGATCCCTGAATCCAAAAATGGGTTTCACAAACTCACAATGTTTTTAAAGGACCTTTCCAATGATATCCCTCAATATGGGTTAAAAAAAGAAAAAAAATAACATCATCACTTTACGTGTATGAGAGGTACCCTAAAAAAAAATGTTTTTCATAATTTTATTTTACCACTTTGTCGGCGTAATTAAAATATATACCTATGCCAAATAACAGTTTTCTAGTACTAAGGGTCTCGGAGCTAGACCGCGGACAGACAGACAGACAGACGGACATGACGAAACTATAAGGGTTCCTTGTTTACTACGGAACCCTAAAAACATGGCAGATGCATCAGACTTACCTATATGTCAGTAAACGATTTTTTTTAAATTTCCTTTGTAGGCATTAACATTCTCCCGGAAGAGATTACACGAGTCTTCACAAAGAGGTCTATCTACTATTACTTACTATTAAATAATGACTGTAAATTATAAGTACTATTTTAAACATAGTGTTTTGTTTACTTTGTTGAATGCCCAGCACGCCCTCTCACTTGCTACTAGATCCTAACTAATATACAAATGCGAAAGTGAGTTGGATGTCCACGTCCATAAAATGTATGGAAACACGTGCACGTTATAACGTTATCGTCGACGAAAAGTTTATTTGTTTGCTACACTTTCACGCTGTAACGGCTGAACGGATTTGGATAAAATTTTGCACATGGGTAGATCATGACCTGTTAGGACATAGCATACTTTTATCCCGGTAGTACGTTTCCGAGGGATAATTTCAGATCTCCACGCAGGCGAAACCACGGACAAATGCTAGTTTACTATAAATTATAGGTACTATTTTTACCCGACTACGGCGAAGCAAAAAGGAGAGTTATGATTTTGACCGGTATGTATGTATGTTCCCTCCATTGTTTTTTATATTTCTATGGTTCCCTCTTATCTTCTAAACTACTCATCATAATTTGACAAAAGAGGTATCGTTAGAGCGTCTTGATCGTCTGCTGGTAATAAGCTGTGTGACGGCGACAATTAATAAAACCGGAGTCACACGAAAAATTTTCGATTTATGCCCCAACACGTGTGACTCAACTTCAACTCTGTCCTGTTCTCTGGGAGAACTCCAGAAGCGTGGCGAGAGAGTGTGGTCGTTCTCTTCTTTAAGAAAGGTGACAAGACTCTTTTAAAGAATTACAGACCCATTTCGCTCCTTAGCCACGTATATAAGTTGTTTTCAAGAGTCGTTACGAATCGTCTAGCGAGAAGACTCGACGAGTTTCAGCCACCGGAGCAGGCTGGGTTTCGAGGAGGATACAGCACCATAGACCACATTCACACAGTGCGGCAAATTATACAGAAGTCCGATGAGTATAATCGGCCACTGTGTCTTGCGTTTGTGGACTATGAGAAGGCTTTTGACTCTGTCGAGACCTGGTCTGTTTTGGAGTCTCTGCAGCGATGCCAAGTCGACTGGCGATACATCCAAGTGCTGAGATGTCTGTATGAAAACGCGACAATGACCGTCCAAATTCAGGATCAGCGTACTGAACATATCCCCCTGCGTCGAGGGGTGAGACAAGGGGATGTCATATCCCCAAAATTGTTCTCTAACGCATTGGAGGATGTGTTTAAGACGCTGAACTGGGAAGGGCGTGGCATTAACATCAACGGCGAATACATCTCACACTTGAGATTTGCAGATGACATCGTCATACTGGCCGAATCGCTGCATGACTTGCAGCAGATGCTGGACGGCCTAGTTAATTCTTCTGTGCGCATTGGTCTCCGGATGAACTTGGACAAAACCCAGGTTATGTTCAACGAACACGTCACTCCGGGGCCGATTGCTGTCAATGGCGGTGCTCTCGAGGTTGTTCGAGAATACGTTTACCTCGGGCAAACTCTGCAGTTTGGTAAGAACAACTTTGAGAGGGAGGCTAACAGAAGAATTCAGCTGGGCTGGGCAGCGTTTGGCAAACTTCGTCGAGTCTTCTCGTCGCGTATTCCACAGAGCCTAAAGACGAAGGTCTTCAATCAGTGCGTCCTGCCTGTTATGACTTACGGAGCCGAAACGTGGACACTCACGGTACGGCTGGTCCATAAATTTAAGGTTGCTCAGCGAGCCATGGAGCGGGCTATGCTTGGAGTCTCTCTGAGGGATCGAATCCGGAACGAAGTGATCCGGCAGAGAACCAAAGTTATCGACATAGCTCACAGAATTAGCAAGCTGAAGTGGCAGTGGGCCGGCCATATCAGCCGTAGAACCGATGACCGTTGGGGTATACGTGTTCTTGAGTGGAGACCGCGAATTGGCAAACGTAAGGTAGGACGCCCTCAGGCTAGGTGGAGTGACGATCTTCGAAGGGTGGCTGGTAGCAGCTGGATGAGAGTTGCCGAGAATCGAGCTGAATGGCGTGCAATTGGAGAGGCCTATGTCCAGCAGTGGACTGCTATAGGCTGATGATGATGATGACGTGTGACTCCGGATTTTTAATTTGTCTGTCTGTGATGTCTTGTTTAGGAATACCATTTTAGATGACTTTTTTGTCGTAGTTGGGTTTTAGTTTTATAACTTTTATTCTCTATATATCTCCTTATAGACATCCTTCCTCATATCTGCGTTTTCTTTACTTTGTTGAGTGGCCAGCACGACCTCTCCGGAGAGGTCAAATGGGTTAGAGATATAAAAATAGGAAAAAATACATTGTATATGATTGATGACTTTTTAATTATAGGTGAACTTACTTGTGTTTATTTCGAACTAGCGACCCGCTCCGGCTTCGCACGGGTATAAACCGGGTTATTATACATATAAACCTTCCTCTTCAATCACTCTATCTATTAAAAAAACCGCATCAAAATCCGTTGCGTAGTTTTAAAGATTTAAGCATACATAGGGATATAGGGACAGAGAAAGCGACTTTGTTTTATACTATGTAGTGATTTTCCTTAGATAAATGAACTGGATTGATAACATTAATTGAATTTTAATTAAATTATAATTGGTATCTTCTTTAGAACCGCTTGGATAAAAGGTTGATTATTACCAACAATAATATGGCTGTCATTCACAACGAAACGCGTTTAAATACGGCATTGGAGAAAATTTGGCACATAGGAAGCTGCAGACAGAAGCTAGTTTACTATAAAAGGAACTATTTTAAATATCTGTATTTTCTTTACTTTGTTGAGTGGCCAGCACGACCTCTCCGGAGAGGTCAAAAGGGTTAGAGATATAAAAATAGGAAAAAAATACATATTAAGTGATTAATGACTTTTTAATTATAGGTGAACTACTGGTATTTACTTTAAATTTTCCTTAAATAAATGAACCGGATTGATAATATTAATTGAATTTTCATTAAATTATAGTTGGTATACCTTCTTTAGCCGCATGGGTAAAAGGTTGATAATTACCAACAACATGGCTGTCGTTGACGACGAAACGCGTTTAAATACGTCATTGGAGAAAATTTGGCACATGGGAAGCTGCAGACAGAAGCTAGTTTACTATGAAAGGAACTATTTTAAACATCTGTATTTTCTTTACTTTGTTGAGTGGCCAGCACGACCTCTCCGGAGAGGTCAAATGGGTTAGAGATATAAAAATAGGAAAAAATACATTGTAAATGATTGATGACTTTTTAATTATAGGTGAACTACTGGTGTTTATTTCGAATTTTCCTTACATAAATGAACTGGTATTGATAATATTTATTGAATTTTAATTAAATTATAATTGGTACCTTCTTTAGATCTACTTGGGTAAAAGTTTGATCATTATCAACAATATCTCTGTCGTTGATGACAAAACGCGTTTATTAAATAAGTTATTAGGTCAACATTAAATTATTTCTTACTAGTGAACGTCACGCGGTTTCACCCGCGTAGTTCCCGTTCCCGTGGGAGTACGGGAATAAAATATAGCCTATGTTAATCGCTGATAATGTAGCTATCCATTACTGAAAGAATTTTTCAAATCGGTCCAGTAGTTTTTAAGTTTATACGTTACATACAAAAATACAAATCTTTCCTCTTTATAATATTAGTATAGAAAAATAAAATAACAGAGGCTAAAATTTTACTTTGATGACGATAACAGGGCAGGCTACACTGAATCCCTTTACTTTCATCATCTGCGTACTTAGCCTTTTCCCTACTATGTTGGGGTCGGCTTCCAGTCTAACCAGATGCAGCTGAATACCTAGTATTTTACATGGAACGACTGCCTATCTGACCTCCACAACCCAGTTAATGGGTAACACGTTACCCCTTGGTAAGACTGGTTGTCAGACTTTCGGGCTTCTGACTATCCGTATCGACTGTCAAAGATTATGTAGCCAGGAGCCCCTTTACCATTTTAGGAGCATGAGGAACAGGGTGTAAAGTTCACTCATCCACCATAGAAAAGGGAGGATCCTCCGACCAGACGGGTGTTGTGTCTGGCGGGCAACTGCCCATCAGTTTGAAGTTGAAATCTTGTATGTATGTCGATCGCTCGGTAAACTCTAACTGCGTGATGCAGGATTTGTGTGACGTCATGTGTTTGATGCGTGGTTCGTATGTGGCGGTGTAACCGCTACACCATCTTTCACTTTATGATATCCTTGCTATAGGAATATTTTGTACCCAAAGACCACGTGCTAGTAAGGACCACCCACGCTATAATCTATGCCTACGTTTAAACCCCACAAAAATGTTTAACCGTAAAACATGTTACAACAATGATACGCATTTACAGTCAGAGCGCGTTCCACTGTGCACATGGCCCTATTACCATAATTTGTTCAAATTTACTCACAAAGAAAACTTTACCTATTACTATACAACTAGTAAATGACGGAGAATGCGTTAAGGTAGCCCGCGAAATTCAAATTTTCTTACGTTTTTTGCAATTTGCAGGTCAGTCTCAGTTTGAATCTTGATCGAAATATGATTCGCGACTATTACAGATATGTATTTACAGAATTATAATCATTAATACAGCTCTCTAAGATTTGTTCCATAAGAAATTTTCCATAAAAGATTTGATTGTTCCAAAATTTCAATTTTACGGGCTACCCCCCACTGCGGAGCGCTAAGGTATCCCGCGAAATTTTACGTTTTTTGCAATTTGCAGGTCAGTGTCAGGTTTTATGTTGATTAAAATATGATTCGCGGCCGTAACAAATATGGTTTTACAGAATTAAGTATACCTAAATCATTCGAATCAGCAATACAACTCATTTTAAGCTAAGACCTCAAATGTCATGATTTCTTGAAATAGTCATTCAATAGGATTACATGAACTTAGAGAGTTGTATGATTTTTATGATTATTATTCTATAAATAAATATTTGATACGATCGCGAATAATACTTAGATCAACATACAACCTGATACTGACCTGCAAATAAACAAACAACAAAACAAAAATCAAATTGAACGATTTTTCTTTCTTTCTTTTCTTAAGCTATTGCATAGCTTTTATCGCGGGCTTTGAACGCGGCGACCGAATCAAGAAATTCCGTAACGAAAAAAACCTAACACCCCCCACTCCGCCTACCATGTAATGACGGTTCCCATGACAACGTGATGTTGTCATGGGAACGTAATTTTTGTTTTATGTCATCACGTCATCATCCCAAGTGTAGCGTTGACAAATAGGAAGTATAGAGGTTACAAATGCTATGCAATAGCTTTACCGCGGCAGTCCCCGAGTGCTACACGTTTTTTTCTATTAAATTGCAAAACAACGTAAGAAAATTTGAATTTCCGGGCTACCCTGATGCTTTCGCCTTAAGACTTGATGCTGGATAACATTAACAATTGTTTTCTGTACCCATCCTCAGAATTTTGCAATGCAACTTTTAATTGAAACGAAAAACAACGATCTCATGATATATCCCAGTATTTTTGCAATATCGCTATTCATTCCCATGTCATTGGTACCTAAGCTCTAAATTCAAATTTCAGGTTGGTATTGAGAATTATGGCTGGATTTTAAAACCCTATAAAGTTACTTACAAACAGACTCACACTCTCATATCACACATATATTAAATTACACAAGTAACTTAGAAAAATTAGAAGCACAACAAATTAGTTTTTTTAAACTATTAGAAAACTAAAAATAAATGTAAAGGTATTATAATAAGTTATTTAAAATTTGCAAAATTCTTCCTATCAGCTATCTACTTACTACTTCTGGTTAACAGTCATGGCAGCTGGGAGCGTCACTCGCTAGTTACCCATAACCACGCAACTAGGATGGTATCCGCAGGTAAATTTGATGTACCTAAAATAAGGAATTATTTTGGCGACCGAACGCTTGATAAACGAGTACCATACCTTCTCAACCAACTGCCTGCTGATATAAGAAGTCAGGAAATTAAGGGTAAATTTGTCAAGTTACTTAAGCGGTTCTTTTTTAGGAGTTTGTAAGCGATGTTCTTAGGAAAGTGGTTTGCAGATTGTTGAGGGAGAGCAGATGAGTGATTTGGTAGTTTATTTTTTATTTTATTTTTATGATATAAGTCATTTGATGTAAGGTTATTTTCGTTTATTACTATGGACGTACCGGAAGACGTAGCGTTGGAAGGCCTCCCACAAGATGGACCGATGACCTTGTGAAGGCCGCAGGAATCCGCTGGATGCGGAAAGCACAGAATCGGTCGAAGTGGCGGTGCTTGGGGGAGGCCTATGTCCAGCAGTGGACGTCTTTCGGCTGAAATGATGAATGATGATGATGTGCCATGCAGTAAGTGGAAATTATCCGCACTAATAAACCTGACTTATAATTTTATTTGTTCTGTTCCCACAGACAAACCGTGAAAACGGTTTTGCGGGGCATTGTTCTTAAGTTAAAATTTTATAAACTTTGTTTGATAAATAAAATAAATAAAAATAAATAATAACAATCTCAGACT
Source organism: Agrochola lychnidis (assembly GCA_963680765.1). Classification (NCBI taxonomy): domain Eukaryota; kingdom Metazoa; phylum Arthropoda; class Insecta; order Lepidoptera; family Noctuidae; genus Agrochola; species Agrochola lychnidis. The sequence continues at coordinate 26,027,354 of OY796855.1, read as the reverse complement.
TCGGACTGAATGCGGAAGGCGGAGGACATGAGGCTTATGTCCAGTATTGGACTGAAAATTAGGTGCTTAAATGAGGAATTTATTTATTTATTATTTCTTTAATACTTTAAGTACACAAATGTACAGGCACTTAGGTATTTGTCGGTAGATAATAGTCTTGAGAAGTCCCACCTCATTCTTCATAAAAAAAATCTACAAAACCGATTGCTTACATTACAGCTTTGCTTGCATTTAATTACGAGCGAGTGATCCACTCTGGTAGAATTGTCCTCAATGTGCCCGCCACGATCAGAGGAGAAACGAGTCTGAAATTATTTCGTCCTTAGATTTGTCCCTCTAGGCTAAATCCGGCTTGAAGGACCTGCCATTCGGTAAACTAAGTATGTAATAAAAAGACAGTACGCTGACAAATGTGGTCATTTCGGGCACCGATAATTGAAAAAACCCGACTGCAGAAACACATAACTGAAAAGAGAAAAATAAGCATTGAATTTTGTTTTTTTATAGAAAATATCGCAGCGGAATGCTTTATTTAGATTCGACCACTTACAGAACATTTGCAAGAAAAGAAAAAATGCTTAGCAGAGACTTTGTCAGGATGCCGTACACAGGATTAAAACGGGATCCTGTTACTAAGCCTACACTATCTGTCTGTCACAATGCTGTTTATTTTTTAACTTTAATAGGTGGCCAGAACCCTTAGAACAGGAGTCCGACATGCACATGGCCGGTTTTTTTAAACAGCAATCGACGAATAGGCCTGTGTCCAAATTTTTTTTTTTTTAGTCGTCTTTCAGATAATAAAAAAATATTGGACACGTATTTTTTTCTTTTTTGACGTAATCAAAAGATTACGGCGATACATTGAGTTAAAATGTGGCATGACGTCACGCCTTGCTAGATTTTACACTGCGTTGTGACGTAGCGAGCCCCCACTCCCCAACTTTAATGCGTGTTTTCTAAGTTATTTTTGATTGATATGATAAAGCCAAAAATACGTGTCTAATATTTTTACCCGACTACGGCAAAGCCAAAAGGAAGGGTTATGATTTTAGCAGTCTATGTATGTATGTTTGTATGTATGTATGTTTGTATGTATGTATGTATGTTTGTTTTTACGTGTGTTCCACCGTAGCGCCTAAACTACTACACCGATTTTGATGAATGAGGTATCAATAGATTCGTAATAATGGTCCGGGTGACATAGGCTATAAAAAATTTTTCCTTAAATTTAATTTGGTGGACTTTACACGTAAATTTCTAACCTCGAAAAAAATTAAAATGGGATGATCATGACATGTTTGGTATCAAAAGAAAGGTCTTGACGAGCACATTACAAATATGTATATAATATTATATTTTCAAAGTAAACAAATATGTTTAAATCGTTAAAAACAAGCAAAATTGAGACTGCGTATCGCAAGATGTTACCAACGTGCAGTTAATCAAATCTTAATAAGTAGTACCGATTTGTAATTCCACTCTTATGAAGAAAAACAAGTACAACGAAATATTTATATTTTGGATTTCTTCGAAGCTCGATATCGATATATGGTGTTGGCGTCGAAATAAATCGCTCTATGGTTTCGTTCAAAGCACTATACACTGCTATCGGAATTTAAAATAGGTTAATTACTGAACTATTGTATTACTCTACTCTTATTTACGTTTATCAAGTGTAAAAACGGAAAAGTATAAAATAAAAAAATAAAGTTTAAAAAACTGTAACCCGACTACGGGAAAATAAAAATGATCTAAAAAGTACGAAACAAGCAAATATTTCAGACAGAAATTAAGACATAGGTACAAAAATGGTCAAGGTAAAGCCGTCGTCGCATGCCATTATAATTTTGTAGGTGTTCCTGGCACCCACATGGTATACAGGCATGCGACCACGGCTTTACCTTGACCATTTTTGTACCTATGTCTTAATTTCTGTCTGAAATATTTGCTTGTTTCGTACTTTTTAGATCATTTTTATTTTCCCGTAGTCGGGTTACAGTTTTTTAAACTTTATTTTTTTATTTTATAATCTGAAAGACGGACTAAATAGAATATCTTTTTTTTTACCTAGGAAATTACCCTATTATCATCGTGCTACCATTTTCCGCGATACGCATCGTATTCTCAACACGAGCGCTGACGTAGGATGCGTGCAAAAGGCTGAATGATAAAAACCCCTGTATGGACGGCCGACTTTTGAGTATTGAGATGAGAACGCGGCGCGACCGGGCGTCATTTGAAATTAGAACCTTAGTTTTTTTTTAATAAAATAGGCTAAGGACAGAGAACATTTTTAAATAATCATCAATTTTAGTGGAACGTGCTCTAGTGTTGATAGTTAAAAATGAGTTTAATAAATAAATTATGTTTGATTTTGTTAATCTGTGTTTACTGCGGGGCACAGACGGCGCCGTCGATGAGAAAGGAGGCTTTTATGACTGTCGTGAGTACAAAACACATTTATAAATAAATAATAACAAGGAATTAGAAAACTCGGTAACATCATAAACATACATTGACAGCCCATGATGGAGTCAGGACAAACCTATAGTAATGTATTAATAACTACATTTCTATGCGAAATAAAAATAAACAAACTTCACTTAATTCCCGAAAAAAAAAAACCGGGTATGCAGAAATATTAAATGGAAGACATAAACACCACAGGATCAATAACGTTCTTAGGTCAGATTTAAATAACATTTTAAAAATATACATATTAATAAACATTGTTTAAAACCAGAAACCGCTTATGTAAATCAAGGGCGTATAGACTCACCAACAAAATATTAAATAAAACTTTGTAAAGTTAATAATGTCCGATTCGTTAACAAGATGGCAATAATGTGCAGTACACGTTCTTATTCATTCACAAACCGCGGTACAGTGTGTTTGTATACCGTGTCGGAATAATGATCAAAGAAAAAGTAAAGAAAGTTGACTCCTTGCCGTCCGCGAAAATGTCGCACAAGTGGCATCAGCACATAAAGAAGAATATATTATGGTCACAGTTGGGTTTAAAGAACTTTATTTCTCATAAGAAATTAAAAACTAGTAGTTCGCTTATAATGAGATACAAAGTGATTAACATTAGTTAGTTGTGGTGCTGGAGACATTATATTAGCATAGTTTGTGTTATTTCAAATGTTGTGGTGTATTGCCTTAATCTGCGCTTGCTTTAAGTGTTGGATTTTTGTTTTCGGTAGCAGACAAAAGAATGAAGATGCTGACTGGGTTATAAACGATGTCCTACTGTTTTCGTGATGTAGGTACACACGGCTACATATCAAGCTATACACTTCCAGTATAAGCTGATCTCCCATTGCATAGGATTTCCATTTAAAATTTCTTATCAAACTCAGACTCAGAGGGCTTTTCTTGTTTGCATCAGCAGGAAACGCGGTGATTTCCTTTTTAACCGGCTTCAAAAGGTTACTCAATTCGACCGTATATACCTAAATATATTTCTTTTATGTGTGTTCGCGGATAACTTCGTCGTTTATGAACCGATTTTGATGATTCTTTTTTTGTTGGAAAGGAGATATCTCAAGGGTGGTACCATGATAAGGAAACCAGGATCTGATGACGGCATCCCAGAGAAATTGAGGGAACTCTTCAAATATTATAGGCAAACCTATAGCAATTTGGGTATTTTTTATAGTAACTCGTGTAGTTGCTCTTGGAAAGCACCATTTAGTTAAGTGGAACTGATGATGAAGACCACAAATAGCCACCTGAACTACTCAATAATAAGTATTTCACGGGTTGCGATTAGATTACTTTCAATATGGTTGCAATGGAATTTATGCTCGTCACAATGCATATGGAGAAGTGGAGCTGATGGTGAAGTACCAGGAGAACCCCTCAACGATGAACGTCCGTGCATCGGGAAAAGCAATATTTTGTAAAAGGTGATGAGCAGTTGGCATTAGACTAATGTAACTTAGATAAATTACAAATTGACCCACTAAAAAGCGAGAAATAAAAACTTTTTTTACAAAAAAAAAAACAACCGACTTCCAAAAAACCACTACAAAGTGAAAAATAACAATTTCGGAAGTCGGTGTCTTTGGTTTTGTATTTTCGTTATTTGCCACCGACTTCCAAAATTTAAGTTATTTTTCACGTTGTAGTGGTTTTTGGAAGTCGGTTGTTTTTTTTTTTGTAAAAAAAGTTTTTATTTCTCGCTTTTTTGACATCCGGTATGTTGGTTCTGCTAGTGTGTCAGATAAATTATCGAAGACTAGATTACTAGCTTTTGCCCGCAGCTTCGCCCATGTGGAGGTCAGAAATTATCTCACGGGAACGTACATTAGGTACTACCGAGACAAAAAGTATCCTATGTCATAAATTGTCATGGTCTATCTGCGTGCCATTTTCATAAAAATCGTTGGTGTTGTAAAAATTATAACCAATATTATATTGTGTAATTTTATCATTAAGTAGATATATTATGTAAACATTTGCAGTGCCCTTACAGGGTACATGTCTTAATACTGTGTCATGAAATTTTAATGCATGCCTACCAACCAGTATTTTACATGTTAGCAAATAAATAAATAAAGGTTACAGACAGACAGTTACTATCGCATTTATAATATTAGTATGGATTGGTATTTCTGTGAGAATTAATTTCGTGACATTTTATTTTAGTTTTATTGGTTTCTAGATTAACCGGTGAATTCGTTCACATTACAGTTTAGTTTTACACGCGGAGCTATCGTAAAATTTTCTGTAAAAGAAGATTGCGTGTACTATGTACAGTCGACCAATCTTCCGCAAGCTTACCTTTAAAGCGATAATCGCATAGCATGGGTTACGACTCGATAGCCCGATGCTTGTATTTTGACCAATAGAATGCACGAACCGTATTTTAATCGTGTTCATATGATAAGAATAGTTGGTCGCTGTGATTAACTCAAGACAATGTTAATGTTCTTTCTCCAGAATTTGCTTACCCACTGACGGTTTATATAATTGTTTATTTTATTTGAATTTATAAGTCAATTTTTTTTTACGAGTCTTTTTATTTTATTTGATTGCTGACATAATCTGCTCATTACATCGTTTTTGTTATGAGTTGTATTGCAATTTGTGGTTAGCTAGCGACCTCGACAATTAATCATATTATTATTTTTTCTGAGCAACCGGCAGCAAGTTCGTCGTGCTCCCTTAGATGTCACTGCTTGCGGTAGTGTCGGGGGTCGGGTTGCCTCCTTCCCTCAAATATGGCGAGGGGGTAATGGCTGATCTTTGCGTTATGCTCGTGAACGGGTGCTGCTTGTGGTGACTGGTCGTCTTGCTGATCATGGTTTTGTTATTGTTACTAGTAATTAACTGTTCATTTATTTTGCCTCGATGGTCCTAGTTTATCATTTATAACTTCCAATTACAGCTTTATGCCTGGAGGCTTTTATTTAGATATTTAGTTCTGTTTACGTTTTTTTTTTTTAAATTCTGCTTGAGTATAGTTCTCGATGTTTTTGGTTGGTATATTGGCGTGTGCTAGCTAACATATGGCCAATAATTTATCATTTAAATTATGTTTTGTGTAGCATAATGTAAGTTATTTAGCATACTATTGTATAGAATCATTTTTCTAACTTGAACAGACAGCTGTGCTGCTGGGGAATTTGTTGCGCCACTTCTTCTTCCCAGCTAAAGGTACTAGGAAGTGGTGAAGGGTGGGCGTTTTTGCGGGACTGTCTTATGTAATTTTGACGTTCGAAAAGTGCTGATTCTCAGCCTAGTTTGAATAAATTACTTTTGAAATACAATGATATCTAAAAGTGTGACACTCACACAAACAATTGCATATTGTGTCTAACTGGGCGAAACCAGGAAGGGGTGTGGTTTGTCACTAACTGCGTTGCCACAGAAATAAGTTCTTAATTGAGCATGCTTAATTTTTGTCGACTGTACATTAAGTTCAAGGAAAAATTAACTCGCTCTTAACTTACAGCACTTAGGCTATTTAACCGGTTTTGTTTTTTTGTTTTTATGGTAATATCTTGCCTTATTTCCCCTAAGGGTTGGGGTTTTTTTTGGGTAGGGCATCTCGTAGTTGACCTCTGAGATCATGACTACTTAACCGGGCTTTCCTGTGGGTGCCAAAAGCTACTACACTTAAAACCTCCAGCCAGGGGTTATTCAACTATGCTAATTAAAACTAGGTGAACTACGAGACTCGCTATTGGCACCCCCTGGTGGGTAAGAACCTCGGCTTAGGGCGTCAACCAGAGGGAGGACATCAAGAATGGGACGGGCTGGAAAGGGTTGGGTAAAGGTGTACCTATAGTACTCCCACATTTCGCCAGTTATGTTTAAGTCCCATGTAATCGGCGAGCCTGTTGCCATCAACCGGGCACAAATCCAGACTCCTACTCCTGAGAAAGTTTGAGTTTGATTCTTTTTATTTAATTGTTCCACCTAGTGCATGCACCGATGCACATACCCGACATCTAGATGGAATCGTGTTCAAACACATGAATTTTATAAATATAAGTAATTAAAAAGCATAGGACAACGACAGTTAGGGACATTGGGCTTTAACTCGTTGGAGGTGAGAAGGTCTTGTTCAGCTTATGGTAGCCTGTAAGACCTTACGGGGACGTATCGACTGCCCAGAGCTCCGTGGCCTTTTCTGTCGATTGTATGTGCCCGATAAACAAAGAGTATAATAAGATTATAGATATAACTTCTACGAATCTGTTCAGTTAGAAATAGATAATTTACCTATTTCGAAAAACAAGGTAAAAATCCTTTAAGGGGGATGCGCTAAGGAAGCCCGCGAAATTCAAATTTACTTTCGTTTTTTGCATTTTGTAGGTCAGTGTCAAGTTTTATGTTGATTAAAATATGATTCGTGACCGTAACAAGTATGGCTTTTCATAATTATAATCATTACAATCAGCAAAACAACTCCATAAGTTAGCATAACTGTCAAATGTCATGATTTCATGAAAGCATGACATTTGACAGTTATGCTAACTTGAAAAAACTAAAGAAAATTTGAATTTCGCGGGCTATTTAGCGCATCCCCCTTAAAGAACTTTAAATGGTCCTCTAAGATGCCGTCTGCTTTTTTTTCGTTTTCATTTTTTTATCTATTTAATATTATCCTTGATATCTATCGAATGGGTAATTTTTTTTATAAACGACCGGAGACAAATTTAAGTAGGTACCTATTATTTGTAAAGTCTTTTTTCGTCAGTGGAATTTGGTCCTAAGTGTCATTTAGGACCAAGAAACCCGTTTTAGATGTTTAGGTCTCCAAGTTAAGACGTTACTTGGTTATTGTTTTCCTTGACAAGATTTCGCACGTATTCAAACGTTGTTAAACTAAATTATTTAAATTTTATAAAAGAGGAAGGATGGACTTTAAAATACTGTAAGATGGGCCCATCCTATGACTCAAGGGTTTTCCATGTATCTAAAGATTATCCTTTTCACAATTAAAACCTTATATATTGATAGATTAATCAATAGCTTTTCATTAATCACATTACTAAAGCTATTTATTTTCCTTACAATTTAATAGTTAGGTTTATTCAATAAATATAACTAGTTTTATAAAAATCGATCATAGACAAGCTACATGTCAAATAAAATTATTCGGTTCATAAATAAATTTTTGCTATCTTAATGCATGATTGGCATGTTAGTTGGTAATAATAACCCTCTTTGAATTACTATTAATAAAAAATTGCAGATTTTCATAAGAAAAAATAATATATATATATATATTTTTTATAATATTTATAAATTAATAAATATTAGATATAAATATTATAATATTTATGAAGGTAATTGCTGTCAAAACTGACACAGGTGAACAGGGTAAACGCTAAGAGGGGTCAAATACAGTTGATTAAAAGATGATTTTTATGATCATATTTGACTCATTGATCTCATAGCAAGCGCTACTGCGTTTTAGAAAATTTGGTTACATCGAAAGGTTTGTAAGTCCTAGGTATCAAATGGAATAGTAATCAATGCCATTCTATTTTAGAGTTTGGAGAAAAGTGATGTTTACTGACGAATTCTGAAAAAAAAAAGACAACAATTTGGGTTTTCTCGAATCCCATGAATTTTCGCCTAGGCTTTATAAGGTGCTTTATTGTTGCAAATGGATCACACTATCACCCTTGAAGGAATACGTCAAATTACAAGTCACCCTGTATTATTTATACTTCAGTTTCGGTGTTTGTTGTTTCGGTTGTCGATTGATGACATGAACATGTAATGTGGAGGAGTAAGGAAAATGTCGTGAGGAAAGTTCTGAGCATGAATGTGGATGGCTATTATGGGCTTACCACACGCACAAGCCACAGTTTTTCCTGCGCATACCGGTTTGTACAGGGAACATCGTGAGTGTGGTTGGTAAAACTATGTCACGCGCCAACCCCACAGCGCGGCCTGTGCACTTTTTGACTTTCTTGAAGTTTTGCCTGCAACCCCGGCCTGCGGGTACTTGCCTGCGCCTGTGGTTGGGCGTACTGTGTTCACGCCATTGTCATGTTCGCCGTAGTTCTTCATTGGGAAACATTTTTTCCACACCGACGATTTCGACATGAATGTGGCTTGCGCGTATTTAAGACGCAGATAGATATATGACAGTGACCTTAAATGGTTAGCTTGCGTGTTCTGTACTGAGCTCACGCAACGCGTCGTACGTCCAGCCAGTAATAGGACTCGCCCATCAAGGAGCGCTGTCTCAAATTAGACGCATTATTAATTTATTACACGTAAAATAAAAGGTATTTTAATAAAACACGTATACTAAAAGATTTTTAATTTAATTATCTTTAAAATGGTGAAGTTTTCAGAAAAATACGCTTGATGGATTTTGCGTCATTCCCAGTTTTTTATCCGCGTTAGACATAATTTTACAAATTAATTTCACTATGTAATATAAACATAATTATGCCTATATTAAAATATTAAGAAAATGCTCTGATTTAACATATATTTTATCCAAATCACTAACACTACTCGTTTAGACGTCATCTTCAGTGTAAAATCATTAAAAGTCAGCTATCGTCCCCTTAACCGTGCCGTGTGGTAACGCCGTCCGTGTACAGTTTTTTCATGCGGGAAGCTTGCGTAGGCAGCACTGTGTTGAAGCTTGTGCGTGTGATAGGCCTTTGAGTAGGGGAGGACCAAAGAAACGATGGATGGACTGTGTGAAAGATGATATGGCTAGAAATGGGGTGACTACGAGGACTGATAGAGAAGTGTGAAAAGAAAAAGACATGTTTCACCGACCACTAATATATTAGAATGATGATGATAATTTATCCTTCTGTTTTGAGCCCAAAAGGATCAGGCTTCAACTATATGTCAAGAAAGAGCCGATATACATACCTGCACACTTTTTGTAAGAAAAAGCCAATTGCATATAAAAACTGGGTAAACAAACACCCTTCGATTTTACTACTTACTTATTTACTTTTGATACTTATTTAATAAACATTAAACAACGAGATTCTCATTCCCATACGATTTTTCCATTCTGACAATGGTTACTGGTTAGGTACCTACCTCATACGCAAATTATAATAATCACGTATAACATAACAATAATACTGTAGTTAATTCCGCGTATATTGTCTCTAGATAAAAGACCAACAAGAGACGGTTGACAATAGTTGCGCACGTGCGCCATAATAGATATCAAACAAGCGCGCACGACGGTGCACCGAGTCGCAGGGGACAAAAGCAAGGCCCATCATATTTTTATCAAGAAAGGGCTGAGTTTTCATCACAGCTACCAAAAGCGTATGAAGTATGATCCATTCTGGACAAATACCTTGGCTGAAAATGCAACTAACTAAAAGTATAGGTAAACCACCTCCAATAATTTCGAAATTTTGCAGATTGCGATCAGGATATACGGGGTGGCAGGGACATCGACGCGAAAACTGAAACCATGGATTCAGTACATGATTCTGAACCCCCCTGTGCGTTGAAATTTTTCGTCGGTTATTTAAGAAAAAATCAGCTGTTCCATACATTTTGACCGCGTAGCTATTGCATTTTTCTGTGAAACAGCAGATTTTTTTTTAATAACCGACGAAAAATTTCAACGCAGGGTGGTTCAGAATCATTTACTGAATCCATGGTTTCAGTTTTCGCGTCGATGTCCCTGACACCCTGTAGAGGACGAATAAGTTACAAGCTTCTAAAGTACCTCATTAACGGCATAAATAAGAGTCTATTAACTGCTCCCAAATTACTATGTTTATTTAAATCTTTAATTTTTATTTTTTACATTCGTCCTTAACATGTTTATTCTATTATTTGACATTATATACATACGATTTAATTTCAACTCTTTATTAGTGACTTTTGTGGACATGATAATTATTCAGATTGATTACAGTTATAATAGCAATCATGTAATTGCGTTTTATTAAAATAAGTTTTTACTTTTATTAATTTATTTATCTTTTGTATAGATTCTTTTCTATTTTGTGAATGTGAGAACGCTGTAGGCTTAGTGGATTGTAGAACTGTAGACCATTTTCTATTTTATTAAGTACTTGGTACTTATTGAAAGACCTACACTGTCCTCCCATACCTAGTAACACTGTTATTTGAAGGTATTGTAAAAGCCAATTATTTTTAAAAGAGTAACCGTGGAGTTTCTTGCCGGCTCTTCTCCATAGGAAACGACCAATTGGAACCGTGCACCTAGCTTCTGACGTTTCATAAGTGCCCTTGTAGGTTTATGTAAAATAAAATATTTTGAATTGAATTGAAAAGTCGAGGTTCCTTCCTATCCTCCAATATTTTTTTTAAGACATTTTGACATCGAATCGTTTTCCTAGGATACGCCAAATCCACATAGTCATTTTTCAGGCTGACCTCAAATATGGATCCTGGTAATTAACGAAGGCATTCCGTTTTTTTATGGCTGTGGTTCTACCATAATTCTCAAGTCCTCGCCTCTTCATTCTGGTCCTAGTGGACCTTCCAAGTTATTTTTCTTGAATTGGAATTCTCCACATTACCCTTGAAGTTCTGGAGTAGACTGCGTAACGAAAGGGGTAGCATGATTACGTTGCTCACAGGATGGACCGATGGCCTGGTGGAGGTTGCAGGAATCCGCTGGATGCGGGAAGCACATGATCGGTCGTGACGTTGCTTTGGGGGAGGCCTATATCCAGCAGTAGCACTATTTCAACTGAATAATGATGATGATGACCCCTAAGGGAATAACACGCAAAGTGCTAATAGGATAAACTGTGTGTTGCAACTAAACCAATTATATTTATCAGTTTATAGCGTCGACAATTACTCGCTCCGGGCCTAATGAATGATGACCTGCTACTAATAATGGTTAAGTACCTGTCATTGTTAACTTCTTCATTTTATGTTAATTGACTTGTATGAAGCAGCTGTTACGAAATTGTTATGTTTATACGTAATAAAACTGTGTCCTAGACTAGAGACAATATGTGAAAACGTGTGACATCCGCGTCATCCACCAAACCTCTTACAGAGATGAGAGAGGTCTGTTTCTCAGCAGTGAGAGTATTATGGGCTTTTCTTTTTATTTTTTTGGGTGGGAAGTTATCAAATAACTTCTCCCGCTCTGGGTGGAGCGGGAGGGCGTGTCAGACTTTTACTGACTAAAACCCACCCGTGTTGATTCGATTGCCCTGTTGCCAGGAGCCACGATTTCTCTATCGGTTTTCTTCGAACCCCCGGTAGGCATTGGCCCTAGCGGACCCCATCAATTCTGCTGACATCTCTTTGAGGCGCGCGTGGAACATGGGCTCATGTAATCATATTTTTTAGGTCTTCTGCGCTCTGAATTGCTGAAACTTCACGTGATCGTGAATTTTTTGTTCTTAGTGGTTGCAAAGGACTTTGTTATCAACCTAGCTTCTTCGAAATATGTCGGGAGTACAGTGTCACTCCGGGAGTGCCGACAGAAGTGAACGCTTGAAAAAAAATCGGCACCGTGGTAATCAACGCGTTGATGTCTTTTACTCTATGCACCGCGGTAAACAACGCGTTGTTGTCTTTTTAATTGTCAAAAATGCCCAACGCGCCTAAAGAAGTTTTCACTTTTAAAAAAATGCATCTAAACTGCTACGACCTTATTATGATCTAGACTCTAGATCATTATGTCAGCGGTGTAATCCCCCAACTTATAATATGCTTGGCTGGATAACGTGCGTTTTATACAAGATTTAAATTTCGTTTCATTCAGTTGGAGTATGTGGGGAGGTATTTTATTATAACATTTTAAACAGTACCCCACAAAGGATCTGATCTACTTTAGCCAGTCTGAAACCTGGTTGAACTAGTTGGTCCCTATTTCTAGTCCTATAATTGTGTCTATCACCTCTTTTACTGAAAAGATTCAGATCCAAACATTTTTGTCACGAAGGCTTTAACGAGTATAATTAATGAAAGTATCCTTTTTAATTGCGTTCTGTTCAAATTTAGCCATAAGACCCCGACCCGGTCACTCGAGTTAAAAATTATCTTTGCAAATACCACCTCTGGAAATATGTGAACCTTCGTAAACAGTAAACCATACATAATATTTACACCATACTTCAGGCAATAAAATTCAAATCAATTTCACATTAAATGCTGTATAGTGAACATAATACAATACAATAATTACTTCAAAACATGCAACAATCATGAGTAAATGCTGATTTTATCGCAAAATCATGTGGTGACCGCGCTTTGATAAATATCGATAAATAAATGGAGGTAAAGGTGAACCAACTTAACTAAAATGACTGGCGATGAACAAAAGTCCATGTCACACCTCCTGATTTGTCCACTGTACTGGAACACCTGCACGAGGGTCGTTCTTGAGGTGAACAGGGACCAGGGATACACCTATAGGCAATTACCTATTCAGGTGACAAAATTTGACTCCCAAAACATTTAAAACAGATCATTAACACTAAAGAAGTACAATAATCCTAATCCTATTGTTGTAGTTGTTTGTTACGCTTTCACGCTAAAACGGTTGAACAGATTTGGATGAAATTTGAGAGAAAAGGCACATACCGGTAGACCATGACCTGGATAAGGACATAGGATACTTTTTATCCCGATATTCTTACGGGATCGAGACTTATGCGGGTGAAACCGCGGGGCGCAGCTAGTAAGACTTTAAAACAGATAAGCCATTACCACAGACTTTACATTGTAAGATTTACCATGTCTCCAATCTGAAGGGTGAATCCTATTTGCCCATCACACTGTAATGATATTATGTTTACACGCAAACAGTATAATTTTCTAATATCACACACAAAGGCGCGCAACAACAACGACAACAATGGCTGCGCAGGATTCGCGTCACGTTTACACCGATTATGTCACAAAGATGCGCGCAAGCCCTGCGAATTCCGCATTCAAATTTTTATCACGCGCACCCATTTTTATGTATGAGCCTTATATTTTTATTTCCTTGAACGTGAACTGATGATAAAGATTTAGTTGATATCAATGTAAGACAAAGATATGGGTGTCCGTTATTAAATATGTCGGAGACGGGTATGTGACTTTCGTTATTTTCAGGCATATTTTAACTACTGTGGGCGTAGTGTGGGTAGTGTTGGTTAATGCGCAATAGAAAAACAGTTTGCAGTTCTGATCACATTATAATTTATTATCAAATGAATCACACTAGCTAAATTATACACACACTGGGTGCGATGGCGTTTATTAAAGTCACCAATTAAAAAAATTATCACAAATTACAACTAACACAATAACTGAGCACCACGAATCGAGAACAGTTCCGCGACGTCTTAACTCCAATGCGACCACAAGCTCAATGTCCTCCTCGCCTTGGCCTTAAGACATCACGGCTCTGTAGCAGCGCGCCTTTTTTGGTGTAGATAGATCACTCTTGATGTCGCCAGTGGCGCACTTGCGATTCGTTTCGTGTCCGTACTAATGACCGGATCCGACAAATAGATAAACAACTTTACGAAATAGAGTAAAATAATCGTTAACCCAAAACCCAAATCAATATAAAATAAAATATTGCGGTAAATAGGTATACGTGGAAGGAGGGAAGTGAGGCATATGCTCTGCAGTGGGACATAAACAGCTGATGATAATAATAAAAGAACCGTCAAACAGGTAGATTGTTAAGGTTACATTCCTGCCTGACCTTTCACGGTGACAGAATATGTCGTATAATATTTATTTATAACTGACTAGCTTCTGCCCGCGACTTCGTTCGCGTAGAAGTCGATGAAATATAGCCCATGTTACTCGCGTAGCCTTCTATAAAAAAAAATTGGTTAAGTAGTTTTTGAGTTTATCCATTACAAACATACAAAAAATCAAAAATCTTTTCTCTTTATAACATTAGTTTAGAATAGCTGCGCCCCTTTTCACCCGCATCAGTCTCGATCCCGTGGGAATATCGGGATACAAAGTACCCTATGTCCTAACCCAGGTCTTGGTCAGAATTCGTTCAGCCGTTTTAGCGTGAAAGCGTAACAAACAAACAAACTAATTCACTTTCGCATTTATAATAACTATTATTAGTTAGGATAAGCAGCGACGTGAGAAAAATTTAATGGCCGGTCCCATTCTCCTTTTATTTTTAGAACGCTGCACAAAATCAAAACAACCTTTTCAGATTATGATCAAGTACCTATACTAAATACATATGTTATCATTGAATGTCGGTTTATCATCGTGTTTTTATTATAATAATATGAAATCAGATATTGTTATGTAAATGGTATTTGTTTTTCCACAGTAGGTGGCATCAGGCATGATATAACCTTAACATGTCATCTGCATTTCTCAAAAACTTAAACCTTTGGAGAATCTTAGGCCACCAACATTGTTCGCATCGTCACTCATCATCAGTTGAGATAAAGGCCAAATGCGACCAATGCCATCATCATCATCAGTCTCCTGCCAATATCCCCATTTTTAAAGTGAAAACTTCTTTAGGCGCGTTGAGCATTTTTGAGATGGGAGTAAACCATTGATTTCGCGACACCATGACGACACCTATTTTTTGTAAACGCGATTATGCTCTTTATTCATATTATGTTACAGATCAATATTCTATGCAAGTATTTTTACTTTAAAGGTTTTGTAAACGCGATTGTACTCTTTATTTTTATTAAGTTACGGATCAATATTCTATGCAAGTATTTTGACTTTAAAGGTTTTGTAAATGCAATTATGCTCTTTATTTATATTACGTTACGGATCAATGTTCTATGCAAGTATTTTTATTTTAAAGGTTTCGGGAGCATTATTTTTTGTAAACGCGATTGTGCTCTTTATTTCGGTAAGGTTACAGACCAATGTTCTGTACAAATATTTTTCTTCCACCAAGGCGATCTTGTTCAAGTTTTCACTTCTGTCAGAACTCCCGGAGTGCCACCACTTTTTTTTGTGGTCGGTACACCACATCTTTTTCTTCCATACCCCTCTATCAGTCATCTCGGTAGTTATCTTTGTAGCCACATCATCTTTCACGCAGTCCATCCATCGTTTCTTTGGTCAAAATGCGACCTTATCAAATATATAAAAAATTGCTTATTCTACAACTTTGAAACCTCAAACACAACTATGTTAATAGCTACTGTTGTACCTAATGTAAGCGTCGGTTTTCAAATCAATCCGCACTTAACATAGGGCTTTAATGACAACTTTGTACAGAAACGGCACACAACGTTTAGTGATGTCGAGGTCTGGCGGTTATGGTTAATACCGATAATAGAGGTCTGGTTCTAGGTGAGATACTCAGTTCAGGGTCACAGTTTAAGCAGTAGATAGATATTAAATTCAAAATATTTTCATCACCATAACATTACGTCTGTTAACTCCGAAGGGTTAGGCAGAGGTGTACCTACCTATAGATTGCCACCAATCGGGCACAAATCTAGATTCCAGGCTGCTACTGAGAATTTCCTAATGGAACAACCCAGTAACACTTTGCCCAACCTGGATATCAAACCTAAAACTAGACTAATGAGGCAGTAATATGTTTATATTAAAAAATATTTTATTTCTCATAAACTTAATGTGGATTGGACACTTATGAAACGTCAGAAGTTAGGTGCACGGTTCTAATTGGTCGTTTCCTATGGAGAAGAGTCGACAAGACACTCCACAGTTACTTTAAAATAATAATAATTTGATTGACTTGTACCCGTTAATCCGTTATGTTATTTTGTGGAAGATTAGTCATCCATGTGTTGTTTTCATTCCAAAACGGTGGCGTAAGGACCAATGCAATATTTTGGTCCTCAGGTCCGCGATTCTTTGCGGATTTGGGCATCCTACGAATCATGAGCGACAGAGCTTTAAAAAGCTCTTAAAATCTGGCAAATTTTTTGACAAACATTGTTGGTGGTACTCAGTCAGAGCCCTTAACAACACTTATGTAACACTAGATTCTTTTAAACCTTGACAAAACTGCTAATATGCGGCAGCCGCTTAGCCGGTACAAAACGAGGACTTGTTGTGGTCTAAATGGGTTTGACGCATTTGGTGCACATCTCAACTTGTACACCATGCTCAAATGGTGAACTTAGCAACTGGTGCACTTCTCATATGGCACACTTCGCAACTGGTGCACTTCTCAATTGGTGCACTTCGCAAAAGGAGCACTTTTAAGATGAGTGGAGATTTGGAAAAATTGTCTAAAAAATAAAGAATCTTTGGTTTTGTGTAGGTAATTTTCTTAAAAATACAATCAAAAAATAATTTTAATTAACTCTACATAATCACTATAACATTTTTATTTTTTCAAAAATAAAAAAAGTCACTCGGAAATAATAAAAATATAATTATGTAAGAAAAAATTAGATTTACAGCAAAAAGTTATCATAATAAAGACGTGATATAATATCATATTATATGAATAACCTTTATAATATTATAATTTAAACTGTACTTCTTTTAGTTATAGTTATTATTATTAATTAAATAAAAGCTTTAAATTAAATTACATAATCACTAATATAATAATTGGAGAAACATGATCTTTTCTTTTTTTTTCTTTTTTATAGCTTTTATTTAATTTATAGTAACAATTACTAAGTAAGAAACAAAGGTTTATCTATATTATTTATAACCTGTTTTTGAGAAACAGGTTATGATTTAATTTATATTTATATAAATAAATAAATAAATGTCTTTTCTATGATAACTTTTTGCTGTAAATATAATTTTTTCTTACATTATTATATTTTTATTATTTCCGAGTGACTTTTTTTATTTTTGAAAAAATAAAAATGTTATAGTGATTATGTAGAGTTAATTTAAAATTATTTTATTGATTGTATTTTTTAGAAAATTACCTACGCAAAACCAAAGATTCTTTCATTTTTAGACAATTTTTCCAAATCTCCACTCATCTTAAAAAGTGCTCCTTTTGCGAAGTGCACCAATTGAGAAGTGCACCAGTTGCGAAGTGTGCCATATGAGAAGTGCACCAGTTGCTAAGTTCACCATTTGAGCATGGTGTACAAGTTGAGATGTGCACCAAATGCGTCAAACCCGTCTAAATTAGTATTACTTTGCTTGGTCAGTGATGTCGTTCACGTCTGCACGTCTTGTATAATTTCAACACGAATGATGTAACTAATATTTTGTAACGATATTTTGATTTTTAGTGGTATGAGGAACAGGGTGTAAAGTTCACTTATCCACCATAGAAAAGGGAGGATTCCCCGACCAGAGTGTTGTGTCTAGCGGGCAACTGCCCATCGGTTAGAAGTTGAAATCTTGTATGTATGTCGATCGCTCGGTAAACTCTAACTGCGCGATGCAGTACTTGTGTGACGTCATGTCTATGATGCGTGGTTCGTATGTGGCGGTGTAACCGCTCCATCACTCCCCTCCGGAGACCGGAGGTCGATAGTGGGCTAAATCTTGCGATGCTTCACGGTGCCAGCTGTGGTTCCAGTGAGTCGGAACCGGTTGCCACATAGTTCGCGGTGAGTCGGAACTGTCTGTGGTGATTCCCCAGTGAGTCGGGGTGATTGCGGTGATTCCCCAGTGATTCGGGGTGATGAGGCTGACAGGGTTGATTCCCCAGTGAGTCGGGGTGATGAGGCTGAAAGCGTTAATTCCCCAGTGAGTCGGGGTGATGAGGCATAGGGTGATAACCAGGAATGCGCGTTCACTGCATGCTGGTGGTCAGGATACCCGTTGAAGCTGTGGGTGCTGGCCGGCCGTATGAGTCGCCTCACGAAAGCTTGCGGGAGTGATGATGATGTCACGCTGAAGTATTTGCATGAAGGCTGCGTTGACGTTCATACTCGGGGTCACCAATTTAGTGGTATGAGGAACAGGGTGTAAAGTTCACTCATCCACCATAGAAAAGGAAGGATCCTCCGACCAGACGGGTGTTGTGTCTGGCGGGCAACTGCCCATCGGTTTGAAGTTGAAATCTTGTATGTATGTCGATCGCTCGGTAAACTCTAACTGCACGATGCAGGACTTGTGTGACGTCATGTCTATGATGAGTATAGACTTTTATAACAAGCTACCTTCTTCTTTGCTAGATTTGCCTTTTAATGCGGTTAAAACTAAAGTAAAATCCAACCTTTGTTCAAAGGCATACTATAGTATCAACGACTACTTAAATGATAAGAATAGTTGGTCGCTGTGATTAACTCAAGACAATACTTATGTTCTTTCTCCAGAATTAGTTTACCTATTGACAGTTTATTTTATTTGAATGTATAAGTCAATTTATTTTATTTTATTTTATTGTTGACATAATCTACTCATTACAATGTTTTTGTTATGAGTTGTATTGCAATTTGTGGTTAGCTAGCGACCTCGACAGTTGATCATATTATTATTTTTTTGCCTGAGCAACCAGCCGCAAGTTCGTCATGCTCCCTTAGATGTCACTGCTTGCGGTAGGGTCGGGTTACCTCCTTCCCTCAAATATGGCGAGGGGGTAATGGCTGATCTTTGCGTTATGCTCGTGAACGGGTGCTGCTTGTGGTGACTGGTCGTCTTGCTGATCATGGTTTTGTTATTGTAACTAGTAACTAACTGTTTATTTATTTTACATCGATGGTCCCAGTTTATCATTTATAATAACTTCCAATTATAGCTTTAAATAGCTGTATGTAAGCGGGCTCGCCCTTTATGCCTGGAGGCTTTTATTTAGATACGAGTATTTAGTTCTGTTTACGTTTAGTTTTTATTTTTTATTTCTGCTTGAGTATAGTTTTCGATGTTTTTGGTTGGTATATTGGCGTGTGCTAGCTGACATATGGCGAATAATTTATCATTTAAATTATGTTTTGTGTTGCATAATGAACTTACATTATGCATTTTGCATACTATTGTATAGAATCATTTTTTCTAACTTGAACAGACAGCTGTGCTGCTGGGGAGTTTGTTGCGCCACTTCTTCTTCCCAGCTAAAGGCACTAGGAAGTGGTGAAGGGTGGGCGTTTTGGGGGACTGTCTTATGTAATTTTGACGTTCGAAAAGTGCTGATTCTCAGCCTAGTTTGAATAAATGACTTTTGAATTTTGAATTTTTTGAGTAGTTCGTATGTGGCGGTGTAACCGCTACAGATTTAAAAGTGTATTCGTGGAGTTTCTTGCCCGTTCTTCTCCATAGGTACCTACTGTGCTTTGGAATGGGCAACTAGCTTCATTTTTCTGACTGACCGACCCCTTGACAATTCAAAAGTAATTGGTTTATTTGAAATAAATGCTCTGAGTTTGAGTTTATCATCATATTTTTTTCTAATTGCTCGAGCTGGATACTATACATATTTACTTAAAAGATAACTATACCTACTTAAAGGATAATACTTATTATGCAAAATTATTCCTTTTGCAAATTATGCTGTTAACAACAACTGAACCTCAATTTTCGGATATTTTATTAATTAACTTAATTAGACTTTGTTTTAAATAGACTTCGTACCCAAGTAGGTCGGAGCAAGGACAACCTCCACAAGTTCATGGACGGCTCAGATCTCCGGTGTGTATCTCTCCACAGACAATGGCTCACCTCCCATCTTTTGCACCGCATGCCCTGTCACCTGCACAAGAGAGGACCTAATGGCTGCGTCAACGAACGGTATTCGCATTACTGAGTTTTGGTTTTTACATACTTATATTTTTCATGTTTTATTTTTGCCATCGACACGTTAGGAAGTAGATTAATCAACGATGATAAAAATATTTTCTAGGAGCTTTTTTTATTAACGAACGTTCGGTCTTCGACAGTGAAACCTGCAGAGCCAGTTATCATTAAAAAAATTGAAAGTTCTGACAAAAAGCCGGACATTTAAAAAAAAAGTACGGAAATTTTAGTTTTCAGTCTTTTTCGGTACTTACTCTTTAGTAGCAGTTTTTGAAGTGAAAACTTCTTTAGGCGCGTTGGGCATTTTTGAGATGGGACTAAACCATTGATTTCGCGACATTGTGACGACACCAGCTTTTGATCATTAAAATGACATCAACGCGTTGATTACCGCGGTGCCGATTTTTTTCAAGTTTTCACTTCTTTCGGCACTCCCGGAGTGCCACTGTTTTTTTTTTAATCTAGAAGTTTCCTTAATCTTTTAATTTTCCGACTCGGAATAAGAAGTTTAAGAACCTACCATTAGTCAATTTGCGTAGAAACAGCCTTTGGATAAATAAAATTAACAGCTACCTACTAAGTAATATTTTATGGTCCCACAACTGTCAACTAGGTAGATAGTTATACTTAGTTGATCGTAAATGGTTTTTAAGTACTCAATTAGAAGGTACTTCGCTGCACGGTAAAGCCCTATAAAATTAAGAGACATTCAACATTTTGTATGTTTACATACCCTTTTTTTTTTTTTTTTTTGGGTGGGAAATCATCAAATGACTTCTCCCGCTCTGGGCGGAGCGGGAGGGCGTGTCAGACTCTTACTGACTAAAACCCACCCGTGTTCCTTCGGTTGCCGTGTTGCCAGGGGGCCACGATTTCCCTATCGGTTTTCTTCGAACCCCCGGCAGGCATTGGCCCTAGCGGACCCCGTCAATTCTGCTGACATCTCTTTGAGGCGCGCGTGGAACACAACGCGCCGTCGACCCGGGCTTGGTCCTTATCGGACGGCGAGCTACCCATTGCTCACCGTCCGCAAGCCCGCGCCTACGGTGGCCGGAAATCCTCTCGTGACTCCCGACGCCCAGGGCGTCTCCTGCTGCGGCGGTTAGGGGCGCGAGGGCGCGAAATTTGCCTTTCCCTCACGCGCTCCGTCTCCTCCTTCGCGAGCATTACTGCTTCGCAGAACGAGGTGACGGCCTGCCATTTCCTCTCGCTCCGTAGCATGGCCCGAATCAGGGCCGGACGCGAGAGATCACCGCCGCCGATCGCTTCCACGAGGACACGGCGATGCTCTGCCCAAGCCGGGCAGACCTCCACCGTATGCTCCACCGTGTCCTCCGGGCGATCCACACAGTGATGACACCCGGGCGTTTCCTCCCGCTTTATCCTGAACAGGTACCTCCCGAAACAGCCATGTCCGGTGAGCACCTGTGTCAGGCGGAAGGTGAGGACGCCGTGGCGCCTCTCTAGCCACTCCTCAAAGAGGGGTCTTATCGCCGCAATTGCGGCGTGCCCAGCGCTGGGTTGCGACAATCGCACTCTCCATTCCGCCATGAGATCCCGCCGGAGCTCTGTCCGCTGTGCCGCGACTTCTTGCGGCATCGGAGTTAAGCCCCGGCGTTTCGCCTCCTCGCGCCACTCCCAAATGTGCGCGAGGACCTTTGCCTCCAGATCCCATGGCGGTACTCCGGCAAGGAGGCTCGCCGCCTCGCAGGAGACCGTGCGGTATCCTCGGGCCAGCCGGATGGCCATGACCCTTTGGGACGCGTTAAGCCGGCGGGCTGGCTGTCGCCTCAATGAAGGCGCCCACACCGGCGCCCCGTAAAGGGCCATGGACCGCACGACCCCCGCGTAGAGCCTCCGGCAGGAGGCGTTTGGACCTCCCAGATTGGGCAGGAGCCGCCTCAAGGCAGCCCCGGCCCGGTCCAGTCTGGGAGCCAAACGTCGGAAATGCTCCACGAAGTTCCACCGGCTGTCGAGGACGAGTCCCAGATACTTCATCGTCGACTCGACGCCGATGTGAACCCCTCCCGCCATTACCTGGGAACCCGGCGGTGGCGCACTACGAGGACCATAGAAACCCATGGCCTCGGACTTGTGCAGGGCCACCTCGAGTCCCAGCTGCCGGATTCTGTCGACGATTGTCGCAACCCCGCGTGTCGCTAAGTCGGCCGCCGCCTGGTACGACCTCCCCTGCGCCAGGACCAGCGTGTCGTCAGCGTAACAGACGACGCTGACGCCAGTAGGGAGATCGGCGCGCAGCACCCAGTCGTATCCGATGTCCCACAGATGCGGCCCCAGGACCGATCCCTGTGGGACACCGCACGACATCTCTCGCCGGTTCCACTCTCCTTGGTGACCGGGGTAGATGACAGCCCTATCTGTCAAATAGGCCTCGACCACACGACAGAGGTAGGTCGGCATCCGGTGATACCGAAGTGCCTCCCTGATGCAACTCCAGGGCAGGGTGTTAAAGGCATTGGCGATGTCTAGAGACACCGCCAAGACGACCCCACCCCGGGCCACAGCATCCCCCGTCGTGAGGGCCCGCACGCGCATGATGGCGTCCACCGTAGAGCGCCCCCTGCGGAAACCGAATTGGCTCTCCGCCAGATCCGGCCCCACTCGCACCAGCTGCCCGACGAGGCGGTCTGCAATGACTCTTTCAAAGAGCTTGCCCACCTCGTCGAGCAGCACAATGGGCCGATAGGCGGACGGAGAGTCCGCCGGGCGCCCCGGCTTCCTAATGAGGACCAGTTTCCCAGTCTTCCAACAAAGTGGGAACTGGCCCCTCTCCATGCATGCGCATAGGAGCCCCCTTAGTCGAGGCCCGAGAGTCCCCATGGCCAGGACCCAGGCTTTTCCGGGAATGCCGTCGGGTCCTGGGGCGGTATTCTTCGCACTCATCTTGCGTACCGCCACTCTCATCTCTACCTCGGTCATGTTTACATACCCTAGATACACAGAATCAATAGTTTTAGTACCCATCTATACTATAATATACACCGTGTTTGAATCACAGTTTTGCTAGAATAAACGTTGTTCAGAGCATGGTCTTCTACCATTCTACAGCACCCAATAATAAAAAAAAAAAAACATAATTGGTTTTTGAAAAAACACAAAAAAAAACAAAGTTTAAAATGTCAAGATTATTGTTACTCCCTACAACACAGACACCACGCATGGGACACAGCATTGTTTACAGGGAAATGTACCTCCATAAACGAAATTTAGTAAGCAGTAGATAATCTTCACATTTTAAACTTTGTCTTTTTGTATTTTTTCAAAAACCAATTATAATTTTTTTTATTGGATGCTGTAGAATGGTAGTAGACCATGGTCTGAACAACGTTTGTTGTATCAAAACTGTGATTCAAATTTCACGGTGTATAATATCCTAATTTTTATTTTATATTATAAATGCGAAAGTGAGTTTGTTTGTTACGGTTTCACGCTAAAACGGCTGAACGAATTTGGCACATGGGTAGACCATGACCTGGGTTAGGACATAGGATACTTTTTATCCCGATGTTCCCACGGTATCGAGACTTATGCGGGTGAAACCGCGGGGCGCAGTTAGTTATAAATAAATTCGCGTTTCGTGTCTGCCTACAATGTGTCACTGCGTTGTTCTTCTAAATAACGCAACCGATTCTGATGCGGTTTTCAACATCATCATCTGCCTGTCTTTTATCAACTATTTTGGGGTCGACTTCCAGTCTAACCAAATGCAGCAGAATACCAGTATTTTACATGGAACGACTGCCTATCTGACCTCCACAACCCAGTTTCTGGGTATTACGATACCCCTTTGTAAAATTCCATTTAGAGAATTTATTCTGGAAGGCATATACAATAAAATCTTGATGTTGTCAAGTCGTAAAAACCGCGTAAACAAGTACTAAATTCATCATACCCATAAAAGCTTATATAACATCTTACACGTGAATCTTACAATACTTACATAATATGATTTTATATCGCTAAAAGCACCTTGTTTCGAACGATTAGCGCTTTAATGTTACAAAGTTAAACAATAGGATGAGAAAATTGATTGTATATGTGTGATGTGGAATGTCGACAAACGGTAAAGTAAGAAATTTTGTAGTTTTTAGACGAAGTTAAAAGGGAATCATTGGTCATATGGGCATGTGATAAGGAGGGCTGAAACGCATGTAACTAAGAGAGTGATGAATATGTTGATGGAGAGGACGGCAGGAGGAGGAAGACCAAAGAAAGGATGGCCTACCGACGAAGAAAAGATAATTCTATGTGAGATAGATTGAGTGGGTAGGGAATATTCAAAAACGATGGCGGGACGAATGAATTTATCCCAAAAACAAAGTTAACCTTGTAGTTGAAAAATATGTTCGAAAACATGTTTTTGCAACTGCAAAGTTAAGTTGGTCGATTATTACTCGTTAACTTGTAGAGCCTACTTAGCTGTGATAATTTTCCTTTTAATTTCGTTATATAAACTACTGCTGTGATTTTTTTCACACATCTAAAACCAACCATTTAGCTGGCAGGGGGGGGACACTTGACTCTAACAAAAATTTGCACTTTAAAGCTTAATATTTCGCAAACGGATCCTTGAATCCAAAAATGGTGTTCACAAACTCTCAATGTTTTTGAAGGACCTTTCCAATGATACCCCACACCATGGTTTAAAAAAAGGAAAAAAAAAACATCACCACTTTACGTGTAGGAGAGTTACCCTAAATTTCTACTACTATTTCATAATTTTGTTTTACCATTTTGTCGGCATAATTAATATGTATACCTATGCCAAATGACAGCTTTCTATACTAAGGGTCTCGGAGCTAGACCGCGGACAGCAAGACAGACACACAGACGGACATGACGAAACTATAAGGGTTCCTTGTTTACTACGGAACCCTAAAAAGGAGTGAATGATAATGTGACTGCTGTCAGGGGAAAATGGAAGAGAAAAACATATAGCGTCGAACTCAAGTAACAATATGAGACCAAAGCAGCTAGAAGAGAACAATAGGACGCCACCGCAAGCCATAACAACCAGTGTGATAATAAAATAAACGAACTCATTAAATGAAGCAATTTATTTTCCTAGACAGAATTACAGAGACCAGCTGGTAATCGTAGAATCACGAGCATGAAATCATTAGACATAATAAAGATCGATTTATCATTAATAGGTGGAAAATAGATTGATAATTGTCATATCAATTACGTTAATTATATTATTGAAGGTGAAGACTTCGTCGTAGGTAGAGGCAAATTGTCGTTAATACGATGGAATCGGTTTAAGATGATGGACTTGCAAGCAAGACTAACAAACAGCTGACAAGCGTGTCTAAAGCATCTGTACCACCGCCACCGCACAAGGAAGAGACATCAACGATTTTCTCGCTCACGAAACATACAAAAGATCAGGGTTGTAACGGATGTCATTTAACGGATGAGGATGCGGATGAGGATATCGAGATAATCGGGTTTGCGGATGCGGATGAGGGTGCGGATGTCGTACAAAAATAGCCCTTGTTTTTTATAATATTTATATTTGTATTATACGTTGTAAGTAATATAATCCTTTGGTAGTTTACCGTAGCGTAATTCGCCTGTAAAAAACTTCACTTCTACGAGCAAACAAAAATAAAACAATAACACGCCACTCGGCACCTAGTAACTCAAATTGTGACATGTGACACCACAGTCGTGTTACCACTGCTACGTGCAGCCGATCGTCTGTCATAGGACAGGGACATTGCGAATTCAGCCAATAGGAACGCGTAACTCACTTATCGGCCCGCTCATTTAACTCGGCGCGAGTTTAAAAAAAATCACTATTTGTGCGAACAATGTAGGGTCACATCCCCATTGAAATTATGAGGATGCGGAGCTTTTAAAATTAATAGTTGAGGATGCGGATGTTTTGCGGATATCAAAATTTATGCGGATGCTCCGCAGTTGCGGATGCCGATACGGATATCCGTTACATCCCTGCAAAAGATTGTAGGTCCCATGTAAGTGAAAGAGATACATATATTAATAGTTAATCGCTAACTGTTCACACCTTCGGCGAGTACTCATTTGTCGCAGCGACAAGAGCTATCATAGAGAGTACTCGCTCAACGACGCTCGCTTGGTGGGCAGAACACTCGCTGACTCACGCTTGGTACTCATACGCATACCAGTGAGTACTCGCACGTCACCAATTTGTTTTTAGTTGCTAGCTCTACTCGCTTCTTGCTATGCGCCGGCGCGGGTTGTGGCACAGGTGCCATCAACATGCTTGTCAGTTGTTTTACTAGTTCTTCGATTATGATGATATCAATTGGTCTAGCTTAAGATATCCTTTGAATCTTCATAACATTTGAGGAGCCTTAAGGGTGCTAAGAAGATCAAATAAGCGATAACCGACTATCAGTGCGCGATTCAAGTTAAAACTGAGTTAAAATTTTGCTCGAATTTGGAGTACGTACCCTGATTATCAAAAAAATCTGCTCAACCCCAAATCTTTTCTTCACACTTCTAAAACTATCCTCATCATCCACAGCCAAGTCTCACCAAAGCAGCAGGCTACCCCACAGAGAAGCACCGCGTGACGACGGAAGATGGCTACATCCTG
Organism: Agrochola lychnidis; assembly: GCA_963680765.1. NCBI lineage: Eukaryota > Metazoa > Arthropoda > Insecta > Lepidoptera > Noctuidae > Agrochola > Agrochola lychnidis. The sequence continues at coordinate 26,000,653 of OY796855.1, read as the reverse complement.
CAGATGCACAGGATCCCGGCTGGCAGGCGCTCTGCTAGAAGAACCGGGGACCTCAACGCTAAAGGGAAGAAGGCCATCCTAATAGTACACGGTCTCTGTGGCAGCAGTGGCGACTTCGTGATCATGGGACCCGAGAGAAGCCTTGGTAAGTCTGGAGCTGTTGTTGAGAACTTAAAATAAGGTAAAGGTACCAAAGGCTGTGCTGTGTTGCAGCTTTTACGAGGATTTCTAGATATAACATGACAGAATAGAGATACGTCAATCAGCAATGCCAGCAATTTTATTTCTATAAATAAATAAGCAACTTAACCACCACACAAGCGTTCGTTTTACCTCCTAAAATTGCAACTGCATGAGAAAGAGAACTAAAGTAGGTACTCCATTGCAATCTTTGTTTCTAGCGTACCTCCTAGCCGATGCAGGATACGACGTGTGGCTAGCCAACCAACGAGGCAACGTGTACACAAGTCACACGAACCTCACCAGGAATGACAAGAAATTCTGGGACTTCAGGTATCTATGTGCTATTCTTCTTCTAACTATGATCTTTGTATAACCAAATCTATAGCACTGCTTTGTGGGTAGAACTGATTTAATGTAAGGATTTTTTTTAACATGGTTGATTTTGCGTAAAGCGAGAGCAGTTTCCGTCTGCAAACGATAGATACATTATATTTTTGAAGTATTTTTACAATCATTTTCCTTTACTTAGTACTTTTTCAACCGCCCGTCTGTAGAAGTAATATTGGGAGACACTCACCAGTATCTAGGATGTGTATTCAGTACAACGAACTCAACTCCAAACCACCTGATTTGGACATGTTCGTTGATTCCCTGTCGAAGTTCAAAATCCTCTTGCTTAGTCATTTAAACAGACAGAACAGTCGCTAATCATTACTTACTTAACTAAGCAACGTTTATAAATAAACCCCTTGAAGTGGTCAAAGTTAAGCTTATTTTGTATTATTGATATTTGTGCTAGTCAGTTTTTTCTTTTTAGGCTTACCTACGAAAGTTAAAGCTGTTTCGTTTTTTAATTTATTTTATTTCGTTTTAGAAGATGTTGCTTTAAGAATGTGAATGTCATGTACATACCTGTACCTAACTGGTTTATACCTACATAAGAATGAATACCTACCTATTAATTTAATTAATTAACATAAAATGTATACACTGTTGGCTTACCTATTTTAAATAAATAATATAAGCCAAGGCTCTTGTTAATTCATCATACGATTAAATTAATCAATCAGTGTAAACATAATACATTATTCTGATTATGGGCACGGTGCCAATAAACATAGAATATATTGCAAATGATTGATGAGTCAGTTCTAGGAGTTCTGGTAAACAACCCCACAAGACCAACACATAGGCGACTTTCTAAATTAAACGGTTGACTTGAATGGTGCTGAACCACGCCTCGTGTTCATGAACGGGCGCCGTCAGTTGAGACAGGTCATGTCTTAACCCGGACTTATTAATCACTACATAGTATAAAACAAAGTCGCTTTCTCTGTCCCTATATCCCTATGTATGCTTAAATCTTTAAAACTACGCAACGGATTTTGATGCGGTTTTTTTTAATAGATAGAGTGATTGAAGAGGAAGGTTTATATGTATAATAACCCGGTTTATACCCGTGCGAAGCCGGGGCGGGTCGCTAGTTTATTATATTTAGAATAATTTAATTTTTTAAATTTTGTTCTCACAAGAACACAAAGTTTTTTTTGTAATAATTATCTTGATTTAAAAGAGAGTCCTTGGAGTTTCTTGCCCGTCCTTTTCGATAGAGATCTACGTTTTGGAATAGGCAACTAGCTTTAATTCAAAACTGCCTGTAAATGGTTTAATTGAAATAAATGGTGTGAGATTGAAAGAGTACGTCCAAATTTTTCTTGGCCTCATATAAGTTTTATCACATTCCAGTTTCCACGAACACGGCAAATACGACGTGCCGGCGATGATCGACCGAGTCTTGTCCGTCACAGGTCTGGAGAAGATCATGTACCTAGGCTACTCCATGGGAACCACCACCTTCTTCACTATGATATCTCAGAGGCCAGAGTACAATGAGAAGCTGATAGCCTTCGTAGCTCTTGCACCCGCTGTGTATCTGAACAATGTAAGACCGGTGGCGAATTTGGCGTTGAATACTTTGGGTTTACCGGTAAGTGAATAAGGATAAATTGATATTATAGCCACAGGGTGGAATAAGTCAGGAAGGGGGAAATTTCGCGCTCTTACGCCCCTAACCGCCGCAGGAGGAGACGCCCTGGGCGGGAATCGCGAGCCGATTTCCGGCCACAGTAGGCGCGGGCTTGCGGACGTTGAGCAATGGGTAGCTTGCCGTCCGATAAGGACCAAGCCCGGGTCGACGGCGCATTGTGTTCCACGCGCGCCTCAAAGAGATGTCAGCAGAATTGACGGGGTCCGCTAGGGCCAATGCTTGCTGGGGTTGCGAATATGGGCTGAAAGGGAAATCGTGGCCCCCGGCAACAGGGCAACTGAAGGAACACGGGTGGGTTTTAGTCAGTAAGAGTCTGACACGCCCTCCCGCTCCACCCAGAGCGGGAGAAGTTATTTGATAATTTCGCAAACAAAAAAAAAAGCGGCCAAGTGCGAGTCGTACTCGCCCATGAAGGGTTCCGTAGCAGCAAGTAACATTGAATGAAAGGTAAATTGCGGTTTACGATTTATGACGTATTAAAAAAAAACTACTTGCTAGATCTCGTTCAAACCAATTTTCGGTGGAAGTTTACATAGTAATGTACATCATATATTTTTTTTTAGTTTTATCATTCTCCTATTTTAGAAGTTACAGGGGGGGGGGACACACATTTCACCACTTTGGAAGTGTCTCTCGCGCAAACTATTCAGTTTAGAAAAAAATGATATTAGAAACCTCAATATCATTTTTAAAGACCTATCCATAGATACCCCACACGTATGGGATTGATGAAAAAATTTTTTTTGAGTTTCAGTTCTAAGTATGGGGAACTCCAAAATTATTTGTTTTTTTTCTATTTTTGTGTGAAAATCTTAATGCGGTTCACAGAATACATCTACTTACCAAGTTTCAACAGCATAGCTCTTATAGTTTCGGAAAAACGTGGCTGTGACATACGGACGGACAGACAGACATGACGAATCTATAAGTGTTCCGTTTTTTGCCTTTGGCAACGGAACCCTAAAAAGGGTGGCGCATAAGTCAGGAAGGAGTCGCAACTACTTATAACTTTGTTTATTATCAGAAAATAAAATAAAACTACTCTATTATTTCCTGCCTACTATAATAGTTTAAAAAGCAGGAAATAATAAAACACCCGACACAAACAAAATCCCTTAAAAAATAATAAAATAAAATATATTGGCCCTTTAAGTTTAATATAAGTTGTAGGTATTATTTAGAAACAAGCATCGTCACGTCGGGGGACGGCGAATGAAAATATATTTTCTACCATAGCATGTTGTCAAAGATTTAATTTGACGTCGGTTAAAAAAGGCTAGTTATGTACACGATTATTTTAAGGATTAATTTTTAATTAAATGTTACAGACTATGTTGAAAGCGAGAGGCATGCTGGCAGTCCAGCCACAACTTCTGCAGAACCTCATAGCGAACTTATGTAACCTGCAGCAACCTGAGACCGACCTCTGCACGACCTTCATCTACGCCATTGTCGGTGAAGATTACGAGCAAAATGACTTGGTACGGAATATTTACAATCCTACTAATATTATAAATAGCATAATCATCCAATACATTTCCCACTGCTGGGACCACAGGCCTCCTAGATCCCGGTCCGTAACCACGCGGGCCCAGTGGTTACGGACAGTGCTGATTGGTAGCTGTCAGTGTCTTCGAATTTTTGGTTCTACGACATGCCTGTTTCCTCACGATCTTTTCCTTCAACGTTTTGAGAGTAGAAAAAACTTTTTACAAAAAAAAACAACCGACCTCCAAAAAAAACACTACAAAGTGAAAAATAACTTTAATTTCTGAAGTCGGTGTCTTGGGTTTTGTATTTTCGATTTTTGCCACCGACTTCCGAAATTAAAGTTATTTTTCACTTTGTAGTGTTTTTTTTGGAGGTCGGTTGTTTTTTTTTGTAAAAAGTTTTTATTTTTCACTTTTTAGTTGTGGTACCTACCCCACACACATTCGAATACCACTACCTGCTACCAGTGACAGAAACTTATCATATCATCTACATACTAAGTGGGAAAAAAATACGTATTTTGTAGCTAACTCAAAAACTATCCAAGCAAAGTTAATAAAATTTATATGGGACCAATTCGAGAGCACACCCTTTCAAACAAAAAAAGAATTTTCAAAATCGGTCCACAATTGACGGAGAAATCGGTGGACATACATAAAAAAAAAAAAAAAAAACAAACATACGCGACGAACATATAACCTCCTCCTTTTTGGAAGTCGGTTAAAAATAAGAATAAATGCACGGCAATATGATATCTACTTTAATATAAATCTTAAATTTATTTATTCATTCAATGTCAAAGCAAGGCTCGGATATATACCGGTTAAATTTTCAAACCGTTATTATGTACTTGACGCGAAAACCTTTACATTCGGTTTCGTTCGTATAAACCGGTATTTATAAACCGGTTTTGGTGGAGTCTTTTCATAGCGGTTTTTTCGAACTAAACGGGTTAGAGCAATATTAACCGGTTTTTTGTTTAGGTTTTATTCAGCGCGGCATCCGTAAGTAGTCACAAGTTGCAACGCCTTTACCGACATGCCGCTCGTCGAATAAACCGATTAATTTAGCTTAAAGTTCTTAAAACGTTCACGTTCTTAAGAAAAGTTCGGAGTAAAACCCAAATAAACCGGTATATTTAAACCGGTTCCGAGCCTTGTGTCAGAGAACGCACAGCCTTATCCGCTGGATCTAGAAGCATGAAATTTTGCACAAACGTTCAGTTTATAACGTGGGGAATATGGGCACGGGGTACGATAGTTTGTATGGAAGTTCGTCATTTTGGTCGATGGGAAATCCCATCAGGAATTATATTTATTATAATACAAGCCAAGTATTTTTTTTTTTACTACAACGGGGAAGCTCTTGGCCTACATCTCACCTGATGGTAAGTGATGATCAGGCCGAAGGTGGGAGCGAGCTTCACCCGGAATCCTCAACCTCAGAGGAACTGGCTATCTTATCTCTAACTACCGAAACACAACAATGCTGTTAACATTGTTGTTATGACGACAGACTTAGATAAGATGGTGGTAGCTAGCCAGGTGGACTTAGAACAAGCCCTACCACCAACCAAACCGTGCAGAAAATTTTCCACTGGTAATTGAACCTGGGACCTCTACAATGGGACTGAGACAGGTGGTTCTAACCACTAGACCACAAAGGGGGTTAAAATTAAAAAAGTACTACAGATAATAAATATAATACAAGTCACATATCTATAGCAGCAACCAGAATAATGTAAGCAGGATTTAGTCATATTAAGATTTAAAAGAGTGTCATTTTTTTTTGGTTGGGAATTTTTCAAATAACTTCTCCCGCTCTGGGCGGAGCGGGAGGGCGTGTCTGACTCTTACTGACTAAAACCCACCCGTGTTCCTTCAGTTGCCATGTTGCCGGGGGCCACGATCTCCCTTTCCGACTTCTTCGCAACCTCGGCAGTATAAGAGTGTCCTAGGAGTTTCTTGCCCGTACTTCTCCATAGAGATCTACTTTTTGGAATGGGCAACTAGCTTCAACTTTCTGACTAACTGGCCGACTCTTTGACAGTTCTGATCATAAGTGCCTGTAAATGGTTTAATTGAAATAAATGGTTTGAGTTTGAGAAACGGCGCTCTACAAACCCGAACTTTTAACTAAAAATTCGGTGTGCGGTCGCTTACTGTACCCCAGTCCGTTTTCTTAAGTAATGATTTTAACTATTATTTTATTGTTGGGTTTCAGGAAATGGTACCGATATATCTGCACAGAGTACAGCCGGCGTCGTGGCGCGCTTTAGAGCATTTCGGAAAAATCGCCATGACAGGTACGTATCTACTATGTTCAACAGGCAAACGTAACACCGCCATCTTGAAATTGGGCAAAGTTGCAAATAAAATCCTAAAGCCCTACCCTGTTGGATTTTCAACTCTCGGCTAAACATCGAAAGTTGAAAATCCAACATTTAAACATTTATTTAGGTGTTGTCTAGAGTTAGTGAAATCTGTTTCTAGGGATTTCTTGGGCTATTGCCCAACCGCTAAGACTGCCCAGTGCCAGGACGAGAGTATACTGAACAATTGGAGTTAGATTTAATAAGAATGCTAATACATTGTATGCATAAAAATTAATATTAAATACCCCTCATCATTAAGGGCAAGATTACCTTACCAGAAAGAAAGAAAAAGTATTTATTGAGACTCGCACAGGAAATCACAATTAAACTAAAACACACTCATTAAAACATAAATTAAATAAAACAAAGAAAAAATAAAAGCAGTAGGTCCTGTACGAGGCCAAAAGGCTCTTATCTCAGCACATGCTGCGCCATACCACAGCTATACTCCATTGGTTTAGGTAATTAAATAAAGGTAAACAAGACTGAAATACTCGTCATAAAAAAAACAACTTGGGAGTTCCATTTCTACGAAATGTATGGGAAAAGTATTTTGCGATATATGACTTTTTTAGTACTCAAACCTCAGTTGCTTCCAATAGTTTTCTTATCCTTATAAGAAACAGGATCGATTGGCATAAAAAACTTACTAACGTACTTTTTTATTCAAAATCTGTGAATGCAGATCAAAATGTCTCAAAATAAACCGTTTTCTTATAGCTACAACGATAAGACTGCCCTTATTGCCTCATCTCAAAAATCCATCCTGTATAGTAAACATAAGTACAGTATCTAAATATTTACAGTGATCCAAGTCAACTTTTCACCCAGACTTGCCCAGTTGAATTTACAAATAAACATTGAAATGTATTTATTTCTACTTTCAGGAGTGTTCACGACATTCAGCGGCGGCCTGTCCGGTCCAGTAAAACCGTACAACATCAGTAATGTCAAAATTCCCGTCTCATTACTGTATGGAGAGAATGATCAGCTCACTGAGAAGTTTGTAAGTTCCTGCCTTCATTTATTTAAACAACTTATCATCACGCCCGTATTTTCCAAAGGGTTGGACAGAGGTGTACCTATGTATAGTACACCCACATTTCGCCAGTTATGTTTAAGTCCCATTTAATAGGGGGCGAGCCTATTGCCATCAACCGGGCTCAAATTAAGACTCCGGGCTACCACCGAGAAATTCCTAGTCTCCGCGTTAAGAACTAAGTCATCGGGCCATAAATCATTGTAATTAGTCTGTCTCGCTCACACTTATAGAGCTTATGGAGCAAGTAGCAAACTATCGATAAGTTGCGTCTTATTGCTACTGACATTTATGGCCCGACGACTCGGTTCATAACGGAACATAACGGTTGAGCATGGGCTGCGTAACGTGCGTGAACGTCCCATAGACCAACAATAGAAAAATTGGGATACGATTTTTTTATCGTTGTCGCTATGCCTAACCTTTTTCTAACAAAGTTGGGGTCGGCTTCCTGACTAACCGGAGACAGCTGAATACCAGTATTTTATTACATGGAGCGACTGCCTACGACCTTCAGACAACCCAGTTACTGAGTTTTACCACACTCCTTTGTAAGACTTGTAGTTAGACTTTCGGGCTTCTGACGACCCGTAACGACTTATCAAAGATTTACGGATGACAGCCGGAACCAACGGCTGAACGTTCTTTCCGAGACACGAAGAGGTCTCAGTATGGAAAGATGGGCACCCATCAGTGGACCGGCCTCTACAAGCGTATCTTAACCTGATCGATCGACACGTGCGGCTGTTATTGCGAGCCCCGAAAAGTATTAAAACCATCATAATTTTATGTTACAGCAAATAATGCGGCTAGCAGAGGAGCTGAAAGCCAATGGAGTCTTAGAAGAAGTCCGGCCAGGCTGCTCATGGCCCAAGTTTAACCACCTGGACTTTGTGTTCGCGAAGGACGTCGGGACACTACTGAACAAACCACTCATCAAGCACATAAACCATATGTATAATAAATATAGTACTGTATGACTGTTTCTTTTTTTTTTACCTTGCCATCAGCTTCCTGCCTTGTCTCATGATACTTGTGGTCGGCAGGCCCCAAATTAGAGACCCAGGGACTTTTTTTTTTGGGTGGGAAATTATCAAATAACTTCTCCCGCTCTGGGCGGAGCGGGAGGGCGTGTCACTCTTACTGACTAAAACCCACCCGTGTTCCTTTAGTTGCCATGTTGCCAGCAGGGCTAACATGACAAGCGCGAGAACGTTCTTTTTCTCGTTTTATCGTAATTTGTCTACGATTCTGACGTCATTCTAATCCCTAACATGACCGCAAACGACGAGTAAACTAGAAAAAGGCACTTTGACATTCTTTTATCGCGCGACGATAAACCGATGTTGCAAATTATTAAAAACAAATTATTTTTATGATAGCAACATCGGCTTGAAGTTCTGTTTCATTCATTTAATTTTATGCATGGAATTATGTACTTTATTGAATAAACGTCTCTCTCTCTTAATTATTATTATTTATTTATTTATGATTACTTTTTTATTATTTATTTATTTAATTATTTATGATTAGTTTTTTATTATTTAATTATTTATGATTACTTTTTATTATTTAATTATTTATGATTAGTTTTTCATTATTTATTTATGATTAGTTTTCTATTTTACCGACTTTTTGATAAAAATTAAATGATTAAATGACAGATATTTCGTTAATTTATTTATTTAATCACCATAATTGGCAAAGCGACTGGTTATTACTGAAAGTAATAGTCATTTACTCCACTACAGTACACCGGTGTACACCCAGAAAAAAAAAAATTGTCTACAATAAGTACGACTATGAATCTGCCACCTTTTTTTCGATTTTTTTTATGTATCATAATTTTGTCTTTTTGTCTACTCTCTATCGTCGTCAAAATCGACGACGACTAAATACGACAAAATGACTGATTATATCGTGTTGAACTGTCAAAAATCGAGATAAATAACGTGGTATGTTAGAGTTTGTCGACAAAACATGAAGTTTGACAGAACGAGTCGAGTATTTTGTATGGCATAGCTGTCAGAAAACGATAAAACTATAGAAATAGACAAAAATTTGTCGTGCGAGAGTGGATATATGTCGCGTGTGTCATGTTAGGCCTGCAGGGGGCCACGATGTCCCTATCGGTTTTCTCCCTTGGCACTTCGACTTTTGAGGCCCCCCCATTCCGACGCCGTTTTGTAAATTTAGTACCTAAATATAAAATTAACTAGTACAAGAAAAAAATTAAAAACTACTTATCATTATCTGTCTTTAAATAAGTACTATAAATAAACATCAGAAATAATGCAGTCTATGCTAAGTATGTCACACTACAGTCAAGCTACAAGGCCGAGGTAGGTGGGTGGGTGGAATGTCGTGCTATGATCATGATCCCTACTCCCATCATACTCCCTTTACCTTGTCTGTGCTTATAGGTTCCATCCATATGTATCTGTTATTGAAATATTTAAAACCTCTTAGTGGTCATTTTACTCATCATAACGAACCCAACTTTTACGATAGAACTAAAACAGAAAACGCGAAAAAAAAGAAGGAATATTTGACTGCCTCGTTGGTCTAGTGGTCACAAGCGCTACTGTTGACCATGAGGTCCTGGGTTCGATTTTATAAATACGAAAGTAAGTGTGTTTGTTATGCCCCGGCCGCATCTGCGTCTATAGTGACAGAGCAATGCATGCCGAAGATTCGTATGTTTTGCTCGCTAAAAAGTTATCGCGCTAATGCGGTGGTCACATTAGCGGCTTCATAATTTGACCGAATTATCGTGCAATAATCCAAGATGGCTCTCCATTGTTTCGACGGAGCGTTTACGCAGCCCGGAAACAACAGTCGAAATGACCAACGCTAGGCCGACCACGCACCATGCTTATTATGTACCGCCTAACTGTCGCGACGATAACCGATTATGGTTGGTCACATCACTGGACGAAGCTTTGTCACGCAGATGCGGCTCCAGCTTCACTCTTCGCTTTTGCGCTAAAATAGCTGAATGAATTTGGATAAAATTTGGCACATGGGTAGACGATGATCTGAGTTAGGAGTGTTACGACATAGGATACTTTTTATCATAGTCCTATGACTCACATTCTATCGGTTGTGCTCATTATTTGACAGTGAACCTGTTAAACGAAGTCCATCATAATATCCATACTTTTAGAGGATTTACCATTACACAAATATGAATAATATCATGATAGTCTATATCTACCACTTACCTTGACAACAACAGCTTTAGTGACACCCGGTGTTACTTTGACTGCTACCCCATGTTGTGGTGTTGGTGTTAGCACCTTATTGTCCACTGGTTGGCTGCGATTTACTTCTGCGTATAAAAAAAAAAAAACATAAAATGCCACTGCCTACCATGTCCAGTGGAGGATGTTATGTTAAGGAATAAGTATGGGTGTAATTGAAATAACTGAAAATCTGAAAATACCATACATTTCCGAGTATCCACCATAAGCCTATAAATTCCGTTTATTCAACTAGGCCTAGGGTAGCAATATGGATGGCTACTTTTAATATGGGACCAATGTTTCTGCAGTACATTTGGTGTTCACATAAATAAAAAAAAAAAAAGGACAGCTGATATTTTTTGTGATTTCCATGTTGATCTTCTTCTTTTTCATCCTAGCGTGTTGATGGCAATAAGGCAGAAAGCAAACTGTTTTATTCCTTTTTACCCTCATTACAAAATGTTAAACTTGACAACTAATGATAAACAATCGACAGGGTTCAAACATAACATACCTTTCCCTCATAATGATTGGTAAATACAATATTAAATTAAACAGTAGATAACAAAATCAGTTTAACAAAAAAATAATCGAATTCTAACATAGCAATCACTTAAGTCATTCATTAGGAATTCCTATAATATCTGGCCATAATTCAGGTGGCGGAATCACAATCGGCGGATCCTGTGATAATTCAGAGTCCGTCTCATTGGCTGGCTGACTTTCTACTACAGGTGACCCATTAGCAGATGTGTCCGGCGACCTTGCCAGTATTTGGTCTGCATGTCGCCGATGCAGCTCTCCATCTTCCGTCCTCACCACATAAGTGGCCGGCCCCTCCACCGTCTCCACGGTGGCCCGTCGCCACCTGTTCCCGGGCCCGTACATGCGTATGAGCACGGGCTGCAGCAGCGTAAAAGTCCGCGCGGGCGGGCGCTGCGCCGCCGCCTCCAGCTGCTGCTCGGCGCGGCTCGGCGCCGAGTCGGGATGTAAGCTCGACACTGCAGTCCTGTATCTTCGCCCATTCAGTAACTCAGCAGGTGTCTTGTTAGTAGAGCTATTGGGCACAGTCCGTAAATAGTATAGAACTTTGCAAAGTTTCTCCTGCCATTGCATGTCCAGGTTCTCTAGTTTCTTTATTTTATTCTTAAATGTTTGAATCGTGCGTTCAATCTGCCCGTTTGTCTCTGGATGGTAGGGCGGTGAATATAAATGTTTAATTCCATTCTTTTTAAGAAAATTATTAAATTCATCCGAGGTGAACGCACGTCCATTATCGGACACCAACACGTCTGGCAGCCCCTGTGAATTGAAAATTTTCCTCATAACAGCTATCACCGTACCACTGTTCATCGCTGGTATGATTTCAGCCTCAAACCATTTGCTGTAGCTGTCTACTAGGACTAAAAACGTTTTTCCCTGAAAGGGCCCCGCAAAATCCACATGCACACGGCTCCACGGCTTCTCTGGAACAATCCAAGACTGCGGGTCCTTTGGTGGGTTATTTCTCACTAGCTGACATTGCTGACACGCGGCCACTACACTCTCAATCTGCCGATCCATGTTGACCCACCACACGTAGCCTCTTGCATACGCTTTAGTCTGGACAATGCCCGCATGAGGGGCATGTAACAACTTTAACACTTTGTCCTGTAAGGACGAAGGTATTATGACTCTGTTGCTCCACAATAAACAACCTTTATTATGTGAAAGAGCCTCTCTCCGCGTCCAATAAGCTTGTAGGTTCGGGTCTATGTTCCTTCGTGGCCATCCGTGCAAAACGTGAAACATTACTTTTTGCAATACCACATCTTTGTTGGTCTCCGTGGCTATCTTAGTAGCGTCCAGCTCTCAGCCGCTCGGCTGCTCCTCCAGCAGTAGCACGTCATGCAGCACATCCTAGTGAACACTCGACGTGTCCCGAGCGGTCCACCTGCTCAACGCGTCCGCGTTGCCGATTAATTTCCCAGGCCTGTACTGTATACTGTAATTATAACTGGAAAGTTTCAATGACCAGCGCAACATCCTCGGTGATATCTGGTCTGGAATTGGTTTTGCAGGATTGAATAAACCGACCAACGGCTTATGATCTGTCACAATACAAAATTTACGACCCGCCAAGAATTCGTGAAACTTTGTCAATCCAAATATAATAGCCAGAGCCTCCTTATCGATCTGCCCATATCGTCTCTCGTGCGCCTGTAGTGTCCGTGAAGCCATCATCACCGGCCGCTCTGACCCGTCCTCCATGACGTGTGCAATAATCGCTCCGAGACCGTATTCCGATGAATCACAAATGAGAAGTAGTTCTTTCTGCAAGTCATAGCCCACCAACGTACGATCTGATGACAGTAATCGCTTCGCCTCCACAAACGCTTCTTGTTCCTTCTCACCCCAGCTCCAAGGTCTTTTTGATTCTAAAAGTCGATACAGTGGTTCCAACACAGTGCTCTTGTCAGGCAAGAATTTTTCATAAAAATTATATAACCCCAGGAAAGCACGCAAGGTCTCTCTGTTGGTTGGGGCCAACTTTTCTTGAATCTCTTTGACTTTCGCAGGTGCTGGGTGAAGTCCCTCTGCATTAATCATGTGCCCTAGGAATGTGATGCTATTCGCAGCGAACACGCATTTCTTTACGTTGAGGCGGAGACCCATCTGTTGCAGTTTGCTCAGTACTTCTCTAAGTCTCCGGTTGTGTTCTTCAATCGTGGCTCCAGTGACAGCGATATCATCTAATAGACATGCCACTCCGTCCATACCCGCTAACGCCGTCGACATCAGACGCTGAAAAATCGCTGGCGCCGCGCTGACACCGAATGGCAGACGATTCACTTTCATTAGACCGATAGGAGTGTTCAGCGTGAGCAGCATAGCTGTCGCGTCGTCGACCTTCAGTTGTGTGTACGCGTTTTTCAAGTCCAGCTTACTAAATATTCTGCCGCCACTAAGTCTCACAAACGCTTCCACAGACGTCGGCAGCGGGTAGATGTCTGTATCTATAGCGGTGTTCACCGTGACTCGATAATCACCACACATTCGTACTGTTCCGTCTTCTTTCATCACCGGCGTCACCGGTGTCCCCACTCAGAATAACGAACAGGTGTCAGTACACCCACCTCCACCATCTCGTTCAACTGTCTAATGACTTTTTCCTTAAGAGGGTAGGGCACCGCGCGCGCCTTTAAAAAGCGGGGCGTAGCATCCGGCCGCACGTGAAGCGACACCTTTGGACCTTTGTACTCGCCGAGTCCTTCTTTAAATAGTTCAGGAAATTCTTTTTTATATGGTTCTATCTCCTCTTCAGCCCAGCACAATCCTGATACTTGAAGGCCTAGTGTATGGAACCAATTCCTGCCCAGCAGATTTGGTCCGTTCCCCTTCACCACGACCAGTTCACATTGCGCTTCCTTATTACCCAGCACAACACGCACGTCTGCTAGACCTAATACTTTCAAAGGGTCTTGAGTCCATGTCACGAGCTTAAGATTGGTAGCTCGTAGGGGTGGGGGCGTCAACCACAGCATCTTGTATGTCTCTTCCGACATAATGGTACGCGATGCACCTGAGTCCACTTCCATAAATAAATGAACGCCGTCTATCATAACGTCTGTGGTAATAGGTGGTGAGTAATTATCCACGCAAACGTATACGCCCATCATCTTCTCAGCTGAAGTGTCCACACTCGTGGTGTCTTCAACCTCGTTTACACGACCTGGCTTCTTGGCGCAGGCCGTCGCAATATGCCCAAACTTTTTGCAGTAGAAGCACTTCGCCTTAACAAACGGGCAGCGCTCGCCCGGCCTGTGTGCGCGTGCACACCGTCGACACTCGTTCGAGTTAACTTTACCAATGTCCATAGGTTCAGTTTCCTTGACACTGGACGGAGTTTGCTTAGACTCACTAGTCACACACTCAGGGTACAAATCAGGGAACGTCATTTGATAGTCCAGACACATCTGTAACGCGACCTCGTATGTCAAGTCTTTCTTTTTCAATAAGTCGCGTCGCAAGCGATCGTCCCGCACCCCCAGCACTAGTCGGTCTCTCAACTGGCGTTTCAAGTCCATGAAATTGCTTTTTGCACCAAGCAGATTTATAGCCGCCACAAAGTCTTGCACGCTTTCACCTTGCAGTTGTTGACGTTTGTAAAATTTTCCCGCTTGCAGAATTTCGTTAACCTCAGGTTCGTAAAACTTATCCAAAACACTGAATATATCCACTACAGGTACTTCCGTAGGACGTTTTGGAACTAAAAGTGATGCAATTAACGCGAAAGTGTCTTTGCCGCACTGAGACAGAAACAGCGATCGTCCCTTCTCGAGGTTAAGTTTGTCATAACCCGCCGCATCGAGCGCGCACAGTAATTGTTCTTTATAATCACACCACTTATCAGTCTTAGGGTTAAATTGTCCGGGAAACACTATATTCGTTACATTTGCCGTCATTTTCACCGAAATTCAAGTTATTTTCCGCAGTCGCCAATAAAAGATACAACCAATTCGAGATCCGAAAGCAAACTGTTTTATTCCTTTTTACCCTCATTACAAAATGTTAAACTTGACAACTAATGATAAACAATCGACAGGGTTCAAACATAACACTATCCATATATGTAGAGTTAGCCTAGAATTTGGCTACGAGGTTGGCACCTGCAGTAGCATCCACTAGTTCCAGTAAGTACCAATATTGAGTGCCCCATTGTTAGTAGGACAGCACCGCAGGTTAATAGTAAAAGTTGTGTGTTATGATGAGGGTGTTGGAAAGGAAATTGTCCAGCTATAAACAAGTGATGCAGAGGAATGAGGAGCCTGTGACAAAGACATGATTAAGTATGTTTTCTGTTGAATTGGTATGGTGTGTAACATCTTTTATACATTATGGAAAACAATAAATAAATATGAATATATGAATAGAGGTTTTGGCTATAAAAAGAGTGAGATCAAACAAAAGAATGGGTTGACTTGTGTGACAGATGATATGGCAGGAAAGAATTGAATAAGATGACGGCTAGTCAAGTTGTTTGAAAGAAAAAGACGTGTTGCGGCCGACCCCCAATTATTTGGAATATGGACAGGAAGCGATTGCAAAAAGCAAAATCATTGGAGGTAAGGTCTATACAGTTTAAAAATCATTTGGATAAGGATCACAGGACCTGTGAACGTCATTCATTTGTTTGTGAAAGTTCGAAAGCTAGGAATGGCGGATTGCCGGGAGTAAAGGCGCAATTTGAGAAGGATGGGTTTATTTGTGGACGATGAAGCGTATAGCCAGTTTGCCTATATAGCATTCAAAAGTTTATTATAGACATCGTACTGGCTTTTACAACTATTTTGCTTATGAACGGCTAAAACGCTAAAATTAAAACTGCTGGTGTTGAGTAACTTTTGGAGAGCCAATATTATAGTATTTACCTTTATTCGGCATTGTGCTGAAAGCAATCACCGAAAGATATCAGTCAGAAACATTTGATTGCCTGATTTGTTATTATTTAGCTTATAAACAAAACATTAACCCTAACGAAAATAAAAACATAGTTGTTATTTTCCCGTAACTTTTGACTGTCATTGAATGTCTAAATTGTCTTTTGTCAAAATATTTTGTTTTATTGTGGACGGTGCAGACCGCATTCCGAGTTACGCCAAAAGTGAAAATATCGCGAATCCGACCAAAGTCCAAAGTCACAATTATTATTTAATAACACTTATATTTTGTGACTATTAAATTTGGTCGAATTCGCGATATTATCACTTTTATCGTAACTCGGAATGCGGCACACAAACACAAACTAAAACTGTTGCAATACTAAACTAAAACTACTGCAATCGACTATAATCTATCGTAATCGGGTTGATAACGTGTTGTGCAACTCTACAACTGTCACTTTGACAAAATTATCAGAAAAAGTCAGGTCACTTGCCCATTATTAGCATGCTAAACAAAGATATGAATAGCAAAATAGTAAAAGTGAAACAGAGAGAGCACATTTCAAATGATAATAAAGTATACGATACACAATTCGTGGGCTTTGAAACGCATAGGTCTCTGCTCCCGTCCGGCATCAGTTTTGCAGCACGGGGTTTTTCGATTAATTTAATAATAAAATTGAATTATTTCACGTATGGTTATTTATTAGGATACTTTTTCTTGATAGTGTTGTGTGTAAAAAGTAGCCATGGATCTCCACAGGCCAGTCGACCCTAATAAGGTAAAACTTATTGGATTCTAATAAAAGATTTTGGTAATATTTTAACGAGTTAATGTTAATTCAATTGTGTTTTCTGTGTAGACTTACGAGGAATTGACTTCAGAAGAAAAGTTGAGGTAAGGTTTTCACTCATTTATGTGTTTCGTATTGTTTTCATGGTCATTAGCATTTGATCGGCTCATTTAGTGATAAGCCCATTGACACATGATTATAGTTCCCATAGGCCTTCCAATACGCCAAAGGTTAATAATCTGTAATGGATATACCTAATGCTAACATCATTTTACTTTAATAACGCAATAAACACACTAATTAAGATTAGGTAAAATTGTGATAAAAATCCATATGGCTAATAAAACTAGACCCTTTAAGTAGGCTTTAAATCGTTAAGGTCCTTAGTACTGCAGTAATAAGTTAAATATTTAATCCAGTACAGCCTTTGTAATCAAGATAACATAGTCATTAAAACAACAGTCATTGTTGTTTATGGCATGGCTTATTTATGTCATCATTGTTGCTGCAACTTCATTAGCTTTTCAGAATTGAATTTCATGAAAGTTAAGTTATAACTTTTTGTTAAATTGTATACCACAATCTCCTTAAATTGAAGAATCAAGAATTAAAATTGAAATTACCTTTAATATTATCAGATTATGATTTCTCACACTTAACATTTCTATTATGTTAATAGATATTTAACCTTGTAAACTCGTTTTGATTATTAACAAAAAACACTGACATTAACCTAATTAAATACGAATATTGATTATTCTATAAATTCAACACACAGAGTGACAGTCCTCAACTAATTCAAACTAATCTGTAGACCTGTACACCTTTGTTTGCAGTTCATTCCATAAACACCTGTTTAAACAACTAGAAAAAAAAAACTAAACACCACTGAGAATCGTTAGATACAATGTTTCATAACTAGCTGTGTTGCCCGAGACTTTATCTACGATCCAGGATGAAAAGTAGCCTATGTCCCTCTCCAGGTCATAGTCTCTGATGTGCCAAAATTCATCCAAATCCGTTAAGCCGTTTTAGTGTGAAAGCCTGACAAACAAACAAACTCACTTTCACATTTATAATATTATTATTAAGTTAGGATTAGGATATATACCATATACAAACTCAAAACCGCTTTAAGGTCTTTAAGAAAAGACAATATACCTCCCTTCATCATTCTTTTCATGTTCGTGAACGGGCGCCGTCAGTTGAGTGACTGGTCATCTCTTATCTGCCAGGGCTTATTTTTAATCTTATGTTTTCAATTGCTTTGATTATTTTTTGTACTTTGTTCTCACATATAGAAGCAACAAGAATAATGTACCCAGAATTTTGTAATATCTATATTTAAAAGAGTGGCCTTGGAGTTTCTTGCCCGTTCTTCTCCATAGAGATCTACGTTTTGGAATGGGCAACTAGCTTTCAACTTTCTGACTAACTGACCGATTGTTTGACAATTCAAAAGTGCCTGTAAATGGTTTTATTGAAATAAATGCTTTGAGTTTTGACCTTATTTATCCCTATCTCTATTAGTTATCATCTCGGTAGTCACCCCATTTCTATCCATATCATCTTTCACACAGTCCATACATGGTTTCTTTGGTCTTTCTCCGCTCTTATAGCCATCCATATTCATACTCAAAAGTTTTCCTCACATGTTGCTCCCTCCTCCCTACTTACTGCTATATAACTCCATTAAAGGTTGGCAATAAATAAGTATGAATTATGTGTATGCTTAACCATAATGAAATGAAATTGTTTATTCTGTAAATAGGATATCGGAATCACTTTTACATGTCATAAAACACGTATAAATGTTTTCCAAATGTTCTGATTTCACAAGAAATACCTCACTTGGTCTATAAAAACGGTTATGCAAACATTGTTCATGCAATAAATTATTCAACTGTTAATATTATAACATAACTAGCTTTTGCCCGCGGTTTCACCCGCGTGGATGTCGAAAAATATCCCACGGGAACGTACTACCGGGATTACATACCTAATAGCCGAGGAAATGTCATTGACTATACCGCTGCGCCCGCGTTGTCAACCATAAATGTAGTTACGCGTAATTTTGAAACTGTGATATCTTTTAAACTATTCATTTAATAGGTTCACTGTCCCATATGCAGACACAATAGTTAAAACAATTGAACAGACCACATATGGTTCATTGGACTGTGAACCGGTTAAATGATATGATGTCAAGGCTTATTTTAATATAAATTAAATGCCCAATTTAAATAACATATTTTATTGGATAAGGATTAAAATACCGGTCAAAAAAGCTTCGGAAATAACAATGAAATTTTCATGAAATTCTGAAAGATAATAATAGTTACTGTGGGTCATCCTTAGAAGATAGACATATTTTATGCCATCGCGCTATGGCGCATCGGCAATATGCTCGCCCATATTACATGGAACTTAAGAGCGGGCTACCTTACGGCGGGCTACGGGTAGCCCGCGAAATTCAAATTGTCTTACGTTTTTTGCATTTTGGAGGTCAGTGTCAGGTTTTATGTTGATTAAAATATAATTCGCGGCCGTAACAAATATGTATTATAATATATAAAAAATATTTAGATTTTTTTGAGCCGCACCTCTCCCAAACCCTTCGGGGAAATACACACGTCATGTTATGTCATATTAATTAATATTTTTTCACACCACCTGCTTGACAATGTCAAATTATATGTCATGCAAACCTAACCTAAAGTAAGTCATTTAAGACCTGAGGTCTAGCAGGGCATTAATATTGTACTGGATTTCATTATGAACCACTGGTCATTAAAGTGATTTGAATTTGGAACATAAAGTAGAAATCCCATACGAACATTTAAGATAGGTAGTAGGTACATACTAATTCCATGCATTCACCATTAAGACCTGCATTAAAATAGTAGATTGTTTACCAAGGGAGCAAAGAACTATTTTTAAGGTGAGAGTGTTTCTTTGAATCCAGAGCGGAGCGAAGGATTCTAGAGTAGAATCCTGAGCGCAGCGAGTGGTTCAAAGTACTTCACTTGACTTAAAATAGTGTTGCTCCCGAGGTGTACACTACTTTTTATCACCATCTATGTGAAAAAAAACGTGTACGGTCCGACCCCCATCAGGAACAAAGTTCCTACTCACGTATGAATTAAATCAAAAATTGCTACCATCTTGGACTTACATTGTAACCTCACTGTCGGTTTTAGCACCCTCGAAAACTATGAAAACGACACCCATGACGAAAAATTCAAAAATTTCCGCAGCCGCTATCTTGGATTTACATTTTGCCCTCACTATCGGCTTTAGCACCTGCTTTGCATTGTAACAAATAACATAACTACAAATTCTCACAAAAATGTCGAGTGACGATAGTGATTTGACTCGGGAGTACATTAAATCCGAAGCCATTGGCATTGCCAACAATCTACTCCCAGAAAAGTCCTAGGAATCGTACATGAAAGCCTACGACGATTTTTACAAATGGAAAATTACAAAGCGCGTCAAGTCTGTATCTGAATCAGTGCTTTTAGTCTACTTCCAGTATTTATCATGTACATAGAAGCCAAGTAGCCTATGGTAATAGTAATTTATTTCCAAAACTTCAGTACACATTACATCAATGAGGTCTCGACCCCTGAACTAGGATATCCTGTATGACAGGGGTCAATGTGTGTATGGTGTATCCATTCGATGCTCAGGTCAACAATTAGCATCAAAAATAAATAACATATACCAAATTACTGGCATTTTTAAAAAGGAAATCAGAAGGACATCGTCCTAAGAAATCAAAAGTTTTCACAGCTCGAAATGTGAAAACGTTTCTAAATGAAGCCCTGACCACAGTTTTCTTGCCACAAAAGTAAGTACCTACCTATTGATTCAATGTTCAGTAACTAAAATAGCTACATACTTACTATAGGTAAGCATAGGTACTAGCCACCCGCTCATGAATCGATCGCTTATGTGCGATCTACTGATGTTATGTTTCGACTCTTAAGTTAAATAATAATTATTATTGTAAACCTTCGTAAGGTGTATGTGTTATTATTAAAAATAATAAACTTTCTTAGATTTTACTGACACACACTTGAATGTGTCAGTCAAATCTAAGCCCTACCTATTTTTGCTACAGGTGGCATTGATTTTTGGAGTGAATGGCGCTTGTCGTGGAAATGAACTCGTAAATTTAGAAAATTCAAATTTGTTGCTGGTTGTGCCAGATTTGAACTTTGTCTTTCCACAACTGGTCTAATGTATCAAACATTACCTTTAACATTTGTTTTAAATAGGTCTACTAACTGTAATTGTAATTTGAATAAATACTTTGATTCTAGTACTATTGCTTTTTACTGTCTCGTAGATGGTGTGGAAAGTAGAGTATTCTCCTCGGGGATAAAGGTGCCTTCGTTTTGGGTGACCTTGAATCCCACGCTGCACTCAGGATTCTTGAACTCCCTCGCTCCGCTCTGGATTTAACGCTAGAATCCTTCATTTTGCTCGGGATTCAATACAGCGACGGCGCCCGCTACATAAGATACTACTTTATCCCCTTAGTGCATAATCACAATCACTAATCTAATAATTACAAATAATGTTAAAAATACGCGTCGACTTAGAACCTCCTCCTTTTTTTCCGTTGCTAATAATCTTATTTATCTATTTGCAATATGTATTAGTACAGTGTTGGTCTTAAAGTCAGTAATTAAGACGCAAATATATAACAGTAACCTTGAAAGGTTAGCTTGCGTGTTCTGTACAGAGCTCACGCATCGCGTCGTACGTCCAGCCAGTAATAGGACTCGCCCATCAAGGAGCGTTGTCCCAAATTAGACGCATTATTAATTTATTACACGTAAAACAAAAGGTATTTTAATAAAACACGTATACTAAAAGATTGATAATTTAATTATCTTTAAAATGGTGAAATTCTCAGAAAAATACGCTTGATAGGTTTTGCGTCATTCTCAGTTTTTTTATCCGCGTTAGACATAACTTTACAAATTAATTTCACTATTTAATATAAACATAATCAAAAATATACCTATATTAAAATATTAAGAAAACGCTCTAATTTAACATATATATTTTTTCAAATCACTAACACTACTCGTTTAGACGTCATTTTCAATATAAAATCATTAAAACTCAGTTATCGTCCCCTTAAATGCCCAAAAGTTCCTAATACATGGTCAGCCATTTGACATACAAAACATTACAATGTATTTAATGCTAGAGTATAATATTTATAAATAATCACAGAATAAACGTAAACTTTCCAGGTATGATCATCAGAAGCTGCACGAGCTCCACAAGGGTCATGAGTCCATGCACACGACGATGGTCATGATCCTCATCGTAACGCTCATCGTAGCACAAATCGTAGTCATGGAGTGGAAGAAGCGGCATTACAGGTCATATGCTGTAAGTAAATCCTGTAGATCTTATTTTCCAGGCTCTTATTTAAGAACAAACGATCTTCCCTTGGTTCGCACGGGTGCAATCTACTGATATGGCGGCGGCGACGTAATTATCTGTGCTTTATCTTAAGTTAAAAATGGAATAAACGCTCTAAACTATGCTGAAAACCGCATCACTATCCGTTGTTTAGTTTAGAAGAACTAAGCAGAAATTCAAACAGAATTTTAAATAAAATGCTACACTTAGGCCGCATTCCGAGTTACGTTAAAAGTGATTATATCGCGTATCCGACTAAAGGACATGTCCTAAAATGGTTTTTTATTATTCAATCATTCTAACCAGGATAAGTTAATTATATTTGGATAGACACCCCAAAAACTAGTGGTTCTAACTATATCATACATTTTTAAAGACCTCCAATTTTGAGAAAAATCGTTTTTTATTTTAGTTAGAAGTTACTCCTAAAACGAACAAACCTTTCTAATTATCTAGGATAATATAGTGAACACACCCCATAAAATAGTAAACTTGTCAAAGTTGACACATGTTACTGTCATTACTGTCAATTCATTGACAGTAATGACAGTACTATGTGTCAATTTATGTCATATTGACATAATCAAATAGTAAACTTGTCAAAATTGGCACATGTTACTGTCATCACTGTCAATTGATTGACAGTAATGACTGTACCATGTGTCAATTTATCTCATATTTGTCATAGTTGCCATCAACAAATAAAATGTTTGTACTTTAAATAGTTTATAATTTTTCTCTTAAATGGAGGGGTCTAAAAATATTATTTCAGTGGTTCCTAATTCCATATTTTGTCGTTTTTATTTAGATGTAGTTTGATGCTGGTTAGATTTTACTCGGAATAAAAAACCAACGACCCTACAAAAAACGGACATCTCCTTTAATAGTCACAAAATATAAGGGTTATTGAGTAATAATTGTGACTTTGGACTTTGGTCGGATTCGCGATATTATCACTTTTATCGTAACACGGAATGCGGCCTTAGTAATAGAATGTTATCGCTAAATTGCGTCGAATTTGGCGATGCCACTTAACCTATTTTTTTAGGGTTCCGTAGTAAACAAGGAACCCTTATAGTTTCGTCATGTCCGTCTGTCTGTCTGTCCTCTGTCTAGCTCCGAGACCCTTAGTACTAGAAAGCTGTAATTTGACATAGGTATTAATTACATATTCATTATGGCCGACAAAGTGGTAAAACAAAATTATGAAAAACATTTTTGTTTTATTTATTATTTTTTTATCCTTGTGAGGGGCTTGTGGAGGGGCTTGTGGCTAAGTAATAACAGCTGCACGGGTCGATCGATCAGGTTAAGCTACGCTTGCCGCAGTTGGTCCGTGGATGGGTGATCATCTTTACATACCAAGTCCCCGCCGTGCCTCGGAAAGCACGTTAAGCCGTTGGTCCCGGCTGTCATTTGTAGATCTTTGACAGTCGTTACTGGTAGTTAGAAGCCCAAAAAGTCTGACAACCAGTCTTACCAAGGGGTATCGTGTTACCTAGTCACTAGGTTGTGGAGGTCAGATAGGCAGTCGCTCCATGTAAAATACTGGTATTCAGCTGCATCCGGTTAGACTGGAAGCCGACCCCAACATAGTTGGGAAAAGGCTAGGCAGATGATGATATTATTTTTTTATCCCATAGTGTGGGGTATCATTAGAAAGGTCTTACAAAAACATTATGAGTTTGTGGAAACCATTTTTGGACTCAGGGATCCGTTTGCAAAATATTAAGCTTTAAAGGGCTAATTTTTGTTAGAGTCAAGTGTCCCCCCCCCTGCCAGCTAAATGGTTGGTTTTGGATGTGTGAAAAAAATCACAGCAGTAGTTTATATAACGAAATTAAAAGGAAAACTATCACAGCTAAGTAGGCTTTACTAGTTATCGAGTAATAATCGACCAACTTAACTTTGCAGTTGCAAAAACATGTTTTCCCATACATTCCGTATTCAATTTGAATTCCGTATGGGAGAACATGTTTATCAACTACAAAGTTGTTTGTTTTTGGGATAAATTCATCCCAACTACGGAACCCTTCATTGTGCGTGGTCCGACACGCACTTGGCCGGTTTTTTTTAATTTCCTTCCTCCAAACTTATGGAAAATATCGGTTAACCTAGTTATTATTATAACGTAGGTACACGTACACACGGCTACACATCAAGCTATACATTTCCAGTATAAGCTGAGCTCTCATTGTACGAAAATCCTATACAATGCAAGATCACCATAAACTGGAAATGTATAGCTTGATGTGTAGCCGTGTGTACCACCATACTTATTTCTACCGCGAAGCAGCATTGCTGTGTTTCAGTTCAAAGGGTATGTGTGCTTTCAATACTCAATTCTTTATTGCAATCCACATGTATTACATAGATGGTATAACAAAGTAAAAGATCAATATGGACCCTGTCGGGCACAGCAAAATTAGGAGAGAGGAAGAGCTTTGTCTCAAGGATGGCAAAGCATCTGCCATGCCGCTGGTATTACAAATGTCCACAGATGGTGGTCACTTTATGGCATCAGGTGGGCTGTTGGCTAGTTAGCTATCCAATAACATTAAAAAAAAAGTGGTGGCACTCCGGGAGTGCCGACAAAAGTGAAAACTCGAACAAGATCGCCTTGGTGGAAGAAAAATACTTGTATAGAACATTGGTCCGTAACCTTATCTAATTATAGAGCACAATCGCGTTTACAAAAAAAAAACAGAAACCTTTAAAGTAAAAATACTTGCATAGAACATTGATCAATAAAGAGCACAATCACGTTTACAAAAATGAGGGGTCGTCATGGTGTAGCGAAATCAATGGTTTAGTCCCATCTCAAAAATGCCCAACGCGCCTAAAGAAGTTTTCACTTCAAAAACTACTGGTATTTAACTACTGAGCTCGTCTTCGTACTCAGGTAGGCGCTTTCCTTTGTCTAATTTATTTCATCACCACTGCTCTCAAAACGGTGAAGGAAATCATCGTGAGGAAACCGGCATGTCCTAGAACCGAATTACGAAGACATGTGACATTCACCAACCCGCACTGGGCCCGCGTGGTGGATTACGGCCCACTCCCTCTCACAAAGAAGCTTGTGTTGAACATTAAAGGCCGATTATACTGGTTATTAAACCTCAAGAACTGAATAAAAAAAGATATTACAACAAAATAGAGCTGAGGTACATAACACCCGGTACTATACAGCTCTGCCTACCGCTTGAGGGAATACAGGCGTGATGTTATTTAATATTACTTGCAGTTCTTCACGATGGTGGCCATGTGGTCGATACCGGTGCTGATGAGCGCCAAGAACCAGTGGTGGAGGTTCATCATCATCTGGAGTATATTCACCATGCTCACCGCTCTAGTCATAAGGAAATCTACCAATAGACCCATGTCGGTTACTACACCTAGGTAAGATCATCATGGATTTATTTACCTGTTCTCTGAATGAGTTCACAAAAATTACTTCACATGTGATAAGCAGTGATCGGAGTAGGTAGAAAGATTTGGGGTCAATGTACTGGCACGTATATATTAGTATGGATATGCCCCCGGGATTCCGGGATTTTGAAATTATTAAGACTTTTTTAAGGAATTTTAAATGTTGTAATGCGTAGAATAAAGAATACATCAATATGAATAAGAAATATTAAACCCTTTTGCTGTCTTTTTAATAGTATATAGGTGATCGGACTCCAAGAAAAGGATAGGTATACTATAAAAATAATATAATATATTTTAAATGTTTATCTATCGCATTCTATAAATTTCTAATGTAGTAGTTTAAAAATCCTTACTTTAACATTATTTGATTCTATCCCGTAAGTACCAAAATTAAATCCCGAAAAAAAGGCTATGATTTCTACGACTATTTATGATGCGAGTATATAAAATCACTCTACCTACTCCGATCACTGGTGATAAGCTGTAATGAAAAAAATATTGTTTAATGCTAGTTGTGTTGGGAATAAATAAAAAAATAAATTTATTTTTGTCGGCCGCCGCTAGTAATAAATATTATTTCTTATAAACTGTAACAACACGATAACAATAATATTCCGCCATTTCCGGCGTACAAATACATTTTCAGGGAATTGGTTACTTTGTTAGATATAACATTGAATTAAATAAATTAGGATAACATTCTAATGAGTCAAATCTAGGAAACCATAGCTTAACTAAACCAATGTCATGGATATATTCGGGTGATTACTGGAGCTAATTTTGTAATAAACTATGTTAAGAAAACTGCATGAATTATGAAGTCGGGATTTATTTTTCGGATTCGTTTTGAAAACACTCATGGGCTGAGGTCACCGACGAAGTTCCGGAAAGGTTAGTTTAAAAAAAATCGCTGTCATTACGATAATATTGTATGGGATTTTTAAATCGACGACGTAGTTCTTAAAAACATATTTCTCTACATTTAATAGTTAAAATTTTTCACACTGCCCCTTTTTACCCGACTACGGCAAAGCCAAAAGAAGGGTTATGATTTTAGCAGTCTATGTATGTATGTTTATATGTTTGTATGTATGTATGTATGTATGTATGTATGTATGTTTGCTTTTACGTGTGTTCCACCATAGCGCCTAAACTACTGAACCGATTTTGATGAATGAGGTATCAATAGATTCGTAATAATGGTCCGGGTGACATAGGCTATATAAATTTTCCCTAAATTTAATATGGTGGATTTTACACGTAAATTTCTAACCTCGAAAAAAATTAAAATGATATGATCATGACATGTTTGGTACCAAAAGAAAGGTCTTGACGAGCACATTACAAATATGTAAATAATGTTATACTTTCAAAGTAAATAAATATGTTTAAATTGTTAAAAACAAGCAAAAGTGAGACTGTGCTACGTTGTATCGCAAGATGATACCAACGTGCAGTTAATCAAATCTTAATAAATAAAAACGGTTTGTAATTCCATCCTCAGTTACTCTATGAAGAAAAACAAGTACACACGGCTACACATCAAGCTATAATTTCCAGTTTAAGCTGATCTGGCATTGTAAAGGATTTCCGTACAATGCGAGGTCAGCTAATACTGGAAATTTATAGCTTGATGTGTAACACTGTGTACAACGAAATATTAATATTTATACACGGGGCACTCAGAAAATTTTGCAATAGGTAATAAAAAGAAATATACTACAGGTTATATTTTATTTATTAAATCTTTTCAAATAACTCTCCATTGGCGTCTTTACACAGTTTCATGCGTCTTAACCAATTTTCATTACACATTTTCCAGTCCACATCAGACACCTCTTTAATCCCTGTTTTCCCTTGAGTTGATTTTTTAAATTTGGGGAACAAAAATGACAAATCCATGATTCATCACCCGTAATGAAATCGTAAACGCGCCGAGACGAGCCTGCTTCAAATTTTGCTATCATGTCTCGGCACCATTCTACCCGAACCTCCTTCTGCGTTAGATTGTGTGGTAATCAGCGTGAAACTATCTTCTTTACCTGAAGATGCCCGTGTAGAATTTCATATACACTTCCCGATCCAATCTGCAGTATATGCTGAATCTCTTCATATGTAATTCGCCTATTCACTTAAATTTAATTTTTCACAGCCACCACGTTTTCTTATGTAACAGCCGTCATAGCCCTATGGCGGCCACTTCTTTCTTCGTCCGCCAAAGTTACTTGACCACGCTTAAATTCGTTGAACCAGCGGAAAACAGTCGCTTTAGAAGGGCTTTTGTCTATGAACATCATTCGAAGTCTTTCAAATGATTCTTTTGGTTTTAGTCGACATTTGAAATCGTACAAAATCATCGCGCGAAAATGTTCTCGTTGTAAATTCAATTTTCAGTGAGACGTTGCGCGCGGCGTTGTTGTAACGTTTAGCAAGTGTAAAAACGGAAAAGTATAAAATAAAAATAAAGTTTAATAAAAAACTGTAACCCGACCACGGGAAAATAAAAATGATCTAAAAAGTACGAAACAAGCAAATATTTCAGACAGAAATCAAGACATAGGTACAAAAATGGTCAAGGTAAAGCCGTCGTCGCATGCCATTATAATTTTTTAGTTGTTCCTGGCACCCACATGGTATACAGGCATGCGACCACGGCTTTACCTTGACCATTTTTGTACCTATGTCTTGATTTCTGTCTGAAATATTTGCTTGTTTCGTACTTTTTAGATCATTTTTATTTTCCCGTGGTCGGGTTACAGTTTTTTATTAAACTTTATTTTTATCATTAATAAATTCACTCTGTGTGTTCACCCCGTATATTAATAAATTTCGCGTGCAGCACCGTACTCGTGTTAGAAGTGAAACTTCTTAAAAAATAAAGAATAAGCCGACGTTCGCACGGACGTAATAAAATCGCGGCGGAATTTTTTCGTACATTGGATTTTCAACGCTCTGCTTAGCACCAAGAGTTGAAAATCCAACAGTGTGTTTTTTCGACGCGCTGGGATGTACTCTGTTGAATTCTCAACGCTCGGCTTAACACCGAGACTTGAAAATCCTGCTGCGATTTTGTTACGTCCCGTCCGTGCGAACGTTGGCTAAGAGATATTTAGTGTGTGAGAGAGAGAGAGAGAGAGAGAAAGAGAGAAAGAGTTATATCTTTCTTCTCTCTCATGTAACGAAATGTACCTAAACGTGACTCATCCTTGAAAACTCTTAATTATTCTTGTCCAATTATCAAATCAGTGCCTAGGTCCACAATTTTTATTTTTACAAAGTTTTCGTCTCAACAATTCCAGGCTAGTATACAAATGGTTCTACCTAATATACAAAGTGAGTTGCTTCCTCGGCGTGGTGGGCTACATCCTGATGATGCTGACGTTCTTCGGGCTCAACCTGGCGTTCGGCCACAAGCCTCAACAGTGGATGGACGTGGCCCTCATGTTGCTGTTCTATGGCCTGTACTTCGGAGTCCTCGGAAGAGACGTCGCTGAGTACTGTACGGATAAAATGGCGGCTTCTATTGGGGTGAGGACTATTTAATTATTAATACTTTTTGTTTAGTTCGCTTCTATGTAAAGTATATTCAAAGCATTGTTTCCAATTGATTTTATTTCCATTTAAAAGAATATCAACTTAATGCTTGATTTCACAATTTAAAATCAACTTAATTTACACATTTGAAAAAAAAATTGTTGTGCCGCAAACTGAACTTTGTGTGTGTGGGCAATAAAGTTGTTTTTCCAAAAACACATATTTGTTTGGAATCTAAATCGCGAACGTATTTTATTTAACCGACTTCAAAAAAAGAGGTTACTCAATTCGACCGTACATATACAATTTTTTTTTTTGTGTGTGTTCGCGGATAACTTCGTCGTTTATGAACCGATTTTGATGATTCTTTTTTTGTTGGTAATGAGATATCCCAAGGGTGGTACCATGATAAGGAAACCAGGATCTGATGATGGCATCCTAGAGAAATCGAGGGAACTTTTCAAATATTATAGGCAAACCTATAGCGATTTGGGTATTTTTTATAGTAACTCGTGCAGTTGCTCTTGAAAAGCACCATTTAGTTAAGGCTCCTGGCCGTGACTTCACTCGACAGAGTTTAGGTAAATTCTTGCGATGCTATGTTTGTGTGCACCGTTCACGCACACACGCCTAAACATCGAGCGTAGTGATCGCTTAAACAGTTTTGATCCTATAGACGGTATTTTGTTAAGTTACGTAGGTACGCTTATGAAATAAGTCTGGAATGTTTGTGTATATTCGTTTAGTACATTTATAACAATTCTGTTTTATATGGAATTTTATACTTTTTGTATGGAAAACATGAAAAATTATTACCTACATGTTGAGTTTTATGGGTTTATGGGTTTCATAAAGGGGGTCGAAATTTTCATTATTTTTGCGATAAGACACAATTTTCGAAATATAAGCAAAAGAACAGAAAAAAGATAAAGTACAGTTTTTGCAACTGAATGAGTTATTAATTTAGTGAAAATGAAAAATTCGCTATTGGTGCCGATTCTCTTGTATACCGAACTAAACTTACTAAACTATCACTAAAATTCCTTAATTTTGACTGAGAATCTCAAAGCTATTCTGCAAAATAAATTCTCTAAATTTAAAAATAATTTTGACACATCTAAATCGAATTTGACAACCGCGACTCCACACGTGATACCTAACCACGTGAATCTTTTTAGAGCCGGAGGCGCGCAGGGGGGGCAGCCTCGACGTGTTTTATATGGATTTTTCACTTTTTGTGTGGAAAATAAGAAAAAATATTACCTACATGTAGAGTGTTAGAGGTTTAAGGATTTTTTAAAGGGTGTCGAAATTTTGATTATTTTTGCGATTGGACACACCGTTTTCGAGATATAAGCAAAAGAAAAAAAAAATATTCGGTACTGTTTTTTCATCTGAAGTCGAGGTGTTTGTGTGAATTTTAGTTCATGACAACCAATTTTATTCCACATGTTTTTAGTCACGATAAAAAAATAGTCATATTTAGTTAGAAAATCTAAATTTTAGGTTAAAAACGTCAAATTCAGAATAGCAAAATTGCCATTTTCACTAAACTAATATCTCAGTGCCATCTTAGTGCTGTCAAACTAAAATATAGTTAAGTTGTGTCACTTTAGTCTATTTCTGAATGGGAAATCGTCGTTTGACAGGAATAAACTAAATTTTGGTGATTTTTAGTTTAGTTTAGAGGCATTTGTGACAAGAGAATCGGCACCAATCTGAATTTGACTTTTCTCACCTAAAATTTTGATTAGTGCCGATTCTCTTATACACCGAACTAAACTAACTAAACTATCACTAAAATTTCTTACTTTTGACCATGAGAATCTCAAAGCTATTGGTGCCGATTCCCTTGTTCACAAACTAAACTAAATTTAAGTTCAGTGCATCTTTTTCTTACAATTTCATTAAGAAAAGGACAGAAGATAAATTTTAGTTTAGTCCTGTCAAATTAATCACCACCCATACAAGTTTAGATGTGATTAAAAACTTGCCGACTAAAATTACGTCAATTAACGTCAAGCGCTGATTAATTTGACAGGACTAAACTAAAATTTATCTTCTGTCCTTTTCTTAATGAAATAGAAAGAAAAAGATGCACTTAAATTTAGTTTAGTTTGTGAACAAGGGAATCGGCACAATTATGCAAAATAAATTCTCTAAATTTAAGAAAATTTTTGACACATCTAAATCAAATTTGACAATCGCGACTCCACACGTGATACCTAACCATGTGAATCTTTTTAGAGCCGGAGGCGCGCACGCTCGACGTGTTTTATATGGAACTTTTCACTTTTTGTATGGAAAATAAGAAAAAATATTACCTACATGTAGAGTATAAGGGTTTTATAAAGGGAGTCGAAATTTTCATTATTTTTTGCGATTGGACACACCGTTTTCGAGATATAAGCAAAAGAAAAAAAAAAGATTCAGTACTGTTTTTGCATGTGAAATCGAGGTGTTGGTGTGAATTTAAAGTTCATGACAATCAATTTTATTCCACACGTTTTTAATCGCGAAAAATAGTCAGATTCGGTTAGAAAATCTAAATTTTAAGTGAAAAACGTCAAATTCAGAATAGTAAAGTTGCTTTTTTCACTAAATGAAAATCTCAGTTCCATCTTAGTGCTGTCAAATTAAAATCTAGTTAAGTTGTGTCACTTTAGTCTATTTCAGAATGGGAAATCGATTGCCCATTCTGAAATAGATTAAAGTGACACAACTTAACTATATTTTAGTTTGACAGCACTAAGATGGCACTGAGATATTAGTTTAGTGAAAATGGCAATTTTGCTATTCTGAATTTGACGTTTTTAACCTAAAATTTAGATTTTCTAACTAAATATGACTATTTTTAATCGCGACTAAAAACATGTGGAATAAAATTGGTTGTCATGAACTAAAATTCACACCAACACCTCGACTTCAGATGAAAAAACAGTACTGATTTTTTTTTTTTCTTTTGCTTATATCTCGAAAACGGTGTGTCCAATCGCAAAAATAATTAAAATTTTGACACCCTTTATAAAAGCCTTAAACCCCTAACACTCTACATGTAGGTAATATTTTTTCTTATTTTCCACACAAAAAGTGAAAAATCCATATAAAACACGTCGAGGCTGCCCCCCCTGCGCGCCTCCGTCTCTAAAAAGATTCACGTGGTTAGGTATCACGTGTGGAGTCGCGGTTGTCAAATTCGATTTAGATGTGTCAAAATTATTTTTAAATTTAGAGAATTTATTTTGCAGAATAGCTTTGAGATTCTCATAGTCAAAAATAAGGAATTTTAGTGATAGTTTAGTTAGTTTAGTTCGGTGTACAAGAGAATCGGCACCCATGTCTAACTAAATATGACTTTTTTAATCGCGATTAAAAAGGTGCGGAATAAAATTAGTTATCTTGAACTAAAATTCACACCAACACCTCGCTTCAGGTGCAAAAAACAGTACTGTATCTTTTTTTTTTCTTTTGCATATATCTCGAAAACGGTGTGTCCAATCGCAAAAATAATGAGAATTTCGATCCCCTTTATAGAACCCTTAAACCCCTGACACTCTACATGTAGGTAATATTTTTTCTTATTTTCCTTACAAAAAGTAAAAATTCTATATAAAACGTCAAGGCTGCCCCCTGTGCGCCTCCAGCTCTAAAAAAAATTCACGGGGTAGGGCAAATAAGTACCACGTGGACTCGCGATTGTCAAATATAATTTTAGTGTGTCAAAATATATTTAAATTTAATTTAGAAAATTTTTGTTGCAGAATAGCTTCAAGATTTTCATAGCCAAAAGTAAGGAATTTTAGTGATAGTTTAGTAAGTTTAGTTCGGTATACAAGAGAATCGGCACCATATTGCCATCTTAGTGCTGTCAAAATAAAATATATTCTAAAATTATTTCACGATAGGAAATCATCGTTTGACAGGAATGAACGAAACTTTGGTGATTTTTAGTCTAGTTTTGAGGCATTAATTTGTGACAAGAGAATTGGCACCAGTATCCATAAAGGGATCTGAGACACTTGCGCGAAAGACATTTTCGCGAAAGACACTTGCGCGAACCCACTTGCGCGAAAAAGTTGCGGAAATGAGATTTCTTCATAACATCACGCCATCAATTTCAAAGGGCCCAACACTTTGAAATTGATAGCGTGATGTTATGAAGAAATGTGAAAATTTTCGCAGCCGCCATCTTAGATTTACGTTTTGACATCAAAATCTGCTTTAGAATCCTCAAAAACTATGAAAAAGACACCTATGACGAAAAATCTGAATATTGTCACAGCCGCCATCTTGGATTTATATTTTGACCTCACTATCAGCTTTAGCATCCTCGAAAACTATGAAAACGATACCCATGACGAAATATTTTTAAATGTTCGCAGCCGTCATCTTGGATCTTTATTTTGACTTAAAGTAGTCTTCAGTAGCGTTAAAGAACTTCGTTCCAAAAATACTTCACTTATTGCTACAACAGCATATCGGCGCGGGCATATCGGTGACGCGAACCCATAACTTTTTCCCCTACCAAAAATCATTCAAAACTATGAAATCTAAAGTCAAAATATAACTAGTGAACCCAGCAGGCAGATGTTGTCCTGCGACAACAGCGCCACGCGAGTCCAACTATAGTTATGAACCATCCAAGTTACACAAAAAGAATTAAAAAAAAAAACATCTAAATCAGTCAAGCCGTTTAGGATAAGAAGAATTACGAACACACGTACACCGGTATTTTATTTATTGCCAGGCATGCAAAATTTTTATGTTCTTCAAAAACAAGCAAAGTACTTTAAAATAAAATGCGGATCAAAATGTGGTAGTCGACGTACAATTTCTGGAATATGTTAACATCGGACACGTACGTGCGTGTGTGCGTGCTGCGACGCAAAGTGATACGTCCTCACGCTGGGAAGGCCCGTTCGCTACTGACGGAATAGATTTTCCGCGATCGTTTATATAGTTCACTTTGCCATTTATTTACGTAATGAAGTAATTGTTTATTTATAAAATAAAATTTAGATTCTATTAAACAATTAACTTAAAATTAATATATAATTTTTAAAATTTCTTAAAAGTGTTTCTAAGTATTAGAAAAAAATATTTATTTGGCTTGAAGTTTTGAGAAAGTTACGTTATTTCAACATTTTTTTTCTGCTATATTTTGTATGAAAGTTGAAAAAAGTGGTTCCCCTATGTACAAGTAGACCATATAATGATGTTGATGATATTTTTTAATTTTCAACATCAAAAGCAGTTTCTTCTAACGAAACGATCAAACGTCAGTCTCGCGTCATTTTTTGGAAAACTTGTTGCGAATTTTAGTGATTTCCCACGAATCCTTAATTTATTTCAAAAATCCCTTTCCCCTATGTACAAGACGAAGAATTGGACTTTTCAAATCACAAATAATTTTGTTTAAATTCTCGTCCCCTTTCTCACAACGAATAAACAAAATTGATCAAAATCAGTGATTTCGTGCGGTGCGGCGGCACGGCGCCTTAAGTGAAAATAACTTTAATTTCAGAAGTCGGTGTCAAAAAACTAAAATACTGATCTATAGACACCGACTTCTGAAATCAAAGTTATTTTTCACTTTGTAGTTTGGAAGTCGGTTGTATTTTTTGGGTGTAAAAAGTTTTTATGTTAAGATGGATTTAGACAAATTCCTCTTGGCCTATCAACTACAAACTTTGTATATTACTCGTTCCTTTCCGATGACAATTCAATTATTTGGTAGAGATGACTTGTTGGTGCAACCATGATTGTCGCCACAAGAGGGAACTCTAACAAATTAACTATTACTAGTATCGTCTATTTAATAAAACGGTAAGAAAAAATTCTTAAATAAAATATACAAACTAAAACTAAAATATACATATGTATAGTATGTACAATTATAAAAAAAAACCAAAGAGCTCATTGGGCATCAAAAACTTCGTTCCCATCGCTCGCTGTGAATGGGAAAATAACAGTGGTGCCGATTCTCTTGTTTACAAACTAAACTAAATTTAAGTTCAGTGCATCTTTTTCTTTCTTTTTCATTAAGAAAAGGACAGAAGATACATTTTAGTTTAGTCCTGTCAAATTAATCAGCGCTTGACGTAAATTGACGTAATTTTAGTTAGCAAGTTTTTAATCACGTCTAAACTTGTATGGAGACTGACAGGCGCTGATTAATTTGACAGGACTAAACTAAAATTTATCTTCTGTCCTTTTCTTAATGAAATAGAAAGAAAAAGATGCACTGAACTTAAATTTAGTTTAGTTTGTGAACAAGAGAATCGACACCAGTGGCACTCCGAGAGTGCCGACAGAAGTGAAAACTTGAACAATTTAAAAAAATACTTCCAAAACCTTTAAAGTAAAACTACTTGTATAGAACATTGATCCGTAACGTAATATAAATAAAGAGCACAATCACGTTTACAAAAATGAGGTGTTGGTAACGGTGTCGTGAGTTCAATTGTTTTTCCCATCTCAAAAATGCCCAACGCGCCTAAAGAAGTTTTCACTTTAAAAAGTGTTCAAAAGGCTGGCAGCATCGCTACGTTGGATGGCAATATCGTATCGTCTTTTTTAGCAAAACACATACATAATGGTAATCTGCAGGATTAACTCTATCTTCCCACAAAAGGTTCCTAAACATACCTGAGGCTTATTTCATAAAACCGACAGGTGATAGGCGACTATACGCCATTTTACAAGTTTCTATCAAACATTTTCTGCTTTATTAAACAGCACCTGTCGAGAAAATTTGTTTGTGAAATACTGATAGTCAGCTGCATCCGGTTAGACTGGAAGCCAACCCCAGCATAGTTGGGAGAAGGCTAGGCAGATGATGATACTAAGACGAGTTTATAAAATAGCTTACCATGTTAAGTATACAGGGTGGCAGGGACATCGACGCGAAAACTGTTACCATGGATTCAGTACATGATTCTGAACGCCCCTGCGTTAAAATTATTCGTCAGTTCTTTTTTTTAGGGTTCCGTAGTAAACAAGGAACCCTTATAGTTTCGTCATGTCCGTCTGTCTGTCTGTCTGTCTATCTGTCTGTCTGTCTGTCTGTCTGTCTGTCTGTCTGTCTGTCCGCGGTCTAGCTCCGAGACCCTTAGTACTAGAAAGTTGTAATTTGGCATAGGTATACATATTAATTACGCTGACAAAGTGGTAAAACAAAATTATGAAAAACATTTTTTTTAGGGTACCTCTCATACACGTAATGTGGTAATGTTTATTTTTTTATTTTTTTACCCCATGGTGAGGGGTATCATTGGAAAGGTCCTTCAAAAATATTGTGAGTTTGTGAAAATCATTTTTGGATTCAGGGATTCGTTTGCGAAATATTAAGCTTTAAAGTGCTAATTTTTGTTAGAGTCAAGTGCCCCCCCCCCCTGCCGGCTAAATGGTTGGTTTTGGGTGCGTGAAAAAAATCACAGCAATAGCTTATATAACGAAATTAAAAGGAAAACTATCACAGCTAAGTAGGCTCTACAGGTTAACGAGTAATAATTGACCAACTTAACTTTGCAGTTGAAAAAACATGTTTTCCCATACATTCCGTATGGGAGAACATATTTTCCAACTACAAAGTTAAGTTTGTTTTAGGGATAAATTCATCCCAACTACGGAACCCTTCATTGTGCGTGGTCCGACACGCACTTGGCCGGTTTTTTTAATCTGCTGTTTCATAGAAAAGTGCAATACCTACGCGGTCAAAATGTATGGAACAGCTGATTTAAAAATAATAACCGACTCAAAATTTCTATGCAAGGGGGTTCAGAATAGGAGGAGACGCTCTAGGAGGAGGAGACGCCCTGGGTGTCGGGAATCGCGAGCCGATTTCCGGCCACCGTAAGCGCGGGCTTGCGGACGGTGAGCAATGGGTAGCTTACCGTCTGATAAGGACCAGGCCCGGGTCGATGGCGCGTTGTGTTCCACGCGCGCCTCAAAGAGATGTCAGCAGAATTGATGGGGTCCGCTAGGGCCGATGCCTGCCGGGGTTGCGAATAAGGCCGAAAGGGAAATCGTGGCCCCCGGCAACAGGGCAACCGAAGGAACACGGGTGGGTTTTAGTCAGTAAGAGTCTGACACGCCCTCCCGCTCAGAGCGGGAGAAGTTATTTGACAATTTCCCACAAAAAAAATTGGTTTCTGAATCCATGGTAACAGTTTTCGCGTCGATGTCCCTGACACCCTGTACTAAATAGGGCTCTAGAACAAATGTTGTGATTGCCATATCTTAGTACCTCATTGTATTGTTTGTGTATTTCAGTACTACACTCAAGAGGGTATGCCTACTCGTCAGTTAGAAAACAACGTGTGCGCAGTCTGCGGTAACCAGCTGTTGGTGGACGTCAATGTAGAGGGCGTGCTAGGTATGTACACACGACAGATCAATAGGTTCATTCAGTTACTTTCCATACTATTGTATAGGATCAAGTTTTTCTAACTGAACAGACAGCTGTGCTGCTGGGGAGTTTGTTGCGCCACTTCTTCTTCCCAGCTAAAGCACCAGGAAGTGGTGGAGGGCGGGCGTGCCGGGGGACTGTCTTCTGTAATTATGACGTTCAAAAAGTGCTGATTCGCAGCCGAATTTGAATGACTTTTGATCTTTAATTTCGAAATATTCAATCATGATTGAAAACAATACTGCCGTCATATGGTGAAAGGCCGTAACTACTTTAAAGATTTTGAGTAATTGACAGTTTTGTTTTCAAGCTCAATCGATAGTCTTAACTTTAACCATATATATCTGCGGCTAAGAATTAAAAGCAGTTTGAAATATCACGGTATAGACAGAAATATAGAGAGCTTATTGCTGTATCCAGCCCTATACTTGTTTAACAAATTTTTGATAAGAATGTTAGTTACGGCCTTTCACCGTATGACGGCAGAATAGAAGTTAAACGTCAAAAAATCGTTTCTGTATATTATAGCTGAGGTGCGCATCGACAATGTTTGTACAAGCCCTCGTTCGCGGGAAGGCTTGATTGCGCTATCATGACTCACTATCGCAAGCGACTCGTGGCGCGCTTGGGAGTATAAAATTTATATTTCCAAGCATGCTACGTGTCGAGTATCGATTTCGTCATAAATTGGAATTACATTTAATGCAATTTGTGGTTGGGGTGGGTCAGGTTAAAGACAAGTGCTTCTTACGAGGGTTAAACTGTATCCACCGATTTTATAACAATACGTGCCGGTATGGACCTCTTGACAAGCCCCTGTCATCAATGTCAGGCTGCCACGTTCGTGACAGCCGCCGCAGAGGTCTGCTAGGACGGAGGAGTTCGTACACCGCCCGCTATACATTTTAATTTATGACGAACTATTGAATCTAATTTATCTGTAAATTTTATTTTTATTTAATTTCAATTCTATGTTAATTTAATTTAGATTTTAATTTATTTTAATTTTATTTGAAAATGTAGATGACCATTATAATATGAGTCTGTGTTACTCGAATTCAATGATTTGAATTTAGGTACAGAATAGTTCAATAACAACAACCACAATAGTTCATTAATTATAAAACATATTTTTTTTAATGCATAGAAATAAATAATACCGTAATACATTTAAAATTATTAGTTGGGCCTAGGGTAACCTATAGTGGAGCCACGATTTTTAGGGTTCCATAATATGTGGTGTCCACCCTTCAGATATGAAACCAGTACGAATACATACATAACATCACGCCTTGTTTCCCCGAAGGGTTAGGCAGAGGTGTCTCTGTAGCAGGTACACCCACATTTCGCCAGTTATGTCCCATGTAATAGGGGGCGAACCATTACCATCAACCGGACACAAATCCAGACTCCGAGCTACTACTGAGAAATTTCAAATAGAAAAACCCAATAACACTGCCCGACCCGGGAATCGAACCCAGGACCTCATGCTCAGCAGTAGCGCTTGCGACCACTAGATCAACGAGGCAGTCGAAGCCAGCACAAATAGTGGCCAGTACGAGTTTTCATAAATATTCAATTTTAATATTTTGTTTATTACGTGAGATACCCAGTCCCCTTATTCATCATCTGCCTAGTCTTTTCCCAGCTATGTTAGGGGTCGGCTTCCAGTCTAACCGGATGCAGCTGAATACCAGTATTTTACACACCTGTGTGATCTCCAAAACCCAGTTTCTGGGTAAAGCGATACCTCTTGGTAAGACTGATTGTCAGGCTTCAGACTACCCGTAACG
Organism: Agrochola lychnidis; assembly: GCA_963680765.1. Classification (NCBI taxonomy): domain Eukaryota; kingdom Metazoa; phylum Arthropoda; class Insecta; order Lepidoptera; family Noctuidae; genus Agrochola; species Agrochola lychnidis. The sequence goes on along the minus strand of OY796855.1, from coordinate 25,961,440 downwards.
ACTACCAAAGATCTATAAATAATGATCTCATTCCACTTTAAATAAAAATGTCTAAGGGGCCTCTGCGAGTTGGCTTCGGCCTCTTGTACGCCATTCAAAGGACCGGGACCTCATGGTCCCGAGATATACAAACACAAAAAATATATAAATAATAAAATTAATTTATTCAGGTACCAAGCCCCAATATAAAAATCACAAATAAGTCGATAGCACATTAAAATAACAATAAAATCATGAAAACATCCTAACTACTATATAATATTAAAAATGTGAAAGTGAGTTTGTTTGTTACGCTTTCACGCCAAAACGACTGAACGGATTTGGATGAAATTTAGCACACGGGTTGATCATTACCTGGATTAGGACATAGGATCCTTTTCATCGCGGTAGTCCGTTCCCGTGGGATAATTTCCGAAATGCACGCGGGCGAAGCCGCCGGCAAGAGCTAGTACTAAATAAAAATTAATAACAGTCCTAATGGTGCCGATTCCCTTGTTCAACTAAACTAAATTTAAGTTCAGTGCAACTTTTTCTTTCTTTTTCATTAAGAAAAGGACAGAACGTAAATTTTAGTTTAGCCCTGTCAAATTAATCAGCGCTTGACGTAAGACGTAATTTTAGTAAGAAAGTTTTTAATCACGTCTAAATTTGTATGGAGTAGTGACAGGTGCTGATTAATTTGACAGGACTAAACTAAAATTTATCTTCTGTCCTTTTCTTAATGAAATAGAAAAAAGATGCACGGAACTTAAATTTAGTTTAGTTTGTGAACAAGGGAATCTGCACCATTGTCAACTTGTCCCTATTATAATAATAGTTTTAATTGTTTTATATCATTATATTATTTGCTCTATATTACTGTTTGCAGAAAACACTTACAAATTGACGTGCGGGCACGTTTTCCACGAGTTCTGCATCCGAGGCTGGTGCATCGTCGGCAAGAAGCAGACCTGCCCCTACTGCAAGGAAAAGGTGGACCTGAAGAGGATGTTTACCAACCCGTATCCTTTTGTAAATCTAGTATTATTTAACCGCCTCTGTGGTTGAGAGGTTAGACCACCTGTCTCAGACCGGAGGTCTTGGGTTCAATTCCCAATGGGGGGAAAAAAAATCTACTCGGTTTGGTTGGTGGTAGGGCTTGTTCTAAGTCCGCCTGGCTAGCTACCACCATCTTATCTAAGTCTGTCGCCATAACAATGTTAACAGCATTGTTGTGTTTCGGTGGTTAGAGGTAAGATAGTCAGTTCCTTTGTGGTTGAGGATTCCGGGTGACGCTCGCTTCCACCGTCCACCTGATCAACACTTACCATCAGGTGAGATGCAGGCACGATGAAGATACGTCAAAGATTTTAATCGTTAGATTTGCCCTCACCGTGCCTCACTGGACTTAGTCGCGTCAAAAACGGTCCTTACTGAGAAGAGTGAGCTCGCAATAATAATGGCGTTTCCATGACAGTCAAGTCACTGCTTCTTTCTGGTCAGAGGTTTCAAAACAAAACAGAAACGCGACCATCTTTTAACGCGGTAAAATACATCTTTGGATTACGCTTTACAGAGCCGAACATTTTTTTAAATTTGCATGTGCCACGTACTGTATTTAGATCACGATTCTATGAGCCAAGCAGTTCCTTAACGCGTGCCCAGTTGGGACCGGCCGCACATCCTGTACGGCCAGCTGCTGGACTGGATCCGCTGGCTGGTGGCGTGGCAGCCGCTCATCCTGTTCCTGGCGCAGGGCATCAACTGGCTGTTCGGCCTCGAATGAGGACCGCGCCGTCCGGGCAGGACCTACGTGCTTACACTCTGAACTGTTGTGTTTGAGGACATTAATGTGTGAAGTGAAACGTTCTTTATATTATAGCAGTGGTTTGTAAGCCTTAACAGTATAAAAAGTTATGTCTAAGTAGTCATTTGGTCTAAGATCGATCTACCCTCGACTGTTGTGGATAAGAGATAAAAAAATCATCGTCTAAATTGGAACCTGTTAAGCAGAATAGATCCAACCAACATTTTGTTAGTTTTGAGTAAATGCGATTTGAAGTTTAGAAGTGTAAACAAAAATATCAGGCCAAGTTATATTCATTTGGTAGTTTTTGTTAGGGCAATGTCATCAGACCGCCAGGATCTTTTGTGCAAATATAAAACTCGATGTGTAGATTCTCGTCATGTATGTAACTCAACTTCATAAAAATTGTTGGTTGGATCTATTCTGCTTAACAGGGTCCAATTATAAAAAGATAAAATTTGTAACAAAACGATTTGATGATATTTGATTGGGGTCGACTGATAGTCTAGCTACTTGAAGTATGAGTTAATAATATCAGTTGTTTTTGTTTTATCATATTCAGATATCGACACCCACCACAAAAAAAAATACAATAGTCGTTGATATATTTATTATGAACCTGTTCCGCTTAACTATTCCTAAAGAGCCATAAAAAACCTTGTAAGAAATCGACGTGTTTTACCTCACAACGAGGCATCCTCAGGATGACGATTGACTTGTCGCGAGGCGTGTTGTCACACCGAGCGCTGGACGCAACCGCTCTACAAGTCAATCATCATCCCGAGGATGGCTCGTTCAGAGGTGAAACATGACTGTCGATTTCTTACAGGGTTTTTATGGCTCTTTAGAAATAGTTAAGGCGGAAGCGTCAGGGTAGCCCGCGAAATTCAAATTTTCTTACGCTTTTTGCATTTTGCAGGTCAGTGTCTGGTTTTATGTTGATTAAAATATGAATCGCGGTCGTAAAAAATATGGCTTTACTCAATTTTAATCATTACAATCAGCAATACAACTCCATAAGTTAGCAAAGGTGTCAAATGTCATGATTTCATTAAATCATGACATTTGACACCTTTATTTTCTTCTTAATCACTATTGCTGATTGTAATGATTATAATTGAGTAAAGCCATATTTGTTACGACCGCAAACCATATTTTAATCAACATAAAACCTGACACTGACCTGCAAAATGCAAAAAACGTAACAAAATTTGTATTTCGCGGGCTACCCTGACGCTTCCCCTTTAAGCAGAACAGGTTACTAAATATATCAACGTCTATTGTATTTTATAATGGATTTCCGCAAGGTCACGCCTGAATCAATTAGCTATATCGACACCCATCACGCCTGCAGAATTTTGTTAATTAATTTTATTTGACCCTGTATAGAGACTAGTCCTACCAATAATAATCGATAAGGTCGGGTCGATCTAAAGCCGGATCTTGTCCCATAAGCATAGCTCCAGAATCATACTTATGACACGTCATTGACTTCACCTTTGCCGTTAGAACCTCACGCCGAACAATTTTCTTGCCGGTTGAACGGAATAAATTGGAAATGCAGTGTGAGTCTTCATAATGTGCACATATCGAAATGAGGGAATCTATGCTTAATTTTAAAGACAGAAAAAATATTTAAAAAAATCTAAATATTTTTAATACTTTTTATGGAATTGAAAAAAAATTGTAACAAAACTATGTAACTTTTAAACTGAATCAGCTATCGCGATGAAACAAACTCCATAATGATTGGAAGTAAGTAGGCGTCCACATAAAATTGAGAAAATAAACTACCCTCAATTGAAAATAAACATGTTTTTTTAGTAAAAATCTGTATTTGTTTATCAATTTTTACAGTAATTGTAAAATTTATAAATAAGATGCCCAAGATAATAAAAAAAAATAGATACAAAAAATTAAAAAAAATAAAAACATTTTTGACCATTTTTTCCGTCGATAAAATTAAGCATAGATTCCCTCATTTCGATATGTGCACATTATGAAGACACTGTATAATAAACTTCATCTCTACGAGCCCTCACTGAGATGTCAAGGCGGTCGTCGCCAACAATAATTATGTATGGTTGTCTGCGTAACATAGGGGACGCCAGGTGAGTCACCCACTATGTAGCTGTATACAATTAGTTGGCAGCGCGACCTGGCGACGTCGCCATGGGGCGTCCCGGTGAGGCTCTAAATAGTTAATGCCGCGGTAAAGATATTAGTATTAGCCAGGCTGCAAGGTGGTGGTAAAAAAAAATCAAGCCTTATGGTTAGAATAATTCTCTGAATTCATGGTAACCGTTTGCGCGTCAATTCAATTCAAAATATTTTATTTCACATAAACCTACATGGGCACTTATGAAACTTCAGAAGCTAGGTGCGCGGTTCCAATTGGACGTTCCCTATGGAGAAGAGCCGGCAAGAAACTTCACGGTTACTCTTTTTAAAATAATTGGCTTTTACAATACTTTCAAATTACAGTGTTAATAGGGAGGACAGTGTAGGCTTGTCAACAAGCACCAGGTACTTAACAAAATAAGAAATGGCAAACAAATCGAAACATCTGGAATCTACAAGAGCTACGATACGTCGACGTCCCTTACAGCCTGTAGCTTGTTTCAAATTGCAACAAATAGCAATGCAAGTTCATTAAATAACTTCACCGCAAAAAATAAGATTGAAAAAAATTAACCCTCTCATTTTCTGTTCCACATGAAGATTGCCGAGAAACAGTATTTAATATTTCAAAATTATATCCCTTTTAACTATATATTTTTCACGTCCAAAAAAAGATGTTTCCACAATTTCATATTACCTCTAAAATAGTTCAAGTAAATCATTCATTTAGTATATACCTTTATGTATTTAAAATCATTTGATCTCTTGTCCAAAATTTACTAATATTGTATTAAATGAACGCAACATAATAATGTAACTTGTTACCTTGCCGGAACGATATCAGTACAGCAAATTGTATAATATATAAGAATATACTATACAGCATGTATCGGAAATGTACGGTCATGTTTACGGGTGTGGTGAAGACCATCAAACTGAACAACTTTATCCGTGGGACCAAAACGAAAAAATTATCAACCATCCCATACAAAACTTCTAATACCTACTCGACCCAAATCTGCCGTCCTTACGAAAAGTGCAATAACTAGGTTAAACCTGAATTTGAGAAAAACGCGGGTAAAGATTTTATTTTTGTTTGTATCTCCAACACTATACATGGTATACTAGGTAAACCGGTTTCGTCATAGATACGTAAAAACTGTCTAAAAAGAATATATAGCTCTCGTTCTGCAAATTCCGAATATGTACTTATCTCAATTCGGCGCAAAACTCGAGTGGATGAGGTGGATTGGAGCGGCTGATTATTTTTTTACTTTTACGATATTGGAGGAGCTCGTAACTAAGTAATAACAGCCGCACGGTTCAATCCATCAGGTTAAGCTACGCTTGCCTCTTTACATACCGAGACTCCTCCGTGCCTCGGAAAGCACGTTAAGCCGTTGGTCCCGGCTGTCATTCGTGGATCTTTGATGTTACGGGTCGTCAGAAGCCCGAAAGTCTGACAACCAGTCTTACCAAGGGGTATCGTACTACCCAGTTACTGGGTTGTGGAGGTCAGATAGGCAGTCTCTCCATGTAGGATACGGTATTTAGCTGCATCCGGTTAGACTGGAAGCCGACCCCAACATAGTTGGGAAAAGGCTAGCTAGGCAGATTGGCAAATTGATACGATGTTGGTCTCATAGAGAAAGTTGTTCAGTTTGATGGTCGGCACCACAGCCTTTAAATATGACCGTACATTTCTGATACATGCTGTATACAACTAGTAAATAAAGGTCCACCTATGTCAACTATTAGTCGTCCTAAACAATTTTAAATTAGTGAGAAAAGTAATGTGACTTGAAACTTTACTTGGTGTAAAAGGACCCTGTGCGTGTGTAGAGTATAAATCGTAAAAATAATCGTCTCATAGTTGACATGGGTTTAGAAAGGGTTATTTTAAAAAAATACTGTTCATTGCCAGTGCCTCAAAATTATTGAATATTTATTGAAATGGCAATGAATAATAATTAGTTTTTAGAAGTTTAATCGTAATTTTATACAACAGTGTTGTATGTACAGTCATGAGTAAAAAGATGTTAACATTTTGTGAGAAATCTAGAAACTCGTACTATTATGGTTTGTATAATAAATAAAATTGATGTTTTATTAGAGAAATGTGAAATGTATACCTCACAAAGTACGGGATCGCCGCGCTGGCAGCGTATAGGCACGGTAGTACTAACAAAATTCGTGTTTCTTAATGTCCATCAGCAAACCTCGTGTTTCGTCAGTCGTCGGATTTCTATCAATTGCCCTTTGCACTTGGTGCAGACCGGACGCTCTCGATCGACTTGGAAGTACATAGAGTTGTTAATACTCTTTTAAGTTAATGTAATTTATTTAACAAATGCGAGGAAAGCTGCTAAAGTCGCAGGAACGACAGATAGGAAAATAGTCTTATAGCTCTATATAATTAAAGCTATATATAATTCACACGGAAATCAAAACTAAACAACAATAAAGTACTTAGTTCTGAATTCAATTTATTAAACACCAGAAATCAAATAATTGGTGGACATGGAAATTAGCATTCGATTGTATTCGGAAATGCGATGATTCCCGAGGGACATGAAAATAGAAATATTCTACGCCATTTGTGTCGTAGTGCAAGTAGACGATGACACACTTGGTTTGTATTAAAAGTGTTGCTGCCGAGGCGTCTCCCTGCTCTATGGTATACCTACATCTTTCGACACAATGATTGTCTTTGTACATAATGGTAAGCTTACAGAAAGTTGTATGTTAAATTATGTAAATATAATAAAAAATATTATTTTTGACGCGAGTCGTTATAATAATGTAGGAAGCAATACCATGCGAACGATTTGAAAGCGTCGGTTATTCCCAGCGCCGTCACGTCCTATTCAAATAGCTTGTATGCAAGGAGTCTTGTAATCGGAGATCGGAATAATATTTGCCTAAACTGCCTCGTTAAGAGGCGGTTTAGGCAAATATTCGCCTCACCTCAAGTGCTACTGCTGAGCACGAAGTCCTAGGTACGATTCCCAAGTCGAGAAAAGTGTTGTTGGGTTTTCCATTAGGAATTTCTCAGTAGCAGCCCGGAGGACTTGTGCCCGGTTGTTGGCAATAGGCTCGCCCCCTATTACATGGGACTTAAACTTAACTGGTGAATCGTGGGTGTTACCACCGGTACACCTCTGCCTAACCCTTTGGGGAATACAGGCGTGATGTTTTGTTATTTGCTTAAACTTCAAGAAAGTTAGTAAAATAGAGTGGATAATATCGCCTTCTGGAATCTTGGAATAATAATCATGAGCTTTTCATTCCGGGGTTTAAGAATCACAAATTATTTATTGGAGTTGAATACATTGGTATAAACATATTGTGCTCATGTGTAATACAAGGCACTTCAATTTAGCAGTTTTATTACGGAACCCCAAAAACTTAATAAGATTAATTGAAATAATCATTTGCTATGAATAGATTCTAAATGCGATAAATAATTTGTAATTTTTTATAACCCGAGATTATAACATCATGACTATCATCCATTGCGGGGTTTTAGAGAGAGGTATTATATGTATATAATAGCTGAATATTATAAGCAGAGATCTGAATGGGTAGAGTATTAAATATACTCCTAAATTCTAGGACATAGGGGGCCACCCTATGTCCTAGAATTTAGGAGTATATTTAATACTCTACCTATTCGGATCTCTGTTTATAATATTCAACAATTATTATAATTTGTTATAAAAAAACGATATTATTTAATAAGCTTCCGCTAAGATTGTATTCACTTATAAATTGCCATCAGGCGGCACTGATGCCAAGGTCTAAGCTCATATAGAGTATTTGATGAAAGTGTAAACTCTGTTCAGGTTAAATTTTTGGGCTATCACTCACTAATAGCCGGTTGCTAGAAAAAAATCAGCGCAAAAATTTGCTAACAAATTGTCAAGCTCGTGTACACTGCTGTGATTGTTTGAATGAATTATCAACAGCCAATCGCATCACTTGACATGTGTATAATTTGATAATATTCGTTCCAGAAAATGGCCGTTAGAGAATTATAACACTATCTGTATTCAGAAGGTTTAAATCTCACCACTTTTTCCAACTGTTATTGTTTCATCATCATCACCATTCCAGCCGAAAGACGTCCACTGCTGGACATAGGCCTCCCCCAAGCACCGCCACTTCGACCGATTCTGTGCTTTCCGCATCCAGCGGATTCCTGCGGCCTTCACAAGGTCATCGGTCCATCTTGTGGGAGGCCTTCCAACGCTACGTCTTCCGGTACGTGGTCGCCACTCCAGAACCTTTCGACCCTATCCGCCATCCGTTCTGCGAGCAATATGCCTTGCCCATTGCCACTTAAGTTTGGCAATTCTTCGGGTTATGTCAGTTACCTTGGTTCTCCTGCGGATCTCTTAGATTCGATCACGTAGGGAAACTCCAAGCATAGCCCTCTCTATTGCCCTTTGGGTGACTTGTTATTGTTTAAATAACATAATTAATTGCAAAATCGTCGGCGAAAATTGAGGTTATAAAATTAACCTCAATTGTTGAATGAAAAACATATTTAATGTTGATTTAAAATTAGAATTTCGGGTTTCTATTTTCAAATAATCAAATCAAACCACGGGTACGTTTTCCTCTCTAATTCATTTGTTTACATTTTCATCATATACTTGCTGCATGTTACATTACATGCTGCATGTTACATTACATGCTGCATGTTACATTAGGCGCATCACAGACCGAAGACATAATATGTGTGTTGTTAACGATTGTGTTGTATCATACACTTGTAAAGGATTGTATTTTCTAGCACACTGCCATTGAAATATAAATGTAGGTAGGTATGGTCAACCACAGTAGCAGCATTTGAACAGCTAGAAAACCACTCTTATAGCTTGTGTTGTGTGGAGCACCACATTTGTAGTTCTGGACCCTATATCACGAAACTTTACTTTGTAAGTCTTACAAGAGCGTGTACCACCAAACTGTAAGCCACATAATTGTAACGGAAAACCAACCAAGTATGTAAATTTTATTGACAACTCTACAACTGAGCGTAGCACAAAAATTTACATACAACATGTGTTTGTCCGGAAAACCCTACTTTGAAGTTGTATTGTTACGAATCTACAAATTGTACAATTATGTACGGCGTGACATAGCGTCTGTTACGCTTTGAAAAAATACGAAAGATTTGTAGATTGTGAACTGTTAAGGCTGATTTTAGTCTCACGCTGACCGCACGCTGACGGTCGGCGCTGATGAGTCAATATGTATGTAGTTGTAGGTAGCGTTTTTGAGTCGCGCTGACCGCTCAGCGCTTTAACTACATACATATTGACATCAGCGCCGACCGTCAGCGTGAGACTAAAATCAGCCAAGGCTTCCTACACGACACCGGAACCGCACCGCAGCCGCGCCGGGCGCCGCGTACATCTGAAATATTATGAAAAAAATCATCTTGCGGTCCGGCGCCGGTGCGGCTCCAGTGTCATGTACATGAAGCCTACCTCGTACATATTTGTTATTTCCGAGTAAAGTAATTAAAAAAAAAAATGTGATTTGTACACTTGTAAAGTTTTGTGGTATAGGAACCGGGTTTGAGTGGTATTACACTATCATAACTATGATCATAGATCTATGATCACTATATCTATGGTCTATGGAGGAGCTCGTGGCTAAATACTAACAGCCGCTCGGGTCGATCTGTCAGGTTAAGCTACGCTTGCCGGGGTTGGTCCGTGGATGGGTGACCATTTCTACATACCGAGACTCCTCCGTGCCTCGGAAAGCACGTTAAGCCGTTGCTCCCGGCTGTCATTCGTGGATCTTTGACAGTCGTTACGAGTATCGTATTACCCAGTTACTGGGTTGTGGAGGTCAGATAGGCAGTCGCTCCCTGTAAAATACTGGTATTCAGCTGCATCCGGTTAGACTGGGAGCCGATCCCAATATAGTTGGGAAAAGGCTAGGCAGATTGAATTATATCTTTGATTATAGATATGATAGTGTAATTACCCCCTGAGACCTTACATGGCATGTTCATAAGCCTGTACCTACCTTTAATTGTATGATTCCTCAATTTTCCTCACACCTGTATTGTAATTTGTTTGTGGCATTGGATTTCCAGTTTACAAAAGTACTATTTCAGGTCTTTAGGCATTATACACGGTACCGATTATTTAGAGATGAGACGGAACTAAACGTAGACCTTCAGACCCCGTTTCTGAATTTAAAATTTCAGTTTTTTTTTTGTCATTTGACAAATTCTCGATCCAGCACGCGTAGCATGACCACCGTAGAAACGAGTTTTGTCGACGGAAGAATAGACAAAATGACAGATAAACAAGCACAGACTGTGGTGTGGTCATGCTACGCGTGCAAATACCGGCTATTAGTCTACGCATGATCCAGTGGCTAGTCATGGCTTACAGATTCATTCCTTACTCCCGGTTTTTAAAGCTATTAACAAAATCGATGCTCGTACAGACTGTCAAACTCATTTCAAGTGATTTGATTGGCTGTGTTTATTTCAGTTAGCCAATCACAGTACTTCAAATTAGTTTGCCAGTGTGTCAGCAAATTTTTGCGTTGATTAACCTTTCAGAAACAGGTTATGAGGAGTCGCTGTTCCTACCTTGGTTCCGACGAATAATGTATTCTAATGAATAGGTGGTCTATACATGTACCGTTCAACGAAACCGACTCTTCTGCGTTCCTTAGATATCTAAGTTTTGTTTACTGATATTACAATATTTATCCTATAATTTTTAGTGATAAAGAATATATAAACCGTAAGCCATTGGTATAAAGAAGCTAATTGCATGTCACAAACCCCTTAATTTTTTTTTTTTTTAATGAAAAACTAGATAATGTTATGCGTTTTTCCTAATAATATTTGTGCTACGCCATTCCATGTTGAAACAACTATTTATGTGAATTTATTAAAAGTATTTTTGTAAAAAAACGATCAATTAAGTAATGTATTTATTAAAATAATTCTGATGTTATTTTGTACAAAAATAAATTATGTTTGGAATGTATTGTTATGTTTCTTTTCATCACATGTTGGATTACTTCGCGTTCTGTGAGAGTTCGTGGGCGTGCGCACGGCGTCCGCGTCGCGTTGAAACGGGTTTTCCACGGATTCTGTCATAGACAAAATGACATAAACAATCACAATCTGTCATTTTGTCTATTGTTCCGTAGACAAAACCCGTTTCTATTGTGGTCTTGCTTGTGCGTGCTGTACGATAGTTTGAACGTCTAAACCTTATAAAGTTGGATGTTAGACCGATCACCATGAAAGTTTGCATATATGCATGGGGCACTCAAAAAGTTTTGCGATACTAGAAAAAAAATATACCACAGGTTATAATTTTTTCAATTATATCTTTCAAAAAACTCCATTGGAGTCAGACAGTTTCATTCGTCTAAACTAGTGATGTGCTGGATATCCGTATCCGTATCCGCGGATATCCGAGGGAGAAAAAAGATCCGTATCCGTTACTTTTTTGGCGGATCTTGAACGGATCTTTATATTAATACATTTAATTACTTATTTGAAATTTTAAAGATATGTAGCAATGAAATACTGTTAAGTAACTTCAATTCAAATTAGTAAAAAAAAAAAATTTAATCATATTTATTATAATTCAAGTAGAATAAGTACCAGTAAATTAAATTATAAGGTAGTAATTAAACTATCTGTGTAGTGAGATCAAACCTCTAATATTTGAACTATGCTAATTGAAATAATTATGTGAGTTAATACATCAATTAGAACTATCTTATTTTCAAGAACTTAATTTTCATAACACATTTTCCAGTCCGCATCAGACCCCTTTTTAATCCCTTTCTCAATTAATGCAACCAGTGCACCTTCCAGTAATGAAAACTGTTTTCATTATTTCCTTTGAGTAGATTTTTTATTTTGGGGATTTTTTTCCTTTATTTGTGCTGTAAGACCTTGCTTTTAACCAAAATTGACAATTCTAGGTCAACCGGAAGTACCCTATAGGTTATTGGTCGAAAACCTATAGGTATGGTTGTTCCCGTTGACATAGAATCACGAAATTTGGCAAAAAGCAAGGTCTTACAGCACAAATAAAGGGAAAATTCCGATAGAAAAAAAGATGAAAATTAAGGTAAATTTTGGTACTTATAAGTTTTCGCGAACATTTAAATTTGCCTATTTCATTTTACCAATAAAAATTATACCAATTTTATTATGGCAGTATAATGGGTAGGTACGGAGCCCTCGGTGCGTGAGTCCGACTCGCTCTTGACCGGTTTTTCTTGGTATGGAAATGGACACTTAAACTCCCCCACCATCTGAGTTTGGCCTTGTTTCTGGTAGTCATATCTATAATTGGTATCATGCCACATTTTGTTCAAAGACACTTGCTGCCCCAATTGTGCACTTTCTGAGATATAATCGATTTTCGTTTTATCATAGAAAAATACAACCATGAATTTCCTTTATGCTTGAACCAAAATAATGTGTGCATGTGTACCTAGGTACTTTTACTTCCAAAATAGTGCGTATTATCCTAATTATTATTATAAATGCGAAAGTGAGTTTGTTTGTTACGTTTTCACACTAAAACGGCTGAACAGATTTGGATGAAATCTGGCACATGGGTAAACAATGACCTGGATAGGACATAGGATACTTTTTATCCCGACATTCCCACGTGATCGAGACTGGGGAAAGCCATACCTGGAAATGCAGTAGTTCATTTATTTATTTTTACATAATATACACTCAGTTACAGGCTAGGCTTAAACTTATGAGTACCTACATGACCCTGTTAGGGCGCAGCAAGTATTATTACATTTAACTTTTATCTAGGTTAAATATTTGGAAGTTAACATTATATGACATACTTACTAGATATCAATATCACAACATTCATTATTATTACTAATATATAATCTTATTTGTGACATATTTTTATTAATTAAAGTCATTTGAGTATAGTAACATTAATAAAATCATTTTATACTTAGTTAAATAACATTTGTGCTTTATGTTAGCTTCTTATCTTCCATAAACTCGTTGATACTATAATAACTTTTCTAAAAGTAATGACTTAAGTCTAAATTTAAATATGCATAGCGTTTTTGTTGAGCTTATGTGTTCAGGTAACTTATTATATATTTAGTTAGGCAACGAATAAAGACGTTTTGCACAATCTTCTGCTATCTTCTGATCCTTTGATGACAAATATTCGACCAAAGATGACTCCAAAAGTTAAAGTCTATATTTAACGAACTTGATGATTTATTAATACGTGACGAAAATTAAACTGAGTTCGTTGATATCACCACAGTACCTGATTCTGATACAATACAATGTGATATAATGATACAATGTGATGTAGTGATGATGATGATGACGACGATGATGACGATGACAACAGTGATGATGTATTTCAAAAATTCAAATAAGCCATGGCAGCTAAGAGATGACCAGTCCCCAGACTCAGACAGCCTGTTATGACCTACGGAGCCGAAACGTGGACTGCTGGTCCATAAATTTAAGGTTGCTCAGCGAGCCATGGAGCGGGCTATGCTTGGAGTCTCTCTGAGGGATCGAATCCGGAACGAAGTGATCCGGCAGAGAACCAAAGTTATCGACATAGCTCACAGAATTAGCAAGCTGAAGTGACAGTGGGCCGGCCATATCAGCCGTAGAACCGATGACCGTTGGGGTATACGTGTTCTTGAGTGGAGACCGCGAATTGGCAAACGTAAGGTAGGACGCCCTCAGGCTAGGTGGAGTGACGATCTTCGAAGGGTGGCTGGTAGCAGCTGGATGAGAGTTGCCGAGAATCGAGCTGAATGGCGTGCAATTGGAGAGGCCTATGTCCAGCAGTGGACTGCTATAGGCTGATGATGATGATGAAATGATCCAACACACGCGCCACCATCAGCGAAACATTTGCGTGAGCATGGCATACTCACAGCCGCCAGGGCACATTCAAGTCAATACAAGACATATTACTCAGTAAATGGTAACTCTTTAGTACATAGTGCTCACACCTGTGCTATCAGTACATAGTATGAAACAAAGTCGCTTTCTCTGTCCCTATATCCCTATGTATGCTTAAATCTTTAAAAGTACGCAACGGATTTTGATGCGGTTTTTTTTAATAGATAGAGTGATTGAAGAGGAAGGTTTATAAATAACCCGGTTTATACCCGTGCGAAGCCGGGGCGGGTCGCTAGTGGAATTATATAATACAAAGGAGATTGAGTTTATACAATGCAAATATGTTCTTACAATCTTCATCAGCATAATTCTCACGTTCTCGATGTTTTTGGTTGGTATATTGGCGTGTGCTAGCTGACATATGGCCAATAATTTATCATTTAAATTATGTTTTGTGTAGCATAATGCAAGTTATTTTGCATACTATTGTGTAGGTACTTAGAATCTTTTTTTTTCTAACTTGAACAGACAGCTGTGCTGCTGGGGAGTTTGTTGCGCTACTTTTTTTCCCAGCTAAAGGCACTAGGAAGTGGTGAAGGGTGGGCGTTTTTGTGGGACTGTTTTATGTAATTTTGTTGTTCGAAAAATGCTGATTCTCAGCCTAGTTTGAATAAATGACATTTAAATTTTTAAATTCTGAATCGTTTGCGATTGCGCGCAGGAATTATATTCATTTGCGATTTTATTTCGCAGTTTTAAAAAATCGCAACGATGAAAATTCGTAGTGTGCGCTTAGCCTAAAATAGATTGCTAATCCATTGATTCATAGTGAGGGGTATCATTGAAAAGGTCCTTCAAAAACATTGAGAGTTTGTGAAAACCATTTTTGGATTCAGGGATCCGTTTGCGAAATATTAAACTTTAAAGTGCTAATTTTTGTTAGAGTCAAGTGTCCCCCCCCCCTGCCGGCTAAATGGTTGGTTTTGGGTGTGTGAAAAAAATCACAACAGTAGTTTATATAACGAAATTAAAAGGAAAACTATCACAGCTAAGTAAGCTCTACAAGTTAACGAGTAATAATCGACCAACTTAACTTTGCAGTTGCAAAAACATGTTTTCCCATACATTCCGTATGGGAGAACATATTTTTCAACTACAAAGTTAAGTTTGTTTTTGGGATTAATTCATCCCAACTACGGAACCCTTCATTGTGCGTGGTCCGACACGCACTTGGCCGGTTTTTTTTTTATACACTCCTGAGATAACACACTTTGGTGTGTCACTGCCACTTTTCCTTAAAAGTCAATACCATAATCTCAAAAAATCGGGAAATGAAGCAAAAAACAGTTTCTAAAAAATTTTTTTTACAAAAATCAGTTTCCAGGGGTTTTTCAGGTCCCTGGTCATGAATTTACTGTCTGTTTATAAAAAATCAAAATGGCGGATACAAAAAAGAAGCCCAAAAAAGAATTTTTGATTCATTTTCAGATTTTTAAAAGAAAATTTAAAAAAAAGAATTTTCGATTTTAGAAAAGTGTCTCAAGCTCGTGAAATGCTTCAGACAGCTGTATTAAACAGCATGGTGAACGTCAGCTGCCGCTCCGTGGGTGGGTGGGGCAGCGGCAGCCTCTCAATCACGTAAAAAAAATAATTGTTTTCAATAATTTCCTCCCGACTGAAAATTGGTTAAATGATAGTTAACGCAATTATTCGAAGATAAAAAAAGTCAGCTGGGCGTACTGTGGTGATTATACGTCAGCTGGTCACACGAACATGCGAAAAACGTCAGCTGGCTCTATGTTGGTGGAAAACCCGTCAGCTGACGTATTTAAATAAGCTATCGGCGCTCACGCCTGGCTCCCATGATCCACTTTTCACTGCAACAGCTGACGACCTTTCTACCAACATAGAGCCAGATGACGTTTTTATTTATTCAAAATAGCATGTAAACTATCATCTGACACATTTTCAAGTGAGAGGACATCACTGAATGAATTTTTTTTTTGCATGTTCGTGTGACCAGCAGTACTATTCTGTAACCATCTCACCGTGTTATCTTAGGTGAAGTGAACGTGGAGTGAGCTGTCAGTTGCTAAGGATTGACACTATTGGCAGCTCACTTCACCTAAGTTATCACGGTGAGATTTTTACAGAATAGCACTACAGCTGACGTATAATCCACCACGGTACGGCCAGCTGACTTTTTTTATCTTCGAATAATTGCGTTAACTATCATTTAACAAATTTTTAGTCGAGAGGAAATGATTGAAAACAATTTTTTTTTTACGTGATTGAGAGGCTGCCGCTGCCCCACCCACCCACGGAGCGGCAGCTGACGTTCACCATGCTGTTTAATACAACTCTCTGAAGCATTTCACGAGTTATCGCTTGAGAGGAAATGACTGACAAAATATATCTGGCTCACGGACTACTGGTACATATTTAGTAGGTAAATGAAAAGATACACATTTCACAATACGACTCACGGCAAGGACATTCTCGACTCTCGACGGTCGGGAAAGTCTCCTCGTGTAGTTACGAAACAACGAAGATTTACCTACAGGTAGGTATAACAAAACATTCAACCTCCTTAAAGAATCAATAAGTTACAAAAGCCATATAAAATCGAAAATTTCATCTCGTTCACTTTTTTCCAAATAATGTCAGAAAACAATTCTCCCAAAACCTAACATAAACCGTTTTTCATAAAAACAATGTAATTTTTTTAAATAAAACGTTTAAATTGGGTGTGTTTATATTTTTTTTATATTGACGAAAGATTTTGTGTCGGGTGTCAAGATGCTGAGTCCATTTCGTCATTGCCCTCATATGAAGCACTTGAACCATGCTGCGCTGGCGCTTACCAATGCTAATCTAGAAAATATTATCAACGGCTTAGGTAAGACACGATTTTTCATATTCTTCGTAATGTCTTTGCTTCCAGAGCCGCCATTTTCATGACTGAACTTATCTAGTGCGTCAAAGCTTTAAAGAGATGTCACCCAAAGAGTAGCGAGCACAATTTTGCCACCAGACCATCCACCTTCACTCGGGGAGGGAATCGGGCGTGGTCGCAGTTCAAGATTTTAGTGGTCAACTTGTCTCAAGAACAGTTTCAAGGTCCGAATTTACCATTAAAACAATTAGAATGTCGCCAGTTCGAACGATTTGAGACCATGACCCCGTGATTCCGTCCCCCTAGGACCGCGTTTGGGGGGAACCAGTACTTTTAGAGCACATTTCCAGCTTGGAACATTATGAATCGTACTTTTGAATAGAGGCAGGATGAAGTCTGCGATTAAAACTAGATAACATTTAAAACTTTTTTAGCTCCTTCCCTCCAAGTCGGGAAAGGTGGTACCTATGCACAGTAAGTGGCAATTCTTTAGGAAAATAGCTATTTGAGTTGTAAATTGCCTATACCTTTTTAATCATTGCTGATACCCGCCATTAAATAGTAAATGTCATATTATTATATGTTTAACGCCGACTTCCTAATATGACAACCTACTTCTAACTATTAATCTATTCAAGTTACAATATCATACACAATATACAATACCTACATTACATATACAACAAACATTGATACATAACATTACAAAACAAAGTTAATGTTGACTGGTTTGTTGTTGCAGCAAGTCGTCACAACTACGCAGACGACAAAGGTCAAGGGTGCTGTAAAGACATCGCGCAGACCACTGGCATGAAAGTGGAGCCATGGCCCAAGCCCGACACGTCGCCGCAGCCGTGGCAAGCGGAGTGCCCGCAGGAGCCCCAACCGCCTAACTATGACCCCTACAGAATCAAGGTCCCCGACACTGTCGTCCCACCGCTCCCTCCTAGTAACGCCAAGGTACTTACACTTTTTTACATACATGTATCGATACGAACTTTAATAGAACCTATGCGACTTTCTTGAAACGGTGTTTGAATAGTGCGTTTGACGAAATCAGAGCCCCGCGCCGTGAAATTAAGTATCTAATGAAATCCAGCTTGTGCTTTGTTCATCAGCGGATCAACGTGCTATCCTCGACCTCTGGCGATCAAGACCAGCAACGTGGCTACCCACGCCAACAGGACTCGGCAGGTTACCAAAATCAAGACTACTATCCAGGCTACCATCAAGGCTACAACCAGGGATACGAGGAGGAACCCAAACCGACCTTCCTTGGAAAAATCAAAGGCTTCTTCGGAAAACTGAGTGGCAAAGGGAAGCAAGACACCATGATGTCCGGCAGCCGGAACATCAACTGGCTATACCGCTAGTATCTCAACATATTGGTGACTCGACTTGCTCTGGTCAAGCTGAGGCGAACCTCGCGCGGGACACGAGATGAAAATCGCTTGCCCCGATTGTGTCAACTAAAATCGCTTGCGCCGATTGTGTCAAATAACTTTTATGGAGGTGGTCAAACTAGCGCGAATAGTCGCGTGCCTTCCAGATCCCGCGCGGCTTTCGCCACAGTTTGAGCTGTGCTTAATTCAACTCGCAAACTGAACTTTATAATTATAATATGCGCACCCTACAATCATACTGAAATAGACCTCAATTTACAATACAATGAAATGGTTTCATTTTTATTATTAAAGTTATCAAGGGCACTAAATTTCGTCGAACGCACTATAACACCTCCCTGCCGATAGTCCTGAAGTGAATAGTAACATTTTTTGACAGGAAATTCCGACTGAGGATTCGACGGAGCTGTTCAAAAATCCAGCATTTACTTTGCAATCGAGTTCTAGTGTTCAAGATTTGTTTCACAATTCGCCTATTGTGCACCCAGACTACTGGAAAGATACGCCATCGAAGAGACTGGCCGAAGTAGTGAAGGAGGTGCTGCCGAACCTGGGCTACCACGGCAAGAGCAAGTACAAGTATGCGTTCCACGAGCCGTGGAAGCCGCTGGACCGCATCACCTTGCTGCAGGAAGCGGAGCAGCAGGAGCTCGAGCTCATAGACAACACGTCCCGGACAATTCTGAAAGCAGAAACGTAATCACAAGGGCTCTGATTTCTGATTCGGAAAAAAATTGAATAGTTTCTTAAAATGTCGCATAGCTTCTAATAAATTAATGTTTCTTGTTTGACTACTTGTGGCTTTTAATAATCTTTGATGTGGTCTAGAAACATATAATTATGACAATTTAACACTTGTGGAATGAACGAGACATGAAGATTTACTATGCAGTGCAATAAACTGCGCACGCGCTGTACCGGTTGACGAGCCGCTGTATACAAGATGGCGACTTTATTTCGAGTCCTCTACGAAAATAATCAGTTTTGTAGAACATACCGTGTGTGACAGACTCACTTTAGAACTCGACGTGCCAAGTTTACGCCTGGTCACTTGTAACACGACGGACAAGTTTCTAGCGACGCTGAGTACCTATTACAGCTTTTACACTTTTTAGGTATACAATTTTAAGTATACTAGCTTCTGCCCGCGACTTTCTCAGAATGAAGTTCTAGAGTTTAGCGCGTTCAAACAATAAAACTCGAACTCAAAGCATTAACTTCAAATGAACCCTTTTGAATTGTCAAGGGGTCGATCAGTCAAAAAGATGAAGCCCATTCCAAAGCGTAGTACGCTAATAGGTACCTATGGAGAAGAATGGGCAAGAAACTCCACGGACACTCTTCTAAATCAAAATATGGTTACAAAATATCGGTTACACCATTAATGTGACGAATGATGCAGAATGTTAAAAGCGTCCGTGATAAAAAGACAAAAAAAAAAACATTTAAAAAATTTAAATTAAAATAAACCCGTGGCAGCTAAGAGATGACCAGTCCCTACTGACGCGGACGGCGTCCGTTCACGAACCTGATGCATGAGGATTAGCACCGTTCAGCTCAACCATTTTGAAGGGAGCTAAATGATCCAACACACAACGCCACCATCAGCGAGACATTTGAGTGAGCATGACATACTCTCAGCCGCCAGGGCACATTCAAGTCAATGAAAGACGTACCCAGTAAATGGTAGCTTTACATTAGGTACATAGTACTCACACATGTGCTGTGCAATTATACAATACTAAGAGATTGAATTTATACAATGCAAAAATAGTTTTTTAGGGTTCCGTACCTCAAAAGGAAAAACGAAACCCTTATAGGATCACTCGTGTGTCTGTCTGTCTGTCCGTCTGTCACAGTCAATTTGCCCCGAATCTAATGAACCGATTAATACACATGTATTTCTGTGACCCAAACACGGACAAGTAAATTTAAAAAAAATTCAAACTGTATCGTGTAACATATCAAATGAAAGGTTTGTTACGAGGATATCTCAAATATATATTTTTTTATAATCTTATATATAAAATTCTCGTGTCACAATGTTAGTTACCTTACTCCTCCGAAACGGCTTTACTGATTTTTACCAAATTTTATATGCATACTAGTGGACCCGACAGACGTTGTCCTGTCAAAACATTGTCCAGCGGACTAAATTGTGAATCTAAACCATTCCCAGATCCCCTTGAACACACACAAAAAATTTCATCAAAATCGGTCCAGTCGTTTGAGAGAAGTTCAGTGACATACACACTCACAGAAGAATTATATATATAAAGATTCAGTAGGTCTGAGAATCGGCTACTATCTATTTTTCATACCCCTAAGTGATATGAGTTGTCCACCCCAAACAAATAATTGGCAAAACAACGTTTGCCGGGGTCAGCTAGTTTTAAAATAAGTACATTTAATTGACCATTCCAATTCCATTGAATTATTAGTTTCGGAGATAAGGCCCCCCGGCCTTATCTCCGAAACTTAAGAATTAAAAAAAAAATACAGAGAATGGTTCTTCACTCACAGATTACAGTAAAACCTACAAGAAGTCTTTGGTCATGTATGGGAGAAAATGTATTTCAACTACAATGTTAAGTTTGTATTTGGGATAAATTCATCCGAACTACGGAACCATTTATTGTGCGTAGTCCGACACGCACTTGGCCGGTTTTTTTTAAATCTTCAGCAGCTCCGACAGTATTTTCAAATGCTAATCAATTAGTTTATGCACCCTTGTGGAGCAGGAGCAGCGTTGAACCAAGCATTTTTATCAGGGATGTAATCCCCAACTTGTATTATGCTAAGCTGCATAGTATGCGTTTTATACAAGATTTAAATTTCGTTTCATTCAGTTGGGGTATGTGGGGAGGTATTTTCCGCATTCGGCATCAGAACCTTATTGACCCAGACAGCCTTGTCGAATTCGAGCTTATAGTGGCAACTGTGAACACTGGTCGATGCGCCCCAAGGAAAGCTGATGTCAGGTGACCGAATTACCCGAAACGCCGAAGCCTTTGTTTTGATGTAGTACGGACAATATTGTTGCATATCAGAAAAGGTGAGGGACTTTTGGGTCTGTCTTTACTAACAATCTTCACTGCTTCAACTACATAACTCATTTTGATAATGTGTTTTGGCTTGACCTTCTAGCCTATGATCGACTGCGCCAAAACGCGAGGGCCCTGTTCATTGAAGCCTCTACTGGACCCTCCGCCGCCCCCGCCGCCGCCGCCTCCGCCCTTCCCCTGGATCTATGTGTGGGCTCTGGTGTCCTTCTTCGGTACATTCGGTGCGGTCAGTATCTACATTCATTTTAACTTAACTTTGGACCCGGACCATAATCATTAGTAGGCAGATAAATGGGGTCCGTGGCTTAGGCCCCCAGTGGTCGAGGCACCTGTGGCCCCCGATTCGATTAATTTAATATCTTTTTATTTTTGTGCTTTTTCACTTAGTACAGTAGATGAGAAAAGTGTTTCACCATAATAATAAAGCATTTTTCCTTGCTAAACAAAAGTTATCTATCAAATAGCAGAGAGAATAGATCGCATTTCTGTGTTATAAATATAATTATGATTTAATATTATACATATACGAGTACTTACAATCAATATACATTTATTATTTTTGTAAAACATTTCTGTGCCTAACAGTACATTTGATTAAAAATTGCTTTGAATTAAATTAATCGAATCGGGGGCGTCGGCCACAGGTGCCTCGACCACTGGGGGCCTAAGCCACGGACCCGATAAATGCACCACTATTGGTAACAAATCGCATGACTCTTCACTTTATTCAAATATTGTCTTGCTATAAAAGTATATGGTGACCCCCTGAGATCCATGGTCTCTGAGCCTCTTTGTAGGCAAATCGCCTTTGTCTTTTCGCTTTGATGTGACTGAGATACCAGCCGCTCTATTCGGTAAATATCTCACATTTAAAACTTAGGTGAAGTGAGCTGTCAATTACTAGCATCAGATGGAAAGGACAGCTCACCATTTCAGTACAGTATTTCTATTTTTTTAATGTCCCTCGGGAATCATCGCATTTCCGAATGTTAATTTTGATAATGCTAATTTTCATGTCCATCAATTATTAGATTTATCGCGTATAATAATTTGAATTCAGAACTAAGTCCCTACTTTATTGTTGTTTTGTTTTAATTTCCGTGTGAACAATAGTTATTTATGCAACTGTTGTATAATAAGGGGTATTAAAACACGAATGTGAGTTTATAGTATCACATGAGTGTTTTAATACCTAATTATAACAGTTGCATACAATACTTTATCTACACCCATGATATGAATCCTCTATAAAAGTTTCTGAAACCATTGGGTGTTTGTAATTCAAGATCAAGAATAAAGAAATTCCCACGAAATTCAGTACAATTGCACGTATGTACATCGCCTGCAGCAGCACATCACACACACATGCGTGCAGCGGGTGCTGCTGTCCCCCGCTTGAACGTTGAAACGAGTTGCGTAATGAAATTTAGTACAACATTGTAACACTCATTGGGATGAGGTAATGGTTACTATGACATTGGCTGTTATAATGTTGCCAATAAGCTAACTGTTCCAGTAACTTTTATAGAGGTTTTATAGCATGGGTGTAGATAAAACTATTTTCCTATCTGTCGTGCCTGCGACTTTAGCAGCTTTCCTTCCATTTTTAAAATAAATTACATTAAGTCAAAAAGTAATAACAACTCTTGTATACTTCCAAGTCGATTGAGAGCGTACGGTCTGCGCCACTAGGTGCTTTTGCACTAGCAAAGGGCAACTTATAGAAATCCGACGAACTAACGAAACACGAAGTTTGCCGACTGACATTAAGAAAATAGAAATACCGTACTTTTACGTGATGTTAACGGGTGCACTAGCACAAAAACAGATTAATAGACATCAAATTTGATAATCCCATAATCCTCCAAATTCTTTTTTTTTCGGAATATTTCCTTTGTTCAGACACGCCAAGTCTACAGATTTATTATAATAAGATTAATAATATGTATAGATGAAGGTTAAGTTAATATATTTTTAATGATTTTTACGCCATATCGGACAAATTACGAAGCATTGCCGTACTTTGAAATGACGAATGTTAAGTAATGGATTCGATACATTTTCGAATTAACCTTACGTCAGGCTACAGCAATGAATTTAATAAAAATATTTGAAATCTGCCAGTACCTCCAAAACAACATCCGGGCTTCTCCATCTCTTGCGGCATTCTTTGAAACCATGACCTCGGCGGAAGCCGTCTTTATCTACAAGAGAGCAGGGAAAGGGGTGAGGGTCGCGGAACTCCAAACACTGACTATAAAAGTGTCTTCGTTCAAGACACTCTTATAACGTATGTCCAGCGTACACGTTGACATAGCATAGACGCGCTACGGACAGTATTTTTATCTCACGAGGCGACGCGCGCTTTACTTGTTGTAACCAAATGTACAAACATGCTGTGAATGTGCGCGTGAAGACGAGTTGCGTCAGCACATAACGCACACATACACACTTCCAACTGTGCCCGTGTCTCGGACGGTACCGAGAGCTCCTACGCTTACACACCTATGCACAGCGTGTTTATACACTTGTTTACCACAAGTAAAGCGCGCGTCGCTTCGTGAGTCAAAAATACATCGCGCTAGTGTCGCTAGAAGGTTTGGCACCGAAACTACGTCGCGTTTGAGCTGCATCCACGCTGCTTGTACGTTTAACGAACGCCTACGCTGGACCAACAGTAAAAAGCCATCCTAAACAGGTCCCAACTAGCAAAGATATCAATCAAACATAAATTATACAATTGCTGAACTTTGACCTAACACCGTTAATTAGGATTCTATACCTCAAAAGGAAAAATAGGATCACTTCGTTGTCCGTCTATTTGTCTTCTTCTTCTCTTCTTCATCAAGATAAAAATTAGTATAAAAAACGTAGGTAGGTATACGGTCCCTTGAAGTTCTAAAAAAATCAAGCTTCTCAGTCAACGCAATAAAAAATACGGCCGTTTTATGCGAAATATTTTGAAACTCTCAAATAAATCAAAACTATAGGGTACTTTCCGCTGACCTACAATCATGAAATTTGGCAAGAAGCAAGGTCTCACAGCACAAGTTGGAAAAACTCCGAAGTCAGAAACATCCCTATATAGCATGCACGATCAGCCTATAAGTAATGTTCCCACTGCTGGGACACAGTCCTCCTCTCTGTAAGAACTCTACGAAAATGATAGGGATGCATGCACAGTTGTTGTACCTATGTGTCGTTATCCCAGGTTCAGAACCCCGTGAAGACGGAGCGACTCCCAAGATTTGCGGCTCCGTTTAAAGTTATAACTAGCCCTAGCGTACAGGTTGTACAATAGCGACGTACTCCAAATTGGAATAACTGTAACTCAGACTAATAATGTCGATCCATTTTTGCAAATTACGATATCGTATTACGCGTCATACGACGATCGCGGGTCAACTGAGAGAGTAGGTCAGTCGGCATGGGCAAAAAATATCGATATATAAAAATATCGATATTTTTCCATATAATTATCGATATTTATCGTCGATATTTTTAATCGCGATATATCGATATTCGATATTTATTTTAGAGTATCGAATTCGTATCAATTTCGATTATTTTTTTTAATGCAACTTTGGTTTCGTGTTTAACTTCTTTGACAGGCGAGCGAGAGTGCTCCTAATGTCCATATCTGATGACTACTGGTTTGATTAAATTGTGTATAATTTACTATTTTCGTCTATTCTTTTTTATGAAGTTTGAATGCTTTGAGAATTTATGTATGAATAATCATGCGAAAACTGACGATATATCGATATATCGATATTTTTCACTCGATAATTATCGATACTGTTTAAAAATATCGATACACGGTGTCAGTCACAGCACCTATTAATAGATGCATCACTTTTGCGCTCACGAAAATATGATTTATTTCGCCTTTGATTTACTTATTGAAGATATTGGTGCCGATTCCCTTGTTCACAAACTAAACTAAATTTAAGTTCAGTGCATCTTTTTCTTTCTATTTCATTAAGAAAAGGACAGAAGATAAATTTTAGTTTAGTCCTGTCAAATTAATCAGCGCTTGACGTAAATTGACGTAATTTTAGTCGGCATATTTTTAATCACGTCTAAACTTGTATGGAGAGTGACAGACGCTGATTAATTTGACAGGACTAAACTAAAATTTATCTTCTGTCCTTTTCTTAATGAAATAGAAAGAAAAAGATGCACTGAACTTAAATTTAGTTTAGTTTGTGAACAAATAAAATTTTGATTTTATCTCAAGGGTAGCTGAAGACTAATGTGTGATTTTTTAATTTCTTGATATTGGTGCCGATTCTCTTGTTACAAATGCCTCTAAACTAGACTAAAAATCACCAAAATTTAGTTTATTCCTGTCAAATGACGATTTCCCATTCTGAAATAGACTAAAATGACACAACTTAACTATATTTTAGTTTGACAGCACTAAGGTTGTACTGAGATATTAATTTAGTGAAAATGGCAATTTTGCTATTCTGAATTTGACGTTTTTCACCTAGTAAATCTGACTATTTTTAATCGCGACTAAAAATGTGTGGAGTAAAATTGGTTACTGGGAACTTTAAATTCACACCAACACGTCGACTTCAGATTTTTTTTTCTTTTGCTTGTATCTCAAAAACGGTTTGTCCAATCGCAAAAATAATAAAAATTTCGATCCCCTTTAAAGACCTTTAAACTCCTAACACTCTACATGTACGTAATAATTTTTCTTATTTTCCATACAAAAAGTTAAATACGTCGAGGCTGCCCCCCCTGCGCGCCTCCGGCTCTACAAAGATTCACGTACAGTTCGAGCAATCCACGAAGACGCGCCCCACTCCGCACCGCGCCGTACTAGAGTTCAGCTTACAGTACAGTAATAACACAGTGGGGCGTATCTTCGTGGATTGCACGGACTACAGTTAGGTATCACGTGCGGAGTCGCGATTGTCAAAGGAGACGTTTCATTTTTGTATAGGACTCCGGCCATAACATGTACACTTTAGAAAACCTGGGAAACGAACTCCTAAATACAATAAAGACTGTTTTTTTCCATAATATCTAATACTTTTTGGGCACAAAATAAAAACCGAAAATGTTTGATGTTTATCAGGAGAAATACAACCATCGACAGCTAGCCATTTTCGTCCAGAAGTACCTACAAATCTACAATCCACAAAAGCAGTTTTTTATTTTTATGATGAATCACACTTTCTAATTAAGTAATCAAAAAAGTTGTATAAGATAGCTATCTTAATATAGTACAGAAATACATGCCTTTCATATTTATTTAAATGACGTCTACGTGATATTATTATGTTAAAATGTAACATGATTTCTGGACGAAAGCAGTATGCAAGTAAAACGACGCCATGATGAATAGAATATGGCAATAATTTGTTAAACTATTATTTTTTGTGCCGAAGTAATCAGGGGAATAAACAGGAAAGAATATTTTTCCTCAATTCGTGGAATTTTTTCCTTTTTTTACATTAACGTACACTTAATGGCCGAAAATGAAACATCTCCTTTGATTTAGATGTGTCAAAATTATTTTAAATTTAGAGAATTTATTTTGCAGAATAGCTTTAAGATTCTCATAGGCAAAAGTAAGGAATTTTAGTGATAGTTTAGTTAGTTTAGTTCGGTGTACAAGAGAACACCAATGTCACTCGCACAATTTCACGCCCCTGCTTCCATCAATATTCAACGAGGCTTTGGTGCCGATTCCCTTGTTCACAAACTAAACTAAATTTACGTTCAGTGCATCTTTTTCTTTCTATTTCATTAAGAAAAGGACAGAAGATAAATTTTAGTTTAGTCCTGTCAAATTAATCAGCGCCTGTCACTACTCCATACAAGTTTAGACGTGATTAAAAACTTGCCTACTAAAATTACGTCAATTTACGTCAAGCGCTGATTAATTTGACAGGACTAAACTAAAATTTATCTTCTGTCCTTTTCTTAATGAAATAGAAAGAAAAAGATGCACTGAACTTAAATTTAGTTTAGTTTATGAACAAGGGAATCGGCACCTTTGTTTAGATAAATGTACAGTCTCAGGCTCAACTCTAATTAGTTCGGATACCAAGCTCTTAAATAGCGATGTTAAAAATTAGTATCAATTCTGAAAACTATTTGATATGTATGTATTATGGCAAAATCTGGCCTGGCTCTTACTCGACACCACTGCATACATTTTTATTACAATTTTTACACCTTAATTAAGTTTTAAAATATTTTCTTATGTTTAAGCGAACAACCCACCAGATCAAACTTTGAAATACCATTAAGTATATGACGTTCATTTCTTTGCTAGTTGGGATCAATTTAATTTTCATTAGAGATGCAACGGATATCCGTTCATTATTTTGTACATAGTAAAACATTTGCGTGCCAGACATAACAAAATTATTTAAATTGTTGGTTGGTGTAATTCGTGTTGGAGTTTTTTAAAATATAATATTGAATGGGTTAGACGCTTTTGACAGTTGATCAACTCGATGAAGTCTTATTTCATAAGCTACTCTGTTTTAAATATGATGGTGGCGGGAGCTACCGTTGGAAATACAAAAGTCATAGTAAGCCGGCTGATGTTGACATCGATAGTTGATCTTAAATGACAAATAAGAGTACCGATCGTCAGCTGCTCAAGTAGCGGTGGGTGTGGGTGTGGGAGATTGCGAAAGTGGTAAAAAATATTCCAAATAAGTGATAGATAATACGGCAGCTGAAACTTTTTTCGTAAATAATTGACATCATACTAGGTTGAAAAAAAATTTCAGCTGCATCGTGGAGGGGGGAATATGCGTCAGCTGCTCGCATGAATTCGTAAAAAAACGTTAAATAAAGTTATAGTACGCCGGATGAAATTGAACTAAGTGATTGTTTAAATAATTAAAAATACGAAAACAACAGTCAGCTGCGTGGGTTCCGGTGGAAAAACCGTCAGATGACGCTGTAAAGATTTAAAATATTGGAGCATTGCGACTACGCAGTTTCCTTCTAAACACATATTTCGAGATAGATTCTGGACTTGTTTGAGCCCATAACACGACCTTCAGGCTACCTAAGCTTCTCCCCCTAAAATTCCACAGCAACATGTGCGTGTGCGTGTCTCTTTATCGTAGAGATGGGTAACCAGCCAAAATTTCAATAGCATAATTAACCGGCTATTTGTGTTTGAATAGCTAGATAGCTAGCCTACTATTTTGGCTATTGACTAAATGGTTGATTAGCGCTAGCGGCGGCACGGCGTAAGACCTGAATAATACTCAACTGCCCTGCAATCCGAGTTCGATCCTCGCCGCGGCAACAAGTCTAGATGATATGATTTCGTCCACCCCTTTTTTTTTGGGTGGGAAATTATGAAATAACTTTCCCGCTCTGGGTGGTGCGAGCGGGAGGGCGTGTCAGATTCTGACTAAAACCCACCCGTGTTCCTTCAGTTGCTATGTTGCCGGGGGGCCACGATGGTTTCGGCCTTATTCGCGCGTGGAACACAACGCGCCGTCGTCGACCAGGGCTTGGTCCTTATCGGACGGCGAGCTACCCATTGCTCACCGTCCGCAAGCCCGCGCCTACGGTGGCCGCAAATCTGCCTGTGATTCCCGACGCCCAGGGCGTCTCCTACTGCGGCGGTTAGAGGTGCGAGGGCGCGAAATCTCCTCTGCCTCTCCCTCACGCGTTCCGCCTCCTTCTTTGCGAGCATTACTGCTTCGCAGAAGGAGGTGACGGCTTCCCATTTCTTCTCGCTCCGTACCATGGCCCGAACCAGTGCCGGACGCGAGAAATCACCACCGCTGATCGCCTCCATGAGGACACGGCGATGCCCCGCCCAAGCCGGGCAGACCTCCACTGTATCTTCCGGACGATCCACACAATGGCGACATCCGGGCGTTTTCTCCCGCTTTATCCTGAACAGGAACCTCCCGAAACAGCCGTGTCCGGTGAGGACCTGCGTCAGGCGGAAGGTGAGGATGCCGTGGCGCCTCTATAGCCACTCCTTAAAGAGGGGTCTTATCGCCGCAATTATGGCGTGTCCATTCGTCCACCCCCTGCCATCTAAATGGTTAAATTTGGATATGTGAAAAAATTCGCGGCGAAATTAAAAGTAAAACTATCACAGCTAAGAGGCTCTACAAGTTAACGAGTAATAATCGACCAACTTACATTTGCAGTTGCAAAAACACGTTCTCCCAGTTTGTTCTTCGGATAAATTCATCCCAACTACGGGACCCTTTATTATACCCTTTATTACGTGGTCCGACACGAACTTCGTCGGTTTTTATTTTATTTAATATTCTTTGAAAAGAAATGACTTAACCTCGTAGGTCGTATTTACGTAAGCTGTAAAAATTATAGCTTAAGAAAATGTTTTAGAAACAAATAGGAACCCATTTGGATTATAACCATTTTAGAAAGTAGCCACATGTTGATGATGTGAACTTGTGTCACGTATTGTATTTACTTATTGCCGAACATCGTAGTAAAATTCATTGTTTTGATAAGGGTATTGTAAACGAAGATTATTGTCTGCTACATAAAAATGAACAGTGGTGGAAAAATTCAAAGGCGTGACATTTACCAAACCGCGCTGGGCCCGTGTGGTGGATAACGGCCCACTCCCTCTCATTGAGAGGAGGCATGTGTCCCAGCAGTGGGAACATTATAGGCTGGTTATGTACATACAAATCTGTATTTATTTTAGTAATACTTTAAAAAAATTGTTTGTCTGCACCAAATGTGTTTTCAATAGTTTTAAGTTGTAGCGTGTGCTATACATATATATATACGCTGAAATTTTAATGGTTGTTTTCCCGCGGCAGAACGATTTGCCCTAAGTAGTACTATTGAATCATTGAGTTGAACTAACAAACAAGTAATGATGTTGTTTTCAAATAATTAAAAAAATTATGCATAAACTTAAAAGCGTGAGAAACAATAGTATCACTAGACATAACGTAGGTTATTCTCGAACCTCATGTGTGGCGGCGCGCTTCCGACAAAGCGAAGAGCGGTTCGTAAATGTTCATATCAAAATAAGCTGTCGCGCGTAGTGATACGGCATAAACTAGGCTGCACGCACGCGGGCGGCGGAGGCGGCGGCGAGCCTCTCCCCACGTAACCCTGCCCCGCGCCGCCAGCACCGGCAGGACGGCTCTCAGTTGACTAGGGATGGGCAAGTGAAAAAAATATAGTGATATTTATCATATCGATATTTTTAAACAGTATCGATAATTATGGAGTGAAAAATATCGATATATCGTCAGTTTTTGCATGATTTATATTAGATAAAATTCAAAATTCAAAAGTCATTTATTCAAACTAGGCTGAGAATCAGCACTTTTCGTACGTCAAAATTTAATAAGACAGTCCCCCAAAAACGCTCACCCTTCACCACTTCCTAGTGCCTTATAAATTATAAAAGATAAATTCGCAAAGCATTCAAACTTCGTAAAAAAGAATAGACGAAGAAAATTGTATTTTTCATTCATGCTCGAGCCTAAACAATTATACACAATTTAATCAAACCAGTAGTCATTAGATATGGACATTAGGAGCACCCTCTGTTTGATGTGCTCGCCTGTCAAACAGAGGGTTTGTTTGTTTGATAGGCGAGCATTACCTATCCTTTCAGGCCCTATTTGACAGATGAGTCATCTGTCAAATAGGGCCTGAGAGGTTAAACACGAAATCAAAGTTGCATTAAAAAAATATCGAAATTGATACGAATTCGATACTCTAAAATAAATATATATATCGATATATATCGATAATGTCGATATCGATAATTGTATGGAATAATATCGATATTTTTATATATCGATATTTTTTACCCATGCCTACGGTTGACCCGCGATCGTCGTATGACGCGTAATACGATATCATAATTTGCAAAAATGGATCGACATTACAGTTACTCCAATTTGGAGTACGTCGCTATTGTACAACCTGTACGCTTGGGCTAGTTATAACTTTAAACGGAGCCGCAAATCTTGGGAGTCGCTCCGTCTTCACGGGGTTCTGAACCCCCATGTCCCACAGGCCTGGACGATCGTAGCGGCGACATAGCGACTACTCGATCATGGGCATTTCAAGAAACCAGCGCATGCATAGGATAGAGGTCGATCAGGCGTTCATTCGCCAAAACTCGACGAGATCATCGAGTACTTCAAACAGGATCCTCGTCGAAGTACGCGTATGGCTGCGTCTAAGTTTGACGCAAGCCGATACTACATCTGCATCACGTAGTATTGGCTTGCTTATGTGACATACAACTGTGAAGTGTGTGTGACTGTGAACTGTGTATCCCTACCTATCATTTTCGTAGAGTTCATGCACTCCACGAAAACGAATGCGAAAGAAAATGCGCCGCCGCCGCCGCGCCGGCCGCGATTGCTTTTTGTCAGTGATTGATAGAAAATCGTTACCGGGAAGTGTAAGTTATGCGAACATAAATTATTTTTTCGCGATTTCAGGTTTGGTCCCATACTAAAAGTTGTTCATAATGATGAGTAAAGTCACGTGCCAAAGTTTGCGCACTGGATAAAAACTT
Source organism: Agrochola lychnidis (assembly GCA_963680765.1). Taxonomy (NCBI): domain Eukaryota; kingdom Metazoa; phylum Arthropoda; class Insecta; order Lepidoptera; family Noctuidae; genus Agrochola; species Agrochola lychnidis. The sequence goes on along the minus strand of OY796855.1, from coordinate 25,929,707 downwards.
ACCCTGTATAATGTCAACTCTAATTAATGCCTAGAATTTGTTTCTTTCATGGGCGTCACTTGGCACAAAACCTCTTTGTCAATGGGCTTTTCCCTTTAACAATATAATAGTTTAATAGTTACGTTTGCGAAAACTATCAGTCAGTTGGGTGCGGGAAGGGGAGTTCTGTCAGCTGAACCCTGAAAGATACTATGCATTGCCCGAATCATAGATCTGTATCTTTATTACGTCAGCTGACCGTCTTTCTACCGCTACCCACGCAGCTGACTGTTGTTTTCGTACTTTTAATTATTTAAACTATCACCTAGTTTTTCATCCGGCATAATAACTTTATTTTACGTGTTTTTTTACAAGATCATGCGAGCAGCTGACGCATATTCCTCCCTCCACGATGCAGCTGACAATTTTTTTGTCAACTATTTATGAAATAAGTTTCAGCCGGCGTACCTCCCACACCCTCACCCACCGCGGGTGCTTCAGCTGACGCTTAGTTCACTTATTAGTCATTCGAGATCTATTTAAAAAGATGGCAGTCGATAGGCGTAAAAATACTACCTAAAATGCAACGGTACCTCCCGGACCATGATTTAAATTTATCGTTTTCAAGTAACAGTTTAAAAAAAAACTGAGTATGCCGAATATCCGGCTGCCGGATATCCACCTATCCGGCCTATCCAGGCTAAGGCTGGGTATCCAGTATTTGTCAAAGCTATTATCTGTTGCATCTCTAATTTTCATTTTCTTTCAGATGTATAAGTTGTATTTATGGTCGGAAGAGAGGCGAAAAACAAGTGAAAAATCAATATGTAAGTGAAACATTTTCATTGCGTTTAATTATTTTAACATAACATCACGCCACCCTCCACTATATTCCACAAGAGATTCTTGGTTGCTTGTACAGACGCCAGCACATCAAGCTACCCGAAACTGTCAAATTTTCCCAATCAACTTTGAACCTTATGTTTCAGCGATAAAGTTGAAAATCTATTAAATAAATTTGACAGATTGTAGTAGCTTGATGTGCTGGCGTCTGTACACCCACATTTTACCAGATACGAAGCTTAAGACCTTTTCAATAGAAGGCGCGCCTTTCGTTATCACAAATCCAGTCTCAGGACTTCCACTAAGAAATTCCTCATGGAAAAACCCAATAACATTTTGCCCCAATTGGGAAGCAAAACCTACGACTCAATGCTCAACAGTCGCTCTTACATAACCCAAAGAGGTAGTTTCGGGAGGCAAGATGTAGGTGTACTATACTCCTCTTCGTATCCATGAATACCCCTTCATACGAGCGTGAGGTTATGTAATGTACAATAATTATCGTATTTGTTCTCTAGGGCGCCCTCGAAGGAAGGTCAAACGGCCGTATTCAGAGCGGGATCTACCGGATTGCGTTCAGTATCTCATCATAGGCACCGGCGCGGCGGGTTGGGCAGCATACCAGTCCATAATGCAGCACGACAAATTCGCTAAGGTACACTAAACGATACAAGAACATGACTTTCTTGTAATATTTATAATGATGAAACGCCTTCCTTCCACTTGACACCACCAAAACGACAATCTCTAGTCCATATGACACCACCCTAGTGATGTCCAGAAAAATTAAAAGATTAGGACGGAAAGACAATAATATGCAAATCGCAATGAACAATGTCAAGATGACCATTTGAGTGACAGATAAATATAAACTTTGTCAAATGACGTGCCTCATTAATGAAACTGCTTGAACTTAATTGGAGTTTTCATATCAACAACTTTGTATGTAACCTCACTAATAGTCGGTGGTGTCATATGGACTAGAGATTCCATACGACACCACCGGTGGTGTCGTTTTGGTGGTGTCGTTTTGGTGGTGTCAAGTGGAAGGAAGGATGAAACGGATAGTTAATTGATACAGGCGTGACCTTGCGGAAATCCATTATAAAATACAATAGACAAAAAATCGAGAAATTGTTAAAAATAATACAGGAAACGAACGAATTAAATACGAGTATGCAAAGGTCACCTTTACTGCGATTGTTCACCCCTTATCGTGCTGATAACGGTCCGAGCCGAGATGGACCGAGCAGTATATAAGTGGGTTTATCGGGCTTTATGGCTCCCCCCCGACCCTTGCTCGAAAACAAGGTGCCAGCAGTTGTTGCAACTGAGCACGTAGCTTTAAATTCCCGGAATAATAATCATGAAGATCTAAATTTGATTCAGCCTGTCCCCTCTTGCTGTCCTCCCCCCAGCGATGCCCTAAGCGAGGTTCGTACCCCACAGGGGGTGCCCTTAGCGAGCGCTCGCTTAGTTTTAATTAGCATAGTTTTTGCCCCTGGCTGGACGCTTTAAGTGTAGAAGCTTAAGGCAGTCACAAGAAAGCCCGCTTAGTCAACTGCGAGATGCCCTAATAAAATAATAAAAAAAAAAAAACAGTATGGCTCGCTCGGTGTGGCAACACGCCGTGTTCGGGTTCGCGACAAGTCGTTCGTCATCCTGAGGATGCCTCGTTGAGAGGTGAAACATGTGTCGATTTCTTACAGGGTTTTTTATGGTTCTTTAGGAATTGTTAAGCGGAAAAAATTACTAAATATAACAACGTCTATTGTATTTTATGAAACGGATATATGGGTGGTGAGTACTGCTCACCGCGGCGGGTACGATCACAGCACTAGCGCTCCTCATCTTGGCATCATGTTAAAACTAAACACGGGCCTTACTGCTTCAGTCTTAGTAAAAGCTTATTATATAATTCAGGTATTCTTCATTACCAAAGAAGACTCATTACCATATAGACGGACGCCTCTCAGCAAACACATGTGGTGGAATAAGGAATTGCCCGACATAATGAAACTTAATTACGTAGAAGAATCGAGAAGAAAAACGTTAGTTGTCATCCTACTTCTTAATTTAAACATGATTTTTCTAGCGATTTGAACGCTTGGCTGTGCTGCCAATCCTACTGCTCAATAGATACTGTTTCTTGCAAGGGCATTCCTGTTTTAGTCCATATTTCTACTGTTTTTTTGAAGCAAAAAATCCAAAATTCTTGTTTCTTGCTTTTCGTGTAGGTACAAACAAGGTCTACAAGAGCGTTTATTCTTAAAGTTGGCAACGTCTGTTAAATATTTACCTGTTTTGATTAATTTGGCAATTACTGTATGGAAATATGAAATATCGCTAACTATTGAACTAGAATATTAATAATGAATTGCAATTATAACACTCAATTTGATATTGTAACCGTTTTAGGTGTAAACAAGGCATTTGGAATGTTTCCAAATACTTTTTTTACATCTGAAACTAAATTTTCGGTGTTACGATATTAATTATTGGATTTATTGGAAATTATTGGGCAACACACTCTCGATTTCTGCCAGTTACCTAACTTCTACCGCAAGCCGCGTTAAAGAACTTCGTTCCAATAGTTCAGCTGTATAGAGCTACGTTTCCGTTACTTGAACCTGGGTGACGTGTGATGATCTCTTCCTGAAACTCGTTGTGCCATTTTACGGCCAGTAAATAGGTAGTGTATAGTATATAAGAACGGTGGCTGCCACATACAACCGTAAATAATCAGCCTATAATCCCACTGCAGCACGGTTTGCATGACCATAATAGAAACGGGTTTTGTCGACAGAAGAATAGATAAACTGGCAGGTAAACAATCACAATCTGTCATTTTATATATTCTTGCGTCAACAATACCCGTAGAAAACCCGTTTCTATGGTTGTCATACTTCGCGTGCTGGGACACAGGCCTCCTCTTTCTGTGAGAGGGAGTGGGCCGTAATCCACCACGCGGGCCCAGTGCAGATTGGTAAATGTCATATGTCTTGGAATTTCTTAATCCTAGGACAAGCCGGTTTCCTCACGATGTTTTCCTTCACCGTTTTGAGTAGTGATTAAATAATTTAAACAAAGTAAAATGCCTGCTTGGGTTCGAACCCACGATCTAAGTCCTCGTAAGTCGCGGCCGTTACCACTAAGTCACCACTGCTCCACAATTTGTCTGCAATTTGGCGTGGAATGACGTCATTTATGAAAGTAAGGCTGGTTTCACAGCTGTCCGGGAGACCTGTGCGGGCCGCCCGTACGGGCTCCCGAAACGGAGGCACATGTGAGGCACTAGAACATTGTTTCACAGCGACGCGGATCGGTCCTTACGCGACCCGCTTCGGGTAGAGCCCGTACAACGCTAGCAATCGTATCGTACTAACTCCCTCGTTTCAGAGCACTGCGGGCGCTAACCGTACGGGTTTCCCGTGTGCGGGCGGTCCGTGCGTGTCTCCCGGAGAGCTGTGAAACCAGCCTAAGTTGTTGTGTTTTCCTAGAGAGCGTTTTTTGTCTCCGTAAAGTCAAACCCCGTTGCCATAATGTTTATGACAGCCGTGACTGCGGCCGATAAGTGGTGGTTTCCGCTCTTCTAGGAAACCGTAGCTTTATTGCCAATACGCTGTCCGGTGAATCGAATTATACCCTGCATGGTATAACATGTGACATCTACCAACCTGTGGTGGATTATGGCCCATTCCCTCTCGAGAGGAGTCCTGTGTCCCATAAGTGAGAACATTATAGGCTGATAATGCTATACTATTATAACATTTGTTTTAACGGTGTGCGCCGCATTAATGGCCGCGTGTTTTCAGCTACCTATGCCTTTGTATGAATGGATCATAGTTACAAAGTAAAAATTTAGCAGTGTGAAGCATCAAAAATAATATATTTTGTTTACAACTTCAGGATGTTTACTGCAGAATGTATAGATTTTATGGACCCCATTAAGTTTTATCGAAAAAAGAGAGGTCCGGCGGTATCAATAGCATCCGGCTGGTGTGTCATGAGGATTGACCCTGACGACCATGTGGTCTGGGTGAAGACCTTGTGTGGGGAGCGTCCGATCTACTACGAACGATGTCTTCTCGCACCCGGTGAGCTGACCAGACTGTTTACATACACGTAGCAGTAAAGCTGTTTATGAAGGAACTCTTCCGGGGAAGAGTACCACCAGCAGTACCATCATACTATGTAATTATGTTGCTGTGGTCCGGTTTGAAGGATATAGGTGCCGATATAGTGACAGGCACATGAGACAACTCTGCCTGTGTGGTCTCTAGGATAACAAGGTGTCTGTGATGACTCTGGTGTTGCAGATATCCATAGGCGGTAATGACTACTTTCGATGAGGTGAGCCGTCGGCGTCGTTGCATTGTTCGAAGTCCAGATCCGTAAACAATTTTATCAGGGGGGTAGCAGTTAGGACATTACGGGTTTAGGGCTCCGGGCAATTTAAATTTCATGCTCTGACGTAAGTGGACCCAGACCAGAAGGTCTAACTGACCCAGATGTGTATCGATGCATTAACCTTTTGTTGCAATTAATATATTGTTTTCTGTTATTTCATGTGCAGGTGTAAAACCCAAGAACTTGGCTATCATCAAGGCTGCGCCAAAAGCAGTACGGGACAAGATTTGCAAAATGCGAACAATTAGGGACTTTGAAATTGCAGTTAGGTACGAAAATATCTTTTTGGTTCCCGCAATGTACAGGGTGTAACGGACATCGTCACTCACAACTGTTGCCATGAATTCAGTACATGATTCTGGATCCAACAGCATGGACATATTTGGTCGGCTGATAAAAAAAATCCGCTGTTCCATTAATTTTGTTCATGTAGCTGCATTTATTTCACTTTTGTATGAAACAGCTGTTTTTTTATACACACCACAGTACAGCGCAGCATTTCAGTAAGTTACCTGAAAAGAAAAATAAATATCTAACATTAAACCAACTTTGTGAAACTGTCGTAGACATGCCACGAGAAAGGAATGCTAGTACTTAAACAGCCCTAGCATCCAGCCCCGGGTCTAGGGGGGGGGGCAAGCTGGGGCCCGTGCCCCGGGCGCTAACTTCAGGGGGCGACAAATTCAAGCGTAGCAGACGAGTGCACCACCCAGCACATCGCAACTTTGCAATAAATGAGACGCGCAGCACATTTATAATCTTTCTATTATTTATTTTTTTACAGCAGTTTTGGCGCCCCTGTTGAATTGGCGCATTATCGATCGATACAATTTGATATATGTTGATGTGCTGCCAAAATTTTAATTTTGAGAAAATTTTAATTTCGCGGGGGCTGACTTAGCGCATCCCCATAAAAGATTGGCAGGGGGCGACAGACGACAGATTTGCCCCGCCTCAAAAAAATTCTAGATCCGGGGATTAGCATCAACAGCTCAGACTTGGCGAGCGACACGCACTCATGAATTTTACGTAATAATACACTTTCATTGTTATGAAAACCTAGTATTAACCCAGGTTTCCCTCCGAAAACAAAATAAAGGTATTCGACTTCAACTTTGATGTGTTTGCAGGAAGGTAAGAGAGGCGAAGCATGTCACAGTGATCGGCGCGGGCCCCTTGGGCTGTGAGCTGGCGTGGTATTTGGCCAGGATGAGTAAGTTAGCACTTGGGAGCGCCAGTGTAACGACAGCTGGCAGCTCTTGAACGTGGTTTAGATGTTGATCACGTTCAGCTTCATTGGTGAAAGCAGATGCTTCGCGCTACACCGGCGCTCTCAAGTTACTCAAACTCCCACTTAAAACATTTATTTCTAATAAACCAATTACAGACACTTTTGAATTGTCAAGGGGTCGGTCAATTAGAAAGATGAAAAAATATAAACCATAATATTGTAACAAAATTTTGGTTACATCGTTATGTTGAAATTATACATGTGAGAACAATTTAGAAAGACGTGCACGTTAAAAGTATCTGTAATAAAAAGGTAAAAACAAAAACAATCCAAAAATTAAAATAACTCGTGGCAGCTTAGAGATGACCAGTCCCTACTGACGGCGTTCGTTCACGAACATGACGCATGGATCAGCACCACTTAGCTCAATCATTTTGAAGGAAACGTAATGATCCAACACACACGCCACCGTCAGCGAGACGTACCCAGTAAATGGTAGCTTTACAGTAGGTACATAGTGCTCACACATGTGATAAGCAATTATACAATACTAGTAGAGTTTCACCTGCATAAGTCTCGATCCCGTGGGAATATCGGCATAAAAGTATCCATCCTATGTGTTAATCCAAGTTATAATCTGTGTGCCCAATTTCATTCAAATCCGTTCAGTAGTTTTTGCGTGAAAGATTAACAAACCTCCATGCATCCATCCATCCTCACAAACTATCGCGATGGTTCATAAATATTATATAAATATATGTATTATGTAGGACTAAAAGATTGAATTTATACAATGCGAAGACAGTTTTTACAATATTCAGCAGCTACAACAATATTTTCGAATGCTAATCAATTAGTTTGAGTCTTTGAGGAGCTAGACCAGCGTTGAGCCAAGCATTTTTGTCACCGATGTAATCCCCCAACTTATAATAATATGCTTGGCAGCATAGTGTGCGTTTTATACAAGACTAGCTGCGCCCCGCGGTTTCACCCGCATAAGTCTCGATCCCGTGGGAAAAAAAAAAGTATCCTATGTTCTTTTCCAGGGCATCATCTATATATGTACCAAATTTCATCCAAATCCGTTCAGCCGTTTTAGCGTGAAGGCGTAACAAACTTACTTTCGCATTTATAATATTAAGGATATACATTTAGTTTCATTCAGTTGGGGTATGTGGGGAGATAATTTATTGTAACATTTTAAACAGTACCCTATAAAGTATGAGTCTACTTTAGCCGGTCTGAAATCCGGGTGAACTAATTGGTTCCTATTTCTAGTCCTATAATTATGTATTTTACCTCTTTTACTGAAAAGACTTAGATTTCTATATGGTGTTTTCATAGATATATTGACAAGATACCATCATGTTGTTTAAATCTTTTACAATGCATGTGCTTGAAAATAGCTTTTTCCAGGCAGCTAAACTGGGCGGAAAGTGTCGTTTTTTTTTGACTCGTGCTTTTTTTACTTTTCTGTTTTTTTTTTAAAGTTTTTATCTCCATCGTCAGTAAGAGCATCATCTATCAGCATCTCCACGCAAAAGAGTTTTCATTATTTGAGAAAAGTTTTACAAATTAAATGATGTTGATGATGATGACGATGGCGTCAGTGGCGATGACGATGGCGATGGCGATGACAACGGTCAAAGTAGAAGTCGAAGTCGAAGTCGAATTTGAAGTGAAAGTCAAAGTCATGACAATGGCGATGTTGATGATGAAGAATATTGTTTATATTAGTTATATACGTCAGCCAAGATGTCAGATGTTACACATCATATGGCGACTACTGTAAGGTGCGCTCGTTTTTTTTATTTCCTCGCACAATGCATAGTAAAACGTATGATATACGCGCGTAAGATGATTTCCGACTCGTGTAGACTTTAAACTCGCTCGCTTCGCTCGCTCGTGAATAAAAATGCCACTCGTCGAAAATCATCTACTTTCCGCTCTTATAGAATAAATGGAGAATCGGGCCTGCGGAAGCCATAAGTTGACTCTTTTTTGCAGCATAAAAATGGATTCGATGTCTGCAGCCCGTATCCATAGTAAAATACCGTAACACATGGTCTACGAAAGTAACTGAAATAGTAGAGCCTCGCGGTATCTACATCAGTAAATTGACAAATTTTTCTCACAGCATATGTTGCTGAACTTAGCCATCCTGCAAGATATTTTAAATGAGTATCCCATTGCAGCTTTGAGTCTAACGTGATTAACAGAAAAACAGTTTTTTCGACGAATTCTAGTTTCTGGGTTCATTCAGTACTATGTCACAATCACTACTTTTAACATTTGGTAAAGCAAATCTTATGCATTTAGTTTTGTTAACGTGTAACATCTTTCCTCTCTTTCCTGCAATGAAAATCTCAATAATCAAATTTGTGGGAGTGATTTCGTGAAACGCGACGAAAGTGTGTAACACGAAGTCGGGGAAGCGCGCGCTATTTGATTTAACCAATGATCGCGCGCGGTGAGTTGCCGTCAGAAACGACCTTGACGAGGCCCCACCCCTTTAATGTTGCTTATTACCAAGGTGAGATGTCAGATGTTACACATTATATTGGACTACTATAAAGCTCGCTCGTTTTTCCCATTTAATACTAAATTATTAGTAGTAAACCAATTTTGTACCTGCAGTAGGGCGATATTTACGTCGTCAAAATTTGATGCACGTCTATTTATCTTAAAAATTAAAGAAGTATCATCAACAAATAATACCATTTGTGGTTGGTTTTTTAATAAATGGGGTAGAGAATATACTAAAAAGAGAAAAGGACCCTTTATTGAGCCTTGTGGAACACCCATTTTTACTTTTAAACTGAGTGAATTGACACCATGTATTTGAACTTGCTGTTGTCTATCATGTAAATAAGAGTTTTCTAAACTACAACTGACCGCAAGTTTACCTAGTCCGTAATGCTCGAGTTTCAAGAGTAAGGTTTCGTGATTTACGCAGTCAGATGCCTTAGAGAGGTCACAAAAGATTCCTATGGCATCTCGGGTCTCCTCGCACCATGTAAATATGTGTTTTAATAAGTGACACCGGCGTCAGTCGCACAAAGTCCTTTGATGAAACCATATTGCTGATCGTGTAAGATTCTTTGGTGTTAAAATGATTAAGCATTTGATTGAGCATTACCTTTTAGAACACCTTGCTGAATATCGGCAGCACTGATACTGGTCTATAATTGTTGGTGTCTTTATTGACCCCAGATTACATTGGTGAAATTCGCCCTAAATGTACGTTAGTACGCTTTGGAGTTGAACGATGTTATGACGCTCTGTGTAGAAAGTTACGTGTCGTAATTCTCAGACAAAATGCAAAGAAGACTTCTGCTCGTGCCCGACCAATGTTTAACCTGTCAAGTAATTTGTTAAAAAAAAAAAAAACGCCGAACCTCTGTTCGTATTGTCGTAGATGTGTCGCTAGACTAAATTGGCTGATAACGAAATTATTCACACATGAGTAAGAGTAACCCACATTTTCTAACCTTATTTTTCCAGATAATGTTGTAGAAAGGGAAAATGATGAACCCCCAGTAGAGGTCGTCCATATATACAAAGACAAGGGAGTCCTCTCCGGCATCCTGCCAGAGTACCTCGGAGAGTATGCGGCGGAACAAATAAAGTGTGCAGGCGTCAAACAGATTCCTAAAGGTACGTGTGATAACATCTTACCGTTCTAGAAGCTATAGCACTACAATGTTCTTGCATGCGGCCAAAATCGGAACGAACGCCGCCATCTTGTTTTTTTAATACATTTCACAAAACAAATGCACAAATGTTTACCAGCAGCGCCCTCTGTCCACCTGTTATTCGAGCGCCAAACATACCTTGTAGTGTGTACGTAGCTCTTCGCTGAGGTGAGCCTTACGTACGTCACCTTAAATTTTGCATAAACTTATCATCGCAAAGGCGAAGGGGTGGTAGAGGTGCACCTCTTGCCATTCCGCCAAGCACTACTTCTGGCAATGGGGGGTTTGCTATTAAGAAATTTCTAATGGAGAAACCAAAAAACGCATCTGTCATTTTGTCTACTCTTCCGTCGACAAAACTCGTTTCTACGGTGGTCATGCTACGCGTGCTGGGGGCTTACCACCAGCTCATAAAGCAGTATTATTTTAATATTACTTCAGTGTGGGAAAGAGATGAAGCTCTACAGGACGTATAGCTCCATCTCTTTCTCCCACTGAAGTAATATTAAAATAATACTGCTTTTGAGCTGGTGGTAGGCCCCCTGTGGATTGAACCAAGGGCCTCATGCTCAACAGTCCGACTCAACTTTTAATCGTTTAAGATTTTTATTTATTTTAAAAGTATACGCAACGTCGCATCGTGTTTGTTAGTATAACGTATTATTTAGGTCTAGTTACTGATGCAGTAAGTGGTCTGCTTATCGACCGTAGCAATTAACATTGTCGGATCTACATTTTTGCGATTTTTTTTTTATTGCTTCAAATCTTTGCGGAAACATTTTTATAATTTATTCTAAGACCTTTAATGCAATAAATTTAAAAATCGTAAAAATGTAGATCCGACAGTGTTAATTGTTACAGTCGTTATATGAATAATTATAGATAAGTATATTTTATTAAAATAAACCACTATTATAGTATAATTTACGTTTACAGCACAAGTCTACGATATCTTCGAAACAAAAGATGGAAGACTCGAAATGACTTTATCGAATGGAAAGTCCCTCGTGACAGATTATGTAAACTTTTTTTTTATTATTTATTTTCTTTCTAGAGTAGTTAATTTAAATTATTAGGATCTCACGTACTTATACCATAGATTCAGTACTTGATTCAAGAATAAATTGTATCAGTTTAAAAGATACTGTCCCATACGATAGGTACCTTCACGATCAAAATGTATGAAACAGCCGATATTTTTTTAAACCGGTGCACAATTTCAACGCTTACGATTTGATTCAATGATGATGATTATTTTTTTAATCATACATTAACAGTCGTCGTTCGCGCGCGAATGTGAGCGTACGTACTACTAGCGTACTCGTAATTAATTTCGGTGCAATGGCGTCAGATATTGTCAAATGTGCAAATTGTAATATAGTGATAAATGAGCTATTAGCGTTTATACAAAATAAGGCGGATGTTATGGATGAGGTTTCCCTCACCCGGATATGCAGTGATACTTTTGCAGACAGTAAAATTGTGACGGCGAAGACACTGCTTTTCGATTCAGTTCCAAACTCAAAACGGAAAATTCGTAAAAGTAAAGGAAAAAGTGCACGGGACATCGAGGATATCATATGTCTTCTAAAGCTCACTGATCCAGAGATAGTACCCATCTTCGTTGCGCGTGATCTACAAAAACTACCACCGGTTACGTTTGACCACATAGACGCGACGAAACTATTAAAGGATATTCTCGTGTTACAAGCGGATATCAAAGTTTTAAAGAATGACTGTGCGACAGCGTCTCAACTACTGGAGTTAAGAACTGAGTTAGACAATCTAAAGAGTGCTTCAATTGTACACAATAACTTCGATTTTGTCAATAGAAGGCGAGGCGCATTTATTGAAGACTTACACAACTTTGACAGTGGTCCAATGGCTTTACAACAGCATTCAATTTCAAGAAGCAATGATAAATCCCCGAAATCCAGGTCGCAATCGATAATTAGTGATTATTTTCCTAAATATGTGGGTGTACAGAAAAAACTTTTATCAACTCCAGAGATCGTTAACGAGGCGAAGCAATCAGCTGGTGGTGCGAGCTTAACGGTTAACATAAATCCGTGCGATACTGTCTCGCTTGTGCAGCGGCTCGATAACGTTGGTGACTCACAACAACGAGTCACCGACGACGACAGCCGATCAAATGAACAATGCAGTACCCCTACCGCGAGCTCTAATCTCATTAACTCGAACGTTCCCACTAATATCTCACCTGCACCGCAAGGTAATGAGCGTAAGTCAATGGCAGACGTACTGAAGGCGAGTAACAAGTGTAAAGAAATAATAGTAGGAGACAAATGGAATGTTGTTACAAATAAGAAGCACAAGAAGTCCTCATCTCATGGAAAGATGGGAAAAGCGCACGTAGGTCCAGATGGGAAATTTAAGGCAGCTGTCATCAAGGTACCATTGTTCATATCAAATGTGTGTAAAACCACGAATGAAACTGATATTATTGCTTATATTAAAGACAGCACACACGAAGACGTAACTCTGTTTAAAATTAACAGAAAAACAGAAAAGAGGTACAACTCCTATAAGTTGTATGTCCCCAAAACGAAACTAGAACTATTTCTAGATAATGAATTATGGCCCGACGGAATTACTTTTAGACGTTTTGTAAATGAAGCCTACAAGACGAAGACTGGCATAATTAAGCATACATTAACACAACAATAATAATGGATAGTAGCAATTATCAGACGAGTAAATTTGTAAGTTTTAATTGCAAATCGGTGAAGCGATCTGTTGAGGCAGTTCATTTTCTGTGTCAGTCAGCTGACATAGTTGCCCTCCAGGAAACATGGCTGCTTCCACATGATATACCCTATCTTGGACAAATTCATAGCGAATTCGAGTACACAGGAAAGTCAGCTGTTGACACCTCAGCAGGAATATTAAGAGGGCGACCGTATGGTGGAGTTGCTATCCTGTGGCGGAAGCGAGCCTTTGAATCAGTGACGGTAATCAGCTGTCTCAGTGCGCGTTTAACGGCAATTAAAGTTTCACTCGGGGACAGATGCATATTAGTGTTCAGTGTTTATATGCCGACTGACTCGAGTGAAAATCTGACAGAATTCACAGAGTGTCTAAGTGAAGTGAGTGCGATTGTCGAAGCTAGTAACATTGAAACAGTGTACATACTTGGCGATTTCAACGCACACCCCGGTGAGTCATTTTGTTGTGAACTCTTAGAATTCTGTAACGAACAAAAGTGGAGGTGTGAGGGACGACATTGAAAAATTAGGTTTAGAGTCAAGTAGCTACACCTTTGTCAGTGACGCGCACAGTTGTAGGCGTTGGCTTGACCATTTAATTGTCACTCAGTCTGCTTGGTTAACGGTTACTGAGATAGGTATTGTGCACGATGTGTTCTGGTCTGATCACTGTCCCATATTTGTTGAGTGTAGGTTAGATCGGATTAAACCTAAGTTATTAGACTATAAAACATCACGTAGCAGAGTAATTTGGGGTGAGAGGGATAACGACCAAATAAGCATGTACTATGACCTATGTAATAGTAAGTTAAAGCTGATTGATTACCCTCGGGAATTTGGTTTGTGCAGTAATAGACACTGTAATAATACTGAACATAGGGTAATTCTTGACAAGATGTATGAAAGTATTGTTACTACTTTGTCTGAGGCCGCGGTACAGAGCCAAGTGGAAACTCGTACTCATAGACATGTTGGCCGTGTTGTTGGGTGGAACAAGCATGTGCGAGACGCCCACGCGAGGGCGAGGCTTAAATATCAGCTATGGGTATGGTACAATAAACCAACTTCTGGCGATGTCTACAACGACATGTGCCTGACACGAAAGGTGTTTAAAAGCAAACTAGTGTGGTGTCAAACTCATCAAGAACAAATTAAGCTTGATATTGTAGCTTCTCTCCGTAAAGCTAATAATTTTCAGAAGTTCTGGAAGGCTACCAAAAAGTTTGATATTAAGCCTGGCCTTCCTGTGAGTGTCGGTGGTGCCGATCAGCCGGACAGCATCGCCAACATGTTTATGGACCACTTTAAAGTGGAGTCACCGCTGGGCTCTTCGTTGCGAGTGCTCGATGACGGATGCTGTCGTGATTCTGATTTGGTTCGTTTTTCAGCCAAACAGGTGTCAAGCACCATCAAGAAAATGACGAGAGGAAAGTCCCCGGGTCACGATGGTCTAAGCATTGAGCACTTGCAGCATGCCGGTCCTCACATAGCTAGAGTGCTCGCTATGTTTTACTCGCTATGTATGTGTCACTCGTACCTTCCTTGTGATCTCTTACAAACTATTGTCGTGCCTATTGTTAAGAATAAAACGGGCGACGTGTCTGATAAGTGTAACTATCGACCCATCTCCCTGGCTACTATTATCGCGAAGATACTCGACAGTCAGCTGGACGCACGGTTGGATAGCTTGTTAAAATTACACGACGCACAGTTTGGGTTTCGTAATGATCTTAGCACTGAAAGTGCGATTCTCGGCCTCAAACATACGGTGCAATACTACACAAAACGTCGAACACCAGTGTATGCTTGCTTTTTAGATCTCTCCCGTGCCTTTGACCTTGTTTCTTACGAGGTAATGTGGGAAAAGCTGCGGGAGAGAAAAGTGCCAGCGGAGCTGTTGCGTATCTTCCAGTATTGGTATTACAACCAAACGAACAGTGTGAGATGGGCCGATGGGCTGTCTGTGTCGTACGGGCTGGAGTGCGGGGTAAGACAGGGAGGGATAACATCACCTAAACTGTTTAACCTCTACATGAACGATCTAATCGTTGAGCTCAGCAGCAAGAAAATCGGATGTCGCATTGATGACGTCAGTGTCAACAACATCAGCTACGCTGACGATATGGTGCTGCTGAGCCCTACGGTTAGGGCGCTTAGAGAGCTGCTTAGTTGTTGTGAGCGCTATGCTCGCGAGCATGGCTTAGTCTACAATGTCAAGAAAAGTGAGTTCTTGGTCTTTAAGGCTGACGGTGCTAAATGTCCTGAGTATGTGCCCTCGATTAAACTTAATGGGAATGACTTAGTGCGAGTGTACCAGTTCAAGTACTTGGGGCATTATGTAACCGACGACCTTAATGACCAAGTAGATATTGAGAGGGAACGTAGGGCGCTGGCAGTCCGGTGTAACATGTTGGCTCGCCGGTTTGCACGCTGTAGCAGAGCAGTAAAAATAACGCTTTTTAAAGCTTATTGCCAAATATTCTACACGTGCAGCCTGTGGACCAACTATACTCGGCAGGCTATCAGCGCTCTACGGGTCCAATATAATAACGGGTTCAGGATGTTGATGGGGCTGCCCCGTTTCTGCAGTGCATCAGGTATGTTCGCACAAGCCCGCGTCGATGGCTTCCACGCCATCGTCAGACGGAAATCTGCCTCTTTGCTCTGCAGAGTGCGGGAGAGCTCCAACTCCATCCTGAGGACCATAGCCGGGAGGTACGATTCTCCTTTGTTAGGTGATGTTGTTCGAAGATGCATGTCGAACAACAGCCTTGTTTTAAAATAGATAATAAGTTTACTAACATAGATATAAGTTTTTTGTTTTGTTTACTAACCCATATATGGATGTCCCTTGTCCGAAATAAAGATTATTTTATTTTATTTTTATTTTATTTTTATTAAATATTTTATAATTACCTTAAACTTATTTTCGCATCTGTGCACGCGTTTGATGCGGTAGCGAACCAATGAATACACTTCTCATCAAATAAAAATCAAAACACCTCTCAAGTTTGTTTTTATTAATAGATTATTAGAAAAATATTATATTTTACGGAAAAAATTAAAATGTCATTTAACAGTAGGTAGTACAAGGTTAAATACAAATACAAATTAAATTTCTTATGCTTCTTGTTTTGTTTAACAAGTCATTTCTGACCTGTATGGAGATTTTATGAAATGCAATAAACAAAACACGTACTTAAATAAAATAAAGTTCAAATATGTATTATACAATTAATTCTATAACTAGCTTCTGTCCGCGACTTCGTCCGCGAGCCTATAACCTTCTTCAAGAATTAGGCTATCCAATGCAAAAATAATTTTTCAAATTCCACTGGTAGATCCGGAGATTACCCCCTACATACAAACTTACAAGACCTCTTTATAATATTAGTATAGATATAGATTTGTTTTGCCTCCCCGGGCTCTTAGGCCTGGAATCCACCAAAGCGGAGATGTGTGCTGGCTAGAGCGGAACTGTTACGGCGCCGATCACTGCACGTCACTCACATCTCTTCTCGTCTGCGTCGCCAGCTTGCGAGGCACAGCTCACATCTCCGCTTTGTACCGCCGTCGTCAACTCTCGGCGAGGCACAACTTACATCTCCGCTTCGATCGCGCCATACAAATATGATAAATGTTCGCTCAGTGGTCTCCACTGAAGCTGAGTGTAGACGAGATGTGTGAATAACGAAATTCTATTGGTTGTTTAAAACACATCTACTTCTCCTTTCGTCTCGTCTCCGCTCTGGTGGAGTCCGGGCCTTAGGCTGCCACTGGAGCGGAGAAGAATGGAAAAGCGGAGCTGTGCCAATAGTTTGGATTTAATGCAACTGAGGAATTACTAACTCATCCAAAATAGTCCATCCCTCTTCCCGACACATAATAGTACAAGCATTTTTTTTTTTGCATTTTATTATTTTTTTTGTTTTACATTGTTTGAATCTTTGAGTTCTGAGTTTCTTTAAATGTTACGTTATATCACTGAGCCTAATAATCGAATTACAAACGGCAAGTTTTAAACCAAATCGTTATTTTGTGTTTATTAGAAAGAAAGAAAGAAAAATAAGTTTAATTGTCACAGACACACGTGCATAAAAAAAAGAGAACAATACAATAAAATAAAACAATAGTTAAATATAATCACGAGCACAAACGGAAATATGCGGCAGCTGCTGGCACGTCGTGACTGTGACAAGAAGGCTTCCACTCAGCATGATGATGGGGACCCACAGCACAGCGCTGATTTGCAGTTTACACACCAATTAACTGTCCTCCCTCAAAATAACGTTCTATTTCATTTTTATCGGATGAACATTCAAAAATTTTAATTCAAAGAAACTCTCGTACAGAGTCGTACACCACTGAACAGGTCAAACTGCCAGCTATAAAAAGGTTTTTTTTAAAGCATTAATCCTCTTTTTTGATTATTCTTTGTCGCCAGAAAGATGTAATCTTGGTAGTATTTCAATTTATTTGATGAAAAGTGTATTATAAATGCGAAACTAACTCTGTTTATATATATTACTAGCGGACCTGACAGACGTTGTCCTGACCGAATACCGCCACCTATCGGGTCCGATTGTGAATCTAAACCATTCCCAGATCCCCTTGAACACACACAAAAAATTTCATCAAAATCGGTCCAGTCGTTTGAGAGAAGTTCAGTGACATACACACTCACAGAAGAATTATATATATAAAGATATATGGCCGCGTTTTTTTATTGCGTTGACTTAGAAGCTTGATTTTTTTAGAGTTCTAAGTGACCATAGACCTACGTATTTGATATTAATTTCAACTTGATACCTCAACGCGTTTCTGAGAAAAAGGGTATTGACAGACTGACAGACAACGAAGTAACCCTATAAGGGTTCAGTTTTTTCCTTTTGAGATACGGAACCCTAAAAATGCCGACAGGTAGTGGTTTTAACAAGAAAAATATTGAAAACAGTGCAAAATCTACGTGGCCAATGGACTTTCATATTATAATTTACTTTTAAGTCTTCTTAAGTACTTGATTACTGGAATAAGGTCCAACCTGTGTTTTATGATGGTCACCCTATAAAACAATCAATGTTGAAATAATAATAATTGAACGAGATGCCAATTTGCCTTCGGCATTTTACATGTTTGCGAGCATTTTTAAACGGACGGCGCCGTTTATTCAGATTATTTATTTGTAAACATAGGTAATAGATACACAGGTGTGTGAGATGTTACATTTTTTGTAAGTCCTCTATGCTTTGCCATTGGGCGTACACATGTTAGTATCAATTTTAATTTTATTTCATGACGAATCATGCAATCTGCCTGCGAAATACTTAAGAGATGTTCATCTGTTGTCCAGGCGTTTTTTGCCGTGGGAGCGGAGCCGCGAGTTGATATCGCCGAAGACTCAACCCTAGAGAAAGACTATGTGAACGGAGGGTACCTCGTGAACACCGAGCTGGAAGCCAGAACACACCTATACATTGTAAGTAGTGCACCCTTTACCTGTATGTTGTTCTCAAAATTAAATTCAATTAAGTCTTAGTTTTAAACCAGCCAAATGCGTGTCGGACGTTCCGTAGTTGGAATGAATTTATCCCAAGAACAAACTTAACATTGTAGTCGAAAAACATATTCTCCCATATGGAATGTATGGGAGAACATGTTATTGCAGCTGCAAATATAAATTGGTCGATTATTACTCGTTAACTTATAAGAGTAAGAGCTTACTTAGCTGTGACATTTGTTTTCTATAGGACTAAAAACACATGCTCCTAGGATAGTTACAGGACCAAATTTTGCTACTTGGGTTGTCGACCAATCAATGATGTAACATAACATCATTCCTCGAATGGTTAGGCAGAGGTGTACCTACCTATATTACATCCACATTTCGCCCCATGTAGTAGGAGGAGAGTCTATTGCCATCAACCGGGCACAAATCCAGACTCTGGGCTGCTACTGAGACGTGCCTGCTCTGTATGAGAAGAGGCCTTTGCCCTGCAGTGGGAGACTAACAGGCTGGTATATTTATTATTTTGTGTGTGTGTGTCAGGCGGGCGACGCTGCCAGCTACTACTCGCAGTGGCGAGACACGCGGCTTCGCGTGGAGCACGTCGTCAACGCGGAGGAACAGGGCTACGTCGCCGGGGCAAACATGACCGGGTTCTGGCTGCCCTGCAACATGGAACCCAACTTTTGGGTGAGGCTGGGAGAAACCTTCCAGATGGAGGTAATGTAACACTAACTACGCTTAATGATCTCCTCGTTTTCAAACACATTTTGATTTGTTTGTAGAAGAATGGAAGACGATATATTTTGTGAGAAGAATGTATAACTGCATATCATGCGTGTGTATCTTTGAGTAGTTATACGTATCTACTAACGCGATGTTTGTTTGTTTCTTACCGTTTTTGTATTCATATTTTTATCCGACTGTGCAACGCAATGGAGACTAATGTGTTTATCAGTGTATGTATGTTTGTTCCTTTGTGCGCTGTTGAGAACAAACGCGGGGGCCGATTTTGATGATTCTTACGTCAATCGATTTGCCTTAATCTTGTATCACTGTACTGTTTAAGGTGTGTGTATGGAGAAAAATTGAATGTTGGATTGATTTTAGATACTTCTTTTACTCACATTACGTATTACAATAAAGGTGCTTATACATATGACGTAAGCGCGGCTATAGCGGGCGGTGGTTACGGGTGAACTAGCACGAAGAATTGCTCGATGAGCACGAAGAATAGGGTAGTTTCCTAGGTAAAAAAATTAAAATTCTATTTAGTCCGTCTTTCAGATAATAAAAAAATATTAGACACGTATTTTCTGCTTTATCATCATCATCATCTGCCTTGCCTTTTCCCAACTATGTTGGGGTCGGCTTCCAGTCTAACCGGATGCAGCTGAATACCAGTATTTTACACGGAGCGACTGCCTATCTGACCTCCACAACCTAGTGACTAGGTAACACGATACCCCTTGGTAAGACTGGTTGGCAGCTGTTATTACTTAGCCACAAGCCACAAGCCCTTTCTGCTTTATCATATTAATCAAAAATAACTTAGAAAACACGCATTAAAGTTGGGGAGTGGGGGCTCGTTACGTCACAACGTCGTATAAAATCTAGCAAGGCGTGACGTCATGCCACATTTTAACTCAATGTATCGCCGTAATCTTTTGATTACGTCAAAAAATAAAAAATACGTGTCCAATCTTTTTTATTTTCTGAAAGACGGACTAAAAATAAAAAAATTGGACACAGGCCCATTGCTTGACGAACGAAGAATTCGCGTGTTTTTCAAATATCGAACCCCAATCAAAAAGTCCATGATCCTTTTCGTGTGGTTAGTGACTAACCTGGTGTCAGAGTTTTAAAGCCGCCCATGGGCCTTCACATGCCGTCGAGAAATATCTCTCAGGCATGCCGGTTTCCTCACGATGTTTTCCTTCACCGTTTTTGAAGCAAGTGATAATTAAACAATACGCACATGGCTCCGAAAAGTCAGAGGTGCGTGCCTTGGGTTCGAACTCGAGACCTATGAATTGGCAGTCTGATGGTCACTAGATTATCACTGCTATGATTAATCTATTTTTAAATGTGGTCTATTCCTATCCTCAGGTGTACGGTGAAGTAGGAGCCTGCATGCCCATCGTAGGTCTATTCATGGAGTGCAATGATGAGGAATCCGTCCAGGACGCTGATAGACTAATTGCAAAAGAAAAGGACAAAAGGATGTGCTATCAAAAGACGTACTATAAACTGATTTTACCATTTATCTGAAACTGAACGCGATCAGCACATTTAAACCGGGTTGAAAACCAATCAGTATCATCTCGGTTGTGGAATATTGACTCTGATAGCTTTGAACGTGGTTGAAATGTGTTCATCGCGCTCAGTTTCATTGATGAAATTCATCCTTAGTGTCCAATTTAAGTTAAGAAAAAAAAAACGTGTGGCACTCGGGGACTGCCGCGGTAAAGCTATTGCATAGCATTTGTAACCTCCATGCTTACTATTTGTCAACGCTACACTTGGGATGATGACGTGATGACGTAAAACAAAAATTACGTTCCCATGACAACATCACGTTGTCATGGGAACCGTCATTACATGGTAGGCGGAGTGGGGGGTGTTAAGTTTTATTTTCGTTACGTTACGGAATTTCTTGATTCGGTCGCCGCGCTCAAAGCCCGCGATAAAAGCTATGCAATAGCTTAAAAACCGGCCAAGTGCGTGTCGGACTACGCACAATGAAGGGTTTCGTAGTTGAAATGAATTTATTTATCCCAAAAACAAACTTAACATTGTAGTGTTAAAACACATGTTCTCTCATACATTCCGACTGCAAATGTAAGTTTGTATGCACAATGTTGAGAGATTTACTATGTTATTTTAAGACCATAGACTTTTGATAGGTTTTCCTGTAATCTATGAGTAAAGAGCCATACTATGTGTTTTTTTAAATTTCAGGTCCTGTAGTTTCGGAGATAAGGGAGGGTAAATTTTCATCGAATTTCTTAAATATCTTTAAAAGTGTTTATTTTAAATCTATAAAAAAAAAAATTGTTTAAGATCCTCGCAACAAGCACTTTCATTTGATATGTCATATGATACTGTTAGCAAGACTTTTTATAAATTTTCTTGTTTGCCCTCAAAAGTGATCCCTGTATTCAAAATTAATTTATTTACGTTACACGTTCATGTTTGAGTCACAGAAATACATATGTGTACAAAATTTCAACTTAATCGGGAGCAAATTGACTGTGACAGACGGACAGACAGACAGACACAGGTTCCGTTTTTTCTTTTTGAGGTAGGGAATCCTAAAAAGTAAGTTTATTTATTACCTGCAGTTAGAGTTTAGTTTCCGCTGCAACTTTAATATTTTCAATCATCGCCATATTTTGCTGAAAAACGTCCACTGCTGCACATAGGCCTCATAAATGTGAACAACTTTCACCACTGAACCAACCCTTGAAATCTGAAAAATCTGCTGTTCCCTACAAAAGAGCAATAACCACCATGATGAAAATATATAAATAAAATAGCATTTTTATTAGGGTTCTGTACGTCCGAATGAAAAAACGGAAACCTTATAGGATCACTCGTCTGTCTGTCAGTCTGTATCTGTCCGTCTGTCACAGCCAATTTACTCCGAATCTTATGGATCGATTAAGTTGAAATTTGGTACACATATGAATTTATGTTATCCAAATACGGACGTCTGACGTAAATGAATTTTGAATATGGGGGTCACTAAGAGGCAAAAAAATGAAATAGTTTTGCAAACTGTACTTTGTGACATATCAAATGAACGGGTTGCTATTACTTTGAGGGTCTTAAACATTTTTTTTAATAATATTAAAATAAACAGTTTTAAAGTTATTTAAGAAAATAGACGATAAATGACCATTTCCCCCAAAAATTTTCAAAAAATACAAATTAGTTCTATGTATACTTATAGTTAATAGGGAAAACTTATAAATACCCGGAATACCCCCTATGATAACCCCTCGGCTACGACATCACCACTCGCGCGACCCGAGTCTTGCGTCTACGACCGCGGTGACAACAAATGTTAGAAGTCATTTAGAGCGTGCTATGAGTCACCGCGGTACGACTTACGTGCGGTGCGTCTTGCGGCGCGGAGACACTCCAGCGACCGCGGCCGGCGGGGAGCGGAGAGGAGTGCGATAAAAATAAAAGTCCATACTAGATCACAGCAGGCATGGCACGACTCAGAGCGGTGCGACTGGCGAGTGCGACACGCATTTGGCCGGTTTTTTTTCATACGAGCTGACGACCCGACAAACGTTGTCTTGCCCAAGTTTAAAATAATTCATACAAACATCGTATAGAAAAAAACATTTTCTGTTTTTCTGGAATTTTCTAAATTTATCTTTCCCTAAATTTTTTTGGCTATAACGAGCATTTAAAAAAGAAAATTAACCAAATCAGCATGTCATTTTTATTTATGTTATAGAAGATTTCAAGTTTGGAAGATTTTTGGTCTCATATTGAAAGTTGATCATATTCATGAGCATTTATAAGGTCCAAACAAAAAAAAAACAAGTTCATTAAATTCGTGGGCTAAAGTGAAGGAATTATCTCAAGTAGTAATGCTAGAGGTTGACAAGTTCTCAACTTAAAACTACTTTCGGAAACCGTGATTTTATACAATGGAACAAAGGTTTGAATAGCTTGTTCATGTCGCAGGCCAAGGGGTACGGAGTACTTCAACCGATACAAGCGCGGCATGTTGTTTTACCTGCGGAACGAGATCGTGGTCGGCTTCGTGTTCTGGAACATGCCGCCCATTGAAGATCGGAAGCAAGTCTGTGCTGAGGTAAGTATACCCAATACCACTCAGGACGAGATTTAGTGTTTCGAATATAAACCTTACTATTGTATAAATAATGTTCATACAGGGTAAGTTTTTATCCAGTGCGCAAACTTTAACACGTGACTTTACTCATCATTATGAACAACTTTTAGTATGGGACCAAACCTTTTTTATTTTTTTTGGGTGGGAAATTATCAAATAACTTCTCCCGCTCTGAGCGGAGCGGGAGGGCGTGTCAGACTCTGACTGACTAAAACCCACCCGTGTTGAAGGCAGTTGCCCTGTTGCCGGGGACCACGATTTCCCTTTCGGCCTTATTCGCACCCCCGGCAGGCCCTAGCGGACCCCGTTAATTCTGCTGACATCTCTTTGAGGGACCAAACCTGAAATCGCGAAAAAAATATCAGCTGTTCCCTACATTTTAACGAGTTATGCGGACATAAATGTACGGAACAGCTGATTTTTTTTCGCGATTTCAGGTTTGGTCCCATAGTAAAAGTTGTTCATAATGATGAGTAAAGTCACGTGTTAAAGTTTGTGCACTGGTTAAAAACTTATCCTGTATTTCATATAAGCGAATTTGAACAACGGTTTTATACGCATATTAACATATTGTATGCGAATCATGTTCATATAATCGTATGAAACTGGCTTAAGTAGTAAAGTCCAGAGTGCGGTCTGTGAGTCTCGCCCTTAGGACGAGGTCATAATAAGTTCGGCTGCAGGTGGTCGGACGGCGGACGAACTTTTGGGTACTTTACCCTGACCCGACGCCAACGAGGAAGCGACTAGCTATTGATGATTTCTAGCTCAGGAAACATACAATAGATTGTGGGTCCCGTGTAAGTAAAAGAGATACAGGTCCAGGCCTAGTTTGGGGGTTAGGATCAGATTCTTGACAATACATTAGTGTGCTATACGACCTACTTGTTTGTAACTTGCACCTATGGTTTCGCGCATTTTGGGGTTTCAAATATACACTAAAAAGGGTCTAAACTACTAAAAAAAAAAACTACTATAAAAAAGAAACGGGTGATAAAGTGCAGTGGTTACCAAAACAACGTCGGGTTTTAATTGACCGGCGCGGGCGTCACGTCATTATCTGCACAAAATTCGAGCTTTGATGTGGAGTTGCGGACACCAGCCCTGTATTACCTATGTCGAAGGCATAAATCGTACAGATTACGATTGCGACGAGAAGCTTAGGTAAAAGTTATGAGGGAACAGATGAACATACATACATCCTTTGGCTTTGCCGTAGTCAGGTAAAAATTACTCATATCTATCTAGTGTTTTATTTGATTCCGCAGCTGCTTCGTGCGAAGCCATCATACCTGGAGATCGACTTGCTCGCAGAGCTGCTCGGCTTCCCGGGCACTAAGTGTGTGTACAAGCCAGAGGAACTATTGGCCGACAAAGGACCATGCATAACAAGGTAAGTCTTAGGCTGTAGCAGACTTGGGCGGGGCGCACCGCGTTTCAAGAATCCCCCCACATCACTTTCGTACATTTTCTATGAACCATCGCACACTACAGGTGGGCCGCACTGCACTTTTTTTTGTATCAAAATGCGTTGCGGCTGTAATGTGCGCTTGGCTTAACAAAGCAGGGTCGTCATCAAGCTATGCTACGGTGTACTAGCTATGCGCAACTTAGCTAAAATCAGTTTCACACTTACGTTTGAGAAGTAATAGAAAAGTCCAACTTACGCAGTATGTCACAACAGTAAACAAAATCAGGACCGGTATTTTTTTTTTTTTTCGTAAGAAAGTCGACTTGACGACGATCGGTCTCCTCTTAATCGTCACTTTTTGTTCCAGATTTAAAACGTGGTAAAAAATTCGCAATGGAAATTTTGAAGGAATTGTCTGTGGGAACATTTTTTTTTGTTTATTATTAAACGTTGAGTCGACACATTGTATTTTATTTTATTACTAGCTTCTGTCCGCAACTTCGTCCGCGACCCTACAACCTTCCTCAAAAATTGGGCTAATCAATGCAAAAATAATTTTTCAAATCTGACTGGTAGTTCCGCAGATTACCCCCTACATACAAACTTACCAACTTTTATCTCTTTATTTATGTAGGTATAGATTTAATAAGACACTCGTCAATGGACGTCACACACAACGGACAAGGAAAAAATCCAAACCATTTAGGTATTTTATTTTACACGTAATGATAAATTTTATTGTAGCTCTCACTAGCGTGGATTCGGTAATGCTGAAGCCACACCAACGGAAACGCCATTAATTATCGCGATGATAGACTTTATTCCGACGGGTTAAGGTCCATCATCGTGATAATTAACGGCGTTTCCCGTTGATGTGGCCCGAGCATGAGAAAGGAATGAAAAGGGCGCATCGTCACACAGTCACTCACATTCAACGGTACATACAAGGTTCTTTTTTCTTAAACATTAATAAGGGCTAATATCACCAATAAATTTGAACGCGAAAATTATACACCATCTGAACCGCGTTTCAAGAGCTGTCATTATCTTAGCATAGTATAAAGAGAGGAAGTAAGTTATCTTCATAGAAACGCACCGCGCGCGGCTTGTATGTGTGCGCGGCTTGTATCTATGCGACGCCGCACGCACACTTAACAAAAACAAGCCCGTTTATGAGTGCGCCAGTCGGGGCTAAGGGCGAGGCCACAACACTGCGTTGCGGCGTCGCATCGTAAAAATCTACGACGCCGCACAACAAATTATACGCGCATTGTATTGCTGTGCGACGTCGTTTTTGCAATACGACGCCGCAACGCAGTGTTGTGGCCTCACCCTAACGCCGCACAAGATTTCCGCGTCGCGGCTGTTCGGCACTGCTAAATGTATGAAAAATGAGTGATAATCGCAGGAGAAATTATTGCTGTCCGTTTGGGTGTCTAAATAATTCATCGATTCCAGAGTTGTCTCTGTTCAGATTACCTACTGAACAGAAAAGGTAACTAAGTCACTTATTCTAGCATATAATTTTTACTTGATGATGAGACACCTACTTATTTTTTGTTGTATTAGTTATCTATCAGACAGACGAAGTAGGCAGGCCTACTTTCCCACTAAAATGTATTAGGTACCTACTTTTGATCTGTCAATTGACATGCCGCTAATGCTTTGTTTACGTTTACCTAGTCATGCCGATTTCTCAGTAATGTAGGTATAGTAAAGTACTTAACTAAGTACTTACAGTTATAAAATCGTAATTTCAAATATTTGGCGAATTGTGAATCAGATAAATAGAGCAAAGTTCGAATCGTAACCATTCGTAACAACAGAACAAAAATTGATTATAGTCCAAGAGACGGGCGTTATATTTTTTAGGTTGTTATACGATGTTTTTTTAATATAATATTTTAGTCACTTTATTCAACTTTTTATGATAGATACCTAATGAATATTAAATGTGCTTTCCATTTCAGACGCCTTCAGTGGCTGCGCTTAATTGACGATTAAGATTAATTATATTTGCAAAAGTTATTTATAAGGATGCGGATGTATTACACATTAAAGTTTAATAACAAGGCATTTCGTAATAGTCGAAACCGAAGAAAGTATTTTTCTGTAGCTAATTTGTAATTTTGTTATAAATGTGTGATTCAATATGTTGTATTATTTTATGTTTGCTTTAATAAAAAAATTGTCCTTTATTTGCAAAAATACTACATTATGCCTATTTAAAAAAACTGACTAGTAAAATAATTTACTAAGCAAATAATTTAAACACAAGCTCTTAGTCTATAAATTCATGGCGTTTTTTTTGGTCAGTTGCAAGCATGAAACCACAGCTTTCATTCATAAAACTGAACAACTTTCCCCAAGAAACATGGGTTGAAATATAAAAAAAAATTGGACTTCCCATAGTACCTAAATCGATCACGTGATCAGCAAGTTTTGTATGGGAAGTCCTAATTTTTTTTTGGGGTGTCTATGGATAGGTCTTTAAAAATGTCATTGAGGTTTCCAAAACCATTTTTTCTCAAAGTCAATCGTTTGAAAGATAAACTCTTCCGAAGTGGTAAAATGTGTGTCGCCCCCCCCTCTGACTTTTAAAGTAAGAGAGTAAAAAATCTAATAAAAATATATGCTGTAGACGTCAAAAAACACTTTCAACGAAAATTGGTTTGAAGGAGATATAGTTAGCAGTTTTTGAGATATAGCACTTTTTCAAAAACCGCAAATATAACTTTGCCATTCACAAAAACAGGTAAAACCAACCTCACAAACCCTGAACCCAGACAACACATAAGTAAAAAATAGAACTTCCCGGCCCTTGCCAATTTCTAGGCACTGAATTAAAATTTAGCTAAAAGTGACAACCCTGAGACACGCAAGTATGGTAGGCAATTATATCGCGGATTGGGCCTGAGATAGCCTACTTGAACTCTTTATACTATGATCTTAGTCTGTGCCAATACTCTGTGGTCTGTGCTATGGTCGGGCGGCGGGCTGTAGTATCTCTATTTAGTCTGTGCTGCAATCTGCATCAGCAGTGTTGCCAGCCCGTACGATAATTATGGGGGCGTATGATAATTTGGCCAATGGTACGATGTACGATCATTTTGAGAGTTGCTGAAAAAACAAGTTCCATTAAAACGTATTTGTCAGACAAAATTAAGCGCAGATAAAAACAAAACTTGTCAAAGTCAATTCTCAAATATGTCAGAATCAACAATTATGTATCTCTCTCTTTACGCTGCGCTGGCAGATTAGTCGACATCGGCCAATGTTGCCGACTCATACGATAATTGTGGGGGCGACCGATAATTTGGCCAGTGGTATGAATGTACGATAATGAATGTCTAATGTACGATAATTTTGAGATTTCCTGAAAAAACAAGTTCCATTAACAAAACGTATTTGTCAGACAAAATTAAACGCAGAAAGATACAAAACAATGACAAATATGTCAACATCAACAAGTAAGTAACTGTCTCTTTCCCTCCCAAGTTTATTACAGTGAAAACACAAAAATGTCCACTAAAAACGTATGTCAAAACATGTTAACGGTTTGTGCTGCTAGCGCCATTAGTGGTAAAACTTTGCATATACTTCCACTTTGACTTTATTGTAAAATTATTATTGTCTTTTGGTAGCAATTTGAGTTAACTTTTTTTTTCTTTTGTTGTACGATAATTTTTGCTCAAAAAACGATAATTTCGACATGGGATCTCGATAATTTGAACTTTTAGAGTTGGCAACACTGACATCGGCTCAGTTGTCAAAGAAGAAAAAAATCTCTTTCTCCAAAGTTTTTTTATTTAATTTTACAGTGAAAACATAACAATATCAACTAAAACCTATGACAAAACATTATTATTATTATTTATTTATTTATCAAACAAAGTTTATAAAAAATCTTAACTTAAAAACAATGCCCCGCAAAACCGTTTTCACGGTTTGTCTGTGGGAACAGAACAAATAAAATTATAATTAAGGTTTATTAGTGCGGACACTAATTTCCACTTACTGCATGCACATCTATAGTAACAAACAAATATATCCTTAAATCAAATGACTTATAACACAAAAATTAAATAAACTACCAAATCACTCATCTGCTCTCCCCAACAATCTGCAAACCACTTTCCTAAGATCATTGCTTACAGACTCCTGAGAAAGAACCGCTTAAGTGACTTGGCAAATTTACCCTTCACTTCCTGATTTCTTATATCAGCAGGCAGTTGGTTGAGAAGGTATGGTACTCTTTTATCAAGCGTTCGGTCGCCAAAATAATTCCTTATTCTAGGTACATCAAATTTACCTGCTGATACCATCCTAGTTGCGTGGCTATGGGTAACTAGCGAATGACGCTCCCAGCTGCCATGACTGTTAACCAGAAGTAGGTATTTATGTTTTAAGCTGATAGGAAGAATTTTACAAATTTTAAATAACTGATTATAATCATCTTTACATTTATTTTTAGTCTTCTTACTTACTAATAGTTAAGTTGAGAGCACGGTTTGTGCTGTAAGCGCCATTAGTGGTGAAACTTGGCATATAGTTCCCCTTTGACTCTATTAAAATATTATTCATTGTATTTTGATAGCAATTTGAATTAACATAATAGGTTTTTTTTGTACGTTGCCCAAAAAACGATAATTTCAACGTGGGGTCTCATTTGAACTTGTATTTATAGTTCTGTGATTTGACCTTTTGGAGTTGGCAACACAGTGCATATGACATAAATGTCGGAGCCTTTGGCGGGAAATCAAATTGCGCGGGTGTTTAAAAATTTCTCCTACGTATTAATTTGTAATTTTTGTATATATTTGCATAGATAGTTTATTATATTCCCAGTGTATATAGTAAAATGGGAACGGAAAGCGATGGGGGCGACGCCCCCATTGATAAAGAGTCGAAAAAGCGAAAATTGGTTCCCATGGATTCGGCAGTCTGCAGCTTACAAAATCTTTACGAAACAGAATTATAAGAGACAATTTCCCGAATGCCACAGTGGCGATTGTGTAGTCTTTGTGGAATCAATAGAAGATGAAAAATTAGGTAACAAAAACCCAATTGGACTTACGAAATTATTCACCGAAAATGTTAAAGGCATCATAGGTGTACATCGAGTCAATGCCTACAAGGTTGGGATAACTTTCAAAATACCTGCACCAGCTAATAGTTTTCTCAAAATGGACCATTTCTTGGGAAAAAATAAATTAAAAGCATTCGTTCCTGCACACATGACAGAAACAACAGGCGTCATCCGCTATGTACCGAAAACTATGTCAAATGAGGAAGTTTATAAAAACATTCAAAGTGACGTAGAAGTAATTTCTATTAAAAGATTTATGAGGAAAGTTGAAGGAAAACTTACACCATTAGGTACAATAGCAGTTACTTTTGCTGCAACGGCATTGCCACAGTATGCATACATTCACATGTTCAGATACCCAGTACATATATATATACCACCATTGCTACAGTGCTACAAATGCCTTAAATATAACCACTCTGCAAGAGCTTGCCGTAGTGAGCAAATGTGCTCTTCTTGCGCCGGTCGACATTCATACAAAGAGTGTGATGTTGAAGAAATTATTTGCATAAACTGCAGCGGCAACCACCTAGCAATTTCAAGGGATTGCCCCATTAAGAAACAAAAAATGGAAGAAAAGAAGAAGAAATTCCTCAATCGGAATCAATCGTATGCCAGTATGGTGAGTACACCTCCTCCAACTATGTTAGATACAAATGTTTTCCCAGCTCTCAAAAAACCAAATGAAAGAACTTTGGGTGAGAACTCAAAGTCATTTGCTGAAGAAATTGTAAATAATGAAATAATTATAAACGCTATTGTAAAATCACTAATTGGTCTTGGTAATAATAAAGATAATGCTCCAATAACAAATAAAAGAATAAAAGAAACATTGTTAGCAAATTTAATTATTAATTGATGGATACATTTTTAAATATAGCACAATTCAATGTACAAAGCTTACAGAGTAAAAAGGCCTTATTAAACAAATTTCTTTTTGAACAAAAAATAGATATATGCCTGTTAAATGAGACCTGGCTAAAAAATAGTAGTGTAATTCCTCGTTTTACATCATACAACTTTACATATAAAAATTCAGTAAATAAACACAATGGAGTAGGTATTTTGATAAAACACAATTTAGCTTATAATGTTATAGAAACAACTTTTTATGAGTCAGTCCAAAATATATGTATTTCCATAGAAACATCCATGGGTAGATTGCATATCCTATGTGTTTATTCTCCTCCCAATAGCAACAGATTTGATACTAACAAAATGAGAAAGGTGCTTCTTGAAATTCCCAAGCCTTGTCTTATCATGGGCGATTTTAATGCACACCATATATTGTTTGGATGTCATACAAACAATAATAGGGGTAACAGTTTATATAACCTTATTGATGAATTTGACATATGTGTTTTAAATGATGGTAGAGCAACTACTGTCCAATACCCAAACAGGAATGCATCAGCTATTGATCTAGCTCTGGTTAGTTCCGCATTAGCTCCTCTTTGTGAATGGCAGGTTCATGACGATCCTATGGGCAGTTATCACTACCCAACCCAGGTAGTTTTAAATGTAAAGCCATCAACATATGAAGTCCGGCCTGTGGAAGAAAAATATATTTATAGCAAAGCAGATTGGTCTAAATATTATGAATTATCAGAAACCAGTTTCTCTCATCTAGACATAGATAATATGGAACCTCTTCATCTGTATGATAATTTTGTGAATATTTTATATGATATAAGAATAAATACAGTCCCAAAACGCAAATCTAACCAAACTATGCAAATTTTAAGAAAACCAGCTCCTTGGTGGAACCAAACATGTAATGAGGCAGTTCAAAAATCTAAGGAAGCTCTGTTAGAATATAGAACATCACCAAGCATCCCCAACTTCATACAATACAAAAAGCTTGATGCTCAAAAGAAAAGAATATTAAAAGAGGAGAGTATCAATTCATGGCATGAGTTATGTAGTAGTTTTAATAGGATGACACCTGTTACAAGAATATGGGGTTATATTAAAAAGTTTAAAAGGATAGGTTCTTCTTCTAACAAATATTTAAATGATGATTGGGTACCTGAATTCTTAGAAAATTTATCAGACTCATCAATATTGAATGAAAATAATATAAATGATATTTTAAAAGAATCTGTTGAATCTGAAACCAACTGCTTTCTTAATAGTCCATTAACAATAAACGAATTGCACATAGCTCTTAAGAGTAGAAAAGATACAACCCCAGGTCTGGATAACATACCATACATCTTAATAAAAAAGTTACACCCTAATGCCTTACAAATTTTATTAAATGTTTATAATAAACTTTGGGACACACTACTTATACCAGAATCATGGAAAACTCAATGTGTCATTCCAATCTTAAAGTCCAATAAATCTGTAAATAGTCCCTCATCATATAGACCTATATCATTATCATCTTGCTTGGGTAAACTTTTCGAAAACATGCTTAAGTTACGTATAGATTACTTTGCTGAAACTCAAGGCAAGTTACCAGATATACAGTATGGATTCAGAAAAGGCAGGAGTTGCTCTGAAAGCTTTGTTTCATTTATATCAGACCTAAAAAAGGCTAAACTGAGTCATTCTAATGCCGTATGTGTTTTTTTGGATGTCAAAGGTGCTTTTGATAATGTTAATATTGAATGTCTAATTCGTGTTTTGCACGAATTGGGCTTACCAAGTAAAACATTAAATTGGATTTTTAATTTTTTGTACCAGCGAACTTTGTATGTAAGATTCAATAATAAGCTCCATGGCCCTAGGTTGGTTAGTAAAGGCACAATGCAAGGAGCAACACTTTCACCCCTGTTGTATAACTTGTATACATCCCAGATTCTTAAATATGTAAATACTTCTCAAGTCAAAATATTACAATTTGCCGATGACTTGCTTTTATACACAGTAAATCAAAACTTGAATATGGCTGTTAACAATATTAATACTGCATTGGCTCAATTACAACATTATTATAGTAATACTTTAAAACTAGATATAAGTTCTGAGAAAAGTTCAGTATTATTATTTAGTAAAGATTCATTAGCACAGTCCACTGTAAATATTGTATATAACCACAATGTGATTCCTATTGTTAATCATCACAAATTTTTAGGTGTTTTAATAGATGATAAACTAAAATTTGATAAGCACATTGACCATATCTGTCGAAATGCCATGAAGAGCATCAATGTCCTTAGGAGCTTAGCAGGAACTTTTTGGGGTTCTGACCCAAAAACACTTAGCATGTTATATAAAAGCATAGTCAGAAGTCATTTTGACTATAGTTGCTTAGCCTATATGAATGCAAGTACTACATTGTTGAGAAAACTGGATGTGATACAAAATATGGGCTTAAGAATAATGAGTGGAGCAATGCGTACCACCCCTATAAATTCTATGGAAATTGAAAATGTTATACCTCCCTTATCTTTGCGACGTTTACAGCTGGCTGAGAGATTCTGTCTCAAAGAGTTATCTTGCAATAATAGTACAGTCCTTGATAAAATTGAATATCCTCCAGAGGTCACACAGTCAGCTGTCACATCCTCCATCTCAGCAAATACTTTTATTTCTGGTACACTGCCTGAAATTTCAACCATTCTAGTTAAAGTAAAGAGCCTGACAAGAGACATGTACATCAAAAAGAAGTGGCCAGTATATGAATTCCCATATAATACTTTATTAGCTTACTTTGATATCAAGTGTTTTTTAGATACTGTTAAAAATAAATGTGATTTCTTAGAATTTTTGAATGACAAATCACATTTTTATATCATTTACACTGATGGATCTAAAACTGATGATTATGTTAAAGCAGCATATTATGACCCACAAAAGAGAATAACTAAATGCTTTAAAATGCCAAATAATTGTAGTATATACACTGCAGAAGGTTGGGCTATACTAGCTGCCTTAACTTATGTAAATACTATTGTAAATATTGATGAACATAGTATAAGCAAAACTGTAAATAGTGTAAATAATATATTAATTGTAAGTGATTCCAAAAGCGTTTTATCTAGTATAAGTAATTGTAACTTAAGTTATAAACAAAATTATATTGTACATAGAATTAAGTACGCTCTACAAAAGTTGGGAAAACATGTAGAATTTTTGTGGGTTCCATCTCACAGTGGCATAGTTGGTAATGAGGTTGTAGATCTGGCAACTCGTCAGGAACACGACGAGGATATTACAGAATCTTTCAAGGTCCCTTTCACGGATTATTATCAACAATTTAAAACATTATTTAGGAAGATATGGAAGGATTATTGGGACGCAACAACAGAAACAAAAGGAAAATGGTATTCAGAATTACAGCAAGACTTACCAACAATGCCGTGGTACAATAAATTCAAATACTCCAGCAGAAAGTTCATAACCGTCATTAATCGCTTGCGATTTGGCCATTGTTTAGTCCCAGCTCATCTCTACAGGATGAGAATAATTAGTGAAAACAAATGTACCTATTGTTCTGAAGAAAATGCGGATATAAAACACGTTATATTTGACTGTGAATCGTTTGCCATGCAAAGATTGTTACTTGTCAGTGAAATTAGTGACATAGCAGAACAAAACTCTTTATGTGTTCCCCGCCACGTTCAGGAATTACTTTCCAAAACGGTTTATTTTAATCCATTATTTAGATATATATTAAATACAATAGAAAAAAATTAATAATTTCGGGGTTCATTAGATTGTTTTTATATATATATTTTTTTTTTTTTTGTTTAATTAATATTTTGTTGTTGTTAGATAAATAATTTCATCGCCTCTCAGATGTACTTAGCTCGTATGAGCGGTAAACACTATTGATAAAGTATATTTTATGTTCAATGATTACGACTGAAGGACATGTATCCATGGTCATGAATAAATTAAAAAAAAAAAAAAAAAAAAGACATAAATGTCGGTGCGCCAATTTGTGAGCGTCGCTTTACTCGCTTTGTTTCACGGTGTTACTGATAATAACTTTGGTACTATTATTGAGGTTAGGCTACAAAAATGTTATTGATGGTAACTTTTCTCATCGATTCGAGTCCATTGACGAGATGAGATAAAATAATGGCGACTTCTTATGTTGCTTTTCTTGAAGATTGATTGTTTGTGTTGTAGGTTATTGGCCTGGCCTGGTTGAAACTCTTGTCAAGCTCGTTTCTTTTGTGGATAAACCTATGGTCTAATTTATATCAAATTAGATGCTTAAAGAAGCTGTGTTCGTCCACTGTTCTGTTCAGCATTTGTAATTTATTGGAAATGTTTCTATTCAGTGCTAATCAAAGTAAACGTAAATTACAGAAAAAATTAGGGCCATCGTAAGGTTTCTTTCCGCTCCTAAGACGACCCATTGACCCGTCTTGGTGTCAGTGTCTGAGATCAGAGGGTCGAATGTGAAATAACAATAGATTAAAATTTTAAAAGACAGCGTTATCACACTTATAGCACTGAATGCAGTGTCATAGGGTTCATTGTAAAATTCTCTGTTGGTTTGAGATTGTGTTCTTCAAAGAAGACTTAAGGTTTTGTTTGTAAAATGTTTTTGTTGTAATTCACTCTTGAGCATAATTGATTTCAGAACCATGTGGTATTTGTGTGCCTGAATATACCATGGTATTCTAGTGTGTGACTTTAATGATATGTACTCTATCGTATCCTATCTTCTGTTGTCTTACTAATAATATTACATGAGCATCCGAATGAGCCTCCAAAAGAGAGGGAAAGATTCCAATGCCAACCAGGAAAATAATTTTCTATAGTGTGGTACATGGATCCTCCTTCAATCAAATATAAACATGTGTAGCATTAGTGCTAGATTTATTTAAGCTAGTTAATTTTTGGTTATGTTGCTGGAGAATTTTGTTAAAAGTAAACAGTCTTACTCGGATGGTGGTTAATTAACCCTCAATGAGTTGTAAGTTCTCTAAATTTGAAAATAACATGAAATACAGCTAAATGATAAATGATAAATGATTTTATTTCTGTAAGTAGGTTTGTACAAACACTTTTACACGTCAATCATATTTTAAAAACTAGATGAAGTCGGCGTTTCCTATCTGACTACTCCGAGAAGAAAGGCCGAAACAAACTCAGAGGTCACAGTCTCTTTTAAAGTCCAGACATAATCTTGGTCAGATCATGTGAAGGCCATGTGGATTGGTGTCTGAAGTGGTCTTTATAGGAAAGCACCACACAGATTGAGAGGGCCTGTCCAGTCAGTGCACGCATTTGTCAGTTATCGTGTAGCTCAACTCAGAATTTAAGGAGCTCAACGATTCGACGAACAATACCAAAAAAAGGACATTTGTGTAGGCCACATAAATTACTCAAACTGTCAGACCATGATTAAAACTAACTGAGAAAAAATTAAAAACAAAACAAAAGGAATGACCCATATAGTCTTCACATTCACAATAATTAAAATAATATAATACTTTAAAAGTAAATATTCATGTCATTGTATATGTATATAAAAATCATTAATGTCAATGTGTATATAAAAAAAAAAAATCCGGAAATGATCTTGGTCAGAGCATTTCATTTGAGGACCATGTAGATTTGTGTCTGAAATGGTCTTTTGAGGAAAGAACCATACAGATTTGAGTGGACCTGTCCAGTCAGTGCACGCATTTGTCAGTAATCGTGCAGCTCAACTCAGAACTTAAAAGGAGCTCAACGATGCGACGAACAATACCAAAGAAAGGACATTTAGGTAGGCCGCATAAAGTACTCAAAACTGCCAGATTATCATTAAAAACTAACTGAGAAAAAATAAATAAATATATATACATGAACTACATAGTCCTCACATTCACAACAATTAAAATAATAATAATGTTATACTTAACAAAGTAAATATTCATGTCATTGTGTATATAATTTTAAAGTTTGCAAAAAAAAAACAAATTTCAAAAGTAAAAAATAAAAATAATAATTGGAGCAGCTCAATCCCAAGCCTTTTTGTCCTCAATGTAATCTTTAACGGTATAAAATGCTTTCTGGCACAACTTACGTTTAATGAATGATTTGAATTTATTAAGGCTTAGATCTTGTACGTGGCTTGGAAGTTTATTATAAAAGCGTATACATTGACATCTGAACGATCCACCTATTTTTTTGAGCCTTGTTGTGGGTACAACAAATTTGTGTTTGTTCCTAGTATTTATGTTATGGATATCACTGTATTTTTTAAACAATTTTATATTTTTATGGGCATATAAAAGATTATCAAAAATATACTGAGAAGGCACAGTCATTATATTAATCTCCTTAAATTTATCTCTGAGAGAGTGTCTCGGACTTAATTTATAAATTGATCGAACAGCTCTTTTCTGCAAAACAAAAATAGTCTGAATGTCGGCGGCATTTCCCCACAACAGAATACCGTACGACATTACACTATGAAAATAGCTAAAGTACACTAAACGGGCTGTCTCTAGGTTGAAATACTTGATTTTATGTGAAAAAAAAAATACTATCTATTATAATATGTAGTAGGTACATGGCCACATATCAAGCTATACATTTCCAGTTTATGCTGAACTCGCAATGTATAGGATTTCTGTACAATGTGACGTCAGCTTATAGTGGAAATGTATAGCTTGATGTGTAGCTGTGTGTACTTATTGTTTTAGGTTTAAAATGATTTGGGAATATAGTTATTTCCGTTGTTCAAATAAAACTAAATAGTTGCAACAAAGTTCTTCAACGGGGCTTGTAAACTTTCAGAAATCTTCTCGCTAAAAAGTGTTAATACTTGCGACTGTCTTCTAATTCACAGAGAAAGAAAGAGAGAGAGGGAGAGAGAGAGAACGCCGGCAGAAAAAAGAAAAAAAAAAGAGTTAAAGTGATTACAGTGTTGTGGGATAAAATTGTACACATTGGCCCAAGTACACTGCATGGCCGGAGAGAGAGAAAGTGTGAATTTGATCAAAATGAAAATCCAAGATAGCGGCACTGATAATTTACAAATTTTTCATCTCGGGTATCGTTTTCATGGTTTTCAAGGGTACAAAAGCCGAAAGTGAGGTCTAAATGAAAATCCAAGATGGTGAATGTAAAATTTCCAAATTTTTCGTCATGGGTGTCGTTTTCATAGTTTTCGAGGGTGCTAAAGCCGATAGTGGGGTCGTAATGTAAATCCAAGATGGCGGCTGCGAATATTTTCAAATTTTTCAACATGGGTATCGTTTTCATGGTTTACAAGGGTGCAAAAGCCGATAGCGAGGTCAAAATAAAACATCCAAGATGGCGGTTGTGAAAATTTCAAAAAATTTCGTCATTTGTGTCGTTTTCATAGTTTTCGAGGGTCCTTAAGCCGATAGTGAGGTTAAAATGTAAATCCAAGTTGGCGGTTGCGAAAATGTTCAAATTTTTCGTCATGGGTGTCGTTTTATAGTTTTTGGCGGTGCTAAAGCCGATATGAGGTCAAAATGAAAATCCAAGATGACGGCTGCAAAAATTTTGTTTTTGTTTTAAATCATACGTGAGAAAGAACTTCCTTCCGGACGGGGGTCCCCCGACCGCTCACGTTTTTAGGGTTCCGTAGTAAACAATGAACCCTTAGGTCAGGCTTTTTTTTTTTTTTTGGGTGGGAAATCATCAAGTAAGTTCTCCCGCTCTGGGCGGAGCGGGAGGGCGTGTCAGACTCTTACTGACTAAAACCCCCCCCGGGTTCCTTCAGTTGCCGTGTTGCCAGGGGGCCACGATTTCCCTATCGGTTTTCTTCGAACCCCCGGCAGGCATTGGCCCTAGCGGACCCCGTCAATTCTGCTGACATCTCTTTGAGGCGCGCGTGGAACACAACGCGCCGTCGACCCGGGCTTGGTCCTTATCGGACGGCGAGCTACCCATTGCTCACCGTCCGCAAGCGCCTACGGTGGCCGGAAATCTTCACGTGATTCCCGACGCCCAGGGCGTCTCCTGCTGCGGCGGTTAGGGGCGCGAGGGCGCGAAATTTGCCTCTCCCTCACGCGCTCCGTCTCCTCCTTCGCGAGCATTACTGCTTCGCAGAACGAGGTGACGGCCTCCCATTTCCTCTCGCTCCGTAGCATGGCCCGAATCAGGGCCGGACGCGAGAGATCACCGCCGCCGATCGCTTCCACGAGGACACGGCGATGCTCTGCCCAAGCCGGGCAGACCTCCACCGTATGCTCCACCGTGTCCTCCGGGCGATCCACACAGTGATGACACCCGGGCGTTTCCTCCCGCTTTATCCTGAACAGGTACCTCCCGAAACAGCCGTGTCCGGTGAGCACCTGTGTCAGGCGGAAGGTGAGGACGCCGTGGCGCCTCTCTAGCCACTCCTCAAAGAGGGGTCTTATCGCCGCAATTGTGGCGTGCCCAGCGCTGGGTTGCGACAATCGCACTCTCCATTCCGCCATGAGATCCCGCCGGAGCTCTGTCCGCTGGTTAGGCTTAACCCTCAGGTTGGCTGGACAAATCTTCAAAATAGCTCGCATTTAACTAGGTCAATAGGGCACTTTAAGTGACGGCTAAACACTCTTATTTCAGAATTTGTGACGCTACAGAATCTTAGATAATCGATCG
Organism: Agrochola lychnidis; assembly: GCA_963680765.1. NCBI lineage: Eukaryota > Metazoa > Arthropoda > Insecta > Lepidoptera > Noctuidae > Agrochola > Agrochola lychnidis. The sequence continues at coordinate 25,890,428 of OY796855.1, read as the reverse complement.
AAAACGTGTCCAGCCAGCTTGAAGTGATTATGACGACTTTTTAGGGTTCCGTAGTAGACAACGAACCCTTATAGTTTCGTCATGTCCGTCTGTCTGCCTGTTTGTCCGTCCGTCTGTCTGTCCGCCTGTCCGCGGTCTAGCTCCGAGACCCTTAGTACTAGAAAGCTGTAATTTGGCATAGGTATACATATTCATTACGCCGACGGAGTAGTACCTCTCCTACGCGTAAAGTGTTTTTTTTTTATCGCATGTTGTTGGGTATCATTGGAAAGGTCCTTCAATAACATTGTGAGTTTGTGAAAATAATTTTTGGATTCAGGCATCCGTTTGCGAAATATTAAGCTTTAAAGTGCTAGTTTTTTTTAAAGTGTCCCTGCCAGCTAAATGGTTGATTTGGATATGTGAAAAAAATCGAAAATGAAATAAAAAATTGAAAAAAAATAACGAAATTAAAAGGAAAACTATCACAGCTAAGTAGGCTCTACAAGTTAACATGTTGACGGACAGTACTATCCCACTAGTTTTAGCTGTTAAGACGGTACTCATTTTCATACATTGCCTAGAGGCGTAGTGTCATATCGCGTGGTTAATAAAAAAATAAAGTTTAATAAAAAACTGTAACCCGACTACGGAAAAATAAAAATGATCTAAAAAGTACGAAACAAGCAAATATTTCAGACAGAAATCAAGACATAGGTACAAAAATGGTCAAGGTAAAGCCGTGGTCGCATGCCTGTATACCATGTTTGTGCCAGGAACACCTACAAAATTATAATGGCATGCGACGACGGCTTTACCTTGACCATTTTTGTACCTATGTCTTGATTTCTGTCTGAAATATTTGCTTGTTTCGTACTTTTTAGATCATTTTTATTTTTCCGTAGTCGGGTTACAGTTTTTTAATAAACTTTATTTTTTTATTTTATACTTTTCCGTTTTTACACCTGATAAACGTAAATAAGAGTAATACAATAGTTCAGTAATTAACCTATTTTAAATTCCAATAGCAGTGCATAGTACTTTGGACGAAACCATAGAGCGATTTATTTCGTCGCAAACACCATATATCGATATCGAGCTTCGAAGAAATCCAAAATATAAATATTTCGTTGTACTTGTTTTTCTTCATAAGAGTGGAATTACAAATCGTTACTATTTATTAAGATTTGATTAACTGCACGTTGGTAACATCTTGCGATACTACGTAGCGCAGTCTCACTTTTGCTTGTTTTTAACGATTTAAACATATTTATTTACTTTGAAAATATAATATTATATACATATTTGTAATGTGCTTGTCAAGACCTTTCTTTTGATACCAAACATGTCATGATCATCCCATTTAAATTTTTTTCGAGGTTAGAAATTTACGTGTAAAGTCCACCAAATTAAATTTAGGGAAAATTATATAGCCTATGTCACCCGGACCATTATTACGAATCTATTGATACCTCATTCATCAAAATCGGTTTAGTAGTTTAGGCGCTACGGTGGAACACACGTAAAAACAAACATACATACATACATACATACAAACATACATACATAGACTGCTAAAATCATAACCCTTCCTTTTGGCTTTGCCGTAGTCGGGTAAAAAAACATGTCTTATGACAGAATGGATGTAGGCGTAAACGTCGTAAGGCGTTCTGTCACATATTACTTTATGTGAATCGGGGGCATCGGCCACAGGTGCCTCGACCACTGGGGGCCTAAGCCACGGACCCGGCGGTACTGTCCATCAACGTGTTAACGAGTAATAATCGACCAACTTTGCAGTTGTAAAAACATGTTTTCCCATACATTCCGTATGGGAGAACATATTTTTCGACTACAAAATTAAGTTTGTTTTTGGGATAAATTCATCCCAACTACGGAACCCTTCATTGTGCGTGGTCCGACACGCACTTGGCCGGTTTTTATGTTATTACGCACATAAATTCGCGTCACATAAATTTGTGACAGGCATCGAGCTAAAAGTTTTGTGATACGTACAGCAGTTTAGTAGAAAAATGCAAAAATCTGTGTCCAGCCAGCTTGAATTTGTCAGTTTAAATCAAATAGATGACCACCATTCTTTCGACAGCTGCCTGCTGTCGGTGGCAAGACAATTTAGTCATTGAAAATATGTAAGATTCGATTCGACAACCTGTCGTATGGTTGTGAATAGCTATGTTGCACTAGTAAGGAAAGACTGAAAGGTCGACATGATGTAATAAAATATTTATTGCTTCAAAAATATGTTACCAAAAACATCTACTTTTCCAACAAACCAAGTACAACGCAATTTTATACAAAAATATTGATACATCTGTTTCGGTACAAGTTAACTGCATCTGAAAACTAGTAGTATATTATTGGGGCTTCTGGATCAACGGAAATCAATAAGTCCAGTTATATAGAACTAATACTATTCACCTACCATCTATTCAAATAGATGAAAACAGTGGTTATTGAAAAGAGTAATATCAAATTAAAAATCTGCAGTTTTTGAAAAGTTTACCAGCGCTTCTCTGCGCAGGTATATCTACTTTTCAAGAACTGCAGGTTTTTAATTTGATATTACTCTTTTCAATAACCACTGTTTTCATCTATTTGAATAGATGGTAGGTGAATAGTATTAGTTCTATATAAATGGACTTATTGATTTCCGTTGATCCAGAAGCCCCAATAATATACAGTTGAAAACTTAACTATTTTTTATCTCTAATAACTTCAGTAAATCTTCAGATTTAATAGGAAAGAAAACTTAATTATTATTATTTTTTATCTCTATTACCCAATTGTGAAAAACTAAACCAGAAAATATTTGTTTAAAATCTGCAGTTTTTGAAAAGTAGATATACCTGCGCAGAAAAGCGTAGGTAAACTTTTCAAAAACTGCAGATTTTTTATTTGATATTACTCTTTTCAAAAACCACTGTTTTCATCTATTTGAAAAGATGGTAGGTAAATGGTATTAGTTCTCTATAACTAAGCTTGTTGATTTCCGTTGATCCAGAAAACCTAATAATGTACCTACAGTTGAAAACTTAATAATTTTTATCTCTATTACCCAATTGTGAAAAATTTTACCAGAAAATATTTATTTAAAATCTGCTGTTTTTGAAAAGTAGATATACCTGCGCAGAGAACCGCAGGTAAACTTTTCAAAAATTGCTGATTTTTTATTTAATATTACTCTTTTCAATAACCACTGTTTTCGTATATTTTAATAGATGGTAGGTGAATGGTGTTAGTTCTATATAACTGGACTTATTGATTTCTGTTGATTTAGAAAACTCAATAATGTACAGTTGAAAACTCAATTATTTTTAATATCTTTTACCCAATTGTGAAAAATTAAACCAGAAAATATTTATTAATTTTTTTATTATCTATACACCATTTATTTAAACATATTACATTTTTTAAAGCACATATTGTATCATGATAATTACAATTATACACATCATGAGAATGTTCATATTTATTGTACAAGCTTAATAAACTAGGACAACCTTCATCTTCTAAATTATTTATATTATTATTATTATTCGAAATATTTTTTAACCACAACACTTTTTCTAAACCTTTGGTGTAAACACTTTTATCTCTTAAAATATCTACAATCAAATTCTTATGATTTGAGTAAGGCACAAATCCGTCTCTCCAGTATATCTTTCTATTACGTTCAATCCAACTGACTTGCCGTCTTTCAGATTTCGTCAAATCGTAAAATGGAAATGGTTGCTTAATTAAAAACACTTGCAATGTTTTATTATACAATATAGCGATTTCTTTTAGAATAAATTCATTTGCTTCTGTTTTAAAGCCTTGAATATCCACAATAGCAATCATGATAACCTACGCACAATGTTGCTGAGAGGTTTGTATTCCACAAGTCGATCGTTTATAATCAGACAATATGCAGTCGTCTTATCTGGTATTGCTGTAGAACATTCAATTTCCAACCTCACATCCACTGGACCTGTTTTTAGGTTATCGTTTTGTCTTGAGCAGTCTAAGATAAAGAAAGGAGCTTTTTCTTTGAACTCCTTTAGGTCAAGCAACGGGTCTACTGGACAGTTGTAATACGACTGACGAAATTTCACAAACATTTCGTATAATATACTATATTTGTTCTCAGAAAACTTTAAACCTAAAGGTTCATATGGATAATATTGTGAATTCAAAAAGAGCGTAGCGTTTGTTACTTCACAATGATCGAATACTGAACTGTCTTTGGTTTTATTATTTTTTCGATTAGTTTGTAAACAAAAAATTACATATCTGGGTTTTTCCAACTGTGAAGCAGTTTTAACTGACCAAGAATGCTTTGTGGTTTTAGGTAATAACGGATACTCATATAAATCCCAATTTCTAAACGCCATCTGAATAGGTTTATCTCTTTCTAAATGTTTTAAAAGTGTCAGTCGTTCTCGGTCTGATACTTTTATGTGTGGCACCCTCCACTGAACTCTTTGTATGTCTATTTGAAAATGAGCAATATCATCAGTAAGGATAACGCTATTTAAGTTAGTGTTACTTCTGTTCAATATAAGTTCATGTTTGCAATTTATCACTATTTTATTGTAATCCTCTGCAAACCCTAAAACCTTATTTAATGGTATCACAGCACTAAAATGCCCATCACTTTGAAATCCCTCTAAACTCCAACCCCATAGGGCAGCAACTTTATTTTCTGCTTCATTTAATGAGATGTATGATTTTATTGTTGACGTTATTCCAGCATTTTTTATACGGTCTATTTCAATACCATTCATTTCGTATCTGATGTCTTGAAACAAAGACATAACAGGGTTATTAGTGAACGTAACAGTTTTCTTGATTGGATTCCCATCTTTACCGAAGAGCTTTGCTTGTCCTTCGACGTAGATTGAACTGGCTGATGGTAGCACGTATATGTCTTGCTGGTGGATGGGAATTCTGATTTCATCGTTTTCTCTAAAGCTGTTATTGTAGGGATTGTATGAATGGACTTCATAACTTTCGATCGAAGTGTCGAAGTGCGGTAATTCAGTAATCTGTAGTATATTCATAGTTTAAACCCTAAGGCTTTAAGAAAATCTTTATTTGCTTTAGTCAATTTCTTAACTTTTTTCTTATGTCTTTGCACCTTAGCAATCGCAGAAGAACTAAGACGTTTTTCATTCGCTTGGGTGTTTTTATAATATACTATCATTTTGTTTTTCTTAAATGAAGACGTAACTGAACTTGTTCCTCTCCAAAGTTAATACAGTGACCAAATTGATCTACAATCTTAACAGATACCGCTGAAATTATATTTTTGTTTACTGGAAAGTAAATAACATTTTGTGGTATTTCCATGCACTGATGACCTGGAGTAGTATCAGACACAAATTCATGAATAAAATGAGTTGGTAATCCGTTGCAGTACGAACCGTGAACAAGATCACATTCGATTCTAATTACAGACAGACCTCTGTTAGTAACGGGAATATTTGGTTTTGATTTTAATAATGAAAAGTATATCAAACCGCACTCGTATTGATCTGACAAATGCAGTGGTGGTTGAAAGTATGAAACCAATTCCGATTTATTTCCAGAGATGGTAACCGTAGTAGACATGCTTCTATACTGGCCTCTTTCGGAAGATTCTGTTTATTTTATTCTTTCACTACACCAAAAATTCTTTAAAAATTTTAAACAAAGATGTCCACAATTAAAAGGGTGATCACGCTGAATATTATCATAATTATAGTGAATTTTGGATCCCAAGTATTTTATAAATTCCTTTGGAGGCTTAAGATTTCCATAACTATCAAAATACTCAATATAATCGTTATATTTTGCATAGGCTACCCAATGAGAACCAGGATTTTTAGAGCTATCTAAATTTATAACTCCACATTCTTTTTTAAAAGGGTATTTCGGGAGCTTATCTCTCATAAAGACATCTCTGAAATAGGGAATACTATTTCCATACTTATAAATGTCTAAATTACTCAAAGCTCGTTTGGGTAGCCGATATCTTAGTTTTTTTCTTTCGATACAAAAATTCCGAGCCCATCTTTATGTGGTTTAAGGTGTAGTCCTTTTCCGATGCAAAGAGCTTCCATCTTTTCATTGTGTCTCTTCGATTCAGTCAATAACTTTTTAGCTATCTTGAATTCATTTATGGTTTTAGCAATACCAGCTGCACCGCCTGCTAAAGCTCCTACCGCAGATAATCCCGCAAAAATCGGAATCAAAGGCAATACTCCACCAGTTTTTGGTATAGGAATAACACGAGGAAGTTTAATGGATGAATTATCAGCTAATTCTCTGACAGCGGCCATGGCTAATTCTATTGCTACTTTCTTGCATTTCGGTTTTAGTTTTTTGATATGTCTCTTCGTTTTGCTAATGACATTTTTAAATTTATTTTGTAGTCCTTTTCCAGGTTTAACTTTAAGAGAACACTTTTTGCTATCTTTTTTTAGACCAAAACCAGTTTTAATTTTTGTTGACATAACGTTGCTTACTAAACGTGCTGCCAGTTTTTCCCCTACACTCGCATCTGAGGCAAGTGCTCGCTCTTTAGCCATGTTTAGCAAAATTAAATCTGCCTTGTGGCGATCCTTTAAGTATGAAGACTTGTGATAGGCAATGTCGTGTTGTTTACAATATTCGTCTAATTTATTAACACCTTTATCTCCACGTGTAAGCCTTTTAATTAATTTAGTGCCAGGCCCACAATAATTGTATCCTGGTAAATGTAATTCAAATGGTAAATGATTTATAATCCAATTGAGAAGACTACTCTCTTCAATACACATCATAAGACTGATACATTTTGGATTGAACACTTAATAAATATTCGATTTATCAATCCAACTGTTTTCAGAAGAAGACAAACCTAACCATTTTACTAAAACTCTGTCTCCTTTACTTTTAAGAACTTTTTCAACTAGATATAAATTGGGATTTCTTGTCTTTTGAAGCTCTTGTACATAAAATGCACCTAAAATGGGTTGGCCTCTGATTGCATCTTCAATTAAGTAGGTGATAGGAGTTGTATTTTGTATTTTCCGAATTTTAAATATTTCTGTCGACCAGTTGGGAGTATATCCTTTTTCAAATGTCCCCTTATACTTACTAATGCGTACAGAATCACCTTCTTTAAACTTGCTTTTTATGTTATCGGTTTTTACCAACCCAAAATATCTTTGTAATATGCGTTTTTTATTAGTATTATTCACGTTTGCTGGAATTTCATCAATTGTGCGATGATAGGTGTGATTGTATTTATAAATAACATTATTAAGAGTATTATCTGTCCAATTATAATTACCTTTTAAACTAAATTCCTTGTACAGTTTCGATTTCAACGTTCTAATAAATCGCTCAACTATTGATGCCTTTTTTGTTGAGAAGGTTGAATAATGGTTTATGTAATAAGATTTCATAAGGTTTTGAAATGTGTTATTATAAAATTCTGTTCCATTATCCGTTTGCAGATTTTTGGGAACACGCCCTTTGCCCAATAATTTTTTAAAAGAGTTACATACATCATCTTTGGTTTTAGTTTTTAGAGGAAAAGTCCAAGCATATTTGGAGAATGTATCAATAATAGCAAGAATAAATCTGTAATTTTTATTTTGCTTTGTAATTGATTGCATATCGATTAAGTCTGCTTGCCACAGGTCATCTATATCTTTCATTTTAACACATCTTCGTGGAAAGTTCACCCTCGCATTTTTATGAATTTCGTTTACCACATCGGTTTTGCTCATGTTCACAATTCAGTACATTTGTTTTGAATCCGTCCATAATACTGAATGAAAGTTTTATCATGGTGAGTATTTATTCTTTAATTATGCCAGCTTCTTTCAATTCTTCAACTATAGATAAAATTTCATTATCATGGTTTGTGTTGCCAGCATCTCTGGAAGCAACTAACAGTTTCAATCTCTCAACCAGTTCATTAGGGTCATCCCAATATACCAAGTCAGTGTTATTTTTGTATTTTTTTAGGGTTGGTAAGCTTCCTCCAGTGTGAAAATTTTCATTTAACGATTCAAAAAATAATGGTTTGATTACTTCACGATATTTTGTTCCCTTATCGCCTCTTATTTGCCCATCAGGATTAAAATCTCTCTTATGAGCATTTGTATAATTAAGCATGTCCTTATAGACAAATCTATCTTTGCTAGATATTATTTTTAAATCAGGTTTTCTTCGAAGTAAAAGTTCTTTCAAGCCAGGGGTTAAATTATAGGATTTGTCACCGACTTTAATTAAAATGGCATTGTTGTCATTCAAACTATCGATTTTAGAAAATGAGATTACTGAATTACCCATTAGCAATGTTTTGTTTACACTTCTTATTCCAAACGGTATATTTACACCATCATAAATATCATGGATATCATGACCCTCTAGAGAAATTTCTAAATCATCTGGTATTTCTTTTGTGGGAGACTTTTTAAGCACTTGTGCAGAATTCAGTTTTGGATCGTAGCAGTCTTCAAACTTTGTAGATGAACTAGTATTAATGTCATCTAATTCAGTGTCATCAGAATTTGGGGGTATTGTACTTTGTAAATGTTTTATTTTTTCCATTGATATATTCGAATCGACTAGTGCTTTAAGGGGATTAGTAACGGTTTTTAGCATTTTATCAAGTGACAAGTTCATTGAGTGTTCCTGGTTCTTCATTTGTTTTATTTTATTCTTTATGGAGTCTACAGACTTCATTAATTCTATTTTAATATTCTTTTCCATGTTGTATTATAACAAGTGTACTCAGCCAAAGAAGATGTAATACTAAGATAGATTAATATTTTATTGGTTTATATGTATAATTACACATTTTCACTCAAAATTTAAAAAAACTATCTAAATTCTGTCTGTACCTTCCATTGTTTAATGAAGAGTCTTTGCAAATACTAATAAAGTTATATGGCTCTCCCCAAACTATATTACAAATATTCTTGAATTGATTCCAGGACATATCAGAACTAACATGCTCGTCATAAATATGTTTCAAGTTAACATCGTCTTGTTTAAATATTACAAGAAAGTTTGCATTATCACGCAGCAATTGTTTCGGGATTTTAGAGTATGTTTGACATAAATAAAAGCAATCGATTTGTTTATGTCTACCCATAGAAAAGTAATTACGAATGTTTATTTGATTTTCACATACCACATCATCGAAAATAAATACAGAATTGGTTAGTGCTTCATCCGGGGGTATGACTTCTTTGTTATCATTAAATTCTTGAAACTTAACCTGATGCACTCTTTTTATAACTTCTCGTAAGAACCTGTATTTTGGTTGAAAGTTAGTTTTCGAGTACAGATAAAGATTTTGAAATTTTAGACCATTCTCATGTAACAATAAACTAAGCACTACGTTTGTTTTTCCACAATTCGAGGGACCACATATAATACAACGTATAGTATTTGGTAACAGAATGCTATGCCTAATGCGGTTATCAGAGTCACCAAGATTTATATGATTAACATTAAGTGATGTGTGTTGTTTGATCAACTTCATTTTGACTATTAATTCAATTTTACCCATACATAGATATATAAAGCCTAAGTATAATAAAAAACAAATTATTGAGATTGGTTTAAAGTTGTCATGTCAAATTTAAAGCGATGTATTATTCGGTATACCTACATGTAGTGCTTTCCCATTTCATTTTTATACCTGCTGTAAATAATGAGTTAGTATGGTATTTAGTAACATATGAAGACGATAACCAAAAGCAATATTTTTACATAATTAAGTCTTATGTTAGCTATATACCCAGTTTCAGTAAAACAACAAAAAAAAACATAAATAAAACACCAAATGTATTCTCGATATATTTATTTGAATAAGTAAATTAAAATATCGTATCGATGATACTACTGATCATTAAATGTATCATTTATTATCTAGTTTACAATCTAGTTTCAATTATTATACAGTTACATTCAAAATATAGTGTCACTATGCCCCCAAGGTAACGTATGAGAATTATCGGGAAGAATTTGTCTTTTATCATCGTTTCTATTCAAGACTAGTTTGTTGACTTCCTGAGTATATATTGTATGCTTTATCGACTTTAGCATATTCATTTTGAACCGTAAATTCTTATTCGTTATGAGAGTCTCATAATAGTCGGATAAGTTTAGTTGTTTAGTGACAGTCTTTGATATGCCTTTTGCTTTTTTAATTTGCACCTTTACGCTTTTTATACAGTACAATTTAGCTCGGAGTCCTACAAATTCGACAATCACATCACCACCTAACTCATCCTTGAATAACCCGGGGACTTTAGCATTTTTTATTGGTATATTAAACGGATTATTCAAATGAAAATTACTAGTATCAAATAGTGATATATTTTCCTTCATATCTCTGTAAAAATCGTCAGTGTATATCAAATAAAGTAAGCTGTCTGTATCAGTATAACATAGTTCTACGTTTGCATTATACTTCTTTTTAATAAAATCATAGTGAAACTGATAGAGATGAGTTTTAGCATATTCTAGCACGCTGAACCCTATGTATATAGGTCGATCCAGTTTAATTTTTTCGTGATTTAGCTGGATTGCTACTAAGTTTTGAGAAAATATAGTAGCACTATGAAAATTTGGTTTTGCAATTAGTTTTTTAGCCTCCAAAACTTTTTTAGTTTTATTTTTAGTGTCGCTCCATTTAGAGACTAATTTAACATTGACATGTTTCCTTTTATTCTCTATCGTTTTCCCAAAAATAGCATTATTAAGTAATTTAAAAAAATCTTTTTCAAAAGCTGATGAAGACTTTTGACGTAATTGAGTATTCAAATCAATATATTTTTTGAGGTAGCTACTTTGACGAAAACACAGAATCTTATGGATTTTTTTAAGACGTAATCCATGTTTTACACATTCTTTTAAGTGTATATAATGTATGACATAATGATATTTGTCATATAGGTTTGCAATAAGTTTTGGGTTTTTACCACCAGGAGGAATGAACTTCTCGCTTGCGAATGGTAAATCACTATGAGTACTATGTAAATAATCACTGTATTCCAAGTCAACTTCTAGAATATAACCGTAATCACCATCTTCATCAGTATTTATGATATCGAAATTATAAATCTCTTTATCATTTAAAAACTTAAATTCGGAAATTGGCATTAGTTTTGTCATGGCATGAGAGTACAGTGCGTTACAGTCAAGATATATAAGAAATGATGTCACTTTCTGATCATCGTAATTGGGAAGATATTGATTGTTTGCTTTAGCATGTCTCAGCGAACATTGTGCTAAACCTCCACGAATGCCTTTTTCTAATAACTGATAGATCTCTACATCATTAATTAATTCTAATTGCACACTCGTACATAGTAACATTGCATCCCAGCTAAGTCCGGGCGAGGTGATATAATAAGCCGGATCTAACTTATAGTATTGAAGGCATGTATTTCGAAACTTTTCAAATATATCACTAAGAATCAAAACATCACTCTTCAAATACAAGTCTGTGTACTCTCCAAGAGATTGAATGTCAAAAATATCCCATACTCTTAGCGCTCTGGAGTATTCTTCGTTTGATAAATGCTCTTGTTTTAAATTATTAAAAAAGTATTCTTTTTCTGGCAGTGTCGTATCACTGTATTTAGACCATGTATCTACATAGTCATATGGAAAAATACCCTTATGTTGAATAAGCTTAAACTGTTCATGATTTTGGAACTCATGTGATAAATTAATAAAATCTTTCTCACATAAAGTTTTACATAAATTATCTAAGCTCGAGCTAAGAAATTGAAAAGAGTCTAAAAATTTTATTTGAATTGATTTTGATGAGTCTTTTGATGGCAAATATTTAGTAATGCTCAGGTACTTTTCCTTAGTTTGCGGTATAATTTTCAAATCACCCTCATACTTGGCTAATTCTTTTATAAACAGATGACTATCGTAGCCAGATAAGTTATGAAACATGACAGGTATAAAAGGGCAAACTCTATATAAAAGATTACATTGATTATGTGCTGCTCCCCTAAATTCAGAAGTCACGTGGTCATGATCCATTACTTTATCGTCAAAAAGTAAATTATGACAGATATGACAAGTAGTTTCTCTTTGATATTCGTCCTGCTGTTGTTTAGACAATTTCAATATCGGCTTTTTACATTGCAACATATCATGTATTTGTGACACATCTCTGATTAAATATTCAATGAATACTTTAGCACAATCTGCACCTCTATAAGTTACATATTTATTTAAGTCTGAATTATGTGAACAACATATATAATAGCCAAAACAAGAAGGCTCGTGTTTTTGAATAAGTTTAGTGTTTTCAGTTGATTGGTTTTCTGTACAATGAGTCAAAATGCTTTCAAAATCTGCATATATCACAAAATTGATTTTCTGTTGTCTCTCGTAGTGTTCAAATTTCAATACACTGTTTTTTGGAGGCAACACCGATAATATTTCTGAACAAGAATGTGCAGTATACTTAGACACACTTGAAAAAAATTGAAGACAATTTTCACATAAATACATTTTACCTTTATGTCCAGAAACTTGCCTGCGTACTAGTTTAAGAAGATCTTTAATCAGACAATAATGAAACTTACCATTTTTTTCAATGTAAAGTAAGTTCACATGATTTGTTTTTCTTGAATCTGACTTATATAGAGGTCCAGTTACATAAAATTTGTTATCTAATCCGTAGATGTTTACACTCAAGTTAGGATTATTTTTTTCTAAAATCTTTACATCGCTTATTGCAGGGGGGAAAGTCATATCCTGAATGTTCAATACATTACTGTAGTGTGGATAAGAGTTTACTCTGCACGCGTTACGTTCACGTGGGTGTAAAGCTGCTACTATAGACCATAATAAGCAGTGGCTATCGTTATTCTGTATATTAATACAGCTCTTAGTGTTTTTCACTATGGGTGGTAAATCAATATAGGAGCCACCTCTCATAGGACAGTATTTATTAAGATTTATTTCTAAATGACTTATTGAGAGAAAAGACCAGCCTGACTCACAAAATTGGAATTCGCTCATTTTTTTATTAATTGTATTCACTAGCTCCTTATACTTTTCTTTTATATCAGTATCTAAAAGAATAATTATATTTTTTGTGTTAAAAGACTTAAGCTTTTGTGAGTCTGAATGTGGTAATATAAAGTTTGCAAATAGTTCAAAGTTTACCTTTAAGCAAGTACTTTTTTCTAAAGCCATAGTAATTAGTTTTATGACATATTTCATACTATCATGCAAAAAAGTTTCAGGAGTCTCAAAGCACTCTTCATATGGATTTAATCTATAAGTAAGGATTCTGTCTTTAAATGCAGTTGCAATGATTTCAACATTCTCAAACTCAGTTTTCAATAAACAATTTGATTTATGTACATTACTTCTTACATGGTATCTATAATCAGATTTTCGTAAAATTACTTTACATTCATGGCATATCATAGTATCATGACTTTTAAAATGTGATCCGTTATCGCCCGTAGCGGTAGCTGTAATTAAAAAAAACAAGACATCATTAGGATAAAATAACGTTACATTTATTTATATAACTTTGTCAACTTAACCTATGGATACATTTTGATTATTTGCTTATGATCTACGTTTTTATATGATATAGGCTTATATATGAAAGCAAATAATAACTAAATTCATATTTTGAAAAGGTTATCTTAATTACAAAAATATTGTTTGTTTTCAATAATAGTTTGAAATAAATGTTGGTGGGACATCCTTAAATTCCTTCCTACTTGCTGTTATAAATTTAGCTAAATACCCCCAAGCCTCAGTATTATCGTCTGTTTTATTTTTTAAATTAATCACTGCCTGACGCCATCTATTCATTGCAGAAACGTTTTCAATATCCGAAACTTTATAGACTTTTAATTCAATATAGTGCGATCCCTCTTTAGAAGGATGACCCTGTCGAGAGACACCGTTTGCTAATCTTCTCGTGATAGAAGATACTAAAGTTGATAGTTTTTTAGATGAAGAAGAGGCACAGGCCGCTTCCTGTGCTTCATCTTCACTGTCCGTACCGAAAAGTTCCCTAGCCGTAGGTCTTGTGACTGGACGAATCTTCAGCTTTTTCGATGATGACCGTACTGGTTCAGTGCCCACTGCTGGCTCAGCTCGACGTGTTGACGATTGTTTTTCGCGTTTAGTTCGCTTTCTCTCCAGCTCTTCACTCTGTTCATCCAAGATCGGCATGCTGCTAGACGAACGAGACTCTTCTCTACACCGTTTGGTTTTCTTTTGAGGACGAATTTCTTCAACCTCCTCTTCAGAGGATGTGGGAAAAAGTTCATCAGCTTTTGACCTGAAATATAAAAGAAAAACATTTTTTTTTCTTCATTTTACTTATCTATAACTCTGTTGTATTAGAAAACAAAAAATTAAAATTAAATACTTTTTACAAAACTTGCAGATGTTGATAATATTAGATGTACCGTAATAAGACAACCTTTTCATACCAATTAAAAAAGGTTAAGGTTATATGGTATTTTTAACATTAAAATGATACTTACATTTTGTTTAATTTGATTGAAAGATGACGATGATGATGAAGATTTTGAAGACTAACACTTATGCACTAGAAGTAATTTGATGAAGTGGAGTCGTGGATCTGAAAACAAAATAGAATAAACTGTTTATTTTAAATTATCGAAATCATGTTTAATTATTTTAAGTTTTCGTATCAGATAAGGTATGCTGCTACACCTTCGAATACATTGGCACTATAAATTAACATCAGGTTACCTGATGGTCAAATACTTAGCTAACACGTTATTTCAGGAATGTTTTTAGAATACCTAGACAACTTTTTCGTGCCAATTACAAAGGTTAAAAGATAAAAAGGTATTTTTTATAATTATAATGATACTTACATTTTGTTTAATTTGATTGAAGATTTTGAAAGATGATGATGATGATGATGATGAAGATTTTGAAGACTTTACACTTCTGCACTAGAAGTAAGTTGGTGAGGTGGAGTTGTGGATCTGAAAACAAAATAGAATAAACTGCTTATTTGGAATGATCGAAATCATATTTAATTGTTTTAAGTTTTCGTATAAGATAAGGTAGGTATGCTACACCTTCAAATACATCGGCACTATTAACATCAGATTACCTGGTAGTCAAATTCAGGAATGTTTTCAGAATACCAATGCAAATATTTATGTATTGAGCTCATGCTTGTATCATTCAGAAAAATAATCCACCCGAAATTTAAAAACAAACTAACGCTTGTATTCTTAAATACGAGTTGATTTGAGAACCTTCCTCCTTTTTTGTGAAGTCAGTTTTACAATTCAATCAATTCAATTCTCAATATCTAAATAATTATGTTGATGTTACAAATTTGATCAACAGATTTAACTATTAGAATATTAAAATCCATCAGAAAACATTAGCATTTTTTAAAATTTTATTTGTTAATTATTAAATTAAAATTGTTTTACAGTTTTTAACACGGCTAACTATTTTCATTAGGTACTAAATTAAAAGACTAACTAACTATCTGTATAAATAAAATAATAAAAACAAAACGATTAAAAGTAATTATATCATTTGTAAGAACATTAATAGATTTACTATTTATAGAAACTTATGAAAAAGTTAAACTATTCTGAAAAGTCATTACATTTGATAAGCTTGATACTCACTTTGTATTGTTAAGAAGACTAGTTTCTTGAAAACTGCACACGGGAAACGCACCACACACACTTATTAACACTTTTATCACTTGTATCACCTCAGAAAGAAAATTTTGTAGTGGCTCATTGTTTCACGGTCATTTAAATAAAAAAGAAAAATATCAATGTGTGCATGCACACTTACATTAGTGTTATAGAGAAAACAGTTTGTCAGCATTTTAAAGACACTAGCTGTATCCAACGACTTCGTCTTTTAATTTACTCCTCAGGTAAACCAATCAGTCTTAATAAAGGTACAGGTCGTACCATTAAAGTTGAGACTTGACCGCGCTTCCCACCGCTCTTTCCCCCGCCCCGATGATGCCCCGGCGCAGACCTCATACCGCTAAAAAGACCCATAAATCGTCTACTGCGCAAGTCAAACCACGTGGTGTGTCAAGTCTCAACTTGAATGGCACGACATGTACTATATGTATGAATTAGTTTAAAACAAACAGGCAAACTTCTTAATTTTTATTATATGTTTATAAGGACGCAGTATAGTAACATAACATATTCGGTAACCAAAATACGTCGTTATTGCTGCGTATTAAGAGATACAATATTAAGCGTTAACGTTGACGCTTAGGATGTTATTATATTTCTCACTGTAAACATAGACAGATCATCTGTCTCCAGGCGCCAGTCTTAGTGTACTCATTTCCATTTAAGGAAACATGGAATGTGTTCAAATATTAACCAATAAGTGATCGATTTTAAACCTTAATAGCATATTAAAAAAAAATATAAAGAATTATTCAATTTATTTCCACAATCATTATTTCTCCGATTTTTGTCGACACCGGAGCAGCTCTGCACACCTAACATGTCGGTAAGTTATTGTAAAACATTTTTTTTTTATTGATCAAATAGTGGATTAAGTATATAAAAACAAAATTTTCAAGATGAATACTTAACGGGTTTGACGTTAATAGTTTCATCGTAATTTCACTTTTTGAATAGAATAAATTATTTAAATACATACTTAACATTTTTTTTTTTAAATACGAGTCGCATTGAGAACTTTCCTTCTTCATTGATGTCGGTTGATTAACTCAATGTTTGTTTCAGGAATCAGGAGAAGATCTGTTCAACTTCTTGCCGAACAATCAAGAAAAATCAAAAAAGAGATTATATCAAGACAAAGAAACTTATAACTGTATAAAAAAACCATCAAGAGGAACAAAAATGATACGAATTGAGTTGTATGATGTGGAAAATATACCTGAAGAATTGTTAAATTGCAAGTGTCATTCCGAATTATGTGTGCAATATGTTGTCAAAAATATATTTATGGATGATGTTTATAGATCGTATAGAGATATCGTGTTATTAATAAAAGAAAAAATTCATGATTAACAATATTGTTGTTTTTATTTTTTCCTATTCAATCTAAAGTAATATTTACTGAAGCTATTAAAAATAAAAAAAAAGAGATAAAAATAATTAAGTTTTCAACTGTATATTATTGGGGTTTCTGGATCAACGGAAATCAATAAGTCTAGTTATATAGAACTAATACTATTCACCTACCATCTATTCAAATAGATGAAAACAGTGGTTATTGAAAAGAGTAGTATCAAATTAAAAATCTGCAGTTTTTGAAAAGTTTACCTGCGCTTCTCTGCGCAGGTATATCTACTTTTCGAGAACTGCAGGTTTTTAATTTGATATTACTCTTTTCAATAACCACTGTTTTCATCTATTTGAATAGATGGTAGGTGAATAGTATTAGTTCTATATAACTGGACTTATTGATTTCCGTTGATCCAGAAGCCCCAATAATATACTACTAAAACTTCTTGAATAAAATCGTCCTTTTCTATATTCAATCTGCTTCATTTCGAAATTGCTTTTCCAAATCTTTTCATTTATTCGACCTTGAAATTTGCGAGATTGTCATCATCCTTCAGCACGTTCAAAATACGCAGCAAACTTGGATTTTTATGGATCAATCCATTAAGTGTAAAATTCCAGGCTTCTACAACATTGTTGGTGCGATGACGCTCAGGAAACGCACCATTTATTTATAAAGTCAGGCTTTATCCATGTTTTTTTAAAATAACTTCTAAATTTCATTAATTTTTCATCTTGAATAGACATTTCGTTTAATGAAATATGTTGCCAACCATCCTGTATTTTATGTACAGGTAGCAATGGCAGTATGCAACACAAACTGATGACACGCCTATAATTTATTGAGTTTAGTCCAATTGCCTTTGCCTTTCGATATAAAGCATTTCGAAAATGAAAATAACAACCAATAATGGTCACATTTTTGAAAGTTTTCAACAATGCTTTTATGGCGGCGCTCTCAAAGTCGACGTGAACTTGTTCCTGTACCCAACCTGGAACCTGTGATTGTATTAATTGAAATGCAACCTCGTAAGCTTTTAGTCTTCCTTGTGTGACATGAAGACGAATGCTTGCTTTCAATGCTAGTTCCCATGTCTCCATGAACGCTGTGTAGCTGCAGAAAAGGATCTGGTGATGCCTGAAAGGTACTATCCATAAAAAATTGTTTCAGGGATGTCAAAAGTGATACTGCTTCTTCACTACAGAATATTAAAATTTTAATTGTGCCGTCATAGAAATCTGCTAATAAAAAATCTTGAAATTCATTTGGTACCTCAACATCTTCATAATTATTAGTATGTATTTTAGTGACTTCCGTAACCGAATGAATTTTTCGATATATTGTAATTTTTTATTAAAATTTAATTCGTAATTAAATATACTACTGTAAATAAGTAAAAAAATATCTACAAAATCCTCTTAACAACGCGAGCGAAGTCGCGGGCGTCGGGGGATGGGGGCTAGGTTAGGTATATCTATACTAATATTATAAAGAGGTAACATTTGTTTGTAAGTTTGTATGTAGGGGGTAATCTCTGGAAGTAATGAACCAATTTTAAAAATTGTTTCACTGGTAGAAAGCTACATTATTCGTGAGTGCTATAGGCTATAAATTATAAAGATATCATGCATATTAGCCGAACTATCTCAATTTTTGTCTAGCTAGGCGGAAAAAAATAGCTCTTACAATAGAGTTATTTGCATGCGCTGCCTTAACAGTTGTATATAATTGAAAACAATGTATGGCAACCTGGTCCGCTTTAAATAGTTCTACAAAAAGGTCCACGACACCATATTTCTATCTTTTATATTTTAGCAGATATAGTAGCTTTTATGTGTTAAAAAAAGTATTTTTCGACGTACTTACCTTTGGACGATTTTTTAAACAACAAAATATTAAACCTTATCGAAAAAAATATTTTATGATCACAAGAACATCATAGAGATACGATTTGCCCAAAACAGTATGTCAATTGGTTAAATAGTTTCGAAGATAATATAAAATTATAGACGTGGGTCGGATTAGGTAAAAACGATACCTAATCCACCTAATCCTAGTATTTAAAAATACCTGTTCCATTTACCTAATCCGAATATTTATTCAATACGGCCGGGCCTGTTACCGATATTAAAGTATCGTATGTAGATTGGGTAAGAAATATTCGGCATGGAGTATGGAACTATGGTATGGACGTTTTGTTTCTGGTATAGTGTGGAACGGTGGATTATATTTCGTTTTTATGGGCAAACGGTACTTAAAGTCAACGTGAATACTTTTGTTTTTAACGTCTAATAAAGTGATCAAAATTACCCTTCATACTTAAAAAGAGTGCGGCTGCACAAATGTGTTAATGATGGTGCAGCGCAGAATCTTAAACTGTCGTTTATTAGACATTCTCACAGGCTTAGGACTGTCATATTGTGTAGATTCACACAAAAGGCGTATTTAATAATTTTGATCAACTTTGTACAATGATTGAGATGGGTACTTTTTACCATTTTTAAATACTTATATTTTTTTTTTTCAGGGTTTTCAATTTTTTGTTTTTTTTTTCTAAATTAATAATATATTATTTTGAATTTTGCTATAGAAACATAAGTTGCTGCAACTTCCTTACTCCTAATCTCGTTCGTCTGTCATTTATTATCAACCCTGCTGCAGAGAAAATACGTTCACAAGGGACACTTGTAGCGAGAACGTTTAGCTTTGTGAGTGCTAGGCGGCATAAATAAGGATACGCTTTTTGGTGATCCTTCCACCATTGCAGCACGTCAGTTTTCTCACCAAATATGATAACTTTATCTTCTAGGTATCTTTGTACCTCTACAATAGCCCGAGAATGCGCCGTTCCTCTGGGCTGAATTGCCTGCATCGTCTCTTGGTAGTGCTTCCACACTGAAGATGTTGATGTTGTGGGCCGTGCAAGTTGAACAGCAGAAGTACTGCTTGCTATACTTTGTTGCGATTCATCATTAGCATCCAATTCTTGAGTCAAAGATGCGACTAAGCTTATCGCTGTTCTTTTTGCTTCGTCAGCAGTATAGGAGTCCTCAAAATATAGTTTAAACCGGGGATCCAAGAACATGCACAGTGAAAAAGTGCGGCTTCGGTCCAAATTCTGGAACCGCCTACCGATCTCTCCAAGCAAGTCCTGTCGAAAAGAGTCTACTAAGGGTAAACGCACATTCTCCGCATTTTCAAGTGCCGTTTTTAGTCCCCTTTTAATGGGAATAACCACACTACCACATATGTAGTTTTGCGCACTCATCTCTCTAGTGACTTCTTCACATGGCTTTAGGACTTCGCATAAACTTTCACACACATCCCAGTCATACGATGTCAATGTAAAGACATTGCTCTGCATATTACAAAGAGCGCTGTTTATTTCCTCTTTTAGTTCTACAAGTCTCTGTAACATGTAGAAAGTGGAGTTCCACCTAGTATTCACGTCTTGTAGAGGTCTTTTTGCAATTTTACCAGCTTGCTCCTGGTATCTTTTTAACTTCTCCCAAGCCTGTGTTGACCGTTTAAAAAAACTAACAATGTTTCTAGACCTTGTTAAGAGATCACTCAACTCTGCAGAAGACGCTAAAGCGGAAGTAACGGCCAAATTTAAAGTATGTGCATAGCATCCGAAATGCTTCCAACCCAAGTCCAATAGCGCCTTTTTGATATTGGTGCCATTATCGGACACAGCCAGTACAATTTTTTCTGATATCTTCCATTCGTCAGCTACTCTCTTAATCTCTGTTGAAAGATTTAGGGCTGTATGTGATCCTAATAAGGGCACACATTCCAACAATACCGATTTCATCATAAATTCATCTGCATCTATGTAGTGGCCCGTAATGGCCAAGTAGGCATCATTAGCCCGTGATGTCCAGGCATCGCAGGTGATACAAATCGAACGGACTTTCTCAGCCACCTCCAGCAACATTTCATTGCGAAGGCTTTCATGTCTGCTTGGCAACAAATTATTCGAAAAATATTTCCGCGATGGCATGACATAAAAAGGAAATGCAAATTTAATGAGTTGCTTGAACCCGCGGTCCTCCACAATGCGAAAAGGTTGAAAATCCATGATAAACATGTTCATTATGTGGTTGTCAATGTCTGACTTGCACTTACTTGCATTTTTTTTTATAATATAGGACGACATGCTAGCACATGTCGCGGTGTTCATTCGTCCTGAGGATACAGTTTCTAATGCCGCGCTTGCCACAGTTGTACTGGTTGAGGTTGAAGCAGTTGCCACTGCCACAGTTGTACTTGGAACCGTTGTCTCTTCGCGCATATTTATTTCTCCTCGCGCCTCCGATAAAATAACAAACGGATGTTTCCTTTTCAGGTGTTTTGTGAGGTTAGAGACAGTGCTTTTATATGAGAGTTTTGCCATGCACATTTTACACTGGGCGGTTTCGTTTCCGATGTCTATAAAATGGTCCCACGCTGCACTGCTTCCTCTTGGAGACATTTTTTCCTATTCAGTAGGTAGTTTTAAACCTAAACGTACACGTCAAAAAAATAATCGTAATCGTCGTAGGTATACAATATTTACATTAACAATACGATACACTATTTACACTTAACACTAGGTATACTATACAAAATGAATATCTTTATAAGATAATCTAAATCTAAAGACTAGCATAAAAATACGTAAATAAACCAGCTAACCCAACGGAATGTAATTTATGCCTAGGTACCTACTGATGTATCACGTAAGTTCATTGTAGAACAACTCAAATGACATATTTTTTTGTGGTTTTTTACCGAAAAATGGCTTAAAATTAAAACTGGTGTACTATGTATAGAAACCAGAGCATTATTATATTAACATACATTTCACCCATATTATTACATGAGTTCCTGATTTTTATTCATTTATTTTTAATAAAAGACGTGAAAGTTTTGTTATTTTTCTTCGAGAGTATCATCTTAAAATAACGCCACCTAACGACGAAGTATATTCGTTACGACATTATCGCTAGAACACTAACTAGTCCAGTGGTATTCTACATAGATGGCGCTGGCGGCAGTGCTAATTAAATTTGAAACTTAACTCCCGCATTTTAAGGTACGGAATATCTTCTGTGTAGACTGTGTACGAGTATTTTGTGCCATACCTAATCCACGACGCTTTGGACTAGGTACGAATTCGCATCGAAAAATACCTAATACAGATACCTAATCCAATATTTATGCCTCACCTCTATAAAATTACTAAATCGCAAAATGCCGCCGTCCATTCACGAACCGCATTAGAACATGCTTTGTACGGACGTTTTATCCATGTACCCATAGATGGCGTTGTGCAATTACGTCATTTTTTGAATCCCGGTGTTAAGATTTTCCGCGGATTAATGACCCTCTCCAGTTATCGTTTAAAACTTTCGTCATTTGGTAAGAGAGTTGTACGCAGTTGGTTGGATGATATGTTGTTAGTCTTTAAAATTGTTTTGGTTGCTCGGTTTCTTAAAACACAAATACTAGGTACTTCGTTCTCATTCTTCAAGTTCGAAGCTATTTCTGTTTTTGGGATATCGGACAGTTTTAGCGATTTGTTTATCATGCCTAAAAGGAAATCACAACTTTCCCGTCAGACATTCCAGACAAGAGCAGCTCGAGTACACCGTACAGAAGAGTGCTCTTGAAAATCATCAGCGCCTCTCGAGGAATAGAGAAAATATTTCGCAAGTACGCGCTGGGAAATCTAGCTCCGAGCGTTCACAGCGGCTTGCTAACCAAAGCTGGAGAACATCGCTGGTCCGTGCTCGGGAATTTTGCGCTGAACGTGCGCAGCGTCTCAGTGATTCAAGGCAGCATGTCTCTGCAACAAGGGATTGGGCGTCTAGCGCTGAGCGCTCGCAGAGGCTCGCTAGCCAAAGCGCGAGAACATCGCAGGCCCGTGCTCGGGAATATGCAATAAAAACAAAAGTACTAACCGAACCACACTCATAATTTCATCACAAGTTAAAATGTTTACCGCCCAACGAAGTGGGCACGGGTCAGCTAGTACATATGTAAATTATAACCTTCATTCACTACCTTACCTACCTTTCCTTTACCTTTTTAAATTCTTTTTGGTAGTTAGTTTTTAAATTGTCAATTTTCTTTTTTAGTGTTTTGATTGTTGCATTTTCGTAGAAGTTCTTATAAATAGTTAAAAGCACTTTGAATCCTTCATCTCTAATATTTTTATTTGAATAATTTTTGTCATTTTTATTCCACAGATATGGCACATCTTTATATAATTCTATTATACTAGCCATAATTTCTTTTTCTTTCGTCGCCGACGACATCGTACACTCACGTATTGACAAATAAAAAAAAAAAAAAAAATACACGTCCTCTCGCAGTGGCGGTTGCGGTACGACTAACGCGTCTAAACGCTATTCCACCTCCTAAATGGCTTTCTAATTAGGATGCTAAATGATTTAGTCAGTCAGAAGCCTCACTTCTTCTATTTAGGATTCTAATTAGGATTCTAACTTCCTAAATGCTATTTCACTTGACTGAATTTAGTTACTGAATCATTTAGACGTCTGAATTTGACGTTCATCCAAATTGTGATGTAAGAAATTACAAAACGGCTAATGATGTAATGTGTATAATATTATGCAAAAGTTATGTGTCAGTGCTGTATGCGTTTGTGAGTGACTGTTAAATGAGATGGACCCAATAAAGGACAAAACCTTGGAAAACTGGGGGGTGACCCGACATGCCAAACACTTTTTAAAGAGATATGCAGCCTCAAAAACAGGAAGGTATGAAAAATGGAAGTCCGAGTC
This sequence comes from Agrochola lychnidis, assembly GCA_963680765.1. Classification (NCBI taxonomy): domain Eukaryota; kingdom Metazoa; phylum Arthropoda; class Insecta; order Lepidoptera; family Noctuidae; genus Agrochola; species Agrochola lychnidis. Next base: position 25,866,594 of record OY796855.1, on the reverse strand, counting down.
ACGAATAGAAACACAAGATAGAACAACACAGATTAAGTAAATAATACGATTATTGGAATTTAATTTGAAATTAGATTATAAATAGATGATTATAAAAATAAATATTAAGCAAATAGCATGGACAAGTAATGAGATCAAAATGTAATTCAATAAATAGGTTGTCAAAATAGGATGAGAGTGGACAGGGGAAACGCTACCAGCAGTAAAGAGCAAAGGTGAGCAAAGAAAGAAAGAAAAAATTACTGTAATGAGAGTTAAAAACTTATTGTTCAGAGAGTTGCACATGCAACAATAAATTCTTAAGTTGAAATTTAAAAGACTGTTTTTAGGTCTCGCATTGGTGGTGGAAGATCATTCCAGCAGCGCGTGGCCGCAAACCTGTAGCTACCTCTGAATGCTGCGGTTTTATGTCGCTGCGTGTTTAGTGGGCCAACCACAGAACGAAGACCATACTTGTAACGTGCTTGTCGCCAAGTGAGTTTTTCAACAATGCCAAACATTAAACTCGCTAAATGAAGCTTTCGCCTGGCAGCCATTTTTAGTGTCTTGAGTTCGTTTATGTATGGCACATGATGCCTGCGAGGGACATGAACGCAGAAACGAACACAGGCATTCTGAATTCTCTGAATTAACCTATCTGTCCTAGCAAGCAGGCTGGGCCTATAGACAGTGTCACAGTAGTTTAGCTTAGATAGGATCAGACTGTCAATCAGTTGTTTTTTGAGTGGTACGCTAAGAAAGTTTCGTATACTATATAATACCATAAGCCTATAAAAGCAAATTCTGAGTACATTTTTTAAATGAGTCTCGAAACGCAGCTCTGGATCTAGGATTAGACCCAGGCTACATGCCTGTTCTACTCTCTCTCAATTTTCTCCCCTTTAATTAAAATCTCTGGTTTGGCAGACAGTAAATATAGCGTTTGGACCAGTTTAAATCCTTGGGAGCCGAATTGTTTTCCATCCCCCTTTATCTTTGAAATCATCTCTTGATTACAGTACGCCCTAAACGTAATTCATCTAAAAAATGACCCACAGATATTTTGCCTGTTAATAATTGCATTTGGGCTTTAATGGCTAAGTCATTTCTGTATCGGTAAATTCTGCGTCATTTGTGAGCTCTGCCGATAGTTCTGTAGAAGATTAGTTCTATACTTCATTAATTTTGCATCATCATATAAAATTGTAAGAGCTGCAATAAATTTGTCTCGTTTTATTGACATTTCTATACGATGATGCCAGCCTTCAAGGACATTATTTGTCCTATGTATCTCACCATAAACACATCATAATTTTTGTACATTTGATTTCATCCAAAACGTGAAGAAATATTTTTCAAATTTATTAAATACATCGTTTTCGGGCATTTCCTGTTGTATATATTTCCAACCTTCTTCGATATTATTTAGCGGGAGAAACGTTAAATTGCCATCAATGAGAAATAATTGTTTAGTTTTTTCTGCTACTGTTATACCCCTTTTTCGATGTAAGGCCCAGTTCGGTAGCTTTTCGAAAAAGGCTGTTAGTATAATGATAATTACAACCAAACATCTATAGCAACATTGAATGATAACAGAGCGATCGATCATTACTTTAGTTGAGATTCCACTAGTATCTGCGATTTTATTAGAGAAAATAAAATTTCATAAGAATGTTTATTTCTATTTGTCATAAACGCATAAAGAATGGGCACGTCATTGGTAAAATTACTTTTGCTGCCAATGGCAGCATGAATAGTAAACATTTGTGAGAAAGGTTTAGGGCAAAATTTAAATGTGCCGTCCCTAAAAAAATTCGTAACATTTTCTTTGTGCGTTTTTCCCTCGGGAGTACAAAAGACCAGAATTCTATTATAAGTATCTTGTTTGAAATCAGCTAGTAGAAAAGTTTCAAATTATTTTGGCACCTCAACTTCATTTTGATCATTTGTATTGATTTTTTAACGTTTGCATTTTTCTTTTTTAGGCGGTATATGCGACTCTGTTTACTTTTGAATTGTGGAACAGAATTTTTTGTAGCCAAATCGAATCTTTGTCTTGTTATACGAACCAAGCCCTGTTTGTAAACCCTAGGATCCGGTTCTCTGCCCTGAGCCACTTCTTGGCAAGCTTCCTCAATTTGAAAATCTACATTTTGCGTTTCATCAGGCTCACAATTATTGTCGTGAGGTTTTTGTTTAATAATGCATGTTTGGCCCTAAAAAAGCAAAATAAAATGAAACATTACTGTTATGGACCTAATTAAGGACTGAACTTAAAGCAGTGGACTCTAAGTTAAACGAATGTAATTCAAATAGGTACAATGAAATATTATCGATGTTTGTGCGTATTGAGTGCGCGCGCGTGCCATCGTCCGAGATCGGTAGCGAAGTGGATTGATGGCTCGTGTCCCGCACGCCGCACGTCTCGTTGCCGCCCGCCGCCCTCCGCTGTCTCCCAACAGCAGCCGAAGATTGCCGAGTGGTCGGAGGCGCCCGCACATTACGAAAAAAAAACAAATAGGCACTTACATAAAAGAAACATACAAACCGTGCGCATTCCCAGCCCGTCTCATCTTTGATGTCCTCCCTCCGATAAACGCCCTAAGCCGAGGTTCGTACCCCACAGGGGGTGCCCTTAGCGAACGTTCACCTAGTTTATAAGTTTAGTTTGTAAGTCCCTGGCTGGAGGCTTTGAGTGTAGCAGCTTAAGGCACTCACAGGTTTGCTCGGTTAAATAGGCTTCAGAGGCCAGCTATGAGACGGCCTACAGAAAAAAAAAAGCACGTGTGGCACTCGGGGACTGCCGCGGTAAAGCTATTGCATAGCATTTGTAACCTCCATACTTCCTATTTGTCAACGCTACACTTGGGATGATGACGTGATGACATAAAACAAAAATTACGTTCTCATGACAACATCACGTTGTAAATAGCTTAAAAACAAAGAAAAGGGAACATACCGTGCGCATTAACATGCCACCTGGCTCGAATGAATGACGTTTAAAGTTATGAGTGCAATTTTTTTTTAAATTTAGTTTTAGTTTTTGGAATATCAACATTTATTTTACGCTAAGTAGTTTGTTAGCGCATGGAGCAATGAAAGAGTGGACGCGCTGCGCCGTACCTCAGCTATACCGATGACGCGCTGATCACGATGCCTGCGCATGCAGACCGCGTGCAAGGTGTTGTGTTGGGTTCGATTCCCAACAAGTTTGTCATAACACTACGATGCTTTAAACGTGACAATATAAACTATTTAGACACAATTTTGTTCTTGCCATATTTATTTGTTTGTTTGGGCTTGGATGAGATTATATTATTCTCGCAAGCATAATTCTTGGAAAGGATTTCAAAAGAGACAACAGCAGTGACAACATACCATTTGGTATGGTTCACTGCAGGAGCTGACAACAATAACAATATTATGTCCTCTTCTAAAATTGATTGATTGACTGGTGAATTAGTTTAGTATTTACTATTATTGTAAATATCGTCATTGTAATAAGATTCTATGTTGATAATGACATTTATTATCACACTATTATTATAAAGGCGAAAGTTTGTGAGTGTGTATGTTTGTCTCTTCTTCACGCAAAAACTACTGAATGGATTTGGATGAAATTTGGCACACAGTTTATAACCTGGATTAACATAGGATACTTTTTATCCCGATATTCCCACGGGATCGAGACTTTGCGGGTGAAACCGCGGCGCAGCTAGTTATCTTAATAAATGGGAAAATTTTGGATGGACGTTTGTTACTCAATCACGCCACAACGGCTGAACGGATCTGGATGAAATTTGGCACAGAGATAGAGAAATAAACTACTACCTATCATCTAATAATTATATCTATAAACCTAATTAGCTGTTTTACTACCTACCTAAATCTACCTAAACCGTTAACGGCCTGCGCAGCCTACCCTGCGCAGCCCTAGCCGTTACACGCTGTCAGAGCTTTCTTCACCTCCAAGTGAAATAATAAATTCTCTTCATGGATTTTTTGGAGTCGATCTTTAACCCAATATTCTTCCTCCAGTCTTCGAACATGGTTCACCTCTTTTCTCCAGTCTGCAGCAGTTATTGATTGAATTGCTTCTCTTGTCAATTGTTCTATTTGTCTTTCTGATTGATAGTTTTGTCTGCCACCCTTTATTTCACCAAATTCCAGTATTCAATTGGATTTTGTTATGTATGTGCTTAGTGCTATGTAGGCGAGCGGGCTGCGCCCCGCCCCTCCCCGCGCCGTGTGGTAACGTCCAAGGATTAAACCAGTGTGCAACAGACTAGCGAGTTTGATTGACAAGTGTCACCGTCCTTCCGTATATATACTTCCATATCTAACACGTGGCGACGAGGATCAACAAACCGAACCGAATCGAGAATCACAGTGGTAAGGCGGCAGACGTACGACTTTGTGGCCATGCTCTCTCAATAATTCGTCTACCACATTTTATTTTGGTTTAGTTTCTGGCATCAAAATTTATATAATTTTTGGTTAACCAACTTTGCATCTCACTTTTGGACTGGCATGGAATTTTTTCAGACTGCGTTAAGTGGTACGGCGTGTTATCAATCACAAATATGCCATTTGGAGGCAAGTTCGGCAACAATTTTTCGTTGAGCCACTTGATAACATTTTGGGTGTCCATCTCATCGTGGTAATCGCCTGTCTTACTTTTGCATTTGTGAAGTAACTCCGCCCCAGAGATAAAACTGTTTTCGTCACCCGCATGGACGAGAATCCAGCGTTGACCGTGATTGCCATTTTTCGGCTACTTCCCATTTGGTAAACTTCCCATTTCGTAAACCTCAAACTGTACCTACTAAAAAGTTGCGTTTGGTAAACATTATACATTTCATACATTTAGTCCCATTTCGAAAACATTTCAATATTTTTTTGTGTTATATCCCATTTGGTAAACTTTCAGATGAAATGGGTACAGTCAAGTAAAAAAAGAAAAACGAAACTAATGATAACATTGTCATTTATTTTGTTAAATATTTTTAATCACAGGTACAATAGTCGGATTATGTGTACGTATGCCATTTACACATATTGATATTTAAAAACAGAAATAAAAAGTGGGGTGTACAAATAACTTTCAAAAAATTTAAGAAAAATCACAGTTCGATTTGACTATTTCGATGACAAGTTTTATTTTTTTAATAACATAAGTCAATCTAGATGCGAAATCAACTTATATAAAAAAACAATAATCACAGATTTGGTACTATCTTTTTATGTTAATGTACATTAACATAAAAAAATACATACGAAATCAACTACTTATAAAATATAAAAATAAACAGTCACAGATTTGGTACAATAACATAAAAAATACATGCAAAATCAACTTTTAAATATAAAAACAAATAATAATCACAGATTTGGTACAATAACATAAAAAATACATGCAAAATCAACTTTTAAATATAAAAACAAATAATAATCACAGATTTGGTACAATAACATAAAAAATTTACTACCTACACTACAAAGTTAAAAATCAATAAATAAATTATAAAGTGATACAAGCAATTCTTGATAATTCGTTCAAACAATTTTCCAATGATATTTTTCCACTTTTGTAATCGCCGAGAATATTGTTAATTCGTATATCATTTTGGATAGATTTTTTTCTTCGTTTTGATATACTTTCTCCATTATTATAAAAGCTGTAAAAAATTGTTATGATTAATTAAAGTAATAATGTATGATTTTTATCATATGTGTCGCCTAAAAATACAGGTCATTGAAACAAAAATATGTACCTTTTCAGAAGATTTTCATAATGTTTAATATTGCCTGATATCGTTTCGAAAAATAAAAGAATTGATGGCCTTTTTCCAATTTCACTATTGAAACTCCAATTCCAAGATTCCATGAGGTTGTAGTGCGGTGTCTTTGTGCGTAGCAGCACCAAATATTCATCATATCTTCATTTTCCAACCACTGATCCACAAAGTAATCATTGAATTCAGTTATAGCTTTTTCTTCAAAACTGTAACAGAATTAATTCGTTGAAGATTATGATACGAAAAACCATATATTACCTAGTTTCTAACGCATAAAAATGGCTGTAGAAAATGGCGGTAGAAGAAATATCCAGAACTAAATGCGTTCATTTCAATACTGCAAAATTAATTTACCTTTGACTCATAATGTATAGCCATCCATCGTTTATGTCTTCTTTTGGTAAATGTGCCAGAGCCATACATAGTTTGACGTGATAGTGAGATTCTTCATGTTGTAATAAGCCAAGAGATTTTGCCTTTCTTAATAGCGCTCTGCCAAAGTGAACAAAACACCCCTTAACAATTATGTTTGGAAATGTCTTTTTAATTGCATTTATTGGAGCTTTTTCGAAATCCAAGGTAATAATATCGGCTGTCCACTCTGGTAAATGAAATTTTAGTTTGTAAAACAGTTTTTCATATGTAGTTTCTTCTTTGTTTGTCAACACTGCATAAAAAAATGGTACAATATTTGTCCCAGTTTCTGTACTTCCTATGTCTCCGTGTACAACGTATAGTTGAAGAAACGGCTTTGCACAACATTTGAACGTTCCGTCCGCAAAGTAGTGACGGACGTCATTTAAATGTGCAATTGCACTCTTTGAACCAAACACAATCATTCTATTTTCACCGTCAATCTCATCAAACAATAAATTGTCTTTAAAACGGTCAGGAATCACGATTTCTGTAGAGTTAGAGTGCTGAGATTTTGTGATTCCTAGTTGTCTATTTCTGTGTCTATACAAACTGCTTTTAACTTTGTCAAAATTTGGTAATTCTTTAATAATTTCATAACCATTATCTTTCAGCTTTTTAGTACATTTCCTGTATGTAGCTGGAATCGGCTTCAGATCTTCACATATAGTTTGTTTACATTTTTCGATGGCTACTTTCACTTCATTTTTTTCAAAATTCGGAATACAAGAACTGCAGTGAGCATTTTCTCTTAATACATGGCTTCGATTTGAATTCAAAGTTACACTTGCTGAACATCCATCTTTTCTATTAACACAGCGCCACCAACTTGAGTCCTTATTATTTTTCTGTTTATAATATTGATGCCCAGCGCGTAATAAAATTTCACCGCCTCGTGTACTATTAATAATTTTTAAATTCACTGCACCACTAGAAGATCCCTCACCCGACATTGCAACGACCTTGCACTATGCATAAAACGAGTGAACTGATAAGTTAAACCCGGTAATAGATATAATTTACGTATACTTACTTATGTCTATCTCATTCACACCTTTTGTTTAAAACGATGGTAAGGACAATAAATCCCTACCTGAGAACCCGCTCGGTGCTTCTTTTGCGGGAAAAGCACGTGGTATTTTTAGTAGCATCGTGGTATTTTTACAGACTTTAATACGTTTTTTTTACTTCTTCTTGATCAGCCATTCTTTTTGATGGTCGAGATACTATCTCAAGACTGAAGCATTTAAAAATATATACATCTCTAATTTAATACTAATTTGACACTGACTGTACCGTACAAAAATAACAATACTAACAAAGTTTACCAAATGGGATTAAATGTATGAAGTAACGAAATGTTTACCAAACGCAACTTTTTAGTAGGTACAGTTTGAGGTTTACGAAATGGGAAGTTTACCAAATGGGAAGTAGCCCATTTTTCTTTATACTAGCATCGCTGCTATTTTGCCAGCATTTTGTCACTGTATAGTGCGAATGTATATCCACGTCTCGTCTAAATACGTCACCGGTTTTTTGTCCGCTTCGAGGTTGTTGAGAATTGAACCCAACAAAACACCTTGCGCGCGGTCTGCACGCGCAGGCATCGTAATCAGCGCGTCATCGGTATAGCTGAGGTACGGCGCAGCGCGGCGTCGACATGGCTCGCCCCGGTGACAACTCGCTTCCACGGACTCCACCGCGACGGACGATATTCATCTCTTATATAATTACTAACTGTTTGTCCGGGATTTTATAGTTTGTACATAATGAGACGGCATTAAAACGTTGCCTAAAAATACAGTCCAGTCTTTGCTCCTGTGCTAACAGAGGTCATTATTTTCTTTCATTCGCCGCAGGTAGCAAGCCCGCCAGGCAATTCAATTCAATTCAATTCATTTATTCTGTAACAATTTACATTGTGTTCGAATATAATTTAACATGAAACATAAGCATACACAAAAAAATATTATTAAAATACATGCAAATCAATTTAAATTAGGAAATAATAATTCTATAAAAAATAAAATAAATGTAACATACCATGCAAACATAATTAAAAAACCATATGTCAAAAATCAACAGCAAGATAAAAGCAAACAATAATCAAAAAAATAAAATATGACTGCAATAATTATAACTCATAGACAAATAATGAGACATGTCAGTTTTAACAGAAGACTATAAATAATCTAATGTATAGAGACATCTTTCCAACAGGAATGCCTTGAGCCTTGCCTTGAATGAGCCTGTGTACAGTATGCTTTTTAACTCAAGCGGCAGCGATATCGGGCTTTTGTATCAAAACCAATAGAGCATTCTTACATTTCTTAAATCTGTACCCCAATTGATTCTTCAAGATAAGCCGCAATGTAGTTTTTCACCTGAAAAAAAAAAAACAAATATATATTTATTTATCATTTACTCGTAGGTATTGCTAAAAATATTATATTATGTATGAACCAGTTGCAAAAAATGATATAGTAATTAACACCTAGACAAAAGTAATATAATTTATCTTATGTATAGGTACATAAAAGTAGTAAATGGCACATATACACTGTTGTAGTATTATTCGCGGTAGAAATAATGGTATTATCTTCGTCTCTACAGATAAGTCCGTAGATTTTAAGGGTTCTTCATCAGTGGCCTCAACTCATTGCACAGGTTATATGCTAGATCCTTTGTGAGGCTGTAGCGCTTAACAAACTCCACTTCGTCTAAATTAAAGGCATTGCATTCTTTACGTAGCTGCATACAACGCCGCTTTCTTGTACTGTTGGGTTCTGCCAATATTTCGTATGTACTTACAATAATCCAAACGATTATAAAGGGTCACGTCCACAGCCAAACTGTTAGTCCTTACACAAAATAATAAAACAAAGGCAATTGTAATTAGCATTTAAAAAAATTAAATAAATAACCTCTTTTTTTGCCCTTATTGTCCCACTGCTGGGCAAAGACTTCCCCACTCTCTTTCCACCTCTCTCTGTTCAATTTCCAAGGACCAATGGAAGAACTACTTAGAATACAAATAACTAGCTAGAATACGAATAAAGAACTAGGTAATCTAATACTATATTGTAATATTTTTTCGTAGTATAAATGACACTTAATTAAAATGATTACTTATACGTGCAACTGTTCAGTCAAATCAGTGAACAGCATTGGTTCGCCGCCGCATTTATAATCCTATTTTTCAGTAATTTTCTCCTAATAAAATCGACACCACAGTAAATGCTAATCGCTAGCGATATTAACATTGACTTGTGTTAGTTTAGTCACTGAAGAGAATACAATCCCGAGCATGTTTATCAATCCCATGATTGAAAATCCAAATAATTATAAACGGTCACGTCGACAGCCAAACTGATAGTCCTTAGACAAAACAATAAAACAAAGGCAATTATAACTAGCATTTAAAAAAAAAAAATAAGTAACCTCTTTTTTTGCCCTTATTGTCCCACTGCTGGGCAAAGGCTTCCCTACTCTCTTTCCACCTCTCTCTATTCAGAGTTTCCAAGGACCAATGGAAGAACTACTTAGAATACAAATAACTAGCTAGAATACAAATAAAGAACTAGTTAATCTAATACTATATTGTAATATTTTTTCTTAGTATAAATGACAATTAAAATGATTACTTATACGTGCAACTGTTCAGTCAAATCAGTTAAGACGCAGATATATGACAGTGACCGTGAATGGTTAGCTTGCCTGTTCTGTACTGAGCTCAAGCAACGCGTCGGACGTCCAGCCAGTAATAGGACTCGCCCATCAAGGAGCGCTTTCCCAAATTAGACGCATTATTAATTTATTACACGTAAAACAAAAAGTATTTTAATAAAACAAGTATACTAAAAGATCAATAATTTAATTATCTTTAAAATTGTGAAGTTTTCAGAAAAATACAATAATATATATAAACAGTCACGTCGACAGCCAAACTGATAGTCCTTAGACAAAATAATAAAACAAAGGCAATTATAATTAGCATTTAAAAATAAATAAATAAGTAACCTCTTTTTTGCCCTTATTGTCCCACTGCTGGGCAAAGGCTTCCCTACTCTCTTTCCACCTCTCTCTGTTCGGTTCCCAAGGACCAATGGAAGAACTACTTAGAATACAAATGAAGAACTAGTTAATCTAATACAATATTGTAATATTTTTTCGTAGTTTAAATTACACTTAGTTAAATGATTACTTATACGTGCAACTATTCAGTCAAATCATTTAACAGCATTGGTTCGCCGTCGCATTTATAATCCTATTTTTCAGTAGGTAATTTCCTCCTAATATAATCGACACCACAGTAAATGCTAATCGCTAGCGATATTAACATTGACTTGTTTTAGTTTAGTCACTGAAGAGAATATAATCCCAAGCATGTTTTTCAATCCCGGGACTGAAAATCTAAACGATTATAAACGGTCACGTCCACAGCCAAACTGGATAGTCCTTAGACAAAATAATAAAACAAAGGCAATTGTAATTAGCATTTAAAAAAATTAAATAAGTAACCTCTTTTTTTGCCCTTATTGTCCCACTGGCAAAGGCTTCCCTACTCTCTTTCCACCTCTCTCTATTCAGTTTCCAAGGACCAATGGAAGAACTACTTAGAATACAAATAACTTGCTAGAATACAAATAAAGAACTAGTTAATCTAATACTATATTGTAATATTTTTTCGTAGAATAAATGACACGTAATTAAAATGATTACTTATACGTGCAACTGTTCAGTCAAATCAGTTAAGACTCAGATATATGACAGTGACCTTGAATGGTTAGCTTGCCTGTTCTGTACTGAGCTCAAGCAACGCGTCGTACGTCCAGCCAGTAATAGGACTGGCCCATCAAGGAGCGTTTTCCCAAATTAGACGCATTATTAATTTATTACACGTAAAACAAAAAGTATTTTAATAAAACAAGTATACTAAAAGATCAATAATTTAATTATCTTTAAAATTGTGAAGTTTTCAGAAAAATACGCTCGACAGATTTTGCGTCGTTCTCAGTTTTTTATCCACGTTAGACAACTTTACAAATTAATTTCACTATGTAATATACTCAGCAGCACGGAATGTGGCCCAAACCTAAACACACCGATAACAGGCGATTTTGATATCGCGTATGAGAATTTCAAGTGGCAGTTTGTCAGGCCATTTGTTTTAGTTCATTTAAGAGGGTAAGCACAAAACAAAAGTTCATTTCTTTAATTCTGTGATACTTAACGTTAGTTCGTTATTGGAACGCACAAAACACGGGTGAGTTAAAATTCGATATTGAAATGGTGGTGAATTTAATCTTTATTGTTTTATTTTTTAATTAATCTGTAGTAATTTATGCTTCCAAAATTGGAACACAATGCCTCTAACTTCAGCTCAAGTTGCTCAAGCTGTGTTGCTTCGGAGTCAGGGGCGAACGCAGCGAGAGATTGCTGAAACATTAAATGTACCGCGTACAGCTCTCAGGTACGCCTTAACAAGGTACGACCAGACCGGCCTATACACAAGGAGACCAGGAAGTGGCGGTATTAGGTGTACATCAGCGCGAGATGACAGATTTATCGCTCTCGCAATTATGAGAAATCGGTTCCTTACTGCGGTCGAAATACGGCAGCGGCTACAAACGGCAAGAGGGGTCAACGTAAGTGAGCGAACAATAAGAAGGAGAATGGAGGAACGGGATCTACATGCTCAAAGACCAGCTCGAGGTCCAGAACTGCTCCGGCACCATCGCGTAGCTCGACTTCGGTTCGCTCGCGAACACGCAAATTGGACTCACGAGCAGTGGAGTAAAGTTCTGTGGACTGACGAATGCAGAGTGGCCTTAAGAGCTCCAGATGGCCGCGAACGTGTTTGGAGAAGGCATGGGGAGAGGTTTTTGCCAATCACTACCAGGCAAACCGTCAGTTTTCAAGGTGGATCAGTAATGGTTTGGGAAGGGATCTGTTCAGATGCACGCACAGAGTTGGTAGTAGTTGCAGGTCGTCTAACGGCAGTGCGATACGTTGAAGAGATCCTCCAAGAACACGTGTTACCATTCGTGGGATTCATCGGTAGCGAAGATTTTATCTTAATGCAAGATAATGCCCGACCTCACACAGCACGTTGCGTGGATGATTACCTATCGGAGGTGAGAATTAGAAAATTGGACTGGCCAGCACGAAGCCCGGACATGAATCCCATAGAACATGTCTGGGACATGCTTAAAAGACGCATCCGATCCAGTCCCAACGCTCCAGAGACTATCAGTCAGTTAAAAACCGCTCTAGTGGCCAACTGGGAAGAAATACCCCATGTGGACATTAAAAACGTAATCCACAGCATGCCTGATCGCATGCAGGCGGTCATCAGGGCCAGAGGTGGAAATACCCGCTATTAATTTTAAGTACCATAGCTTTATTTTGTAAATTTCATCCTAAAACATTTTTTTTAAACTTAGAGCTTAATGTCTTTTTTGTAATTTTGTAAAATTTTAATAAAGTTAACTCACTTTTTTGTTAATTAATCATTCGCATTTAAGATTCGAATAAACATTTAAGTTTTAAAACAAAAAAGAACCCTGTTTCGCGTTTCATTTTGATAATAAGCCACATAACTCGCTTGGGCCACATTCCGTGCCGCTGAGTGTATAAACATAATCAAAAATATGCCTATATTAAAATATTAGGACAAAGCTCTAATTTAACATATATTTTTTCCAAATCACTAACACTACTCGTTTAGACGTCATCTTCAGTATAAAATCATTAAGTCGGTTATCGTCCCCTTAACAGCATTGGTTCGCTGCCGCATTTATAATCCTATTTTTCAGTAATTTTCTCCTAATAAAATCGACACCACAGTAAATGCTAATCGCTAGCGATATTAACATTGTCTTGTTTAAGTTAAGTCACTGAAGAGAATATAATCCCAAGCATGTTTTTCAATCCCGGGACTGAAAATCTAAACGATTATAAACGGTCACGTCCACAGCTAAACTGGATAGTCCTTAGACAAAATAATTAAACAAAGGCAATTGTAATTAGCATTTAAAAAAATTAAATAAATAACATCTTTTTTTGCCCTTATTGTCCCACTGCTGGGCAAAGACTTCCCTACTCTCTTTCCACATCTATTCAGAGTTTCCAAGGACCAATGGAAGAACTACTTAGAATACAAATAACTAGCTAGATTACAAATAAAGAACTTGTTAATCTAATACTATATTGTAATATTTTTTCGTAGTATAAATGACACTTAATTAAAATGATTACTTATACGTGCAACTGTTCAGTCAAATCAGTTAACAGCATTGGTTCGCCGCCGCATTTACAATCCTATTTTTCAGTAATTTTCTCCTAATAAAATGGACACCACAGTAAATGCTAATCGCTAGCGATATTAACATTGACTTTTATTAGTTTAGTCACTGAAGAGAATACAATCCCGAGCATGTTTTTCAATCCTGGTATTGAAAATCCAAATGATTATAAACGGTCACGTCGACAGCCAAACTGATAGTCTTTAGACAAAATAATAAAACAAAGGCAATTATAATTAGTATTTAAAAAAATTAAATAACCTCTTTTTTTGCCCTTATTGTCCCACTGCTGGGCAAAGACTTCCCTACTCTCTTTCCACCTCTATTCAGAGTTTCCAAGGACCAATGGAAGAACTACTTAGAATACAAATAACTAGCTAGATTACAAATAAAGAACTTGTTAATCTAATACTATATTGTAATATTTTTTCGTAGTATAAATGACACTTAATTAAAATGATTACTTATACGTGCAACTGTTCAGTCAAATCAGTTAACAGCATTGGTTCGCCGCCGCATTTATAATCCTATTTTTCAGTAATTTTCTCCTAATAAAATGGACACCACAGTAAATGCTAATCGCTAGCGATATTAACATTGACTTTTATTAGTTTAGTCACTGAAGAGAATACAATCCCGAGCATGTTTTTCAATCCTGGTATTGAAAATCCAAATGATTATAAACGGTCACGTCGACAGCCAAACTGATAGTCTTTAGACAAAATAATAAAACAAAGGCAATTATAATTAGTATTTAAAAAAATTAAATAACCTCTTTTTTTGCCCTTATTGTCCCACTGCTGGGCAAAGACTTCCCTACTCTCTTTCCACCTCTATTCAGAGTTTCCAAGGACCAATGGAAGAACTACTTAGAATACAAATAACTAGCTAGAATACAAATAAAGAACTTGTTAATCTAATACTATATTGTAATATTTTTTCGTAGTATAAATGACACTTAATTAAAATGATTACTTATACGTGCAACTATTCAGTCAAATCAGTTAACAGCATTGGTTCGCCGCCGCATTTATAATCCTATTTTTCAGTAGGTAATTTCCTCCTAATATAATCGACACCACAGTAAATGCTAATCGCTAGCGATATTAACATTGACTTGTTATAGTTTAGTCACTGAAGATAATCCCAAGCATGTTTTTCAATCCCGGGACTGAAAATTTAAACGATTATGAACGGTCACGTCCACAGCCAAACTGGATAGTCCTTAGACAATAAAACAAAGGCAATTGTAATTAGCATTTAAAAAAATTAAATAAATAACCTCTTTTTTTGCCCTTATTGTCCCACTGCTGGGCAAAGACTTCCCTATTCTCTTTCCACCTCTATTCAGAGTTTCCAAGGACCAATGGAAGAACTACTTTGAATACAAATAACTTGCTAGAATACAAATAAAGAACTAGTTAATCTAATACTATATTGTAATATTTTTTCGTGGTATAAATGACTCTTAATTAAAATGATTACTTATACGTGCAACTGTTCAGTCAAATCAGTTAACAGCATTGGTTTGCCGCCGCATTTATAATCCTATTTTTCAGTAATTTTCTCCTAATAAAATCGACACTACAGTTAATCGCTAGCGATATTAACATTGACTTGTATTAGTTTAGTCACTGAAGAGAATACAATCGCGAGCATGTTTTTCAATCCCGGGATTGAAAATCCAAACTATTATAAACGGTCACGTCCACAGCCAAACTGATAGTCCTTAGACAAAATAATAAAACAAAGGCATAATAAGCATTTAAAAAAATTAAATAAATAACCTCTTTTTTGCCCTTATTGTCCCACTGCTGGGCAAAGACTTCCCTACTCTCTTTCCACCTCTATTCAGAGGTTCCAAGGACCAATGGAAGAACTACTTAGAATACAAATAACTAGCTAGAATACATATAAAGCACTAGTTGATCTAATACAATATTGTAATATTTTGTCGTAGTATAAATGACACTTAATTAAAATGATTACTTATACGTGCAACTGTTCAGTCAAATCAGTTAACAGCATTGGTTCGCCGCCGCATTTATAATCCTATTTTTCAGTAATTTCCTCCTAATATAATCGACACCACAGTAAATGCTAATCGCTAGCAATATTAACATTGACTTGTTTTAGTTTAGTTACTGAAGAGAATATAATCCCAAGCATGTTTTTCAATCCCGGGACTGAAAATCTAAACGATTATAAACGGTCACGTCCACAGCCAAACTGGATAATCCTTAGACAATAAAACAAAGACAATTGTAATTATCGTTTAAAAAAATTAAATAAATAACCTCTTTTTTTGCCCTTATTGTCCCACTGCTGGGCAAAGACTTCCCTACTCTCTTTCCACCTCTATTCAGAGGTTCCAAGGACCAATGGAAGAACTACTTAGAATACAAATAACTTGCTAGAATACAAATAAAGAACTAGTTAATCTAATACTATATTGTAATATTTTTTCGTGGTATAAATGACACTTAATTAAAATGATTACTTATACGTGCAACTGTTCAGTCAAATCAGTTAACAGCATTGGTTCGCCGCCGCATTTATAATCCTATTTTTCAGTAATTTTCTCCTAATAAAATCGACACCACAGTACATGCTAATCGCTAGCGATATTATTAACATTGACTTGTATTAGTTTAGTCACTGAAGAGAATATAATCCCAAGCATGTTTTTATATCCCGGGACTGAAAATCTAAACGATTATAAACGGTCACGTCCACAGCCAAACTGGATAGTCCTTAGACAATAAAACAAAGGCAATTGTAATTAGCATTTAAAAAAATTAAATAAATAACCTCTTTTTTTGCCCTTATTGTCCCACTGCTTTGCAAAGACTTCCCTACTCTCTTTCCACCTCTATTCAGAGGTTCCAAGGACCAATGGAAGAACTACTTAGAATACAAAAAACTTGTTAGAATACAAATAACTAGTTAATCTAATACTGTATTGTAATATTTTTTTGTGGTATAAATGACACTTAATTAAAATGATTACTTATACGTGCAACTGTTCAGTCAAATCAGTTAACAGCATTTGTTCGCCGCCGCATTTATAATCCTATTTTTCAGTAATTTTCTCCTAATAAAATCGACACCACAGTACATGCTAATCGCTAGCGATATTAACATTGACTTGTATTAGTTTAGTCACTGAAAAAAATATAATCCCAAGCTTGTTTTTCAATCCCGGGACTGAAAATCTAAACGATTATAAACGGTCACGTCCACAGCCAAACTGATAGTCCTTAGACAAAATAATAAAACAAAGGCAATTGTAATAAACATTTTTAAAAATAAAATAAATGGCCTCTTTTTTTGCCCTTATTGTCCCACTGCTGGGCAAAGACTTCACTACTCTCTTTCCACCTCTATTCAGAGCTTCCAAGGAACAATGGAAGAACTACTTAGAATACAAATAACTTGCTAGAATACAAATAAAGAACTTGTTAATCTAATACTATATTGTAATATTTTTTCGTGGTATAAAAGACACTTAATTAAAATGATTACTTATACGTGCAACTGTTCAGTCAAATCAGTTAACAGCATTGGTTCGCCGCCGCATTTATAATCCTATTTTTCAGTAGGTAATTTCCTCCTAATATAATCGACACCACAGTAAATGCTAATCGCTAGCGATATTAACATTGCCTTGTATTAGTTTAGTCACTGAAGAAAATATAATTCCAAGCATGTTTTTCAATCCCGGGACTGAAAATCTAAACGATTATAAACGGTCACGTCCACAGCCAAACTGATAGTCCTTAGACAAAATAATAAAACAAAGGCAATTGTAATAAGCATTTTTTAAAATAAAATAAGTAACCTCTTTTTTTGCCCTTATTGTCCCACTGCTGGGCAAAGACTTCCCTACTCTCTTTCCACCTCTATTCAGAGTTTCCAAGGACCAATGGAAGAACTACTTAGAATACAAATAACTTGCTAGAATACAAATAAAGAACTAGTTAATCTAATACTATATTGTAATATTTTTTCGTGGTATAAATGACACTTAATTAAAATGATTACTTATACGTGCAACTGTTCAGTCAAATCAGTTAACAGCATTGGTTCGCCGCCGCATTTATAATCCTATTTTTCAGTAATTTTCTCCTAATAAAATCGACACCACAGTAAATGCTAATCGCTAGCGATATTAACATTGACTTGTATTAGTTTAGTCACTGAAGAGAATACAATCCCGAGCATGTTTTTCAATCCCGGGATTGAAAATCCAAATGATAATAAACGGTCACGTCGACAGCCAAACTGATAGTCCTTAGACAAAATAATAAAACAAAGGCAATTATAATTAGCAGTAAAAAAAATAAATAAATAAGTAACCTCTTTTTTTGCCCTTATTGTCCCACTGCTGGGCAAAGGCTTCCCTACTCTCTTTTCACCTCTCTCTATTCAGAGTTTCCAAGGACCAATAGAAGAACTACTTAGAATACAAATAACTTGCTAGAATACAAATTAAGGAACTAGTAAATCTAATACTATATTGTAATATGTTTTCGTGGTATAAATGACAATTAAAATGATTACTTATACGTGCAACTATTCAGTCAAATCAGTTAACAGCATTGGTTCGCCGCCGCATTTATAATCCTATTTTTCAGTAGGTAATTTCCTCCTAATATAATCGACACCACAGTAAATGCTAATCGCTAGCGATATTAACATTGACTTGTTATAGTTTAGTCACTGAAGATAATCCCAAGCATGTTTTTCAATCCCGGGACTGAAAATTTAAACGATTATGAACGTTCACGTCCACAGCCTAACTGGATAGTCCTTAGACAATAAAACAAAGGCAATTGTAATTAGCATTTAAAAAAATCAAATAAATAACCTCTTTTTTTGCCCTTACTGTCCCACTGCTGGGCAAAGACTTCCCTATTCTCTTTCTACCTCTATTCAGAGTTTCCAAGGACCAATTGAAGAACTACTTAGAATACAAATAACTTGCTAGAATACAAATAAAGAACTAGTAAATCTAATACTATATTGTAATATTTTTTCGTGGTATAAATGACACTTAATTAAAATGATTACTTATACGTACAACTGTTCAGTCAAATCAGTTAACAGCATTGGTTCACCGCCGCATTTATAATCCTATTTTTCAGTAATTTTCTCCTAATAAAATCGACACCACAGTACATGCTAATCGCTAGCGATATTAACATTGACTTGTATTAGTTTAGTCACTGAAGAGAATTTAATCCCAAGCATGTTTTTCAATCCCGGGACTGAAAATCTAAACGATTATAAACGGTCACGTCCACAGCCAAACTGATAGTCCTTAGACAAAATAATAAAACAAAGGCAATTATAATTAGCATTAAAAAAAACCTCTTTTTTTGCCCTTATTGTCCCACTGCTGGGCAAAGGGTTCCCTACTCTCTTCCCACCTCTATTCAGAGTTTCCAAAGACCAATGGAAGAACTACTTAGAATACAAATAACTAGCTAGAATACAAATAAAGAACTAGATAAATGACACTTAATTAAAATGATTACTTATACGTGCAACTATTCAGTCAAATCAGTTAACAGCATTGGTTTGCCGCCGCATTTATAATCCTATTTTTCAGTAATTTTCTCCTAATAAAATCGACACTACAGTTAATCGCTAGCGATATTAACATTGACTTGTATTAGTTTAGTCACTGAAGGGAATACAATCCCGAGCATGTTTTTCAATCCCGGAATTGAAAATCCAAACTATTATAAACAAACGGTCACGTCCACAGCCAAACTGATAGTCCTTAGACAAAATAATAAAACAAAGGCATAATAAGCATTTAAAAAAATAACCTCTTTTTTGCCCTTATTGTTCCACTGCTGGGCAAAGGCTTCCCTACTCTCTTTTCACCTCTCTCTGTTCAGTTTCCAACGACCAATGGAAGAACTATTTAGAATACAAATAATATTTTTTCGTAGTATAAATGACACTTAATTAAAACGATTACTTATACGTGCAACTGTTCAGTCAAATCAGTTAACAGCATTGGTTCGCCGCCACATTTATAATCCTATTTTTCAGTAATTTTCTTCTAATATAATCGACACCACAGTAAATGCTAATCGCTAACGATTAACATTGACTTGTATTAGTTTATTCACTGAAGAGAATACATTCCCGAGAATGTTTTTCAATCCCGGGATTGAAAATCCAAATGATTATAAACGGTCACGCCCACAGCCAAACTGATAGTCCTTAGACAAAATAATAAAACAAAGGCATAATTAGCATTTAAAAAAATTAAATAAAACAAAGACATAATTAGCATTTAAAAAAATTAAATAAATAACTTCTTGTTTGCCCTTATTGTTCCACTGCTGGGCAAAGGTTTCCCTACTCTCTTTCCACCTCTCTCTGTTCAGTGTCCAAGGACCAATGGAAGAACTACTTAGAATACAAATAACTAGCTAGAATACATATAAAGAACTAGTTGATCTAATACAATATTGTAATATTTTGTCGTAGTATAAATGACACTTAATTAAAATGATTACTTATACGTGCAACTGTTCAGTCAAATCAGTTAACAGCATTGGTTCGCCGCCGCATTTATAATCCTATTTTTCAGTAATTTCCTCCTAATATAATCGACACCACAGTAAATGCTAATCGCTAGCGATATTAACATTGCCTTGTATTAGTTTAGTCACTGAAGAGAATACAATCCCGAGAATGTTTTTAAATCCCGGGATTACGGGATTATTGATGCGTAATCCGGGGATTAGACTATATGGTTTCTAATTGGTCTTAAATATAAAAATAATGAGTAATTTCTTGAAATATTAATTTTATTGCACATCACAAATCACAATATAGTAAGAAAATAAAAAAGACAAAACAAAGATACTATACTTTGTAAGAAATAAAAAGACACAAAAGAAATATTTAGAATTTTGAAAGTACAATCGTAGAAATATAAATGCATCCAAGGTTTGACTTCCAAGCCTGCTTCGTAGATTGCCATCATGAGCAGCAGCTGAAAACGCTCGTTCAGGTTCTACACTGTTGGAGGAATAGACAATAGATACTTATATGCTGTTTCTGAGTGATATCCATGAACTTCTCCATTTTCAAACAGGCTCATTTCACGTCTAATACTATTTGCCAACCCCGATTCATTTTGTATTTGTACTTCAGGATCTGGGGATTTCATACTTTTATCAATTTATAGCTGTAACTTTTCCTTTAGTGTCAATTGGGGTTGGGAGGTTTGTGGCCTTAACTCATCATCTGTTTGTGATCCTGATCTTCTTCTTCCGTGTCATCTCGACTGTGAAGTCTTTTAATACTCTTTATTTGCTTCCTCACTAAAGCCTGTATAGGAACTGAAAATAGTCATGCACTTCCAAATCCGAAAATAACTGATTTTCATCATCTTTTCGTGGGTTTTGTAAATAATTTAAAAACACCAGTAAAATCATCACTGCGTCGTTGCTTTATACGTTCCACTAAGGATGATTTCATTTTTTCGGCAAGTGCTGAGTTTATGCTAGACAGTTGTTTTATAAGAAATTTCAAAGCGGCATCAGCTGTGCATAAATTAGCATCTCGACGACAGATTGCTTCTACTGTCGATTTGATTGGTGTCAACACTTCAAGTACTTTAATTTTTCAATGGTGATCTTTTGAAATACACCAAAACTTTGCAGATTTTCTTTATTAGCTCATTAATGTTTTCATCTTGTGTTAATTCTGGTGTGTGTTCTAGCGCAAGATCATTTTGTGACATTAAGATTAATCCTGAGTCTGGACAGTCTAAGTCTTCTAAATGTTCATCATCATGGCTTTCGTCCATGGAATCAGCAGCCACTGTTGGTTCATTTATAGTATCATCTGAGGTAGGGTTGTCTTGCAAATAATAATGTTTTTCATAAAGCACAACACAGACGGCCAAATTGACACCATGTGCGAGACACAATTGTTGTTCAGTGCAAATAAGCCATCCCACCTTTATCATAACATTCGGTCCATCGGTTACAATAGCCATGTCAGTGTCCAGGGAAATATCAAAACTTAGACACAATATACGAAGACAATTTCTTGGCCAAAGCCCCTCGGTTTCTTGTGTTGGTTTCTTTATTGTTTAGGAATGATGGACTTGAAAATTTGTTGACGCGAGCTCTACTCCATTTTGCCTTATATGTTCCCCGTAATTGCTTTCCCAGTGCAAATAAAATTAAATCAGACTGTTATCACTGGGAACTCATTTAAAAGAATATCGGCATTTATACTTACAAAAGACGCTCTTCTTCTATTAATATTATTTTCAATAATAAAGTCAGCTAAAATGTTTGGTTGATTTAATATTTGCAAGGCACGCTCCAAAAGTATCGAGGCATCCGGTCTATCTGTAATGGGTACATGGAAAGCATTTATTATGGCCCCTGCTATTCGAAAATCAGTCATTAGATGGGTAGCGGCGTTATTGCTGAAATCATTTCTAACTAGTTTGTAATCTCTCTTAAACCTACCATTTACTATTTCTACTACCCATCTATTTACACATTGTTACAAGTCTAGATTTATTTGATCTTAATGTAGGGAACTGTGTCTTACCAGGTTTCAGGAATTCAGGTTTACAAATATTATAATTTAAAGAAGTTAATAATGGAATCGCGTCCCTGAATCCCTATCCAAACAAACACGTCTCCTCCTCTAAAATATTGCCGTAGCTCATTAGTTTCACGTCTAAACAATTGCTTCATTATATCAGCAGCCGACACAGTTGCCGCATAGGGGCCATAAATATCAAGTATGTGACCATCTGTTTTCACTATTAAAAAAGGCTTTACCAAGTTTCTGTATTTATGTAAACTATATGATTGTTTCTGAAATAAATAATTTGATGACTTTTGTAAGTAAATATTTTGATGACTTTTGTAAGTAAATATATGTCCCATCACAGATAACAATAGCCTTCTTATTGCCTCCTTCCTCACCACCAAATAGACCTTGTGGTATAGTTAAATCGTGATTACATATTTCATCTCTTGGCAAATGGCCAATGTCTATGTGTAGTGGTACAAATTGTTCATTTAATGTATTTCTTACAATAGTTACTGTCTTTAAAATATATGATTTAGACATTTCAAACAGTTGTCCTAATCTCGAATGTGCCTCCCCTGTTCTTAATTTAACTAAATATTGTAAGAGCAGTCTTATATTTTTTAATTGTTCTCTGAACAGGAGAGCTTCATTTACGATTATTATTATCATGAAGTTTTCTTTAGTTAAGCTAGTCCAGTAATGGCATTCTTCATCAGACATTAGACCTACTTGTTCAAAATCGAATTTATTTACTTGTTCATTTGTGAGGGCTGGTGCCTAGCCTCTAACTGAGCAGGAGTAAACTGTCTAATATAGCCATGGTCATCGAGAAACCTCCAATCATAAACCCTCAAATGATGGCTGTAGTAACGGAACGTTACTGGACTTGACCGTTGTAGCTGTCATTAAAATGACACACTAGAATAAGACGGATTGAGATAGGAACTTATTGTGAATTTAAATAACTTTTCATTTCAATAAAGCTAACAATACAAAAAAAAGTACAAACGAAAAAAAAAATCTGCGAAACGAAATTCTATGAAATTTCTGTCTGTGAAATACGGGGACACCATGAAGGAAGGATACATAAGAATGTCTAAAATGAATCAATTAGCACGAGAACTATTTTATTGGCCTCACATAGACAGTCATATAGAAGAATGTGTTTTTTTTATCCCTGCAAACTTATCATAATAATAACTTAAGAGAACCACTGATTAAAATTAGGTGTTAATATAATGGAGTTTAATAGGAAAAATTGAAAAGCTGGCTGACACACAAGTTGGTTGCTTTATAAATGGACAGTGTATGAACAGCATAAGTTATGCAGATGATATGGCTAGATAAACAGAAAAAAAAGTCACTTTAAATCAGAAATTTACCTTTATTACTTAAACCTAAAGATTATTATTACCTATTATTCCTTCAAATAGAGACAGTGTGTTTCGCTTTTGTCTTTTTGTTTCCGCTGATATAGACGGGTGATTTTTGTGTGAATAATGTGCCCTACGTCATAATATTTATCAATAATTGCTCGTAAAAGATGAGTGCGATGGTTAAAAATAGCTGGCTGATTTTGAGAATGAATAACTAACTCAGTCAATACATTTGTATCAAGAAAAGTCTTCATGATATTTAATTTGAGACGTGAGAATTCCGTATCGCTCGTAAAGTGGTTCCCTTGGGCAATAATTTTCTTTAGAGTGATTTCAGACTTTGCACATATCATAAACATATCGTAGGAAGGGTAAATGCATTTTTTTGCAGTTACGTTTAATGTTATTTATTTATGAAAATGCATTTTTTTGCAGTTATGATCTCCGAGACACACGTTTCACACTTTATTGTCTTTATTAAAGCTCGGACGACCCAACCAGCTATGATATGTAACCTACTATTTACTCAGTACAAGTTGATAAATTGTGTTTAATTTTATCGGTCAAAAGCTCACTCAATATTCGTCTCCGCTAGCGTGTCACTTAATAGAACTTTGTTCTTTTTAATATTTTGTACACGCACACGTGATACTTGGTGTTTTTTAAAGGTTTCCTTTTTTCCGCCTAAAGTCAGACAGTGTAACATTACTTTTTCTGTCTACAGTTTCATTAAGGGCCCCCGCGCACTAGGCAGCCTGGCTGCGCAGCCAGGCTGCGGCAGCCAGAATATTTGCGCAGCCAGTTATAACAGCCAATCAACGACTAGTCTAGATCCTTCCGTCGAGCAATATGGACGTGGAAGAACTTATAATTATTGCTTACCTATCTCGTAAAAAACGCAAAATAAAGAAAAGATACTGGATTCATCCTCTTTTTCTAGAAAGACACTCAAAAGGCTTATTCCAAACCTATTTCAAAGATATTCGCGCATTCCCAGACCGGTTTTTTAACTACACGAGGATGTCAGTGCAATCGTTTGATAACCTTTTGGAAAAAATACGAAATTCAATCAATGGCATTGATACTCCTATGCGAGCTTGTATAAAACCTGAAGAAAAACTGGTGATAACTTTGAGGTGAGTACGAAAATGAAAGATATTGTTAATCAGTCTCTTAACATTTATTAGGTATTTATTTCTTACATGTATGGTAATGAATTACCTAATTCAAGTTGTCCTGTGTAGTAAATAATTCTAGTAATTCAGAACCCTGAGACACATCTGTTGCATTTGTGTCAGTTGGTGATAACGCATCAGTATAAACAGTATTATCTTGCCTGTCTGGAACAGCCGTAGAATACCCACGGCGGCCTTCAGTGGTCGAGGCTTCTGGTCTATAATTCGAGTGTGTCGAGTATCCATAGCGATACTGCCCACTGCTTGTGGTTTCCGGTCCATATTCAGTCGAGTATCCTTGACCTTGGCGATATTGTCCACTGAACGATGTTTGTGGTCTATATGATCTGGCGGCCGATGCCCCTGGTTCATAATCAACATTACGTTGGCGAAACGGACTAAATTCGGAATCGTGAGTTTGCATTTGAGCTCTTTTTATAACTTCAATTAACTCCATTTTTGTAGAAAGCTTACGATGTCTCGGGATGTTTTTAAAATCATCTAGAAGTGAAAGTATAAACAGTCTATCTGAATCAGACTCTTGCTGTCTTTCACGCTCTTCTCTCATTACAATACTTTCCCTTAATACCTGCACCAAATTATCGTCGTCACTTGTCTTCTTCTTTTTGGAAAAAGGTCGTTCACCTTGAGTACTACCGCTGCTAGCGTTGGTTTCGGCAGTGCGTGTTTCATCCATGCTATTTTGAGTTTCATTAATTACCACGGTAGGCCGAAGAAAATGAAGTTGTTCGAAATATACGTAGGGACTCTTACGCGAAGCTGCTGATCCACTTTTAATACCAGCTCTGCGTTTTACTTCCCTGCTGTAACTAGTCCTGATGTTCTTCCACTTGCCCTGTAGAGATTTACCTGAAAATTATATTTGTTCTTTGTTACAGATATCTTGCTACAGGATGTTCTTTAATGGAATTGAGTCATAATTATCGGATTGGACATACAACTGTCCGAGATATCATACATGAAGTTTGTATGGCGATTTGGGAGAATATGAGACAGTCATCGTTTCCAGAATTAAATGAAGAGAGGTGGCTTGAAATAGCAAAAGGTTTCAATGAAAATGCAAATTATCCCAATTGCGTTGGTGCCATCGATGGCAAGCATATAAGACTGATAAAACCCAGCGATTCAGGGTCACTGTACTATAATTATAAAAATTATTTTTCCATCGTTTTACTTGCTGTATGCGATGCAGATTACAAATTCACATATATAGATGTTGGGGCTTATGGAAAATGTAGTGACTCATCGATATATAAAAAATCCATTTTGTATCAAAAACTTGTCAACAAAGATTTACAAATTCCGGAGAAGCGCCCCATATCAAATAATGGAGTACCGATGCCATACGTCATAGTGGGGGATGAGGCATTTGGCTTATGTGAAAATTTAATGAGACCCTATGGAGGTAGGAGTTTAACAGCGGAGAAAAGAATCTTCAACTATAGACTGTCTCGGGCAAGGCGGTACATAGAATGCACGTTTGGGATATTAGCCAACAAATGGAGAATTTTTCACCGCCCACTAGATGTCCGACAGGAACTTGCAATAGCCATAGTACAAGCTTGCTGTGTCTTACATAACTACGTGCGCGAAAGAGACGGGTATAGGTTTCAAGACACACTGTACGTTCCACCAGAACTGGAAATAACCGGTGGACCCACAAATAGAGGAAGCCGATCATCAGCATCCTATAGGGATTTATTTGCGGATTATTTTATTAATGCAAATCCGTTAGAATGGCAAAACAGATATGCATTAGAATAGTGCCTACCTATTTATCTAAATAAAACATTGAAGTGAAAATACCTAGTTAAGTACCAAAAAAGAACAATAACGAATACATAGTTATTCTGCGATACTTTACAAAAATATTGATTGGTGTTGCAGAATCACCATGTATTATACTGTATAATCCAGATAATAAAAATACATGCTTACCAAATTCTTTTTTGTCATTTTCTGATAAACTTTCCGAGCACATTTGGTTCGTGATTTCTTCCCATCTTCTTTTCTTTAAATCCCGATCACTGTATTCTTCCGATGTTATATCCCAAATTGCTTTACGGCTTTCAATTTCCCGAATAAATTTCTCTGTATCGAAAGTCATCTTATCAAAGTTCGGAACGCAAAATACGTCTGGCTGCTACAACTAGTGCGCGGAGACTGACCGCAGCCACATACATTCGCCTACACACGTTCTGGCTGCGCGCAGCCAGCTGGCTGCCGTGCATATAGGCGCGTTTCATTGGCTGCCGCAGCCGAGATTTCGTGGCTGCCTAGTGCGTGGGCTCCCATACAACGTCATATGTTTGACTGGCTGCCGCAGCCTGGCTGCCGCAGCCAGGCTGCCTAGTGCGCGGGGGCCCTAATAATGTCTACAGCTGATGTACATGTAAGTATCGGAAAATTGTCAAGAGGAATACAATTTCCCGACAAAGAAGACCGCAATTCTAAGTGTCCTAATATCTTCCTATAGATACCCTGTAATTGTTTGACATTAGGGTTGTTATTGTATCCACCCTGGCTGCGAATGACACCGAAGAATAACTCGAGGTAGTCCTGTGACATTCTATAAGTGGCAATATACTTTAAAATACTTGTTTCGACGAGTGTGGTATACAGATGCTTTAGGCTTTCCATACAAATTATAAAACCGATGAATCCTGTCTTGCAAATGGTGTCGATTACTGGTTTTTTCGAAATTTTCATATTTATTTTGCGCTTGGTGTTACGGCGGGATTTGGCAACGTATCGTAAAATGTTGTGTAATGTTTCATTTCGATAAGAAAATCAAAAATTAAATTTTTATTTTCAGGACAAATTAGTTTTTGGTAACCGAACTTATCACGTTTTCGTGAGTTCATTATATCAAATGTATGATTAAAATTTTCAATAAATTTAACCGTTGCGTTGGAATTCCTAAATGAGGCGTCTAATTTCAAAAGCCGCTAAAACGATTTTTTTAAAACCCGTAAACAATAAAAAAACTTGTGACGCATTTCTGACTAAACAAACGCATTCATATCAGGTATTAAAAACATCGTTAAAGGATAGGAAAACAGAATGGAACATATCTATAAACAATACTATCTTGAATAAAAAGTTATAGACTAAAATAAAATCATCATAGAGTGATTTGAAACCAACACGTAGTTTTACGCCGGCTCCACACGTTGGCCCCAACGCTCGCACCAACGTTGGAGCGCAAATTCGGTGAGGCGTACACGCGTTGGCGAATAAACTAGTTCTGTCCCGTCAGGGCCAATGTGAAGATGTCCGATACAGAAATTGAAACTGCTCTGAGCGCTTTTACAGTACTGAGTGCACATTTATATTTGTTACTGAGAAAAACAAAAAGCCACGTCAAAGAAGATGGTGGATGACGACACATCATAAAACACGGAATCAGTGAGTACATATAGCTGTTATACACTCCATTTTAAATATTCTAATAACATACATAACAAACTACAATTATATCACCAGTTGTTTACAGGCGCTGTAATATTAAAGTATGTAGTTAATTATCTGTAATAGGTAAATCTATTCTACACCTACATTTTCTTTCTTTTTTTAGGTATGATGGAACCCGATTATTGAGTAATTTGATTCAAGAGCCTTATAGAGAGTTATCAAACTGTCCTGATGACAGTTTGATAACTTTGTCGTATGTCTTCGATAGATTTCGAATACCTTCTACAGTTGATTGGACCAAGAATAAAAAAGGAAGATACAGTATTCAGATACTCAATACCAACCAAAGTACGACTTGCTGTGACACTTAGATTTTTAGCGACTGGAGATTCATTCAAAAGTCTTCATTACCTATTTAAGATTTCTCCTCAAGTTATATCATTGATCGTGCCGGAAGTATGTAAAGCACTATGTGAGGCATTGCGTTCTTTTGTAAAAGTAAGTAATTTTTGTATACCTATTTTGTAAAATAAAACCATAATAATAGTAATCGGGTCCTTGCATTTAGCAAATAATAATCAAAAACACGTTTATTGAGAAAAATAATTAGACAAAGTAATCGGGTCCTTGCATTTAGCATTCAATTCTTATTTTGTATCTGAGAGAGAGTGAATGCCTGAGAGAAAATGTCGTTTGATATAATTGTCACCTTTGGAGTAGATGTGGAGGAGGTGGATGAAGCTGTCACATATTCTGCTTGACTATGGTTTGGTGATACTACTGTATAATCACCATAATCATCAGCAACGTGATATGAAGGGGATGGTGTAGGTGCATAACGCACGGAATCTCGGGTAGACATATCGTAGGTCAACATTTGTGATGAAGGGGATGGTGTAGGTGTAAAACGCGGGGTAGACCTTACGTACGAGTAAGTGCTGCTACTAGCAGGGCTATTAATATTTAAATAAGACTCTTTTCGTTTCTGAAAAATGAGTTCATCTATATCGTGCATTATAACCTCCCTTTGTTGCTCATTAATTTTTTTAATTTTTTTGGCCAGTAATTGACAGTATAAATCTACCTCGTCCACTTCAGTTCGTGGTCGGTCGGAGAGATTTTTAAGGACATTTACAGCTGTCTTAATCTGAGCTCGTACTTCCGTGACTTCTGATTCTCGCCGTTTTTTGGGTGCCGTGGAACTTCTATTTTGAATGCTGTCTTCATTAGGAAACTCCATACTCTAAAAATTCAAACATAACAAGTAAATTATTTAAATTATTAACTATTACGTACACTGACATATTTTTTTCTGTTTCAGATGCCTCAAAATGAACACGAATGGCTTGAGGTTGCTCGAGAATTTGAAATAAAATGGCAATTTCCACATTGTTTGGGCGCTATCGATGGGAAACACATTAAAATACAGTCACCCATTAATAGTGGATCAGAGTTCTATAACTATAAACACAATTTCAGTATAATATTACTAGGGGTAGCTGATAGTGACTACAACTTTTTATTTGCTGATGTAGGAACACATGGACGTATGAGTGACGGTGGAGTTTTTAATGATAGCATGCTTTATAACAAAATATATGGACCTGATTCCCTTTTTCCGCAAGACGCTCCTTTACCTGATCGATATCTTCCTGTGCCCTATGTTTTTGTGGCAGATGGAGCTTTTGCATTATCTAAAAGGATCATGAAACCTTTTCCTGGTACACCGCCAGTTGGCTCACAAAATAGAAAATTCAACAGTCGACTGTCAAGGGCTCGTGTTGTGATTGAATGTGCATTTGGAATAATGACATCGGTATTTGGAGTGTTAAAAACCAATATGTTACTACAACCCGAAAAAGCATCTATTATAACACTCACTTGCGTTGTTCTTCATAATTTTTTGAAAAAGAGTCAGCACTCTCACCGTATTTATATGCCGGAAGGTAATATAGATAATGTTTTAGAAGAGCAACAATTAAGATCACTAGATCAAATACCAATAAGAACAACAGAAAATGCTAGAGAAATACGAAATGAATATGCATCATACTTTTATTCACATTAAATAAAAAAATCTACCGACCTACAAAATTATTATGTATATTTAGGTACACACAGCCACAGGTCAGATGTATGTAGGTATGTTACAGTTGCACTACGAAAACATTATAATACGTAGGCCATAAGGGCGCGCTCAAGGTCAACATGTTACGTCTAGCCTGTGGTTTAGTGTACCTACCTATTTCATAACGAAATAAACAACTTAGTGCTTTAGATTAATTAGGTATGTAATTTGTCACAATGTAATTTTATCTATGTAAATAAATAAAGTAAAAATTCATCAATGTTTATCTTACCTCTGTGTTAATGGTAACTGTATCTGATTTATCATAAATCGGAGCAAGAAAGCTATCCATGAGCTGATAAGCGAACCAATTTGGTTTAAAAATATCGTCTGTTGGTGATCCTGATCGAGTAGAGTCACTAATTTTCTTTCTATAAAAGCGATATGTGCTCATTAATGATTCCCGCTTTTTTTTAAAATCTTCAATTGAAAAAATCATTCCCATATTTTGTTGTATGGTGCGTCATGCATCAGCTATTAAATTTTTATTTTTATGATCCTTTCGAGATGCGTCCCATATTATTGGATGTGCTTGATAAAGTTCAATAAACTCAATAACTTTTTCATTTGTCCATGCCGGTGACGATTTTGCGGATGAGGAAGCCATTGTCGCTCGACGTACGCACTCGCTGCGTGTTGCAACAGAACTGAGCAAAGCGCCAACGTGTGGACAGCTCGCGAACGTTGGCGCGCAGATTCCTTTGATGAAACCGACACGAGCCGGTCAACTACCAATGCTCGCCCGAACGTTGGGGCCAATGCAATTTTCTAGATCCACACGTTGGAGAGTAGCGTTGGTGCCTATATTGGGGCCAACGTGTGGAGCCGGCGTTAGAGGGTTATGATTCTGACAAGTGACTTTTTGCGGGTTTTGCAATGAACATTATTGAAACCAACTTTGAAGTGTGGATGTTGTTATGCAACTACATCTTGTTTTTGTTTCTTTGAAATTATGATTGAGTACATGAAATAAAAAATAAATGTATTGATGAGATAAGTAATTTATTTCAAAAAGAATGCCTAAATGCAATTAACTTCTAGAATTTAACGTCGTATCATTAGACTATTTACACTTGCAAACTTAATTCTTCAAATCCGTCCTCACACAGATCACATGCATCTTCAGAATCTCCATCATCGTCATACAAATTGTTAATGTCCTGAGTCTGCGCTCTTTCTTGAATTTCTTTATAAAATTCTAAAATTTCAATGTCCTTCCAGTTGTTGCCAAAGTGGGTCGTCAAAAGCCTGACAACATCTTGTACTTTTGCCCGTTTTGGTATAATTATGTTGGGTTGAATCAGCCCAGGTTGTATCATGGTATTTTTTTTATTCTTCTTCGTAATAATTCTTTTTACGTTTAATTCACTATTATAATGTATCTCACCTTGCACTAAAATATTATTTGTCTTTGTCCGGGTCATAAAAAAACGTTTGCTTTTCATGAATGGAAAATGCCAACTGGTTGTTGGTTTTATTATTGTTTCGTAGCTTTTTTTCCAGTCGTATACTGGAATTGATGCCAGACTTCTGCATGTCGCGTTTTCTTCCAATACAGATACATAATCTAAAGGCGATGTAATAACCTCCTTAGTCTTAAGAGTTTTCTCAATTTTCGCAAATACCCGATCAGGAGGAATAAACGAGTGGCCGACGACAGGGAATATTAATTCCACTTTTTTTACATGTCTTGGAGCCTCCGTATAAAGCCACTTTCCGAGCATAGCAACCATCCCAGTGTTTTTATTCTGACCTGAACACCCATCAGATATTATTCTCAAAATTTTAACTTCATCACTTACTTTCAGTTGCTGTAAAAAGTTATAGACTGCGCTTATTATTTCATTACTTCCCTTAGCATGCGTTGTTTCATCCCAGTAGTATGAGTGAACGTTTTGTTTTGTAAGTTTTGCTTTCGAATTCCCCAATACTATATAGCAAAATGATAAAAGCTGAATTGCCGGCTATAATATGCCGATTGGTCAGGTAATTTCGGCAAAGCCTGGTTTTTTTGACAGTCAAATGTGATGATTTGAATGTGTTCGCTGTCATCCCGGAGAAGTTTGTAAAATGCTTTGTACTTTAGGCGATGAATTATTTTCGCAATCATCAACTCACTTCTTTTAGATGTGTCAGACTCAGATTTTAAACGCTCATCTATTGCAATGCACGTCGAGCACACATCAGTTCTAGGTGACCCAAAACCTATATTATAATGTGTGTTGAAGATTTTTCTAAAGAAACTTTGCTTCACATGAAGGTCGGGCTCGCGAGCCTGGGTGTACAGGCGCCACATCTTACAGATGTTCAATTCCGGAGAAAGATACAATCTTTGAATATTTTTCGCTCTACAATAGTGGCTTTCCTGACCTTTGAATGATTCTATAAACCATTGTACTGAAAGTTTTTTGGCTTCAAATTTCTCACTCTTTCGGTCACCTCCTCTATTTTCTGCTGGCATTACACCACCGTTACTGTAGAATCTACTCAAGACACCTTGAATACGGTCTTTTTTAATTAAAAGTGCTCCAGTAAAGGTTTTTTGACACACAGGAACATTTTTTCCGTCTTTTCCGAGAATGCTGTATTTTATTGATTTTTGTCTTTTGCTGTTAGTTTTGGCTGATTTAGCTTTAGTTACAGAGCAGTATTTCAATAGAAAATTGTCTTGCGTCAATTTGCTCAAGCATAGGTAAAAAAAATTGTGGAACTTTCGGATATCTTGACATGACAGTGTACTACATCGGAATGCCTTTTGGTCATGATTGCACTTTGGAAATGCAGGTAATCCGGAAGGCTTGTACCTAGAAAAAATACAGAGATTAGAAAAATTGATTCACGACTGTATCTATGCACGGTAGACATCCTGTCAGATCCTAGTACTCAGGTGCTTACAGATATCTAAATGAAGTAGTCAGATATCCTGAATGTTAATTGTCTGAACACGAATTGTTTCAGTATAATAATACACTATCTCAACAAGAAAAACGAAGAAAACAATAATTACCTACAAAAATAAAATAATCAAATGTAAGTTTAAAAAAATAATTATCTTAAAAAAATAATTATCTTAGTCAAACAGCTTCTAAAAAAGTTGAGCCATCAAAGAAAATAAAAATAGTTTTAAGCGTTTGACTTTCATCCCATTTTATTTCTTCTTGCAGCATGTTGCATAAAACTTATTTCAACGGTTTTTATACTAAGATTAGGTTAACTATTTACTCACCGTTTCTCACGAGCCACTTCACGTTTCCACAAAGCTTTATTAACTGTTCATTTTCTCGAGTGTTTAGGATCACATTTTGTTACAAACTGCATCAATTCATCCATTATTATTTTATTAAATCAATAAAACATAATCACACTCCTTCACTGCAAAACACAAGACGCCATAAGTCCGCCATACTGTTTGACAGGTAGCGTCGTGTGAACCAAGCGCTGTGATTGGTCAATTCCGTTATAGAGGAATTTGAATTTCACCCATGCCATTTTAGCGGGTTTTGTTTCCAAGCATAGGTTGAAGGCTCAATTTAATACTGTTGTAGAGGTTTATGGTCGGAAATGAGTTGCTCACTTTGTAGAGAATTGAAAGAGCTTTCAGAAGACAACAAAAAGACAATTTTTTAAAATATTGTTATAGCGGGTTTTGAAATTAGACGCCTCAAATCAGGTTGAGTTTAGAATTTCTTCACATAGTTTTAAGGATTTGGCTACACTCATACTTAGAAGCTGGGTTGCGAGCTTAACCTTCATTATTTGGTTCCTAAATTCTATGTGCCTTAAAGTTAAATTATTGGCAAAAGTTAGTTTCACTTTTTTGTAATTCTAGTAAATTGACCAAAAATTGCCATTTAATCTCTTGACCCTCACTGACATAAAACATTTTTTTGGCTTCAAATGTGTTACGTACTAATTTTATCATGTAACATGGATCAGGAAATACCGATACATCCATTTCACATGATGGGTGTTTGAAAGTAGTTTTAAATTATTAACATCGTAAAGTTCACAACCTAGTAATGGAGACTGAAACGATTACATGCACTCTTGGGCCTGAATAGTAACGAGATGTAAATGGTGTGAGTTTATAGATCCATACATACATTAGTGTATTGCAGTGACTAGTTGCTATCCCACAATCAAATCAAATCAAATTCATTTATTTGCGAGAATGCATTATGCAATACATTCTACCATTACTTATGGTGTGCAAATATTTAATTTTGTTCTACACAATGCTAATTAAATAAAAACTACAGCAACAACAAATAAGATGCATGCACTAGGACTTTCATGGTAAAAATGATAATTAGTTAATGAAGTCTTAGCTATACCTATGTCAGTTGAAGAGATCAAGTATAATGTCAGATTAAGACTAAATAAATATTATTTTAATGGTAATTGATAATGTCATAACTAATAAAATGTCAACACGACATTTTTAACATTAATTAATAAAAATAAGGTATATACCCATATTTATTTCAGTTTCCTTCTCCGCAATCTGACATGTACTCATTGAGATCGTAAAAGCACTTTTTTTTAACCATTGCGTTACCTTTCTTTAAACATGGTCAAAGGTAAATCTTTAAAGGTGTCCGGTAATTTGTTATATACCTTAACAGCATTTATGTACGAGTTCCTCTTATACAATTCGAGCCTGCATTGCGGTAAACAGAGCTCATGTTTAAATTTATTTTTATTTCTAGGAGCTACATTTCGTTTAGTTACATCTTTGTTTCAACAATATCCAATCCAACAATTCCATAACAAGATAAGATAAGATCATTTATTTGTCCAAAACATAAGTATACACACATGGCATGCAAGATGTTACATAAGATTATAGCACAGTCATGTTTTGCCTTAACGGCGTACAAATATAAACACGTTGGTTATTTTTATTAATTAAACATCAAATAGTTATAAATTTGTCCATTATTATTAACATTTATTAAATTAAAACTTAATCAATCAAATTATAATAAATACTGCAGAATAGTGTCATCAACTCGTTATAGAAATTATAATAAAATAAAATTAGCCAGTCAAAAGTCAAAGTAATTAGGAATAAAAATCTACATATTATGTCACACAAGTCAGATTAATAAAATAACATTAGTAATGAACAAAACAAACAACAAAAAAATTACACTATATCAACACTTTGTCTGTTAAAAACTCGGAAATACTATAATATGCTTTTTGAATTAGAAAATTCTTTTTTTTTTTTAAATTAGATTGACATTTAATTCTTTAATGTGTGGCGGAATGTGATTAAATATATTTGGCGCCATGCAGAACACACTTTTGTGCATCAGTGCTGTATTGGACTTTCTTCCACATAATTTACTATAATCCCGTCGACTTCGGGTATTAGTGTCGGATAGCTTCTTGAAAAGCTTAGGGTTTGTTTTAACAAAGACTGCAACCTCGTAAATGTATAATGACGGGAGTGTTATCTGTGTTAATATCTTATTCTTGATGAAATATGGCTTACACGTATCAGTACATATAACAACCAACAATCCATTATAACAATTCCAAGTCAATCGTGTGAGCGATCTTCGGTGTCCAGTGTGAAAGCAAGGGTATTAGTCTGCCGATGAAGCCCACCTATCTAAGTTTTACTGAGTGAAACTGTAGGGAAATAAGTAAATATATTTATGTAATTATCAACTATGCATTTTAATACTTGATACCTACTCGAAAATATGGCACTGCGTTTTTTAATATCTTCCTTTGTGGGTTGTATACATATCTTCTGTTCTGAAGTGTACCGAACATAAACGACTACTACTGTGTGGTAGCCAATCTGGTTCTTGCCTGTGTTTTCTGACAACTTGGAGCCATTTATGTCTCCACACTTCATCTTGAGGAAATCTAATAATAAAATTTACTCATTATTTATTTCTTAACTTAACCAGTAACTGTGATAAAATTGCAATGACCGTGATCTTGTGCAAATATGAAAAAATCAATCCTGATCAGGAACATCTTACAAAGTATCTATTTTGTTGACGTTACAAATGTAAACAAAGGGCAATTATAAATAATATTCAATTAAATTCGAGGCGATATGACATTTTTGCTGATGGTACCAATACGCCACAAGTTGCGCTGCCGCTTGCGCAGACAAGGACAGAGATAGGAGCCGGCGCTGTTGTGCAAGTGAAGTCGCGTTAGCAGCCGAATGTTGGCCGAATGTTTACGATTAGGAACGATTTATGACGGAGCAAACATTAAATATTATTATAATTTTCAACAAATTAACATTTTTGGCTGTACGGGATTGGTTTTCATTCGTAAATGAAAACCAATCCCGTGGGACTTGTTTTTGGTTTTTGCACTATTTGTGCACATTTTATAAATAAAGGAAGGCATTGTTGCTGCTTATTTAGACGATTACTGTAATTTTACTTAACGTGCTACACAAACGCCAGTTCGATTGCGACTAAGGTCGATTGTGTCCTTTTCCCTTAATTTATGCGGTCCACGTCGAGGAGCGCGTACCATATCTTCCCTTATTTTATACATCAATGGTGTCAGTGCTATAAGCGTTTGTGGGTGAATGTGAAATGAGATGGACCCAATATAATGTACAAAAGAATGTGTGATTAGAAGGTAGAATTGTTGGTATTAAGGGAAAATATCTGTCGAAGGTAGTGATGATAGTCTCAACTGTGGTAAAATTTCTATCAAATTGTCTACAGTACCAGCCAAACGACTTACAAATTAGATTTTGGTTTTCTTCCATTTCAATTCTTCTCGATTCCAATAGTTACTTTTCCATTATCACGAGATTAATTTTTTTCCCGATCTGCCTCTAGCTATAGCCGGCGATGCTATACAGCCTATGAAAAAAAAAATTGTTCTATTAAATGAGATGCTTCATTTTGTAAATTAAAATTAGATCATGTTGCAACTTCTAAAAAAAGAATATACGAGCTTGCTCGTGGCTCGTTCGAAGGGCTTTTGTATCCGGCGTGTGCGCGTTCGAAGCAGCCCGCGGCGCCGCGTCGTGGATGTGGTGGGCGATGCCACGGGCGACAGGCTTGCCTGATGCCACCATCGCTGCGGAGCCCCCCGTGACGTGGACGTGGCAGGCGACGTCGCTGTCGGTATCGGCGTGGACGCAGTGCCGGGTGGCGGCGTTAGAACTGGTGGTGGAGGATGCCGTGGAAGTTCTCCAGCCCGGTGGCAGTGACGGCCGGGCGGTAGATGCTGTTGTTGCTGAGAATAAATAATTACCCAAATGAATTATGTAAATAGCAAAAACATTTTCTCTTTAAAAAAAAGGTACTTTTTATAGAATCAGAAGGAATAAAATCCAACATAATTTTATCTGTGGCAGAAATTTGGGATGGACAGACAGTATGCACAGAATTTCTGGTCGGTGGTGGTAGAGAGTTTCTCTAATGGTGGATCCTGAAAAATATGAAGAATTTAAATTAGAAAAATTACACTTGCTTATAAAAGAAAATATAGTAATAAGACATAACTAACATCAAAGCCTCTCCTCAATTTCAGCTTGACCAATGACAGCAGTCAAACCAAATTATGCCCAACACTCTCTTCTGAAGCAGTGAGAGTTTGTGTGATGCTTGGACTACAGTACCAGAAGCCTCACAACGTATTACGAAGGCTTTTTTCTTTGTTTTTGTTTTCCAGTCTGGCCACATCTGAACATATTTGTCTATAAATTTTTGTCATGCATGTTTTCATCAATCATTTTCTAGTCTATGAGGTAAGCTGAATGTTGTATGTACTTCATCTTGTAGAATACTAAATATTAATAATAGGAAACCATAAAATAATATTTTTACAGTGGTTTTTGTGAGAATCTTACTTTTTCCATTTGTCCAATGGCTTTATTACTCCTCCAGCAATGGAGTTAAGTAACTTTCCCAGTGCCTGCCTCAGTCGGTCAGCTTTTATTCGGCCTTGAGGACCTTGCTGGGGCCTCGTTATATCGCCATGGCTAGAACATAAGTTAAAACTATTTCAGAGAACCAAAGGGTCTATTGGCTAAGTAAAGAGTCAAGCAAAATTGTTTGTTTCGTAACTAATCAGCTAATACTAGTACCGTCGAAAAAAAAAAAACTTTATTTCGCATACTGTACTTATGTGGACAAATAATCCTAGATAGAGCCTTAGTTTCACAGTTAACCCTTAGCAAGTCGCGCGTCCCCCCGCGGAACTTAAGAAAAAATGCTACTATCTATTTTTACAAGTAAAACAGCTCCCAAGGAACCCGGGAAGGTATAATACATGCCGTGTTAATGGCTCTTTATTGACGAATTCTCCGTTTTTCCGAAGGCCTACCCAAAAATCAAAAGCACTTGAGATTAGATTGACATAATAAGTGTTTTAGGTAAACTTTGGCTGGCGTTCAAAAGGTTAAAGATGATAACTGTAATATAAACTGGCATAAAAGGCCATTGCTATAATTAGATTACTGTTATTCTTTTATTTAAAACATACTGAAAACAGTATTTTTCAAACTCGTATATAATAAGGTAAATTTTAAAAATATTGTAACAAAATTCGCAAAAAAAAAAACAACATCTTAACTTCAAAGAGATACCACAAACTCTACAGGAACGAGGAACTTAGAACCGTTTTCATTTATCCTGGTTGACAACAAGTTTAAGTAAATTATCTACATCATCTTCATCAGATGTAGTGTTACTCTTTCTGTAACAATTATGGCACAAATTTGAATCGCACTCATCCTCAGGAATATGAATTCTGGGGTAATGGAATACAACTCTCGTGAAATTGTTTTTTACAGAAACTGCAGCAAGTTTAAGTAAATTATCTACATCATCATCATCAGATGTAGCGTTACTCTTTCTGTAACAATTATGGCACAAATTTGAATCACACTCATCCTCAGGAATATGAATTCTGGGGGTAATGGAATACAACTCTCATGAAATTGTTTTTTACAGAAACTGCACGAAATTTCCCTTCTTGTGATTGGATTTAGACAATATTCGCAACAAGTTACACATTGCTTTTTTTATTTCTTATTAGTTTCTTAGACTCATCTTGACTATTCATCGTTTTGCTTTTAGGCGTCAATGATTCCGAAGAGTTACCAGAATTTCTCTGTGTTATCAGAGTCAAGCCTTATATAAGTTATATAGAGTATGATCTTCTAAAGAAAGGTAAATCTTTAAACAGTAATAGTAAATTACTATTATTGTCACCGTTTCTAGACGATAACAAACTTATTCGTGTCGATGGACAAACTGATGCGTCGTCAGCACATGCATATTCAAAGAAACATCCAATTCTAATTCATGCTTCACATAGGCCAACTAAATTATATTTTGAAAGGGAACACATAACCTTTATGTGTTGAGCCGCTTGCAAAATTTTCATTATTTAAATTTTTACTGCTATACGATTGGCCTCGGGTACCTAAAGTAATTCTTTGTGTAAAGACAAACAGAACAATTTGTCATCATCACCTTCCGTTACGCTGGAAACCAGTGGCTGTTGTTGATTCCTAGAGTTTATATTGTTTTTAATTACGTTCAGGAATTCGGATTCAGATTTATTTTGCCAACAATGTAGGTACACGACGAGACGTCAAGACGTTGAAAATATATACATATACTGAATCTTCGAAGCTCCAGAGCCTGATTGGTGCATTCTTTGTTTTTTCATTTCACGAACAAATGTGTCGCGAAGACCTTTCCACTTTTTTTGAAGAGTGTTACCTGAAATTAACAGTTTAACAATAAGTTTTCAATTTTGTTTCAGGTATTTAGCAACTGGCTGTTATTTTGCTGACTTACATTATGCCTATAGATTGGGAAAATCAACTGTAATTGACATCGTTCAAAAAACTGTATACGTTATTTGGAAGAAGTTAAAAGACAGAGTAATAAAAGTACCTTCGACAGAAGAGTGGATGGAAATTGCAAGAGGATTCGAAAAATATGCAAATTTCCCTAATTGTATTGGAGCAGTTGATGGTAAACATATAAGAATCACAAAACCCTTAGATTCCGGCTCTATGTTCTACAATTATAAACATTTTTTGTCGACTGTGCTGCTTGCCGTGTGTGATGCAAATGATTGTTTTATCTATATAGATGTTGGAGCATATGGGAAGAGCAATGACTCAACGATTTTTAAAAACTCCACATTCTTCAAAAAACTCATGGAAAGATCTTTAAACATTCCGGGACCAAAAGCAGTATCAGAAATTCGTACAACACATTTACCTCATGTTATAGAGTTGGAGATGAGGCTTTTAGCTTATCAGAAAATATTATGCGACCATATTGCGGTAAGAATTAAACCAAAGAAAAACGAATATTTAATTACCGTCTCTCTAGAGCTAGACGTTATATTGACTGTTGTTTTGGAATCCTGGTAAACAAATGGCGAATATTTCACAAACCACTCAATGTACATATTGAATTTGCGCAAAACATAATTAAAGCTAGTTGTGTTCTTCATAATTACGTCAGGTTAAGAGATGGATACAGATACGAAGACACATTGTTCGAAACAGCTCTAGACGGTCTGAGTACGACTACAACTCGACCGAGTGTAAGGGCTCGAGACACGAGGGGTA
Source organism: Agrochola lychnidis (assembly GCA_963680765.1). Classification (NCBI taxonomy): domain Eukaryota; kingdom Metazoa; phylum Arthropoda; class Insecta; order Lepidoptera; family Noctuidae; genus Agrochola; species Agrochola lychnidis. Next base: position 25,825,793 of record OY796855.1, on the reverse strand, counting down.
TATTCGCTGATTATTTCATGAAGGAAGGTCGACTGCCGTGGCAAGACACAATGATCTAATTTTCTCTTTGTTACTAATCAATAAAATAAATAATAATAATTACTCACCCAAATCTTTCTTTTTTTCCTCGGAGTCATCTTTATCAGAAAATATTATCACCAATTCTTCCCAAGATCTACGTTTTAAAATTCTGTTGGCATAATCAGGTGATTCCAAATCCCATATCGCCGGTCGTTTTTCTATTTCGTCTATAATCAATTCCGTATCAAATTTTTTCTCCATTTCCCTGGATACGTGCATTCGCTCTGGAATTCGCGCGTCAATTGGACGCAACAAGGAGTCTCTAGTATCTCGACTCGCGCGCAATACGCGCGAATCAAGCGCGAGTCGAGATTCTGGCGAACTGCACGCGATTTAGAGCCAGTCCACACGGCGCGTTGCGTTGCGTTGCGTCGTCGCAACGCAAATATTTTGACGCATAGCCGGCCACACGGGCGCTGCACCATCGCAGCGTTACTATGACGCAGTCTTAACGTTCCGTCGGCGCAGCGGCGACGCACAGTTGCGGCAAGCATTTTGAAAAAATATCGCAGTCAGTCTATAGCAAATCATGGATCAGAAAAGACGTCTAGCATTGCTCCTATTACTACGTCACCGCCGAAATCGACGCAAGATCACAAGACGGTACTGGATCTGTCCTTTCATTTCATTAAGAAATCGTGATGGACAGTTTTTTTTGTTAGAATATCGGGAGTTGCTATTAGACGAAAAGAAGTTTTATAATTTTTTTAGAATGAGTGTATCCAGCTTCGAATGTTTATTGAAGTCCTTAGAACCACACATACGAAAAAACTATACTAATATGAGGAATCCAGTGGAACCAGTAGAAATGCTGGGAATTACTTTAAGGTAACTATATAAATATTTAAGTAATAAAAATATAACAGTTTTTTTGGTTTGTTTAATTAGTAATCAACTCACAAATAATCAGCAATTGTCATAATTTTAAGTTTAGACATTATTTAAGAGAGATATCATCCAGTAATTACAAATTAGAAAAATCGTATTCAGTTTCTTCACTTGCTTGAGATGTTTCTGGAGATGTAATTGAATTATTATAATCAGAAATGTATGTACTTTGAAAATTTGCTGTTTGATACCCATATGATGGTTGGTGAGACGTTGATGGGCCACTCACATATGATGATGTTTGTCCATACCGCATTTCATCTATAATTTGTATAACTTTACTTTGGAAACGGAGAGTTTCTCGGTCGGAAAATTCTTGAATAGATGGCAATATAGCTCTGAAAAAGGACATATGGCGATTTTCCGGCTCCTTGAGAAGTTTTAGTCTTTCTCTTTCAAACTCATCCATTTGCATTGCCCTTTTGCGCGCGACTGGAACATAGCGCGGAGTGTTGTCTGTGGTAATTTCATCATTTGTAGACGTAGATTCATTGTTGATTTCTCTAGGCGAGTCTAAGCTAGATTCGGTGGCATTTTGTTCCACTTTTCTCAAAAAAAGAAGTTGATTATATAAATGATACTTCTTCAGTTTCGTAGCGCCCGAGCCCGATTTTGATGCTTCTTTTATTTTTTTTGAATATCTGAAGTAATTATCTTTTACACTTCTCCATTTCTTTATTAAATCATTACCTGCAAAACCAATAGTAAACATGATTTAATAATTTATACATAGTGAATTACTCGATAAAATTTAATGACATATTCAGATATCGTTAACAAACACTATGTGACCAACTCTGGAATCGTGAAAATATAACAGCAAAAACATACATACAAAAAGCAATACCTACTGAATCAAAATGTATGCAACAGCTGTTATTTTTTTCGCGATTCCAGAATTAATTGGTTACATAGAGAAAGTTATTTGCTATCGATGTCTGAATATGTCAGTATTTTTTTTCGGGTATCTATCTATCTCATAAATGCATATTATAATAATTATTTTCGTTTCAGATACCTAGGAAGTGGAAATTCAATAACTGATTTACATTTCAAATTCAAACGGGGAAAATCTACTATTGCATATATGATACAAAGAGTTTGTCGTGCTATATGGACCAATCTTCTTCGAGACAACATCCCTGAACTGACAACTGAAAGTTTCCAAACAATAGCGAGGGGTTTTGATGTAAAGGCAAATTTTCCTCACTGTGTTGGTGCCATCGACGGCAAACACATCCGCGTGTGTAATCCTGCAAATAGTGGCTCACTTTTTTTTAATTATAAAGCCTTTTTTTCGATTGTGTTGCTAGCTATTGTGGATTCAAATTACAAATTCGTATTTGTCGACATCGGTGCATACGGAAAAGAATGCGATTCAACCATATTACAAAATTCTAAACTGTACGAGCTAATGATTAACAACAACTTATGACTACCTCAACCCCAGCCACTCTCTGGTAGCAATATACCAACCCCGTATGTATTTGTGGGTGACGAAGCTTTTGGACTGAGCAAACATATTATGCGTCCATATGGCGGTCAAAATCTCGACTTACAACAAAAGCTTTTCAATTACCGTCTAAGCAGAGCCAGAAGATATGTCGAATGCGCTTTTGGGATTATGGCTAACAAATGGCGCATTTTTCACAGACCGATAGACGTGTCCTATGACTTCGCTACTGACATTATAAAAGCATGTTGTGTATTACACAATTTTGTCGCTGATCGAGATGGTTTTAGACAAAGAGATAAATTTGCTATAAGTGTTGATGAATTTCTCCCAATACAACCCGCACATGAAGAACAGACAGCACCGAATGTCATAAGACAGCAATATGCGACCTATTTTATGACTAGAGGAACTCTGCCTTGGCAGCTAAATAAGGTATAATTGTATTAAGAGGGTTTTCAAGATTTTCTTGCACCGCCAATTCCGCGATCAGTAAAAAAATAATATTTTATACCTACTCAGCGTAGTCTAGGTTAGTTTTGAGCTAAGTAATAAAATAGTACTCACGCTAATCTAGATTCCCTTAGTTTTAAAATTTTAGAGTGTCGAGATATTAATTTTGTACTGATCGCGGAATTGGCGGTGCAAGAAAATCTTGAAAGCCCTCTTAAATATAAAAAAAACATAAATATCTGTACTGTGAACTCAACAACTTTGTTTTTTCGTTCAGCTGTGAAATTCTCGTAATCAGGAAATAAAACTTTTGATATGTCTTCCCAGGCTTTTGTTTTTAAATTTTTATTTTTAAAATCTACGTTTGACTTGTCCCATATAATTTCCCTTTCCTGTATCAATGTAATCAAGTAATCTATGTCAAGTTCTTCAATGGTATTCATTTTACCCTGCAAATAAAACTAAATACAAAAACGTAAACGTAAAACGAAATGAGCTTCCGTGTATCCTCTCTGTCAACGCACAAGCAACTGAGCGCTGCCGCTCCGACGTCGCACGAGTACACCCCCTCTCGCTTCGTCTCGGGGGCTGCTGTCCGTCATGTGTGCGTTGCGACGACGCAACGCGCCGTGTGAACACCTTGGTTATTTGTATGTAAAACAACGCAAGGACAGCGCTGCGACGACGCAACGCAACGCAACGCGCCGTGTGGACTGGCTCTTACGCGTGTATTTTGAAATCGCGCGATGCTTGTGGACGCGATGTATTGGCGCCTAGTATCTCGTTAACGCGCGATTAATTTCGCGCGAAACGTTTCGCGGCGAATTCGTCCCTTCTGGACAAGGTCTTACTCGGCGCGAACTGACGGTGTAAGGTCTGGAAGTAACAGGCACCTTACAGTTAGAGTTAGTTTAGGTGACTTGACGGAAACCACGGATTCTAGAAACACTCGAAAGTTTATTAAGTAGACCGAGTTACAAGTAAAGATTGGATGCTAATCCGCAGTGCTCGCGATAGTAATAATTTGTCAACTAACTTAAAGATATGTTTAACGCTATTATAAATGAATAAAGTAAGTAGGTTGCTGCGTATGCAGTTTAATAAATTGTACGTGAACCGTACAGACGGGATCAAACGAGCCGACAATGGCAGCAAGCGCGAGTGCGCAATCACACAATACACATACTTTATTAATTATTAATTACCTTCATCACGGTTTACACGTTAATATCGATCCAGAATTACAAATTTTGGTGTGTGATGTAAAAAAACTTCCATTAAAATTCAGAACAAGGTTTAGGTAGGTACTTAGCTATTGTTATCCCTTATTACTGATTAAACAGTAAAATCTAAGAGCCATGATTAAATAAGTACATTAACTCACTGAGAGCAGTGGTGGCCCAGTGGTAACGGCCGCGACTTACGTGTTGTACGTCGTAGGTTCGTACCCAGATAAGCGGTTTACTTTGTGTAAATTATTTTTATTATTTATAATTACCACTACTCTCAAAACGGTGAAGGAAAACAACGTGAGGAAACCGGCATGTCCTAGAACCGAAAATTCGAAGACATGTGACATATAACAACCCGCACTGGGCCCGCGTGGTGGATTACGGCCCACTCCCTCTCACAGAGAGGAGGCCTGTGTCCCAGCAGTGGGAACATTATAGGTTGATCATGATGATGATGATTAACTCGCATGTTTAAAGGTGGGGTTCAATGTGGTGACCTTAGTATTGTATGCACAAGGCCGCTCGCTTGTTTATGGACACCTGAACATTGCGCAGCGTGTCTGGTGTTACTGTCCTGAAGGCGGCCTCGATCCGCAATTTCATTTCTTGCACTGTATCACATTGCACTACGTTTTTTATGTAACCCCACAAAAAAAAATCTAGCGGCGTTAGGTCTGGGGATCGCAGTGGCAAAGCCATGCTCCTGCTACCGCGCCCGATCCACTGGGAGAAGCGAGCGTCCAAATAATCGCGTACATCACGTGCAAAGTGCGCCGGTGCACCGTCGTGTTGGAATGTCATATTATTATCCATAACAAGATTCACGTAACTTGATACGGGTAGCACTGTGAGGACATCGTTTAATTAATTCCTCAAGAAGTTTAAGTAGTTTTGGCCGTTTAAACTTTGCGGCAAGAAAACTGGTCTTACGACGATATCTCCGATGATACCAGCCCACACGTTCAGTCGCCATTGGTGTTGAAAGGACGACTCTGTCGAAGCATACGGATTCGTGTTTATTTTTTTATTTTTTGGTAGGGCATCTCGTAGTTGACCTCTGAAATATGACCTACTAATCAATTCTCCATCATATTCGAAAACATGTCATTCATCCGTCAAAACGTTCTAGCATGTATATTCTAAAACGTTTTGATCTAGTAGTCCATGGCTAACTTATTCGGGATCTGAAGAAATACGTCTTCTTTTTCCACTCGTTAGCTCGCCGTTCGCCTCAAAAGATTAAGCTCGATCGGCTTCCTTCCTTAACACGGGCCTTTCAGGTTTAACTGCCTCATTGAATAGCTCAGTTGCGGCGGCTGACTAGGGGGTCAGCTCTTATTATTACAGACTGCAGGTGGGCTAGTAATAGGCTGTAGTGAATGCCTAATTTAGCATTTTCATCCTGATGTCACGAAAGCCCTTCTGGGATAGACGAGTAGCTTAGCTAGCCGGATCGAACGCCTTAGCTAGCCTGTTGCCAAGGCAAATCTCAGTTTGTTTAATACCTGGGGGTCGACGCTATCATAAAAGATGTCTTCTCTTGATAACCGAGTTACCTTCCAAGCAGTCCAACCTTCGGGCAACAGTTCCTGTGCTAGAAGTTTAAGACGTTCTAGGATGTGGTTATCGTTCTCGGTCTCGCCAGTGTCCCCCAGCAGCTCCCTCAGTGGAATGAGAGACGCTTGCTAAACCATCTGAAGCAAAACGACAAAATTGCCTTAAGATTCAGATAATAAATCGTTAACCAGCCATACCAACAGCAAGGCTGTGGTTCACGAGCCGTACGGCTGCGGATCATATTCCGAAATCTTCTTCTGAATCCACACTATATTATTTGTCGTTCTTTGATATATTTTTGTCAAGAAATGTTATTGTTCGTAGCACTTGTATATTTTAATATTGGTCAGTCGTATTGTTCAATCTCTATTCGTGCCCAACTTGCTAGGTCTAGTAGCTCCGGAGAAAATCTACTGAGACTGACAGACGGACGGACAGACAAACACCAAAGTGATTTATTTCATTTATTTATTTTTATCTTATTGTGTTTACGTGGCTTACAGCTATCGATACAGAAGTAACAATGATTCCATGGAAGTGTTCTGTTTTTACAATATTGGCTCAGAACACTACAAATCATAAATATATTAGCACCGTGTGTGACGGGGATCATTTTTAAGTAAAAAAACTATCTAGGTACTTCCGTCGAACTTCATTTGTGTTTCTATTTTGTTCCATAAATTGGTTTTGTATTTTGTATCCATGTAGTTTGCATGAGACAAATCATACTAAGTAGTATTTTCACGAACCAATTCGATCAATCGCTTGTACTCGATTTTGTTTTTGATGCAGTGGCGTCCGTGATCCGACAGAAAATATCGTCGTTGTCGATTGAGTCCGTTATTGGCAACGCCGGCACTGTCACTCAGGGTTGCCAGACGGAGATTTAAACCCAAATATCTCGTACTTTTAATACATAATCTCGTAAAAGTAGGTACTCAATTTACTTAGTACTTAATTTACATTACGTACTATTACTAGCTAACCTGGAGTCGGTATATTTTTGTTTGGGGCCGTTAAATGAAAAAAAAAAACATAACTATTTATTGGTGATTCATAATTTTTAATCATATTACTTAAATCTTTTTATAATACTAATTATTCACTTATGGAATTAATTTTCCACTTACTACTAGTACATTATTATCAATAAGTTTATGGGGCTACGCTACAGGGAAATTTCTCCAATATGAACGCAGTAACTCCACAATATTTATTTATTACACTTACTTGTAAGCGCGAATGCAAGCTCAAAATGATGTTAGCTATAGTATAATTATTATGTTACTCAAACTCTTTATTGCATTCATGTGTACATTTAGTTGTTACATTTATGTAAGTTCCAACATGAAACCCGGTTAGGGCACGGCAACATAATAGGTAATAAATTGTAACAAGACAAGCATCCAGTCCAAATTTAAGACGAGATAGTGAACCGAGAAGTATGAATTTTTACATAACTTTCTTCGAGTGCGGCGTGGCGCACCTGTGCGTTCTATTGTGCATCTCTATTGTTTCGAAAACATCCTAAAAACAGGGTGTAAGTGTGTCTACACACAAGTTACATACGATATTCAGTTGTTACGTACGATATTCGGTTGTTACATATGTAATGTGTTACAGTCAGGGTGGAATAAAGTTCTTTTTTTTTTAAATTATTTATTTTTGGATTTTTTATCCACGCCTTTTCCTTTAGGCGTGGGTAACTCCGGCCGAAGGCACGGCTGTTTGGCGGGCTGATCGTGAATTATGACGGTTCTTCTGGCCGCCTCCAACAGAGCCATTTTATTAGATAGCTAATATAAAATTAAATGATAAAATAATGATTCCATGGAAACCATACATCATCATGATTTTGTTTTGATTCAGACTGCGTAAGATAGCAAAAATGTTCCGACATCCTTTTGTCTTAAGGCTTAAATTTAACATTTTGAACACAATAGATTTAAGCAATATTCTAGGTATTTCACTATTGTATTATATGGCCGGTGATATTTAAGACATTTTAAACAAAAAGGTTCCGGCTACGGCAGACCTCTTTTGTTTAAAATGTCTTTTATGTTTATTGGACTACTAATCTATGCCGATTGTTTTAAAAAAAATGTTGTAACCAAAATTAAGTGTTATTAAGTCATTTCTGTTTTGCTTTCGTGGTGAACAGACGTACTCTCCGTGCTCTCCCTTTCGATAACCTCTCTTGTCTTTTATATTTTGACCATTGCTTTCTTTCTGGACCTCTGATTTGCCCCGTGATTACTTTGGCTTGTGATACTGGACTCTGAAAATACCTCGTGATTACCTTGGTTTGTCATTTTGGACTCTGGAAATACCCTGTGATCATTTGGTGTGTCGTACTCTGGACTCTGTGTTTAATTTGTAAATACCTTGACAAGAACTTTGTGTGTGAAGTGTGGTGAATCTTCGTGATCTTTCAGGCTGTCCATAGTTAAGTACCAACAGATATTATTATGAGCTATCTTTTACTAATTTACTTGAGCTATCATTCAAAAATATGGTATTCATATCCAATATTCATGTAGCTGACGCCAACTCGTCGTTATACTTCGATATTGACGACTGAGTTCTGAGTGAGTCATAGGTATCCAAATTTCGATCCATTTCGATGTACCTATTGAATTTTTTCATTCACCCACGAAAAATTGGGAGGAATCTTTATCATCTCCTTCAACTTCTTCTATGTACCTATGCATCTTTTTCTTTGATCAGCTCGTATTTCATTGTCTATGGCTCAGCCAACTTTCCAGCTGTAATTTTATTTGGCTTTTATTTATTATATTATATTTATACAATAAAACTTTGTCTTTAGATGGCACGTAATTATGAAGACGTGAGACGTGATCTCAATGAAATCTTCGGAGAGGATATTACCGATGACATTGAGTCCGACGGTTCTGACAGCGAAAGCGTCTCCTCCAACGCGCCAGACAGGTAGAGAACCCAAGAATTTATTTCTAATTAAATAATCGTATTCTTTTTGTAGTGTTTGTTTCCAGCATTTAAAGGATTTTTTTTCAAATAGATGTTTTTTCTCTTTTATAGCTCAAGAGTTTCCTCCGTTGTATCGTCTCCGGATGGAGAGTGGACTAAGGAGACAGCTATAGTAAATAATTTCCCATTTACTGGGACCCCGAGATCAAGATCACGGAAGCATCTATTAAAGGGCCCATAGATTATTTTAAAGCTGTTTTTCAAGATAGCTTTATGACCAGCCTAGCGGAAATGACTAATATGCATGCCCAAATTTTGAAGTCCAGGCCACTTAAAGCGTAAGAATGCGTGGGAGCGAGCGGAAGGCAAAGCGACGCGGATGTGCGCTGGGAAAGTTGGTTGCGCACTGGCGCGGGCGCATGGCGACTGAGAGCAGATCCCCGCCTCTGTCCCCTCGCACCGCGGATTCTCCGCCGATGCCTGGACAGTAGAAGCGTATGGATGTCTGTAGCTTACGCTAGTGATGTGCTGGCGACGCACATACGGCAAAAGTGACGATTTAGGTGGACAAAAATATTTAACTAATGAAGTTGATTTTTTAAGTAGGGATTTAACATAATATGATACTTAATGACTGTTTAAGCAAGAATAACGACTTTAGCATTAGGTACTGACTTCCTCCGGGAAGGAAATAATTGTTTCATTCACGATAATGAAATTATAAAAACAAAAATAATTGTCATAAAAATGGATTTATTATGGAACTTTCAATTTAAATTTTAACCGTGGGAGATTTCTTCATCAGTCTTACCATCATTATCATCAATATCATCATTCCTCATTGATGATCTTTCAAGAATTTCAGGATATCAAGTACTGATGTAACTTGTGGCGAAAAAGGTATACTTTTGTGCTTTTTAGTTTTTCTTTTGCAGATATTACTGGATCTGAAGTAACAAGTAGCATATGCATATCTGTGTTTATCCTCGACGTTTTCCTAGAATTTTCATCATCTGAAAATTGCCGTGCAGGTAATGGTAACGATTTAATAATGTTTGCTCCATGAATAAATATTTTATGTACTGAAGCAAAATTTTTTATTTTTTTTTAAATGTTGCTTTTTAATCTTCCCTTACACTTCTTCTGACAAAATTTAAAAACTTATCTTCTTTAGAATAAAAAAATATATCAAATTCGGTCGCCATCGCAATTTTGCTATTATTGTTTTAAATTGTTTTATTTCGTATCTGCCAACAAAAACAACAATTACTTCTAAAGAGATAAAAAGTGATAGCTAAATTTTTGTATAGACTTTCTAAGAGACTTGAACAACGTTATTATAAAAAGTAAATGAGGGTACCCTAAGGTACTTTTTTGTTGTCGTCTATGAAATCACTGTTTTCGAGTAAATTTGATAGAACTTCTTTAAATAATTACAATTCAAAAGTTATTACATGTACAATAGTAAAAAATTAAAAACTTACTTGTTAGGAGTCCTTCTTTAAAATAAAAAAAAACAAAAAGATATACGAATGCAAACTATAAATAGTATAGGGCTAAAGCGCATGCCTAACAGAGGAGCGTACGCAACCGATCAGCATTCGGTAAGTTTCGGGTACTCTCGTGAAAGAGTGTATAATGTTACTGCGTTACTATTACTGTCATTTAGTAAGCCAAACACTAAAGAACGTTGACATATATTATCATACGTATTGAAGAACATCGGCATCATCGCTTTTTGTCCACCTAAATCGTCACTTTTGTCGTGTGTGCGACGGGAGTTGTCCGCCACAAGGTTATATTTGTTAATGATATGTAACGTCAGGCTTGCAGGCAGGCAGGCAGGCGTATTGGCTAGAAGTGTACCATTTACTGTATCTGTAATAAGACGATTTCTGAGGTGTGTTTTTATTACATTGGTTTTGCTGAAAATCCGCTCACGGTCTGCATTTGCATGAGTCAAAGACAGAACTGTGAGAGCAAAACTGGCCAATTCAGAGAAATGTTTTGTGTAACATTGCCCAGAACTCATCAGGTTCTTTAGTATTTTGAAGCTGTTCACGGTAGCGAACTTTTGCAATTGGCAATTTTCTCCATTGATCGTCTATCTGTTGTTTTTGACTGTCATTAAAAGACGCACTTATACGGGGCACGACTTCCATGAGGGGCATCAATGTTGGGACTTGATCTCTGAAATTGTTGGAGAGAGCTGATACCTAGAGCTTTGAGTTTTGACAGCACAGGGTTTTCCATGTCGTAACGTTTTTTTTTATTTCTAAGACGCCAGTCCTGAGGAAATTCCTGCAGCTTGTGAAAAACAGTGCCTTTTTTGCGGGCTGCCCGACCACATCCGGATGTTTAAGCATTTCGTAAACTTTAAAGCCAAGATAGATTACAGAGTCATCCAATTGAAATTGCTCATTTTAAGCCCCCAATACGTGTTGGCCGAGCTAAGGCCAACGCGAGCGTAGGCAAATCGTTACAAGGCAAGCAAGGCAACGCAACTATTGCAAGCGGCCAATGTAGACAAGACAAGGCCGCTTGCAATAGTTTGCGTAGACTTGCCTAATGGTACGTTTACACGCTTGCCAAGCCTTGGCAAACTGCAAACAGTCCCAAGCCTCCACAAATCTCGTTTGGCGTTTGAAAGGCGTTTATACGCTTGTGAATGCGTCAGTCTGCAATATACATCCAAGCATGGCGGACACCGAACTTGTGACGGCTATTGCATTTGGTTTAACGTACTTTTATTTGAAATGTAAGCAAAGTGAAATAAAAAAAGGAGAGCTCGACGACAGCGAAGATGGTGGATGAAAAAGATTCATCATAATCGTACCAGGTAACTACTATTTTGATTTAACCATTATCTGTTGCAGTTGAGTTATGCCACAATACCTACGATATATTTTATTTGTTACAGACAATTTATAGAAGAGAAATTTAATGAACTTTTATATGAACCATCAGGAGAGTTTGATAACTTCTGCCGAATGAGCTATTCTGATTTTGAGTTTTTACTGCAAAAAATTTCACCAATGATATCCAAGCATGATACAGACTTCAGAGAAGCTATACCAGCCAAATTTCGTCTTGCCATTACGCTACGATTTTTGGCATCTGGTGATTCTTACAAAAGACTTCACTACTTGTTTAAAGTATCTGTCTCTATGATATCAATAATCATTCGTGAAGTTTGCCGAGCTCTTAATGAAATTCTAAAGGATCTAGTTAAGGTAGAAATAAAACAAAACATTATGTTATACATTTATTTATAGAATCATAGGAAATCTGTTCTATGAATGTATATTAGCCGACTGCTTTATTGTTTAATTATTTATTAATTTAAATAAGAATTATGTCGACGAATCAAAATCTTCGAAAGCATTCAACATAGCCATGTTTATAATGTTGGTTTCACGTGGGGCTGGGTTGATGATTTGGTCCGATATGATACGAATAGATGAAGAGGGTGCTGTTGATGTAGACGGAGCTGGAGCTATTGGAGTTGGTATGTGTTTTGCCATGTCTGGCGCTGAATAAGAAGTTTGTGTGTTTGGAGAGGGAAAAAAACTTTGGTTGCTATGAATAGGTTCAGAATAAACACTATTAACTGATGTTGGCCGACTCGGAATGACTTGAGGAGATGGTGTTGAATATGCACCAGCCATTGACGACGGTCGAGAATAATATTGAGGGTATGGTGTATGACGCTCATTTGATTTTTGACTGATTCTGTTTATAAACAACCTATCTATTTGGTACATCATAATTTTTCGTTCATCAGTTGTCGTGGCTAAATACTAACAGCCGCTCGGATCGATCTGTCAGGTTCAGCTACGCTTGCCGGGGTTGGTCCGTGGATGAGTGACCATTTCTACATACCGAGACTCCTCCGTGCCTCGGAAAGCACGTTAGGCCGTTGGTCCCGGCTGTCATTCGTGGATCTTTGACAGTCGTTACGGGTCGTCAGAAGCCCGAAAGTCTGACAACCAGTCTTACCAAGGGTATCGTATTACCCAGTTACTGGGTTATGGAGGTCAGATAGGCAGTCGCTCCATGTAAAATACTGGTATTCAGCTGCATCCGGTTAGACTGGAAGCCGACCCCAATATAGTTGGGAAAAGCTAGGCAGATTGATTGAGTTGACAGTTCACGTAGCTTTATAGCCAATAATTTTGCGTATAGATCGCAATCATCGTCTTTGTAAGCAGGTATATTTTCATTCTGCCTTTAACCGAAAACATTTGTTAATTGTCCAAAAGCCACGGCCATTTCAGCCGTTTCAGAAGCAGGGCGACGACGTTTATTAGTAACAGCTTATATGGATGGTGGTCTGGATGGTGATCTAGATGGTGGTCTGGATGGTGTGGTAACCGTACTTGTACGGTCTCTTATCAGAGGGTCATCCTCTGTCTGATCTGTATCTTCTTCTATTTGTTGTGATTGCTGCAAAAAAATAATATACTTAAACTTACACTTCATTTACTTTCTTTTTACAGATGCCCACCACAGCAGAAGGATGGCTTAATATAGAAGAAGGATTCAGGACTAAATTTCCACATTGCATAGGTGCATTGGATGGCAAGCATGTAGTCATTGAAAGCCCAACGCATAGTGGAACAGAGTATTTCAATTATAAGAAAACTTTTAGCATTGTCCTTTTGGCTTTAGTGGATAGCAAATACAAATTTGTATTGGCAGACATCGGGAGTCAAGGAAGAATAAGTGACGGCGGCGTCTTTAATAATTGTTTACTGGAAAAGAATAATTAGAAACGAGATAGATTTTCCACCACAATGTCCACTTCCAGGATCGAATATTAATATTCCATACGTGTTTTTAGCTGACGGTGCTTTTGCATTGAGTCAACACGTATGAAACCCTACCCTGGAAACCATGAAGTAGGCTCACCAAAAAGGTTATTTAACCAAAATTTATCTAGATCCCGAGTTGTAGTTGAAAATACGTTTGGAATTTTAACCTCAGTTTTCAGAATATTCAGACGCCCTATCAATTTAGAACCACAAACTGTAACGGAATTTACGATGACTTGTGTATTACTACATAACTTTTTGAGAACAAGTAAAAGTTCTTTAAATCGATATACTCTTGACGTATACGTCAAACGAACTCTGAGGAGTTATCTCTACGCCATGAACCAGGGGTAACCATATTTCCACTACTGTCATATATGACAGTAGTGGAAATATGGTTACCCCTGGTTCATGGCGTAGAGATAACGACGAATATAATGCATTGCAAAATTTACCACAAATACCACGAAGATCTCCGGTGAACGCCAGAGAAGTCAGGGAAGAATTTACTTCATATTTTAATAGGATTGGGTAAGTTGATAAAAATGTATAAATAAATGTAGGTATAATAACCAACGGTGTTTTTTTTATTTAGAATAAATAAAATTTACTTACTGTTTCGGTGTTTATCCCTTCATTGCAAGTACATACTGGTAGTAAAAATGACTCCATGGTTTCGTAAGCATACCAAGTTGGATTGTATATTTCTTCGGCACCTAAAATAAAATAAAAACATCGAAAATTAGAGCGAGATAGTTGCGGAATAATCGAGAAACTAACCAACGCTTTTAAATATAAGTTACACCTTGCTAAACAGACTATCAAAATAATTATAAATGTATCGTAGGAACATACTGCGCCAGAACGCATAGATTCACGTTTTTTTTTCAAGTGCTTGCGCAAAGTAGTCATCAATATCTCTTTTTTATTTTTTATTTCCTTTACTGGCCTTCCAGTAAGTTCAGCAAGACGAATCCATACATCTGCTTGTTTCTTCTTATCTTTATGATTTGCATCTTTCGGATTCCAGATGCATGGTTCCATTTGGTAATGTTCCAGAAACGAAAGACTCCTCATTCGACCAGCAACTCATTTTTATTTATTTTTTGTAAAATCAAGCAAGCGTGTACTCGCCGCGAGATCACAATGGCTACTAAACGCGGACCAACATGTAAATGCATCGCAAGCGCTTGCCGCAAACGCCCTTTGATCTGCGTAAAAAAACCGACACTCGACTGGATCGGAAGCAAGCAGGCACAACCCCACGCAAGCCAAGCCAAACGCCCTTTTTAGGGTTCCGTTGCCAAATGGCAAAAAACGGAACCCTTATAGATTCGTCATGTCTGTCTGTCTGTCTGTCCGTCCGTATGTCACAGCCACTTTTTTCCGAAACTATAAGAGCTATGCTGTTGAAACTTGGTAAGTAGGTGTATTCTGTGAACCGCATTAAGATTTTTACACAAAAATAGAAAAAAATTAAATAATTTTGGAGTTCCCCATACTTAGAACAGAAACTCAAAAAATTTTTTTTCATCAATCCCATACGTGTGGGGTATCTATGGATAGGTCTTCAAAAATGATATTGAGGTTTCTAATTTCATTTTTTTCTAAACTGAATAGTTTGCGCGAGAGACACTTCCAAAGTGGTAAAATGTGTGTCCAGTTACAGGGTCCCTGTAACTTCTAAAATAAGAGAATGATAAAACTAGAAAAAATATATGATGTACATTACCATGTAAACTTCCACCGAAAATTGGTTTGAACGAGATCTAGCAAGTAGTTTTTTTTTAATACGTCATAAATCGTAAACCGCAATTTACCTTTCATTCAATGTTACTTGCTGCTACGGAACCCTTCATGGGCGAGTACGACTCGCACTTGGCTGCTTTTTTACATGCTTGCGATTGTCGATCCTTGTCAAGGCTTGGCAAGCGTGTAAACGTACCATTAGGCAAGTCTACGCAAACTATTGCAAGCGGCCAATGTAGACGAGTTTTGTGTGAAGCTGCCCACACGTTGGCCGCTGTCAGTTCTTGTGCATTCGAACTACGTGGTTATTTGATTTGAACAATATGGACGTAGAAGTTGTTGCAGCTGCTGTTATTTATTTGATGAGCACGTATAATTATTACGTCAGTGTATACCGACAGAAAGTTGTAAAAAAGAAAAGACAAAAAAGAAGGTGGTGGATGCTGAGTATTCACAGAAATAGAACAAGGTAAAGATGATCCTACTACTATTTGTGCCGTTGTGACTTTATACTAAAGTAAATTTATAATACCTTGCAATTTTGTGTAATATAGGTAATTTTCTTTTTTCACAGAGAAAGTATGGAGAATCAGCTATGTGAACTTCTGCAAGAACCAGAATAAAAGGAATTTCAGGACTTTGTTCGAATGTCTGATAGTGATTTTGAATATTTACTCCAGAAAATCTCTTCAGTAATCAGCAAAAAAAAAAAAACACCGACTTCAGAGAGAGTATACCAGCTAAAATTCGACTGGCCGTGACAGTGACATTAAGATATTTAGCCACTGGAGACAGTTACAGAAGCTTACATTTTACATATCTAGTCAAATAATATCTTGAATAATTCCTGAAGTTTGCGAAGCACTCATTAATGTTTTGAAGTAAGGTAAAGGTAGGTAAATGAAACATATATTTTAATTAAATCAGAACAAATACAATCTTTAAAAAAAAAAACCTTGTGACAATGAGCAGCAGGAAGGGTTTGGGCGCATAAGATCCTGTGTCATGTTTGAACTGGACAAATTGTTAGCAGTATTAAAACTAACAAATTGAGCATTATTTATAACTATTACCAACTACCTTCAAAAAAAGCTTCATGCAAGATTGGATTGAGTTGTGCTGAATCAATGGCCTCATCAGATAAAATATGGACTTTGTTTTCTGGTTGGTGTAGTTTTGGTTGTTTCAACTGTTAGTATTGTGGTGAGGACATAGTAGTCATGTTCCTAGTTCTATTTGTTTGCTCTGGTATGTAACGGACGCTCAGGAAGACCACAGCAAATAACACAAGTTTATTATAGTTTTCACAAAGTATCATTTATTTCAGTTCATTATACACATAACTGCAAACACTACACTTAATAACACTGTGCAATAATATTTTGTTACTTGAGACAACCTTTCAGTTTGACCACTGTCGAACGAATGTCCCACGAGCTGTTCGATTTCACCCCACTATAACTCCCACCATTAGACGTCAAGGCGCTCATTTAACGTACAAGTCAATACAACCACTCTTAAACTGTAACAGCTCGGCCATCCGTCCCACAACGAGTCCCATCGTTGGGCGTTTATTTCATCTTAGTTCAGGGGATACTAGATTAACAATCATAAAACATGTAAATAACTTAAAATTATTTCTAACAATTCTTATAGAGTGAAAATAATAATTAATGAGTAAATATTAGGTTTTCATATAATCACAGGAAATAACTTCTTAATCAAACAAATCGTAATTCATTCTTCAGACATACTTTTACTCGACTTTACGTATAGTCCATGACAATGACTAACGCCTTTACGTTGATTCAAGTCTTTAACATACCACCAGTCCATGACCATGACTGGAGTCCTTAACCTAACACCAGTCCATTACCTTAACTGGAGTCCCTAACCTAACACCAGTCCATTACCTTGACTGGAGTCCCTAATCTAACACCAGTCCATGACCTTGACTGGAGTCCATGACCTTGACTGGAGTCCCTGTCCTAACACCAGTCCATGACCCTGACTGGAGTCCCTAAGCTACCACCAGTCCATGACCTTGACTGGAGTCCCTAAGCTACCACCAGTCCATGACCTTGACTGGAGTCCTTAAGCTACCACCAGTCCATGACCTTGACTGGAGTCCCTAAGCTACCACCAGTCCATGACCTTGACTGGAGTCCTTAAGCTACCACCAGTCCATGACCTTGACTGGAGTCCCTAAGCTACCACCAGTCCATGACCTTGACTGGCATCCCTAAGCTATCACCAGTTCATGACCTTGACTGGAGTCCCTAAGCTACCACCAGTCCATGACCTTGACTGGAGTCTAATCTACCACCAGTCCATGACTTTGGACTGGAGCTTAAAGCATCATAACGCATACATTGCTTTATAATATTATAACATGACATCTCATAACTTAATCACTGAACATTTATTACACAAATTATAATTAAACCACCCTTTTGGTACTCTTAAATTATCTAGTTAATTCATTCTCTAACTTTCTTATAACAATATTAACTTCTATGTTTCATTCATCTTTCTCACTTCATGTCTGTCCCAATACAAGTACATTTACAACTCATTATTTACTAGTATTTGCACATCGTTTGGCACAATACAACCCCTCTTAATTTCAATAGAAACATTAGCTTTACCCAATGTTTGATTAGGGATCTTGGGTATTTAGGGGTCTGCCGTTTTGTCTTGCTTTTTTTTTTTCGAGCGGCGCTATATCTGATTAGGGTGCCATCATTTCCAAGGTCAACATGGCATTTTGTAATACTATCGTTTACTTTGATTGACATATTTATGGTTTATATTTATAAGTACTATTCTTTTTACATAACAGTTTTAATCGAAGCTTGGGAAGTGTCACCCTTTTCTTTTTTCTGACAATTTACCTCTAAATGTCCCAGCAAATTACATTTCGTACACCGCATTTTGGTTTAGTGCATTGAAAGAATGGGTGTTCCGTTTCATTGCAGTTGTAGCATACAACACGATTAAACCTGGGACTTGGTTGGGCATTATTAGGGTTAGGTAATATATCTTGTGTGCTTTGGGTAACTGTACGTTTTTCTTTATCCTTATTCTTTAATATCAGAAGGAACTTTATCTTGGCCAATTTGCACAGTCTTTAAAAACTTTAAAACTTGTTCAGGTTCCGCAAACTCAACCGCTTGAGCACCTAACCTTACTCGGCGATCATCAATACCAGCAATTAAACAATCAACGGCACGACTTTCAGTAATATTATTTATTTATTTATTTAAACTTTTCACACACAAAAAGTTACAAAGGCGGACTTAATGCCTTAGGCATTCTCTACCAGTCAACCAAGGGTGGGTGATTACACCGGTTCAACAGGTTAATTTTAGAATAATAATATAATTCTATGGATTCCCCATAGCGAACTCTCAAACTTAACATTTCGTTTGGTAGATCTGCATAATTTTCCCGGGTCGGAAAAGATTCTCTAAGTTTATTTTTCCATTCCGTCCAGGAAAACAGTAATGTAGGTAACCCCTGATACCAGGACTTGGCTACTCCACTTAACTTTGGTAATGCATAATGAATCAACTGCCTATCACTCCATTTGTATATGTGAGCACATTCCTCAACCTTATTAATCCATGCATCCATCGTTTGTTCTTTGGACACTGGGTCGTACTCGGGTGTAACATTATTAAGAACAGGAAACCTTTCACGTTCACCAACATTCTTCATATCTTTCATAATTCCAACAAATTCTTGTAAAAACTTATTTTGGCTGTCGTACCTTCGAGAATTTGTTGATTTACAGTCCCTTCCAGTAGAAGAGCTACCGCTAGGTTCCCGTCGCTTCCTCCGTTTCCTGCGACTTTCTCGGTGGCGACGGGATCTTCGTTCGTCATCGCTGCTACTAGAGCTGCCCGACTGGTGCAGGCCTTCTTCGCGCCGATCCTTTTTGTAGGACCGCGGTAACTCCGGTGTACCACTTTGGGTTGCTTATCTTCTTGGCATATTTATGCTGTGTTAGTTGACTTTTGGCGTAGGGAGGGCAATTTCCAGCTTCTAATTGCCCAATTATCCCACTTCTGAGATGTAACGGACGCTCAGGAAGACCACAGCAAATAACACAAGTTTATTATAGTTTTCACAAAGTATCATTTATTTCAGTTCATTATACACATAACTGCAAACACTACACTTAATAACACTGTGCAATAATATTTTGTTACTTGAGACAACCTTTCAGTTTGACCACTGTCGAACGAATGTCCCACGAGCTGTTCGATTTCACCCCACTATAACTCCCACCATTAGACGTCAAGGCGCTCATTTAACGTACAAGTCAATACAACCACTCTTAAACTGTAACAGGTATATGTTGTTGGACTCCCGAAATCGTCCAAATAATAAATTGGATTTCTCGAAGACGTACAACTGGCAGATAGGTTCTTTTGCTGTCACCAGATATTCCTTTAATGGGAAGAAGACCAAAACCCTTTTCGTTGAAGTTCTTGGAAGTTTGTGCAGGGAACTCCAAGAAACTGCTTGTTGATCAATCTAGTAACTTCTTAGTGATTGCTCTTTGTTGTCGAGGGCGTTCACCTTAAAGAGTTTGGTATCAGGAACAATCCAGCAATGAAGTAAAAATCGTTTCTTCAATTGTTGATTTTATTTCACTGACTCACACTTTAGAACATACTAGTTACACTTATGTTTGATTAAAAATAAGGACAGGGTGTCCTGAGTTTTGACTGTATGAGAACTAAATCAAGTCTAAAACTAACGTGGTTTGAGCGCTCCTTGCCTTTATATAGGTCAGGGAGTGTTCTAGAAAGACTTAATTAACTGCTTAAACTCCTAATAGTATTGTTTTGCTAACACCAGTTTACTCAACGTGTTTTCCTTATATTTATCTCTCCTTTCACTTCCCAATTTCCTTAAATCTATCTGTATTCTTTCTAACTTCGAGCAAATATTTTCTAAATGCAATTCCATAGGATTTTAAAGACAAAGACATATCAAATAAAAGTAATCATTGCAAAATCAAAGATAAAAATATTTATATACTATAGTATGCTATGGATACGAAACTAATGTCCATAATGTAATTCCTTAACCTTTTTTTTTTTTCACATTTTTTTTTTTTTGAGAAAACGCTTTTTTTTTTTTTTTTTGGGTGGGAAATCATCAAATGACTTCTCCCGCTCTGGGCGGAGCGGGAGGGCGTGTCAGACTCTTACTGACTAAAACCCACCCGTGTTCCTTCAGTTGCCGTGTTGCCAGGGGGCCACGATTTCCCTATCGGTTTTCTTCGAACCCCCGGCAGGCATTGGCCCTAGCGGACCCCGTCAATTCTGCTGACATCTCTTTGAGGCGCGCGTGGAACACAACGCGCCGTCGACCCGGGCTTGGTCCTTATCGGACGGCGAGCTACCCATTGCTCACCGTCCGCAAGCCCGCGCCTACGGTGGCCGGAAATCCTCTCGTGACTCCCGACGCCCAGGGCGTCTCCTGCTGCGGCGGTTAGGGGCGCGAGGGCGCGAAATTTGCCTTTCCCTCACGCGCTCCGTCTCCTCCTTCGCGAGCATTACTGCTTCGCAGAACGAGGTGACGGCCTGCCATTTCCTCTCGCTCCGTAGCATGGCCCGAATCAGGGCCGGACGCGAGAGATCACCGCCGCCGATCGCTTCCACGAGGACACGGCGATGCTCTGCCCAAGCCGGGCAGACCTCCACCGTATGCTCCACCGTGTCCTCCGGGCGATCCACACAGTGATGACACCCGGGCGTTTCCTCCCGCTTTATCCTGAACAGGTACCTCCCGAAACAGCCATGTCCGGTGAGCACCTGTGTCAGGCGGAAGGTGAGGACGCCGTGGCGTCTCTCTAGCCACTCCTCAAAGAGGGGTCTTATCGCCGCAATTGCGGCGTGCCCAGCGCTGGGTTGCGACAATCGCACTCTCCATTCCGCCATGAGATCCCGCCAGAGCTCTGTCCGCTGTGCCGCAACTTCTTGCGGCATCGGAGTTAGGCCCCGGCGTTTCGCCTCCTCGCGCCACTCCCAAATGTGCGCGAGGACCTTTGCCTCCAGATCCCATGGCGGTACTCCGGCAAGGAGGCTCGCCGCCTCGCAGGAGACCGTGCGGTATCCTCGGGCCAGCCGGATGGCCATGACCCTTTGGGACGCGTTAAGCCGGCGGGCTGGCTGCCGCCTCAATGAAGGCGCCCACACCGGCGCCCCGTAAAGGGCCATGGACCGCACGACCCCCGCGTAGAGCCTCCGGCAGGAGGCGTTTGGACCTCCCAGATTGGGCAGGAGCCGCTTCAAGGCAGCCCCGGCCCGGTCCAGTCTGGGAGCCAAACGTCGGAAATGCTCCACGAAGTTCCACCGGCTGTCGAGGACGAGTCCCAGATACTTCATCGTCGACTCGACGCCGATGTGAACCCCTCCCGCCATTACCTGGGAACCCGGCGGTGGCGCACTACGAGGACCATAGAAACCCATGGCCTCGGACTTGTGCAGGGCCACCTCGAGTCCCAGCTGCCGGATTCTGTCGACGATTGTCGCAACCCCGCGTGTCGCTAAGTCGGCCGCCGCCTGGTACGACCTCCCCTGCGCCAGGACCAGCGTGTCGTCAGCGTAACAGACGACGCTGACGCCAGTAGGGAGATCGGCGCGCAGCACCCAGTCGTATCCGATGTCCCACAGATGCGGCCCCAGGACCGATCCCTGTGGGACACCGCACGACATCTCTCGCCGGTTCCACTCTCCTTGGTGACCGGGGTAGATGACAGCCCTATCTGTCAAATAGGCCTCGACCACACGACAGAGGTAGGTCGGCATCCGGTGATACCGAAGTGCCTCCCTGATGCAACTCCAGGGCAGGGTGTTGAAGGCATTGGCGATGTCTAGAGACACCGCCAAGACGACCCCACCCCGGGCCACAGCATCCCCCGTCGTGAGGGCTCGCACGCGCATGATGGCGTCCACCGTAGAGCGCCCCCTGCGGAAACCGAATTGGCTCTCCGCCAGATCCGGCCCCACTCGCACCAGCTGCCCGACGAGGCGGTCTGCAATGACTCTTTCAAAGAGCTTGCCCACCTCGTCGAGCAGCACAATGGGCCGATAGGCGGACGGAGAGTCCGCCGGGCGCCCCGGTTTCCTAATGAGGACCAGTTTCCCAGTCTTCCAACAAAGTGGGAACTGGCCCCTCTCCATGCATGCGCATAGGAGCCCCCTTAGTCGAGGCCCGAGAGTCCCCATGGCCAGGACCCAGGCTTTCCCGGGAATGCCGTCGGGTCCTGGGGCGGTATTCTTCGCACTCATCTTGCGTACCGCCACTCTCATCTCTACCTCGGTCACCTCCGGAGCATCGTCGTCGTCGTCGGCGGTGTGGTCCGCATCGGGCACCGCAATAGGCGGAGCCATGGGCGGGGGCGTATGTTCCCCCCTTGAAGGGAACAGAGCGCTCACCACGTCCTCCACAAGCTGGGGCCGGAGACTCTGCGTCAGCGGGGGAGCCCATGGGCGGAGCTTCTCCCGCACCATCTTATATGGGCGTCCCCACGGGTCTCTGTTCAGAGACTCCAGCAACTCCTCGCGGGCCAGTGTCCTGGCCCGCAGGATCTCCGCTTGAGAAAACGCTTGCACTTCACTTTTGACACTTTCACTGTACTCACACGTTTTGAAGTCCGATGTCGGCTTCAGCACCTCCTGAAAACATGGTTCCCCCGGCAGCAGCCCTCCTTGCAGAGAGTCTGGACACCATTCGCCTCAAAAATTCGACGTTAATCTGCCGTTGCATCCACTTTTGCTGGTTACTCTGGTACCGGCGCCATATCAGATACAGCACGCCCACAGCTGCAGCGGCCAAAATAATACTCAAAAGTATGGTATCTATTTGCAAATGTTGTTCCGATTCCTGGGAACTCGCACGGTTTTGCCCGCTTTGTGCGATTATAATTTCTTTCTCCTCCTGTTTTGTATAACTTTGTCCCATTGCGAGTTTTTTCCTTCGTATTTTCGTGAAGTATTGATAATTATCACAATGTATTATAATGTACACTTGCACTCGTTACTGTTTTTTTCAACCGAACCAATTGTCAACCGTTCACCCATCGGGCCTCAGCACAGCACCTACGTGCAGGAATGTGCTGACCACGTCAAAATACCCGCGCCCGACACGACACGGCTGGCAGGGTCGCCATGAGGTGTGGGGGGTTCCGGAGGCAATAATAAAGTATACATGTGTTCTGAGCAACGTTCCCTTTATTACTAAATCTCTAACATTACAGTTAGGTACCACTCCACAATATTAAGAAATATGTTTACTCATAAGACATGTTCTAGAAGGTCTTGCATAATGATTTCACAAATTGCATCAGCATTGTAAAGGAATTGCATAATGTTTTGTAATTATTTATTTGTTGAGGATCTGCAACACCTTCCTCCTTAAGATTTTTGTTTAAAGTTTTTAGTTAATTTGACAAAAATCGAAACCTATGTTAAGTTTATACAATAAAATTGTACGTTTTGTAAGGTTTAAATATTGTATATTTGAAATCTTTGAATAGGTACTGTAACATGCAATAATAAGCTTGTGTTATTTCGTTTGTTATTTCATTATTTATTTGAGATATAGAGACAGTTTTAATATAGTTTATTTGTTCTTAGATTTTTGAGAGTTTCGTAAAGAATATCATATTCTATTTCATCTTGAAAATTTTCTTTGTTATAAGCTAGAAAAATTCTTTGATGGGGTCTAATCATAATTTTTATTTCTTAGTTTTCCTGTTAAGTCTTTTCCTGGAAATGATTCTTTAACATATGTGATTCGTAAGTTGGCGTCATTTGCGTCGCAAGATGTAAGTAATACAAGAACTGGTACTTTAGTTATAGGTTTTTCTATATTTTCTGGTTCTGTTATTACGATACTATTACGATACGCATTACTATAATAATTCTCAAATTCTTGAAAAGATTCTTTTGATTTAGTAGTGACTTGATTTGGTCTGCTAAGAGCATCTGCATTTCTTTTAGTTTTTCATGCTTTATGTTTCTGCATCTTTATTTTGTTTTTCGTAACAAATTCTTACCGGCAGCGACACTGCTATTTGCGTCATCAGTGTAGAATTGTCTTACTTTTTCCACAAACCATTTCTCTTCCACTTCTATTGCCAACTTTAGTTTTTGACCTACACAAAACTGGCGTATAATTGTCGTCGTTTGTTTGTTGCATATTGAGAGTTTTATATAATCTTTGTATTGTTATCCTTTGGCTTTCAATTTTCTTTTTATATTTATTAATAATGCTAATCAGTTGACTTGTCTTTTTACGTTCTTTGTTCCTAATTTTTCTTACCGCCTCCTTCAGGGCTGAAGAATATTCATGTAGAGGATAAACACTAGACTCTTCTGCTGCTATTGCTTCTATGGCTACAGCATCAAATGTAGGCGTAGTCTGTATCTAAAAAAATGCATAATATATTATATTTAAATGTTTATGTACCTATATGTGTTTACTGATTATGTAATGTTATATGAATGTATGTTTTATTTGATGTCAAGAACATAATATAAGATATATGTATGTACCTAGCTCTTAGAATTCTCTCTTCATTTTTTTCTTTGCTCGCGTTGGGTACGAGGAGTTAATTTGGTAATTGGCTTCAGTTTACCCTCTTCTTTTCTTCTTTTATATTTGTTGCGCCTGTTTTCCTGTTCTATAGCCAAAAGCTCTGGATCATTTTTAATTTCTTGATATCTACGCTTCTGACAGAATCTCTGTTTTGCTTTACGACTTTCTTCAGATTGCTTCTTCCTAGGCATGTCGATTTCTTATCTAAAAATATTAAAATTAATTTTAATCAAGCAGAAAAATGTAAAGTACAGCTGAAACAGGTAGGTACTCAAAGCAAGTCATGTAAAAAATTCGTACAATATGGTCACATTTTGGTATTTTACGTTAATATTTACGTACGAGATAGTAATACCTACCCAATAATTATACACTGCCAACTTGTCTTTTGAACTTTTTTAGGTAAAGATGTGTTGATACTTAATTAAGTGTGATGTTTACAACAATATCAATACCCCGCGTCATTAATCTAATAAGTTGTCATTATTAAAGACACGGACGTCATTAATCTAACCCATCCGTAATTATACTTTACAAACGTTTTCAGGATAATAATATTATCTATAATGGCGATCACAAGAAAACATGTTGTAACTTGTCATATATGAAACGATCTTGCTTAAAACACCTCAAGAGGGATTTAAACCCATTATCGATATATAGTGAAAGCAGAAATTATGATAAGTACAATAGTTAATTGCTACGATATGCTAAAAAAGGATAATGACTTTAAAATAACACATTTTGGAGAATCAAATTCGAACTTACCTTTCAGAGAAATCCGACACGTGCAGTCCATTCAAAGTGTTTGGCTCAACTGACTTTGTTTGAGTTTTCGGGACGTAGATAAATTGCAAACATATTTTATTTTAATAATGACGATTTTTTTTGTAACAATTTTTAACGGGCTGATTTTTTCATTTGTCGATTAAGTGAAAAGTTTAAAATTATTAGGATTGAAGATATTAGATCTTTGAAGTCAACTTCGCATTTAAAACAAATATTTTTATGTGTATTTGAATATTTTATGCGACCAAATAGCCGGAAACAGGCGTGTGGGACACAGGAGTTAATGACGATTCGAATAAATTTTTGCATACAAATGTAATTAAAATAATTTCTATATTTGTTTTTTGTCAATGGATAGTTGCATTAGTAGTAAAAGTATCGGAAATCATTTGGTTTTCTCCTATTGTAGTTTTATTAGTCGGGATACCACGGCCAGAATCGTTTTATCCTCAACATTGGAGAATGTCCCATCCACCACATCGCTGCTGCCACTAGGCATTAATTTATTTTACTTATATGTTAAACATTATAAAAATAGTTACAAACTAAATCAATAAAAAACATTGAAACTAAAACGTCTCGGTGACACCAATGACAGTCTATGGATGACAACGACAGGGGCTGTAGTCGGAGCGACGCAGTCGCTCTGGCGGCCTAGGGCGCCGCGCCACCGATGCATTTCGGCACAGCCTTGGCAACCGTTTCCGGTTGACCGACGGACTGGCGTCGCGTCCTCACCGTCGTGTTGGCCAGATTTTTTGTGTGAGCTTAGAACTTTCGACTCTGAGAATTTTGTTTGAGATAGGGAACAAACTTTAAATAAAAATTAGATACTTTGTAAGCTTGAATTTAATGCGCGTTAAAAATAGGCAACAACGCAATTATAATACAATTTAGTTGAACAAATATAGAAATAGATAGTGCAAATAGTGGCTTCTCAGGTAAATTCGGTGAGGGGAGCCCAGTCATTTGTCTACCGATCAAAAAGTGAGCCGGGGTAAAAGACTGGAAATCGTTAGGAGACGGGCTTAAAGGACATTAGGATAGCTTCTATCTGTGTAAATACAGAGGTCAATTCCTCAAATGTTAGGTGAGAATGACCTATCGTTCTATGCAGATGAAATGACTGACTTGATGTCGGCTTCCGCAAGACCATTGAAATGAGGAGCGTATACGGGAGAGAAGCGAAATTCAATGCTCCGGCCAGTAGCAAAGTCACATATAGTCACGATTAATTGTCGCAGTAAATAAGCTTGGGCACTCTGCGAGCAATGAACCGTTATAATGTTTGTATGAAAGCATCTTTGGATAGTTCACTTACCACTTCTAGATGTAGGCACTTATATCTAAAACAAACGAAAATGCATAGATAGCATTTAGTTATTTTGCATCCTCGTCCCTTTTTTTTTCTTTGGGTGGGAAATTATCAAATAACTTCTCCCGCTCTGGGCGGAGCGGGAGGGCGTGTCAGACTCTTACTGACTAAAACTCACCCGTGTTCCTTCGGTTGCCCTGTTGCCGGAGGCCACGATTTCCCCTATCGGTTTTCTTCGAACCCCCGGCAGGCATTGGGCTTAGCGGACCCCGTCAATTCTGCTGACATCTCTTTGAGGCGCGCGTGGAACACAACGCGCCGTCGACCCGGGCTTGGTCCTTATCGGACGGCGAGCTACCCATTGCTCCTTGCATCATATCTTTCACAAAAAAGGAAAGCCTGTTTCCTAATAAACTTTGGTGTGAGGGGTACTCCAATTTTTGAAAATCTTTTTATTTTTGTCAGCCAAATCCGACTCCTGATTTTCTGTGAAAATAGGTTTTCGTATATTATACCTTACAGTTGCAGCTCTCTGAGTCAGTTGACCTCTTTGCACAGCTCTAATTGCAGCTCTCATTCCCTCTTCAGTCAGTATATTTTATTAAAAAGAAAGATGCAGATATAGGAAATAAGAATTACAACATAATTATATCTGGTTTTTTTCATGGTATAAAAACGCCCACGGCCAGGCCAATAGCACCCATGAAGGGTAGTAGCGCCCAACGATCATTTGACTGGGCGTTATTAACCAAATGTTAGTTATTATTATTTCGAAAGTTCTTACACTAAATTACGAATATTGCCCTAAATAAATTCAAGAAATATGAAGTATAGTTACCTACATTATATCAGAAATATAAAAGTGTATGAAAAGAACACCTAAAAACTTACAATTTTATTGGAGCAATTTTTATAATAGTGTCGTAAGTGACCACAGTCCTTGAAACACGACGTGTCACTGGTAAGATGGCGGCACGAGAGACTTGCGTTCACGATAAGTGTGTTCTTATTGGTGTATTTGTATGAGTGCGTGCGCCGTCAGACAGCTTACGCGAATAAAAGTACGTTTTCTGAAGTTTGGGCGTTATTCAACAGATGGCGTTAATTACCTGGGGTACCTTATTTAAAATGTCGTTGCATTGCTCAAAAGAAGCATGTTGTTTAGCCAAATTTTTGGCTGAAACAGAAAAAAAATATGATAGCGACACAGCTGTCTGTCCTTTGCAATGTTAGAAAGAGTACATCACGATATTATATCTATCTCTTGTCAAATACAAATTATTACCGACATAATTGTTAGTGTTAACTGGATGGAACAGATTATTATTGAATGTCCAATTATACAATGTCATATTTAATTCAAATCTTAAGTTATTTTCTTCCGGTGGCAAACTGTTACTATATGGGAATGTAAACAACACAATTTTTCTTAGATTTAAATTACACAATGTTCTATAATATTGGAGCAATTCTCCTTTGTTCACATTTCCCCTATTACCCATAAAAAACTGGCCAAGTGCGTGTCGGACCACGCACAATGAAGGGTTCCATAGTTGGGATGTAGTTGAAAAAAAAAAACTTTCATCCGGAATGTATAGGAGAACATGTTTTTACAACCGCAAATCTAAGTTGGTCGATTATTACTCGTTAACTAGTAAAGCCTACTTAGCTGTGATAGTTTTCCTTTTAATTTCGTTATATAAGCTACTGCTGTGATTTTTTCACATATCCAAAACCAACCATTTAGCTGGCAGGGGGGGGGACACTTGACTCTAACAAAAATTAGCAGTTTAAAGCTTAATATTTTGGAAACGGATCCCTGAATCCAAAAATGGTTTTCACAAACTCATAATGTTTTTGTAAGACCTTTCCAATGATACCCCACACTATGGGATAAAAAATAAAACATCACCACTTTACGTGTATGGGAGATACCCTAAAAAAAATGTTTTTCATAATTTTGTTTTACCACTTTGTCGACGTAATTAATATGTATACCTATGTCAAATTATAGCTTTCTAGTACTAAGGGTCTCGGAGCTAGACCGCGGACAGACAGACAAACAGACAGACGGACATGACAAAACTACAGGGTGTCTGGTGGCAGATTTAGATTTTCAAAATAAAATAAAATAAATACTTTTATACGTATAGTTTTAATAAAACTGTTAAAATACAGAGTCATAATGCGGATTTTATTTTTTAAATATGATGTCATCCAAATGTCTTCCATCTTGTTGCACACACTGTTCAAAACGGAGCCTCGTATTCCGCGCCACACGCTCCAGTAAACTCGGTTCAATTGCGCCGATTTCTCGCCGAATATTTTCTTTGGTGTAGACTCGCGCTTTGAGGTAGCCCCACAAAAAACCACTGACATTAGTCGCGTGGCCCCGTGCATTTTCAAAAAAAAATGGCCCAATTATCCCACTCGCGGATAAAGCGCACCAAACAGTTACCCTTGGGCAATGTAATGGTTTTTGGTGTTTCAATCGAGGATTGCGAGTTCTTGGAGCCCAGTAACGACAGTTTTGCTTGTTAACGTGTCCGTTTAGATGGAAATGAGCCTCGTCACTCCAAAAAATTGAATTCGCAGTGCGAAAACGCTCCAACATGGTTTCACAAAAAAATTTGCGTGACACAAAGTCATTTTCTTTTAATTCTTGAATGATTTGAATTTTAAAAGGATGGAACTTCATGTCCTTTTTCAAAATTTCATGAACAATCGCTCTTGGAAGTCCCAGTGAAGCTGCCCTTTTCCGTTTTCACGTAAACTCCGTTCCACCAGTGTGATGTTTTCCGGGGTCCTTGACGATCGACTAGGCCCTGGCCGTGGTGTGTTCATAGCCGAAGCAGTTGCGCGGAACCTCTCCACCCACGAACGAATTAAATTCACACTCGGTCCATCGCTTATCCGTCGAATATTGAAATGTGAACAAAACTGCCGGCGAGCGAGTACGTAAGAATCGTGGCTCTTGAAAAACGCTTCGATAGCGAATGCGCGATGCTTACCCGACCACTGCGACATCGTGACTGAGAAATCCGCACGATCAGTGGTTCTAATGACACCACCCTCCCCCCCGCACCGTTTATAACTTTTTGAAATATTCGATTTTTAAAATGTAAATCTGCCGCCAGACACCCGTTATAAGGGTTCCTTGTTTACTACGGAACCCTAAAAATTAATAATGTAGTGCCCTGGTTAAAGTTACATTTAATAATTTCTTTCATAATGTCAAATAAAGAACAACCAGGCATACAGTAATTAATTATAGTGTCCTGGATATTGATCCGTTAACAAGTGGCCTAAGTCCTTTTCAATCACAAAATATTACTACATAATTTTTTTACAAATTGTTTAGATAGTTTATTTGAACTATTGATAGCAGGAAATGTCAAATCAACACAGGGCTGCGGTAAGGTGGTATTGCATGTTGTCAATGAATGGTCCGGTGTAAGTACTTTGGATGGTGTTTGACACTGCTAACAGTTGTTTGTTTGTGAGTTTACCAGCTCATTCATTGCCAGCACATATTCCCCATTAGATGTTTAGAGGTATTATATGTGTTAGTCGTAGAACTAAGTTTCTCCTGTAAATGGTGAAGTTCAGATTGCAAGTACTCTGTGTCAATGTTGTATTTCCTAGTACTTTGTTCCAAATTAAAAGAATACATATCTAATTGTTTTAGTAAATTTAGCCTTTCTCTATTAAGTTTAACATTTTTAATAAAGAACTTTTGTCTTTTAACCATTTTTTGTGTTTTAACAATGTATTTATTAATTTTAATGTATTTTTTAAGTTTGTTTTTGCAATAGGCATCAACTCATTGAACAGACTGATTCAGCGAGGCGGTGATGTTATGATTTGTAGTCTGAAGTTCTGTTATTCGACTTTGAGCCTCATGTAGCTGCTGTTGTAATAAATGTTTGTGACTAAAAGCTTATTCATACTCTATGCTACACTGGCTGAACCCGTCCACAACAAGTTGAAGTCTGTCCCGTTCTTCTATGGCATCAGTGTATTGAGTATAAACCTGAGTCATTTTAGTTTTCAACTTCCTATTCTTTTCATGGGCACCAAAGAGCACCGTTTCATTGTCATTTATTTCCTTATTTAGTTGGTCATAGGACTCCTTTGAAGCCTTTAATTCGCTCAAAGCCTGATTGAGTTTGGACTCTTCGAGGCGAGCACGGGCGCTGCGAGTCATAATCATGATTATAACTTTAATAAGGAAGCGACAAGAAATTGGAAGAGAGAAGATAGTCGTGGCAGATGTAAATAAAGAAGTTCTATCACCAAACCAAACTAAGGTTATGTTAACGTTTAAAGGTCATTGGCATTAATAAGCAGCCTTATTAAAAGTGAACTATGTAATTGATGGTGAAATTATAGTACGTAAACTAAACGAATAGCAAGTAAAATATGAAGAATTGTACCTGATATAAAGATGACAATGCAAAATTCACTTGTCAACTGTCACCGATTCAGATTGAAATATTTACACTTATTTTGCACTTTTTATGTGAATCTAATACAAATACACACTATTACCCTATTTACTTGATGAGTAATTGGAAATAGGCCTTAAAAACAAAGTAATTTAATAATTAAGATTAAAATTACAAGAGCAAATTCAAATCAGCTGTTAGCTGTAGTGTTGCCACAGGAAAAAAGTAGTAAAATAATTTGGCCATCCATAGGCATATGGCGATATAAGTGGGGTAAATGAAAGATCTCCCAATCGACAGTTTCAGGGTTATCCATTGTTTACGCCACACCCTGTATATGAGAAATTCTCTAAAAATTTCTTGGTTTAATTGAGAGATGGTGGTGGTGCATGGTGGTTTAATTAACTCCAAATTAATGTTTGTTCTTTTAAATCAGAAAATAAATGTACAAGAGATTTGTTTGATATTTAAAATGCCTCTTTGGAATGGAGTGGTGGATGTTTTTTTACTGGTTTTTATGTTTCACATCAAGTGGTTCATTTCGTCCAAAACCAAATATAGAGCATTCAATTTAATACCACACGCATTTTTGTTACCTTCAAATTTAATTCGGTCGTTGAAAACATCGAACGATCATTGAATACTTTGAAAATGTATGACATTGCGTCTAGAGCGAGATTGTCGATTTTGTACTATTTCATACAACTGGTTTTCGGTAAAGGAGTTTTTGTAAAATGTCTTAATTTATCCACGGTTTTCCTTAAAATTTATAACTTTAATGTTGAAAAGTCTAACTGTCCCACTAGTGTCTTTATTAAATTGGGTGCCACACTCATAAATAAAAAAAATAAAAAATCGCAATACAGCACTCCTTTAACATTGGAGGATTGCCTCGTTTTTTGGCTGATTTTTATGAAAGTATTATACTGCTCAGGAACATAAATTGGTGATGACTTTAAAAACTTCCTAACTTGTTTTTCTGTAACAGAGTGTACGTTATCATTCTCATGTTGTGTATCGACGGCAGCAAAGAACAAATGGCTATCTACAAAATCACTAGTTTTCAGGAGAGCGTTTTTAACGCGAAAATATAATAACTTCTACAAGAACAAAGCTAGCTTCTTCAAATTTGCAATACTTAATTAATACGGCATTTCGAAGAAAATAGTAGAGGTCAATTAACTGATATATCTTTTTTTTTTTCGAAATACGGCAGAAGTCTTTATCTACTTCGCACAAAATAAGTAACTAACTGAGTCAACTGCCATATGTTCGTTTCTACGTAGAACTTCGTAATTACTGATTCCTAAATAATTCATCTTATAAAAGGGTATATTACTATTCTTTTTTATAATATGTATCTAACTACAACAACAAATAAAGGGTAACTATGATTGATGCCAAAATATTGTAGTTGTCTCAAATTACTTCGTAATTCTAAAGGTTCAGATATTGATATTGCAGATAATTTACTATGAATATGATGAGCTTTTGCAGTTCAAGAAAAGAATTATGTGATTCTTTTTTTAATAATCGTAATCGTATTACAAAATAACAAAAATGCAATATTTGCAGAGAAAACAATATTAAGAAGTTACTATCTTCAAAAAAAAAACTAAATAATTAAATCTTATACAAGGTATAATCACATAAAAGTAAATCAGGGTATCAAAGGAATTGAACCCGTGTTAATAATATACGTAATTAAAGCTTATTCATTACAATAATCAAAACTGAACACAATTTTTTTTTTCCCGAAATAATCAAATTCTAAACAAGCTACAATCATACAAAGGAACTGAACCAGTTATGATAGCCAAGTTAAACTTAGCTAATTTTTATAACAATAAACTAAAACTTTAACAAACTAACTATAAAATTATTACCACCAACATAATTATAAACTAACTTCTGTGCTTATTCAACAATCTTATTTTAATAATATCACAAACAATTAATTTAATGGCATATCTTAATAATAATCAACGTTGTAAATTATTCTTCAATATCTAATCAAATACTACCTATTGACTTAGTTAAAAATATGTAAAAACAGTCTTCTTCTTCAGCCTTCTTCATCGGATATCGTATTATCTATCGTTGCATGCTTTAGTTTTTTATAAAAATCGTGGTATCTTTAAGGAATTAAATTCTTTTCGCAGAGGGAAATCAAATCCTTATATTTAGCTGATGTTATGGGCAGGGTATTAGTGTAAGCATTTTGTACCTAGTGTTACAACATGAGTTTGCCTGTTTCTGGTATTTGCTCGTCGAGATCTATTTTAACAATCTATTTTCATTGACTGAGTCTCACTCAAATCATATTTGTAACTAATAACAGACGGATCTTTTGGGTCTACATTTACCTCTCTAACTTGATTCCATTTAACTTTTTCATTATTACAATTTTTGATCCATGTATATTGATTCGTGTCAGATTTGAAGTCTAAAATGTCCTCTGAAGATACTTCAATTACTTCATAAGGCTCACCATTCACTTTGCACCATCTTACACAAGTATACCATTCTTGAGGCATGTATATCGTTTTATTTTTGGAAGACCGTCCGATTAGGGCATGCACGCTGTCACCCTCCTGCTGAGTGTGCCCCTTTTCTAGGAATCTGTCGCATATGTACACCTTAAATTTCTTGGCAGCATACAAGTACATTAAAAAAACTGAGCGGTTGCGATTCTGGCCGCCACAATTATCAGACCATAAACGTATGTCTTTTATACCCTTCTCTGCAACTTTTGTTATATACTTGTACAAACAGCTGGCCACTTCATTGGATCCTCGTTTTGCAGTCGTCTCATCCCACATATCGTACCCCCAGTGGAAAAAAGGCATAAGACGAAAATGGTGATTTTTCAGTATGGCGAAAAAATTGAATTTATGGGCATATTTACTTTATTTTCAAACGAAGAAGAATTATTCTTGTATCAAAAAAAGGAGAAAAAAAAGTTGCACTGCGTGTTGTATTTAAGTTAGTACTAATGTTTATAGTTTATTAGGAATTGTAAAAAAAAAATATTATGCTATTTTTCAAAATGTAATGAAATACAGGATTCTGAGTATCAAAATGTATGCCAGACTTTGCCAGAAAAGAAAAAATATTTCAAAAAGTATGTTGTATTAAAGCAGTAATGAACTTGTAAATACAAACATTTATGCTAGTATAAGTAAGATTACTACATTATTTCCTTTATTACAATTAAGTTTGAAATGTATTAGCAATACTTACCCCATTTTTCAATTTAGGGGCTTGCTAAGGTAACTTAAATAAACAAAGATAATTACTTATTCCATTATTATGTTAAAGAAAAGTTAGCTGCATATTAACACATATTACTTAGAGTTAATATTTATGGCTAAAGGGAAAAAAAGGAAATGCATTTTTTGTGTTCATTATTTTTTTATTTCAGGCAAATTATAATTATAGTTTTGGCTACAATTAAAGTTCGTACTATCAACAATAAAATTTGACAGTAATAATTCAGCAATGTGGAGTTTCGGTGAAGATTACTACCACTAATGACTTTTTTTTAAATGATTAACTAATCAGTAGATCATTTGTTAAGATTTGTAACAATTAACGAAATAACTTCTTTCTTGGCTCCGTACAACAAAATATTATGTTCTCTCAATAAAAATCTAAGATAACAAGCAAAAATTATTAACAAATCAAGGTACTTTACACATTGCCAGTACCTTTTGTTTTAAAATAATCAACAAATAAAAATACAAAAAAAAACCTTCTTTAAGCAATAAATCAAAAAAATTCTTGTTCCCTTCTACGTTATCTTCGTTCTACGAATTCCTTCATTACCAAACATTCTAGGCTATAGAATGTTTGGTAATGAAGGGATATAAATGTAACAAAATATTATTATTTTCTCAATACAAATCTATGGTAACATGACATGCATAATTTGTTAACAAAATAAGACCTTTGATACTTTCACAGTACCTTTTGTTTTAAAATTATTAATAATCAATATGTTTATACGTATGAATATAAAAATTCAACAAAATTCAAATTAAAATAATAATGAGATCAAAAATACGGGAACTAGTAAAGTTATTCTTCTTCAGATGAATCAAATACCTCCAAATTTGGAGATTCAGTCGCTGGTAACAAATTTCTATAGAATGTTTGGTAATGTAGAGGTATAGCATTTGTATTACACAGGCTAATTAAGTCTTTGAACAACGCGTCAGAAATAGGTAACAATTGAGCATATGCAAGTGGAAGTTCATTAACATCTACAGCATTGGCATTATTTGATTTGCGTGTGCGCGTCGTCGTCGTACGATTTGTAGTGTCTAGTACCAAATATTCACTTTCGAAATCATATTTAAATAATAATTTATTTGGTGCATCGGGACTTGTTTTGATTTCTTTAATTTTTGAGAAAAATACTTTATGCCCGTTTGTGTCTTGTGACCAATTCTTGCTTGTCGTGACTTGACTTTTTAGGTTGTAAAAGTCATTTTGATTCATTTCTTTAATTACAAACTTATTTTGTACTTTTGAATTCATGATTACTTCGTACAGTTGGTCAGGCGAGTACAATGTCTTATTTTTCATATTTTTCTCGATGCAGGCATGCATTGAGTCGCCTTCGTTCTGAGTGTGGCCAGTTTGTAAAAACCTGTGTGTAACTTCTACGTTCAATACACGTGATACATAAATATACATCGCGAATATGAACCGATTTCTGTTCTGGCCCGAACAATTATCTGAATACAGTGAAATTGACTTTATACCCCTGTTAACTTCAGATTTAATGAAGTGTAATAAGCAACTAGCGATTTCATTCGCACCCCTTTTTGCAATTTGTGCATGCCATAGATAACAAAACCCTTGACGGGATATTAAATTGTACACAGTGAAATTGTATGCGGGGTATTTCCTTTTATAATGGAAAATATTCACATTAGATTGCGGTAAACTAAGAACCTTTTCCAAGTCAAAAACAGCTACAGTTTTCACATTAGGATCTGCTGATTCTTTTTCACTATCCTTCATATTTCGTATGATGTTTTTATTTTTTATATGACTGTCATAATCCTCTTTCAGTTGTAATTTACCTTCTTCAGTTGAATTGTCGTATTTGCTACATAAATTGCACAAATCCTTCTTCGGCCGGAAAAAAGAAAGGTTAAAATGTGTATTAAATATTTGATTATATTGATATTCGCTTGCCACTTTAGTATTACGAAAGTTTTCATTTTCTGATATCCAATCTTTGTACAAACGATGCATTTTTGAGATATTTAAGTCTTGTGACAAATATTGACGGCTGGAATTTTGTCTAAGATAGTGAGATTCGATACAAGGAAAGGACTGAATATGTTGAATTGCACTCTGTTCTGTTTCGCTGGCTGTTCTATGAGGTCTATTGGTATGTTTTCCTCGAAGGTCTGTTATTTGGTCCCCATTAGCATATTTATCAATGGCAGTGTAAACTGTTCTTTCTTTAATACCTAGCGTATTAAGAAACATAGTTTTGCACACTTTCAAATTAGTCACAAGGCATACATCGTTTTTTGACGGCAAATAATAAACCAGTGTACGATTTCGTTCACGCTTACGCTGAATTTTCATAACTTTAGGTTCTATAATCTCAGTGTTTTTCAAAATGAATTGCCATTGAGTTTCATGGTTACCACAAGCCCAAAATTGCTTAAATATTACCAACCTCCTGTCGCTGGGTATTTTTTCAAAGCATTTAAGCTTACACTTGCAAGGCTCTTGCATCTGTTTTTGAGGCTGTTGACCTGTATTTAATTTGATTTTTTTTTGTGTTTGAGACCATTTTTCGGGATTACGCTTTCTTTTTCTAGGATTTGTATTAGCTTCAGTTACTAACACTGGACGAGAATTCGTTGCTTCAGGTTCTGTGGTGGAATTATATCCAGCTGGTAGAGTTTCAACGTGGCAGGCTATGATTGGAGGGTCTGAGTGAGGAACTATAGCTGTGGCAATTGAAGAGACCGGTGGAGTTCTATCAGGGCTTGTAGATATAGGTTCTGTTTCAGGTTCTGTGAGAGTATTATGTCCAACTGGAAGAGTTTCGTCGTTATAACATGTTATGGATGTAGGTTCTGCTTCAGGTAGTATAGCCGGGGTATTTTCAAGAGTCTGTGGAGTTTTTGCAAGACTTGTAGATGTAAGTTCTTTTTCAGGTTCTGCGGCAGTATTATGTTCAACTAACGGAAATTCGTCGCGACATGCTATGGATGCAGGCTCTGCTTCACGAAGCATGACCGTAGTACTTTCAAGAGTCAGCAGAGTTCTTGTAGGGCTAGTAAATGTAGGTTCTGTTTCAGGTTCTGCGGCAGTTATGCTCTTTTCAGGAAGTGGTGCATTATACCAGAACGTGGATACGGGTTCAAGATCGGCATCATTCGGCAAAGGATAAACTCCTTCTATGTAATTTCCTGATGATACCGCTAAATTTTCATAACTGTCTTTGTTACCCATAGAAATTGTTTTTTGAGGATTAGATATAAAAACGACAGTAGGTGACGCTATAAAAATTAAATTATTATGAGTGGTGGAAATTGGAGAAGAGAAAAGTGTAGAATTACCTAAGCAATCTCTCAAACTAAAATCGAAGTCATTCAATATTGAAGATGGTAAAGTATTGCCTAAGTCTGCTATCGGACTAGGACTCGAACTTGGTAAATATTCAGATACCGGTGGTGAAAATGGCTCTTCATTCGAAGACTCACTAATTCTGTAATTTACTGTAGATTGTCGTCTGCTACTTCGACTTGTTGACGGCGCGGTGTACATAATATCACCACGACTGACTTCATAATTTCCAGATGTTTGTTCTGCTTCTGTGTCGTCGTCTGTAAATAAATTATTTTATTATAAAATGTAATATAAATAATATCATATTAAGTTGTTACTAAAGACGTCTTGCTCACAAAATAAGGTAAGTTAAGGTAAGACATTATTCTTTGTCTGACATCCTCGATGCCACAATTATTAGTGTCTATAGGACGAAAGGCTCCGGGTTCGATTCCCGGTCGGACAAACAAACAAACTTTACTAAACTGACTTGGGTCTGAGTGTACGTACCCCTTGCCAAATCCTTTACAGAATCCTTAGTTTAAGACCAGGTAATTAAAGTGATATGGCTGAGATTTTTAGATGTAAGTATATAAATATAACGCCTCGTTAGTTTAGTGGTATAAGTCCTGGGTTCAATTCCCGGGTTGAACAAACTTTGTGTCGGTTTTTTCGGACACAGATCGATTACTTTTATATAAATATACTAGCTTCCGCCCGCGGCTCCGCCCGCGTGGTACCTACTTACGGGGATAAAAAGTAGCTTATGTTACTCGTGGATAACGTAGCTTTCGAATGGTGAAAGAACTTTTAAATTGGTCCTGTAGTTTCGGAGCCTATTTATTACAAACAAACAAACAAAAAAATATTACCTCTCTATAATATTAGTATAGATTAAACAATAATACCTAGTTAACGATTTTGAAAGTATCATGTACCTAATATAAATATTTACAAATACACATTTTGTTATAACATCTATGGTATGTCTTTACAAATTAGAAATAAAATTACACGTTAGTAACAGAAATTAATTTTATGAGACCAGACGATTGCTGTAATTGTCTAGCGCACTTACATACTACTTGAACCACTAGCTGGCGGTAAGATAAAACATCGTGAGGAAACTGCACCTTCATTCATTCAGAATGTGTAACCACGATATTGTTTTGGTTCCGGTTACAAAGGTCGGACGACAGTCGCTCAATGTTATTGATTATACAGTAAACACGTCATTGTGGAATAATTTATTTTTAGCTTTTATAAGAATTAAATCTAAATGTACTTACCTATTAACTTCAAAATTCTTCTCGCCCTACTGTGCTGTGTCCGGTTATACATTTTCAGGTCACTTTACTTTAAAATAAGAAGAAAAACCACTCAATTGTTGTTGTTTTGTTTTCGCAAATGCGTAAACGCAGCTATTACCTTGACCTAGAAACGGGCACTGACTGTCAAGCGCGTGGATACGCACCGCCCCCTCCCCCCTGCATCGACGTATTCACGCTTATGTTCCCGCTGTCTACTCCCGCGCCGCTGTATCAAATCTTACGTCCCGGTGCAATGAAAATATTCTAGTGGAAGAAAGAAGTAATAATTCTTATGTTACAGCCGTGCTGCAGTTTGTAGTCTTATGTTTCGACGTAAAGGAAAGTTTTTAGTGGAAAAAAGCAGTAATTGTTATTATTGTAATTTATTTTAAGTTCATAAGAAGTAAACAGTCATACTGCTGTTTTTATTTTTTAAGTTTATCTTTTTGGTTAAGTAAGCGCATTTAAGATAATTTCCTTACCTAGTTAATATAACGAATAAAAAGATAATCGTGTATACAAGACTAGCGATGTAAAAAAAGCAAACGCATTTAGATCATAATATTTGTTACTATTTATTTTCTACATTAAATTTTAGGTATAAACATATTATTAATTAATATGTCATATTTTTTAATTTATTATTTGCGTTATATCACATAATCTACTAATCCTTAAGAAAAAAAGTGATGGAATATAAATTCTCAAAACTATTTTCTTGAATTAATTCGTCAAATTAAACAAGAAAAATATGAAAAAAAAATTGCGTATGTATCTTTAAACGTACTTTTCAAATATGATAAAATCGATGATTCAATGTAAATTCACTTATGCCTATTTTCCACTGAGGGTACGATATAGCATAGTCCTTGTTTGTATCCCATCTCAAATATTGTGAAATTAAATACTGATAACTTGCGCTTATAGTAAAAAGAACTAGTTTCACCATGCGGGGTTGAAAGAATTTTTTGAAAATCAAAAGTTGCGCCTGAAACTTCTGTCGGCTTACACTGTGCGAGCTTCTTACCCTGAAATGAAAATGAAAAAATGTTTATTAGTTTTAACAAGTTTTCTTACATTACTAGGTAGTGATTGGAGCCTCCTTTTAAGCTAATAAAGCCTGTGTTAGGAGACTCCGCTCTTCCATACATTGTTGGTATTAACTATAAACTTGTTTATTAAAAAATAATAAAAACAGTAAAAAATATAAAGGAATCTAATCTACGAAAACTATGGATAATTTATAAGTTAGGCTAATAAGTGCTTACAGAGTTCAAATTGTGTGTAATAGTGTGATTGTGTGTAATTGTGATTGGGTTGATGTATTCAGAGTGTTGTGTTTGTATGTGTGAAATGTGTGTGTTATGACCCGGGCTGGTAGGAGCTGGGCTCTGGGGTGCTGAAGTAACTGATGGACGTCTGGTGGCGACGGTGGTGCCGGCGATCAGGGCGACGCCAAATGTTGAATTGGCCGTCGCTGCCGGTCACTTCCTTCTTCTTCTCGGCGGTGTTGTTGGTGGCCCTGAGAAGGGCCTTTTTGTGATGGCCCCGGGGCATCTCAATGGAAGCGCGACAGTCGTGACCCTGGTGTGCAGGCACACCGGAGGCTGACGGCCGGTTCCCACTGTACACGCGTCGATGCCTGTTACCAAGCAGCGGCGCGCGCACTGTGGTACGCGGAGCAGGTCCGAACGAATAAAATAAAACTGCTGCGTAGGAGACACTAAGCGTTGGCGCGCGGCGAATCCCCCAGACCCAGTTGCGTCTCAAGGCACGCCTTTTATCCAAAAATCGTTAAGCTAAGTTACCGTAACGAGACCCTCGAATTTTAAGACCATTTTTACTTACAATTTTCACTTGGGTCTAGCTCTTTTGAGCTCTGATTTTAATTGATCCTCTAGTTGGATCTTTACAATTACATCTTTAAAAACTTATTCTTTCACTACACTGGCACATGACTCACGTCTTATGTATTACATAACGAACACACTCGGCGTCCGTTACAAGTGGAGATTCGAAGCTTCTGGTCTGAGTTCATTTCCCCCTTATCGATTGTTAATGAAATAAATAAATAAATAGTGCAGACTTCGTTCAAAATCGTATAAATAGATCCTAACCATTTCTGGATCTCCAGCGTACTGATGACTTCATTCGGCAATTCATTCTCTTCGGGTACTGGTGAGCTTGGGTCACTCGGGGGTAATGGTTCAGTAGGTGTCGGTGGTGGACTTCGCCGTAGTATCTACGACCAAACGGACTCGCTCCTAGTTACTACCAGAAACACTTTATTTATTGTTAATAAAAATTATTTAGTTCATCTTGCAACTTCGGTAAAAACACTCTTGAAAGTCGATAAAAACCTACAAGTCACAAGCGACTCACTTTACTTTTATACTGACGCACAGAGGCGAAATATCAGAAAAAGTTGGCAAAAATCCAAATTGCAGTTTTTTGGCCGAGTTTTACAAAATTATTAATGAATGTTATTGATACATTAAAAAAAAAAACAACCGACTTCAAAAAAACACTACAAAGTGAAAAATAACTTTAATTTCGGAAGTCGGTGTCTTTGGTTTTTAATTTTCGTTCTTTGTCACCGACTTCCGAAATTAAAGTTATTTTTCACTTTGTAGTGTTTTTTTGAAGTTGGTTGTTTTTTTTTGTAAAAAGTTTTTATTTTTCACTTTTTAGTTGTGATACCTACCTCACACAAATTCGAATACCACTACCTGCTATGTAAATAACAGTGACAGGAAGTTATCATAATATCATCCACATACTAAGTGAGGAAAAAATACGTATTATTGAAGCTAACTCAAAAACTACCCAAGCTGATCTGACCTCTGAAGTATGATCTACCAAACAAAAAAAAAAAAAATTCATAATTGACGGAGTAATCGCGTAACAAACATACAAAAAAAAAAACAACATACCTACAGTCGAATTGAGAACCTCCTCCTTTTGGAAGTCGGTTAAAAAAATACTTCTATCATGGTTACTAACTAAACAGGATTGTAAATGAAATGTAAAAAAAAACATTTATTAATTTAATCATCATGGATTAAACATATTGCTTCGTAATTTGGATATAAATTACAAATCACTTCCATTGCACTTTTTCTTAATATGTTATATTGGTGCTTCGTAAGCTGCCCTTCAATAACAGTAGATAAGGCTTTATCAGGACAAAGAGTGGCATGGTTTTTATCCATTCTTGGAAAAACTTCTTGAGAAACATCTTTTATTAATTTAGATTTTTCTGTCTCTCCACACTCTCTATAGGTATTTCATTTGCGTGGCATACGCCAGTTCTGCGGGTGTCACTTGCTGTCGTTAATTTTCAGTTCTGTGCCGTTTAGCTCGTTCACTTAATTCTTCAAAATCCTTAGAGGGTCGACCAACCGATATTTTTCTTTTCTGAGATTGCGAGACGTTAAAAGAAACATATTGGTCAAACCAATATTTATGCGCATTAAGACATCTTTCAAAATGTCTTTGATATTTCTCAAGTTTTGATTTATATTGATGTATTAGTTTTTGCAACAAACTTTTAGCATCACTTGAAATTTGAGTCTGTTTTAGAGCATTTTCCACTTGTTTATAAAGAAACTGCATTTTTTCAGAGTTCTTTCTTGAAGTAGACTCTCTATAATACTCAATAAGAATACGTCTACTAATATAAATCTCTTCAGAGTTTGATCCTGGTAAAATAGAAAATAAATGTTTAATTATTAAAATTCTACCTTAGCACTAAAATTTATAAAGTTTGTTCAAGGTGTGCAAAAACGAGCATCTCATTGTAAGTGTTTATAAAAGAAGAATGTATAATGCTTATTTTAAAGCACATTTGAGGGCTTGACTCCATTGGATATGGTAGTTTTATTTTAAGAGAAATTTGATCACACTTAAAATTGCGACCTCTTTTCCAAAAAATACGAAAAATCATAGAAATACAACTAAAATATAATTTTTAACAGATATAATAATAGTTCCTTACCTCCAGGAATAGAATCCATCATTAAAATACTTAAATTCACCGAACAACATAATAAAACTTACCGTTGAATTTTAAAAATAAATGAAACAAAACTCATCCGCTGCTTAACAAGTTAAACTTTGGACTGAGATCACAAGACTAAAAAAGGAACAGACTGCAAGCTTCATACTAACGCTTTGCGCGAGATCACTACTACACGCACAGCTTTGTGTGCGTACAGTGTCACAGACAAGGCGCGCGGGGGGTGCACCGGCGCCCGCTAGAGGCAAACTGGTTTGAGCCGGCTCATTCGGAAGCCAACGTTCAGGGGTACGCCGCGCGCCGTGTGCCAGAGCGGTACGAGTGACGCGGACATTTAGGTTAATAAAAATGGCAAATTGTTGTAAGTACTGTGTGTATCAATAATAGTAGGAAAAGCAAGGTTTATTTTTTTATCCAAAGGATTTTGTCAGGTTATTATCTATATCTACCCATACCTACACATTTTTAATGCTTATTGCAGAATTATGTAGTTACGAGATAGGTAGTATCCTAAATAAAGATGGCCATAAAGTTTTCCCATATGAATTATTATTTATTAATCTTATGGTTTACCGCCTATATTAGCGAGTTATTGTTTGTCTCCTATTTGTTTCGTATTTTTGTTTTAGTAGGTTTGTAGGTACCACTTACGTTCGTGAAATAGTAAAACCAGAAAGGAAACTTTATAGTTTCGCCATGTCCGTCTGTCCGTCCGTCTATAAGTCACGGTATTTTAATAAGTA
The DNA here is from genome assembly GCA_963680765.1 of Agrochola lychnidis. Taxonomy (NCBI): domain Eukaryota; kingdom Metazoa; phylum Arthropoda; class Insecta; order Lepidoptera; family Noctuidae; genus Agrochola; species Agrochola lychnidis. The sequence goes on along the minus strand of OY796855.1, from coordinate 25,781,788 downwards.
ACCAACTTCAAAAAAAGCAAGCAACGTATGCATCTATGTATGTATAACTATTTGACAGTATAAATAATTACTTACATACTTTACTATCGTGTTTTATTAGCATAGGTATAACCTTAATCAGCCTAGGTATAATGTTCCTACTGTTGGGAAATAGCCCTCCTCTTTCTGTGAGAGCGAGTGGGCCGTAATCCACCAAGCGGGCTCAGTGCGGGTTGGTGGATGTCATATGTTTTCGAATTATTGGTTCTAGGACATGCCGGTTTCCTCACGATGTTTTTCTTTACCGTTTTGAGAGCAGTGGTAATGAAATAATTTATATAAAGTGCCTGCTTGGGTTCGAACCCTAGACTCGTAAGTCGTGACCGTTACCACTAGGCCACCACTGCTCATTTTATTACCCGACTTCAAAAATGGGAGGGTCTCAGTTCAACAACGATGCACGCATTGTGTGTATAATTATTTCACAGTATGATTAATTAAATAGGTATTACTTAATTTTAAACAAACTGTTAAAATAATTACCGGTTCGGTACCGTAATTGGAAAACGGAAAACTCACGCGATCACCTCAGTCACAGTGCGTGTCCGTTCGTCTGTCCGTCTGTCCATCCGTCCGTCCGTCTGTGCTCATCGCCGAATCTCGACTCGCACTTACCCGGTTTTTTAATCTGTAATAACCGAGTGACAGCCCTATGAAAGTAGGTAAGAATTTTGAACTCTGTTAGGAAGCTTGCCTTCTGCTCGTTTTTTATTCTTGTGCTGAGATACTACGTACATGGGATCAAGGGGGCGCAGGGTGCTTACGCAGGTAGCTAACCCGTTTTACTGAGAATGTTTTTTAAACAATAAAAACCAGTTAGCATGCTATTTGTAAAGGGAATCACCAGTTTCGGCTAACCGTGGACAAGATGCCCGGTAAAAAATATTTTTACCAAACAATATTATTAATTTTGAAAGAAATATTTTTGCACATCACATCACTGCCAGGTACACGTACAAAAAATCGAAATAAAGAGTATTCAAACTGTAGCACCAGTTAAAAAGCATAGCCATTTTGTTTGACTCAGTGATACCAGCACGGAAATAAAAAATCTATTTCAGTCTTTAATCGATTAGATAATCAGCTATGGTCACTTAAAAAAACTGTTTGTCTGCAAAACGAGTACTATCAAAACTGTATGAGAAGATTATACTCATTTACATTGTTTTAAAATAAAACAATCAAAAACGTTACTAGTATTTTAACATATTTTTTTATAGGTAAAGGTTTTTATATATCGATTATTGTCAGTTTTTTGTTTTTTCCTGGTAACTCCTACTATATCGTTTATAGAGATGATCGATCTGGTTGCTTTGTATCGATATTCTGTTTCCCGATGGATCATTTCGATTCGAGCATCGATATAAAATCGCTTTTTATTAATCATTTTTAATATTAATTCAATTCAGATTCTTAATACATTGGCAGAGTCCTGGTTTTGCCCGAACAATTCTACAAAAGTCAGTAGTAATTGAGAAGCGTGTTTATGGAAAATAACGGCCCGCTTTAATAGTATTTTTCCCGAGATTATCATTTTTTATCATTTAACTAAAAAAATGTACATAGATGTAACCACTACGATTTTACAGTACGATTGTACAGTGATACGATTATTTGATCGATTCTCACTACCTTTATCAATTTACAGTAGTGAATCGTTTAGGTATATTGTTGAATCGATGTAAAAATCGATCAAATCCCGTTGTACCGACCCACTTGAGTATCGACATATCGAACATCCCTAACGTTAGGTGAAATGACAACATTGACAACTGACAACAATGAAAAAACTATTCGCTTTGGTTTCGTGCACTGTGGATGTTATTTTGTTTACTCGCAGCTTCGAACGTTTGTTTTTCTTATCATGGACTCCGATACCGCTCCTCATGATGACCCGGCCTTACTCTTGGAAACGGAATCTCTACCTCACGTTGAACCTGGCGCTATTATGGACTTCGAACCTACTTTAAATGACAACCACGGTACGAACTTGGACTCCTGTGCTACACGTACTTCGAGTGAGAATGAGAAACCAATGCGATGTGTTAATTGTGGCGTTGATGTAATTCATTGCAGAAGACACACGTTGCAGCTATTACAAAGATTTTACCCGGCAAGGTTTCAGTTTTTCACATGCCAGTTGAAGCATATTCTTACATCTTGCAGCAACTTTATTATAATATTTGCTTTCCTATAGATAAGTGGTTTTTAAAATGCAAGTCTTTTATTAATAAAGATCTTGTCCACGCTTAGCCAGATCACCCGAACAAACTGAGCAATTCCCTTTCAGTTTTTGCCAACTTTTAGTGATATTTCGCCTGTGTGTAACGGCACTTTACAAAACACACGTCTGCCTAGTCTCGCGTCTCGTAAAGCGATAAAGGGCTCGATATTTTATGACCGGGCTTCATTTCACGGAAAAATATAATATCACCATTCTGAATAATAATAATAATTATTCAGTGAAATATATATGTATATGTGTGTGTGTGTGTATATTTCACTGAATCTTGCATTGTAGCTGTAGCTAATAAAATGTATTTAATTTATTTTTATATTGTTTAATTCAGTTTACGATTCAACCTTTTAACGACAATTGTAGGTCGAAATCGAATGTCGCTTAAAAATTACTGTAAGTAATTTATAGTTACTTGGGCTCCATTGCTAATAGCATTTAGTAGCTTATTCAGCAGACAATCAATCTATCCTCCTCCACCTTAGAATAATTTTATATTTTTGTTAAAATTCAAATTCAAAAGTCATTTATTCAAACTAGGCTGAGAATCAGTACTTTTCGAACGTCAAAATTACATAAGACAGTCCCCCAAAAACGCCCACCCTTCACGTCGTTTCTTTATAAAATAGAAGTTTTGATTTGTGGACATAATCTGTTCCTTTTACAGCATTTAAATAAAAGCAATCAGGAAAAAATATAGCATGTTGCATCCAAGGATCATCGTAATACTCCCTTCGTCATTCATCTTCGATACCACCCGAAACAAAAAACACATAACTTTATCGTTAAACCACTTCCATAGTAAAAAAAAACCTGCATAACCATTTCCACCACCAATCTTCGTTTTGAATCTACTGTAGCCCTAAAAATACCATCATTATCTTTCATCCCGTTCAAATTCCAACCCCAAATGCAGCAGCCTTACTTTCCCCCTGGCTCATTGATATATAATGATTTTAGAGTTATAGAACTACATGCATTTTTTATTCGGTCCATTTCTACACCGTTATTTTCATATCGATTGTCTTGAAATAGAAATGATATATGATTATTGGTAAAATTAACAACCTTTCGTGCGTATACAGGGTTACTGGTAACTCGACGTATTCCTTGCAGGACGTCATAGTAGGGTTAAAATGCAACAAATTAAGCCACCAAATGTTCTACCGAAATTCAGTAGTTTTTGAATTAGTTAAGAGTTTTAGTTTTTTTATGAAAAATCCCAGATTAAATCATTTGAAACCAATTTAAAAATGATTCACGGCGCGAGTGTACTGAAATTTAAGTTATTATCATAGTTGACGTCGTAGCAGGCCTTTGTTAATAATTAAAAGTTCAATAATGCCTAAAACTTTGGCAAATATCACTAACCAAACATTTAATTTTTTGTAATTTTTGCTATTACTTCATAAAAAATGTAGTCTAGTGCAAAAAAAAATACTACACCTGGTGTACAAATTACTAGGAAAATATCCTTGTCTTATCAGCTATCCAAAAAGGTATGAAAGTTAATACAAAATCATGGACTACATTATGAAAATCGTTTTTGATTTAGTACAGGCGTGCGTTTCACAAAAAGGTGATTATTCGAAAAATCAAAAACAAAATCGTGAACATTATTATTCTTTTTAATCAATATTAAAAACTTTAATTACACACATTTCACACGTCTTGTTCGATGTGCTGCCCTCGGTTTCGACGTCATAGTAGGGTACTATGACGTCCTGCAAGGAATACGTCGAGTTACCAGTAACCCTGTATATATACGTATTTCATCATTTTCATTAAAACTGTTGCTATATGGATTATATGTATGAATTTCATAATTCACTACAGAGTTGTCCAATTGTTGTAAATTATTCACTTTAAGAATACTCATAATCAAAATCCTAAAGCTCGAAGAAATAATTTATTGTCTTTGTTGTTGTTGCTTCCGAGTTACTATGAATATTAATAAAGTGTCCAATACTTGACGGGCTCATCTAACGATTCCAACGCACGGAGATTTTTAATAAGTTGGTCAGTCAATCCTTTCAACGCAACTGAGGACTCCTTTGCAATAGCATTCAAGTTAAATAAGGATGACACATGATTTTGGATTAATATTCTTTTGTTTTCGAAACGATCACAAATTGGCTTCCAAGCTGTATCGTAATTGCTTGCGGAAAACTCAATCGCATGGTTTACAACAGCATCAGATCCTTCTAGGGACGCTCGCAAATAATGGAATTTGTTCATTTGATCCATTTAATCATTACAGTGAATGAGGCTAGTATAAGTGTCACGAAACTCCAAGCAATTGCTAAAATTCCCATTAAATTTAGTTAACTGTATTGTGGGCAACTTAACAGGCTTACGTTGACTGATACGGGTACATTTTTCACTACTCGTCGACTCATTTTTGTGCTTTGTAATATTGTGACTTAAATTCAGTACGCTCAGAGAATTGAGCTTTAACATGGTCTACCAGACATCCAAAGACTCGATTCTTCCAATAAACTCTTAACTGCAATTCCTTGTCCTCACAACTGATTCACTCCTTGTTACTGGATGTGTGAAGGTAATTGATGAATGCAGTTAAGCGTCCCTTGAAACTTCCTCGTTTTTTGACTAGTTCTCTTTCTTCGGACATCCTGGGAATCGAACTGGAATTAGTATAATAACAACTTAGGTATCTTTTTATACAATACTTAATTTACGTTTAGCTACTATGGTATTACAATTAAAATTAGATGTTAATACTGTAAATATGTAGTGACTTCTACCTGTTGCAAATTATGTGAATACAAATTATATTTTTAATTTAGACTTTTATTTAAGCCTCAATTTCTTAAAACTTGAACACATATTTTTTTACATTTACGTCGAACTTTAACGCAATACACCAACAAAAATAATCAATTAAATTGACTATACGGTTTAATTAACTGAATAACTTGACTTTAAGACTTGCAATATCCTTCGTTTCTGTCACTAACTTTTGTAGCACAATTTATTGACTTTTCGGAAACATTGCATTTTTTTCGGAAATTTAGTATTACAGTCAACCACAGATTTTCGGAAGTAATTTTTTTTTCTGAAGCTTTATTATTATCCTCATTGAAGTAACAGAATACCAAATTTTAAATCTATCAGATCTGTGAAAGATACATCCATTCATCAACTAGAAAAGAGCTGATAATCTTCAAACAATGTGGGTCATTCCTTTTAGTTTTGTTTTTATTATTTTTTCAGTTAGTTCTAATCATGGTCTGACAGTTTGAGTAATTTAAGTGGCCTACCCAAATGTCCTTTTTTGATATTGTTCGTCGAATCGTTGAGCTCCTTAAATTCTGGGGTGGGGTGCACGATAACTGACAAATGCGTGCACTGACTGGACAGGCCTTCTCAATCTGTGTGGTGCTTTCCTCAAAATACCACTTCAGACACGAATCCACATGGCCTTCATATGATCTGACCAAGATTATGTCTGGACTTTAAAAGAGACTGAGACCTCTGAGTTTGTTTCGGCCTTTCTTCTCAGAGTAGTCAGATAAGAAACGCCGACCTCATCTAGCTTTAAAATATGATTGACGTGTAAAAGTGTTTGTACAAACCTACTTACAGAAATAAAATCATTTATCATTAAACGGCTAAACTGATTTTGATAAAACGTCTAAGAACCATAGCTAGAAAACCTGCTTTCAAATAAAATAACCGCATTCAAATCAGTTCACCTGTTTAAGAGCTATGGTGCCACAGACAGACACACATAGCGGTCAATATCCCAAAAAAAATCCCACGCACAATGGTCCACCTGACGGACTAAGTGCGGAAACCAAACCCCATAAATACCCAATATAGAACATAGCGGTCAAAATTATGACAGCCCTCTTTGCATTTGAGTTTACTAAAACAGAAGAATTACATTGTAGGGTTTCGGTCCACCAAATAAAAGTCCAACGGTAACACAAGACGGTTATATATTTGAAATATGAAGAAAATAACGGTTTACAAAAGAGTAGGAGGTACGTTACAACAATAGAAAGTAGATAGAAAGATGAAGGAACACTAAACAAGATGTACGAAAGTTAAGTTGACCGAATTAGGAAGAAACAGAAATATTATATTATTACGAGGGCGCGGTGTTAAATAGTTTTTAGGCAAGCAAGCGCGTGAGTGCCTTGCGCAGTGGCGGACAAAGGACTGGCGCGTGAGGTATTAGTGAAACCGAGCTTCCACGAACGGGGCGCGCGGCACGGCAGAAACAGCCGAACATGGACGATCGCTTCGCAGTGTGGCGGCGATGCCGCTACAACACAATAATACTAATAAGCAAGTTACACTTACCATCAAATGTTTCCAAAAACATATTGTACAGAGTGCAACATGCCAGAATGATTTGAGCTGCCTTTTCTGGCTTATAATGCAGACAGCGATGCCTGTGTAGGCATCTAAATTTGTTCTTTAGGTACCCATTACACATTTCCACCACATTTCTTGCCCTTGTGTGGCACTTATTATAGGCAGCCTCTGCTTCATTTGTTGGCACCATAATTGGAGTCATGAGCCATGGCTGTAGTGGGTACCCTTTATCTCCTACAATAAATAAAACTTTATATTGCACTTAGCTAATAGATATACCTAGTAGGTATAAAAGTTTACTAGTGACCTACCTAGAAGCCACTGAGATCTTTCCTTACGCACATACTCATTTCTCAGAACTCTGTAAACTTTTGATGCCCTCCAGATTGCAGCATCATGGGTGGAGCCTGGAAAATTTGGATGCAGGTCAATAATTTTGCCCCTAGCACTGCATATCTGAAAGTATTTTTTATTGTAAATCAAGATTTCAAGATACATGTCTGTAAACAAATGTAGTTTATACTGACAATCTGGCAGTTGATGCTATAATAGCCCTTCCGGTTATAAAATAGGTTGTCAGGTGCAGTAGGGTGATTTAGGGGAGGTTTTGCAATCGCCACATGTATCCCATCTACTGCACCTAATGTGTTGGGCATTGTAGGGTTTCGGTCCACCGAATAAAAGTCCAACGGTAACACAAAACGGTTATATATTCGAAATATTTGAAAACAGTTTTTAGGCAAGCGAGCGCGGGAGTGCCTTGCGCAGCGGCGGACAAAGGACTGACGCGTGAGGTATTGGCGAAACCGAGCTATCACGAATGGGGCGCGCGGCACGGCGGAAACAGCCGAACATAGACGATCGCTTCGCAGTGTGGCGGCGATGCCGCTACAGGCATATTATATAAGTCTTGAAAACTGAAACAAGCAAAGTGTTACATGAATAAGAGTGGTGCAGTTCTCGATTTTGGTAGCTGTAAGAAGTGATGTTTTCACTATATTAAACTTATTTATTATTCTTTTTTCAGTTTTCTGAAGATCGACGGAGAAATTAGGGTTTAAAAAAATTGCCATTCAGATACCTAGCACCTTTTAAAACTAAGAAATATTAAACTGAACTTACTCTGTCTTGGCAGCTTCCTTTTCTTCATGGGTTATGGGAAATTTTACATGTTGAGGCGATAAAATTTCCTCTGCTACTATAACTAGACACCTGCTCACTGATGGCTGGCTGAGACCAAGTGAGGAGTGACTTTTCAAAATGGCTTATTTCTGTATGGTCATTTTTTTCAGGACCAAGAAAAATACGAAAACTTTTCATATATGAATATTTTTAGTAACAAACTTCTATGTACATAATCTAGGTACGTTAATAGATCGTTTCACAGTGTATATATTTTTTTTAATACTCTAAATTATGAGTTATTATCGGGTTAGTCCCGCTATGGTATGGTCCCGGTATGGCACCCTCTTAAAATACCTATCAAAAAGTCCCGCTATGGTACCCATCTTTTAGATCTACGTTAGACAATAGAAGGTACAACTGAAAAGAAAAGTGTATCTATAAATAAATACTTTTAGGAGTGTATCAATAAAACGTCTGTTTGCGATATTAAATCAGTCTTTTATTAATTCAAAATATTTATAAAAAAATATCAAACAGTAAAACGAAATATTAATTGCAATGTAATTTTTAAAATAATCAACAATATTAATTACCAATAATCAACAATAAAAAAAATATAAAAAATCCACATCTCAGAAAAGTATTACTGTAAATATTATAAACTACAAATAAAAACAACATCCAGACATAAATATTAGTTACAAATAATCAACATTGAGAAAAGGCAGTAATTGTAAATTTATATAAACTACAAAAATAATCAACAACCAACTAGACAAATATATTAATTACAAATAATCAACATGGAGAAAAAGGCGCAAATTGTAAACATAAACTACAAAAAATAATCAACATCGAGAAAAAGTATTAAACATTTTAATAGGCTAAAAACAAAATTAAAATAAACTATTTTTTTAAATGTTCTGATCGAAATATTGACTTTGATATGTTAATCAGAAAATCACCAATGGAGATAGCTTTATTTTCGTAACTTTTTGTTAGCTTTTGAATCTGGCGGTCGATTTCTATACTTGTTCTTTTTCTTGAATTTATAGGTGATCTTTTTAGTCGAAAGCTATAACAAAAATCATCAGTTATTTAAGTTAAGCTATATTTTTTTCAGTAACCGTCTGTAATAGAAGGCGACAACCAATAATATCTACCAAAATAAATAAAATCAAATCCATTTTCAAATTCTTCTATGTACTCGTATTATGTAAAAAAATATATATCTGCTTTTAAAAATATTATATCTGCTTAAAAATATTGTCTAAAAAATACAACTTACTTGGCTTGTTTTATATCAAAGTGACATGTGTCGTTGCCAATTGTTTGCAGAAACAATAATAAACTGGGATTTTTTCCAATAATTTTGTTGAATCTGCCATTCCATGATTCCGCCAAGTTAGTTGTTCTATGGCGTTCATTATGACAACACCAAATGAGGTCTGGATATTCAAGCCACTGAGTGACAAAATAGTCATTGAATTTGGTCATAGCTTCATCGTCGAAACTGAAAAAAATACTTATTAAACGTTCGTACTTGTAAAGCAATGAAATTAACAGGTCCTTACTGATATTGTTGTTCTTTACTTTTTTGCCATATAATTAGAGTTAAGTACTCAAACATCATTTTGGAAAGTAACCAAGATATTATACCTATTTTCCATTATATGCAGCCAGCCGTCTTCAATATCTTGTTTTGGCAAAAACGCCAAGCCTATGCATTGCTTAACATGGTTCGAGGACTCTTCGTGTTCCATGAGATTTAAAGATTTCGCTTTTTTGATAACGTTCTTTTGAAAATGTACGTTACATCCATTTATTTTGATATCAGGAAAAATCTTCGCTGCTGCATTTATTACTCCTATTTCATAATCGAAGGTAAATTTCGATGGACGCCATTCAGGCAAAGTTTGTTTAATCAATTCGAAAACTTTTTCATAAGTTTTCCCTTCTTTGTTTTTTAACAGAATATAAAATAATGGTGCTACATTCGTGGATAACTCAGTGCTTCCCATGTCTCCATGAATGACATAAACTTGTTCGAATGGGTTTGGGCAGCCGTCGAAAGTGCCATCACCAAAGTAATGCGTTACACATTTTATATGTTCCTTTACTTCTGTCGAGGAAAATATAATTATTCGATTACAGTCTTCATTACAATAATCAGCCAATACATACTTATTAAATTCTTCTGGTATTATAATTTCTTCCACATTCTTAAATTGTGTTTTTGGTACGTTCAACGACTTATTTCGGTGTCTGTATAATACTGTTTTTAATTTTTTATAGTCAGGAACATTTCCTGTAAGGTGTAACCCTTTGTCTTTTAAGTTACCCATGTGTTTTTCGAAAATTTTCTGTACTGATCCGTAATTTGAATTTACTTCTTTATTGCACTCACTTATAGCCATTTGAACTTCATTGTCTTCAAAATGTGGCACGCACTGATCACTGTGTTTATAATCTTTAATTATTGTATTATTGGTATTCTCAATAGTTATATATCCACTACATTTAATACTATTTCTCCTATTTACACAATGCCAAGTACTTGAATTTTTATTTTCTCTGCGTTTAATATATTTATGTCCGGCACGTAATAAAGTTTTTCCACCGCGTCGACTGTCAATAATTATTAAATTTACACCACGTGAACTACTTGACCCAGACATTGCAATAGATAAACTAACAAGCTATCCTAATTACTCATATCGCAAAAGTACAGCTGCAAATAGCAAACTAAACCCGGAATAATACTGTCTCTCTCTATTTTCATAAAAACAAAAGGGAAGAGCTAGATACGAATTCGAGGAAGGGCTCGTCTCTATTGTTTTACGAAAAAACCGGTTGGTCAGGTAACTACCTGAAGTGAAACGACAATTACCGAGCGTGATTTGTTTAAAAAATAGTATTAATAAATATTATCTTGCTTAACTATAATAGTTAAGAAAAGATATTTTTTATTAATACTATTTTTTTCTTAACGCATTGTATAACTTTTCTTTACAACAGTACCAAAAACTGAAGGGTACCATAGCGGGACTTTTTGATAGGTATTTTAAGAGGGTGCCATACCGGGACCATACCATAGCGGGACTAACCGTTATTATCATATGATTTAAGGAAATAAGCCATTTAGTCGCAAACTCCAAGAAATAAGATGTTTTGTTTCAGCACTCCTAAGAAATAAGCCATTTTGTTTTGGTACTCCTAGAAATAAGCCATTTTGAAAAGGATGGGCTAGCAAAAAAAAATTGTTTTCTAAAAACTTTTATTAAAATCTGAAAATCACACACGGACTTCTCCTACATCCTCTTCATTGCAGACACAATCATATTCATGTTCCTCAGCTGGTTCCTCCGTCACATGTAACAAAATAGTTTTGTACCATTGAAGTTCAGGCAAGGCAGTCCATTCTTCCCCAAATTGTTTTTCAAGTAAATTTAGGGCCCCCGCGCACTAGGCAGCCTGGCTGCGCAGCCAGGCTGCGGCAGCCAGAATATTTGCGCAGCCAGTTATAACAGCCAATCAACGACTAGTCTAGATCCTTCCGTCGAGCAATATGGACGTGGAAGAACTTATAATTATTGCTTACCTATCTCGTAAAAAACGCAAAATAAAGAAAAGATACTGGATTCATCCTCTTTTTCTAGAAAGACACTCAAAAGGCTTATTCCAAACCTATTTCAAAGATATTCGCGCATTCCCAGACCGGTTTTTTAACTACACGAGGATGTCAGTGCAATCGTTTGATAACCTTTTGGAAAAAATACGAAATTCAATCAATGGCATTGATACTCCTATGCGAGCTTGTATAAAACCTGAAGAAAAACTGGTGATAACTTTGAGGTGAGTACGAAAATGAAAGATATTGTTAATCAGTCTCTTAACATTTATTAGGTATTTATTTCTTACATGTATGGTAATGAATTACCTAATTCAAGTTGTCCTGTGTAGTAAATAATTCTAGTAATTCAGAACCCTGAGACACATCTGTTGCATTTGTGTCAGTTGGTGATAACGCATCAGTATAAACAGTATTATCTTGCCTGTCTGGAACAGCCGTAGAATACCCACGGCGGCCTTCAGTGGTCGAGGCTTCTGGTCTATAATTCGAGTGTGTCGAGTATCCATTGCGATACTGCCCACTGCTTGTGGTTTCCGGTCCATATTCAGTCGAGTATCCTTGACCTTGGCGATATTGTCCACTGAACGATGTTTGTGGTCTATATGATCTGGCGGCCGATGCCCCTGGTTCATAATCAACATTACGTTGGCGAAACGGACTAAATTCGGAATCGTGAGTTTGCATTTGAGCTCTTTTTATAACTTCAATTAACTCCATTTTTGTAGAAAGCTTACGATGTCTCGGGATGTTTTTAAAATCATCTAGAAGTGAAAGTATAAACAGTCTATCTGAATCAGACTCTTGCTGTCTTTCACGCTCTTCTCTCATTACAATACTTTCCCTTAATACCTGCACCAAATTATCGTCGTCACTTGTCTTCTTCTTTTTGGAAAAAGGTCGTTCACCTTGAGTACTACCGCTGCTAGCGTTGGTTTCGGCAGTGCGTGTTTCATCCATGCTATTTTGAGTTTCATTAATTACCACGGTAGGCCGAAGAAAATGAAGTTGTTCGAAATATACGTAGGGACTCTTACGCGAAGCTGCTGATCCACTTTTAATACCAGCTCTGCGTTTTACTTCCCTGCTGTAACTAGTCCTGATGTTCTTCCACTTGCCCTGTAGAGATTTACCTGAAAATTATATTTGTTCTTTGTTACAGATATCTTGCTACAGGATGTTCTTTAATGGAATTGAGTCATAATTATCGGATTGGACATACAACTGTCCGAGATATCATACATGAAGTTTGTATGGCGATTTGGGAGAATATGAGACAGTCATCGTTTCCAGAATTAAATGAAGAGAGGTGGCTTGAAATAGCAAAAGGTTTCAATGAAAATGCAAATTATCCCAATTGCGTTGGTGCCATCGATGGCAAGCATATAAGACTGATAAAACCCAGCGATTCAGGGTCACTGTACTATAATTATAAAAATTATTTTTCCATCGTTTTACTTGCTGTATGCGATGCAGATTACAAATTCACATATATAGATGTTGGGGCTTATGGAAAATGTAGTGACTCATCGATATATAAAAAATCCATTTTGTATCAAAAACTTGTCAACAAAGATTTACAAATTCCGGAGAAGCGCCCCATATCAAATAATGGAGTACCGATGCCATACGTCATAGTGGGGGATGAGGCATTTGGCTTATGTGAAAATTTAATGAGACCCTATGGAGGTAGGAGTTTAACAGCGGAGAAAAGAATCTTCAACTATAGACTGTCTCGGGCAAGGCGGTACATAGAATGCACGTTTGGGATATTAGCCAACAAATGGAGAATTTTTCACCGCCCACTAGATGTCCGACAGGAACTTGCAATAGCCATAGTACAAGCTTGCTGTGTCTTACATAACTACGTGCGCGAAAGAGACGGGTATAGGTTTCAAGACACACTGTACGTTCCACCAGAACTGGAAATAACCGGTGGACCCACAAATAGAGGAAGCCGATCATCAGCATCCTATAGGGATTTATTTGCGGATTATTTTATTAATGCAAATCCGTTAGAATGGCAAAACAGATATGCATTAGAATAGTGCCTACCTATTTATCTAAATAAAACATTGAAGTGAAAATACCTAGTTAAGTACCAAAAAAGAACAATAACGAATACATAGTTATTCTGCGATACTTTACAAAAATATTGATTGGTGTTGCAGAATCACCATGTATTATACTGTATAATCCAGATAATAAAAATACATGCTTACCAAATTCTTTTTTGTCATTTTCTGATAAACTTTCCGAGCACATTTGGTTCGTGATTTCTTCCCATCTTCTTTTCTTTAAATCCCGATCACTGTATTCTTCCGATGTTATATCCCAAATTGCTTTACGGCTTTCAATTTCCCGAATAAATTTCTCTGTATCGAAAGTCATCTTATCAAAGTTCGGAACGCAAAATACGTCTGGCTGCTACAACTAGTGCGCGGAGACTGACCGCAGCCACATACATTCGCCTACACACGTTCTGGCTGCGCGCAGCCAGCTGGCTGCCGTGCATATAGGCGCGTTTCATTGGCTGCCGCAGCCGAGATTTCGTGGCTGCCTAGTGCGTGGGCTCCCATACAACGTCATATGTTTGACTGGCTGCCGCAGCCTGGCTGCCGCAGCCAGGCTGCCTAGTGCGCGGGGGCCGTTGTGTTCTTTTTTTCTGAAACTGGCTGCGGAATAGATTCTGCAACATCAATAGTTAGTGGAATACGTTTACCCCGTTTCAATAATGTCTGCCAAGGATCATTTCCATCAAATCTATAATATTGGGAAGCTTTTATTTCACAACCGATAGTCATCTGTCTTTTAACAGTTTTTTTTATCCAGACTCTTTTTATTTTTTGTAATCCCTCCACATTTTTAAAATTTTCCTTTAAATCCTTTATTTCAAGCAGTTGCCAATCATTTCCTAATAACCTTACATTGCCATGGTTTTTGAAGATATCATGGTAACAATCTTTGGTGGTGATCACTGGTATTTTTCTTAATTCCTTTTCCAGTCGTCCGAAAACGCGATCGGCGGGCAAAAAACTGTGACCCCGCACTGGAAAAAATATATGTATTTCCTTCACTTGAGCAGGTGATTTGGAGTAAAGCCATTGCATTAGTGAATGTATGATATGATTATTTTTATTTTGGCCTCCACAGCCATCACAAAATAAACGTATAGTATCAACATTATTGTCAATGTTCATGGAGGATAGATAATCATATACAGCTGATCCTATTTCTGTTGGCCCGCGCTTGGCAATGGTTTCATCCCAAGTATAAAACCAAGGATCTTTTGAATTTAAAGGTACTACACAAAAATTATAAAGACTTATTTGCCTAGAATAAAAGGCATCTTGAATAGGCGTTTTTGGAAGTGCTTGGACTTGTTGAAGATCAAAACAAAGTGAAATGGAGTTTGGAGGATTACCTTTCATGTGGGTATAAAATGCCTTGGCCCTTATCTTATGTACCCGAAGTTCTACCATTAATTTTTGCTTTTTTTCACTGTCTCTTTCATTTTTGATTCTATTTCCCCACAGCACACACACATTGCAAGCATCAGAGGATGGCGCAGAAAATCCTACATTAAACTCTTCATAAAATATTTTATAAAACATGGTTTTTTTTACTTGCAAGTTTGAGGCAACAGAAGAATTATACAACTCCATTAGTTTCTTACAGTTTAAATCACTAGACAGATATATTCTTTTTGATTTTTGTCTGTTGTGGTGGCTTTCTCTTGCTGGTAGACATTTTATGAAATTCCTTAGTGATTCCTTTTTATCAATAGATTTGTATGACTTACGGTCCCCACCACGCTTTTCTTTAGGAATGTTTCCTCTGACTGTAGTTCTATTGATTATATTAAGCCTTTTTTCATTGACACTAAAAACTGCAATGAACATTTTCTTACACACAGGTTTAATTTTATTTTTCTTACAAAATAAGTTGTAACTGCAGCTTACAGTTCTCTTTCTCATATTCTTTGATGGTTTGGTTTTATCCTGTGGTTCATACGAATGTAATAATCTACAAAGATAGGTATCCTGATCCATTTTGGACGTGTTAGCATAAAACGCACTACGGTTTATTAGAACTTGGCGCGTAGTGAAAGAACTACATTTATATTTACTGCCCTCTTTGTGCCGACATGGAATCCTGAATTCTAAACCCAAAGGATCCTTATCAATGTACCTGAAGCAATAATAAATTTAATTGTTAAGAAATAGGTATCTAGTAGGATTAAATTACAATTGAAACGAGAGCCGTTTATACATTGCTGAAAACTACTTACGATTTTCTTGTTCGGCTGTTTTGTCCTGATTTCCTTTTTCTGGTGCCTGAATTTAACTCCTCCACGGTCTTATCTGCCATTATGCACCGTTATTTACTCAGAATTATTCGGATTAGCAACAAAAACACCAACGAGCAACGATACAAGAAAATATTTTTCACCTTGACACTCAGCCTTGACATGAAAGTATTGAGAAGTTGACAGCAAGGTGACACATGACGTTTAATATTTTTTTAATTGGCCGTAGTCAAATAAAAAGTGTTGCCAATGTATAAAAATATATTTGCGGATCCACTTCCAGATATTAAAGCTATCTTTCAACCCTCCAAAATAACCTGTGATACCAGATTAGAAATAAGCCATTTTGATACGTATTAACAAAATTTCCATACAAAATGTTCTAGAAATGAGCTATTTTGAAAAAACTCCTATCACAATTTAGTAGGGCCGAGAATTAACGTGAATTAAGCTATTTTGTTGCGGAAAGCATTTTCTATGGCCATTTTTCTTCGAGATTAAAGTACTTTAGAACCGGACACTTCACGTCATATAATGTGAGTGTACATAAAGTCCCGATTGGCATTAAAAAAATAAGTAAAATTGGGAACCCGAAATAAGCCGTTTTGAAAAGTCACTCCTCAAGTATATTGTCTTGCTGCTTGCTAGCTGTTTGATAACTGCCTTGATTCAGTGCAGCTAAAATCTGAATATGAATATAAATTCTGTTATCATAAAGGTAGGTACTAAGCAATGACTAGGTATAATGTATCATCCATAAATATAAAAGTGAGATACCACTCACTCTGACTGAAAAATCACAAATTCTTACAAACTTGTAATTAAGCAAGTAAGTAATTTCTTATAAATAGGAATTACTACATACACACCTTAAATTTGGGGTTTAAACATCTGTTAGGAAAGGTTACAAAATAAAGATAGGTACCTAAAGGACACAAAACTTCTAACCTTTATATGTTTGGGGAGAAATTCTTCATCCAACCGAGGATTCCTCAGTGCTTCCACCAAATACAGTGCTCCCGATCTAGACAATCTAATTTTTTTTAAATTTTACTTTTGCCATTTCAAATGGGTTGGACCGGTTTCGAATTCTTTCTAATCGAACCCTTTCTAGATAATTTAAAAAAAAAAATGTTAAGTATTTCTTACTTCACAGAATCTGGAAGTGAATTTATCCACTTCTTTTCCAAATCATTATGTAGAACATGTGCAAAAATCCCTTAATGATTTCACGAATGCATTTCGTATTGTGCTTATTCTTATAACAATAACTTCATTATTTACCTTTCTGCCGAATCGACAACAGCTGCAATCACATAGGCTTCCATTATGATTTTAACTTTCTAACTCACAAGTGTCCAAATAAAAGAAATGTGCTTTGTGAATTTTAGTTCGTACAACTAGTTTTAATCCACACATTTTTTGTCGCGATTAAAAACAGTCTGATTTAGTTTGACAATCAGTATTTTAGGTGAAAAACATCAAATTCAGAATAGCAAAATTGCCATTTTCTCTAAATTGAGTACTGTGAGGTTATGAGATGCAATCTCATGCTGTACAGGCTGGCAACGCTGCACGTCATCCGAACAATCTGACAAGATTTATTTAAATTAGGATTTTGAGAGGGTTTTCACTTGTTGATAAATAAATGAAAGTCTAGCCACAGGCGTCAGTCGCGCTGGTATTGTCGTATTGTACTAATGGTTTAAATATAATCTTGCTCTCCAAAAGTTATTTGATTTTTACACTGTCCCGGTCCTGAGTACCACAGCCAAGCGTGGTGCTCACAGTACCTAACTAAAACGACTTTAGTGCTGTCAAACTATAATATAGGTGTCACTTTAGTCAATTTCAGAATGGGTTATGTCAATTGACAGGATTAAACTAAATTTTAGTGATTTTTAGTCTAGTTTCTAGAGAATTTTGTAACAAGAGAATCGGCACCAATATGGCTCATTCCCTCAGACTTCTTAGCGATGTGAAGAGTGACACCTCACTCGCTCCCGGCAGCGTCCGATGATTGCTCCCCATAACATGTGTTAGGTTTCAATTTATAAATACGTAATTGTTGGATATTGTACTGGCAACACCCAAAGATTCGATGTGTCAGAACGTAGCGCGGGAACGGCCTTCTGGGTTGGGCGCTCGTGACGGTAAGATGTACTTGGTGGTTGTGTCGGTAAAAAAATAGATTGGCATGGTATTGGTTGGAAATCTACTGTAAATTACGGTAACCTGTTAGTTTCATGGTAAATATTAGAATACGGATTGAATTGTGATATTATGTGGGGAATAGGAGATGTGATGGTATGGTGTAGAATATTGGATTTGATGTTGGCAAAGAAATATAAATGACAGACAAAATATCTTGGTGTGGCATATTATTTTCCTTATCCCTGAAATATTGTGAATATGTAGTTTTGCCCGTTTGGCAAACCCCCGCGTCCCCTCCCTCAACGGGCATGCAAGTAAATCAAATGTTGTGCAATCTACTTGCTTGCCAGGTACAGGCATGCCAGTTAGCGTATACACATGACAGTAGCTGGCACGTGCAAGGAGCTGGTATGCTAGTGTGCAAGCTACGGGCATGTGTATCCCCAGCTTTAACCAGTACGGAAGCCTTAATTCACGATAATGTAATAGCGGCATAAGTAAGATAATAATTAAACAAGTATATTTTTACGAGTAATTATTTCTAAATGGTCAGTAATGATAAAGGTAGGAGGGCAATTGCGGAACTCTTTCCGGATGGCAGTAATAAAGTTAGGTGCTGCCACGTGTCTGTGTTTTGGTCGGTACGATTTTTGACGCAGACAATTGCATGACGCCATATCTATTTATGGGTTGCACCTTCTTTATTTCGTCAGGACTATAAACTTTCAGCTCGACAAAGTGTGTCCCCCTGTTTACAATCGAACGTTTGACGTGAATGTCCATTGACGAGTCTTCTACTAATGGAAGGCAGTAGCTGCGGAATAGTGTTGCCGGGGGCTGAAGGCTGTTCCACAGCGTCGTCTTCACTGTCGCTCCCGAAGATATCATGAACCGTTGCCTTCTTCGGACCGATTGGCTTAATAACTGGCAGAAGCTAAGAAAGTAGAATGGTAAGAAGAATCTTACCCCATGATGAAGACTACACATATAGACAGGGCTCGCTCGTGATGTACTAGGTGCCGACGGTGAGCACGACGGGGAGGCCGCTTGTTTCCTTGACCTGAAAAATTAAATGGATATCATTAAAATTTCAGTCAATAACGGGAAGCTTGCATTTTGCAATTATTATGTTTACTTATTCTGTTCTGTAACATATTGTCATGAAAGAAATTCAGTGTCAAGAGCGAGTTGGACTCGCGTACCGAGGGTTCCTTACCATCATATATAAATACTAGCTGCACCCCGCGGTGTTACTTGCGGTTTATCAGTTACACTAAAACGTTTATTATTTAACCGGTGAGTAAAATATTCACATTTTTAGAGGCAAAAATATAAATTTGAGCATCGGAAAGATCAGTATGGTTGGCAATTTACGAAAACTAAACTTATCGAAGACTGAACGGGAGAGCTGGCCAAGCTGACTTATTTAATTTGTCTCGGTCGTATAGCCAGAAATCTTTTTACTGCAGTACATCCTGGTAAACAACATTATGGGACTTATTATTTTCTGCGTAAATAAAAAGATTTCTGGCTCTTGACACACGCGAACAACCCACGTAGAGCTGCTCGTGGGAGAAGCAGGGGTGCCCAGGTGGATGCTACTTTTAGAGTTTGCCCCTGACTTTTATTTATTATAATGGAGAAAGCCACCTTCAGAAGAAATTGCAAGCGCTTGAACTGGAATGGCAACTTGGTGGGTATAATGGGGATTCTGGGTATCAATACCGTCTCTCCTTTGGCCCCTCCGGTGAGGATGGTGGCCTGCACGATGTGCCGTCTCAGCTCTGTGACGCGTAACCTGGTGCTGTTGCACAATCTGGGCGCGTCCAGGTTACGCATCAGTATAACAGACACTCCAACCTTGAGCTCCAAATTGTGGGAGGGACAGGTCGAGGGAATTTAAGAACTCTACGGGGTATGTAGTTGCGTCGTCAGTTGTTATCACCGTGTCTATTTTCAACAGCCAGCGCAACCAACTTGTCTATGCGCAACTGTGCCAGCAGCAAGTTCAGTAGGAAAGTTTTGCCGATGCCCCCTGGTACGTCCAAGAAAAAAAGACCCCCTTGTTTGCTAGCTACGCGGTTTGTTATTAGATTTGTAAATTTGCTTTTGCTCCGGTATTAACAGGGGCTCTGTTTTGGCGACTTGAGCCCCCAAGGCGACAGTATCTTAATCAAGCTCTCTGACCAAATCAGCGGACAGTTCTCCCGTTCTTTGTGGGGTAGGCATATTGAAATCGGACAGCAGTTTCCCAACCATCGCATAAATTTTGTCCTCGAAAAGTTTTAGCGCTTCGTTAAAAACTAAGTCATCGTTGGCTAGTGCAGTCCCTTGGTATTGGCGAAGAATGTCTTCTGATAAAGCATTTTTATACTTGTCCCATAATTGCCGGGGGTTGGAGTCCGCAGGTACTTACCATAATCGCAAAGAGCTCTCTCAACGTAGTCGCTGAAAGGCACAACATGGCGTCCTCCATCGTTGCGTCCCAGTGGCCGTCGTCTTCCAGCAGTCCCATCGCCTCACACGCTTCTCGGAAAGTGGCCTTGTCCTGCCCGTCAATGATTTTGAGAGCCTGAAAACTGGTGGGGCCTCGCACTCTAGTGAGCAGCAACCGTACACAATAATACTCAAATTGTATTACGTGTACGGTATAAATTCTGCCCAGAGCATTTGAGGTAATATGTCCGTCGAATATTACAAGCAATGGTCTCTCTTTCACAGTCTTGCAAAAATAGGCAATCCACTCATTAAAAATGCTGGTCACCATCCATCCATTTCTGAACAGGCATAAGTCGTTCCCGGTATGTCCTAAGTGCCTTTCCATGAGCTCCAGAGATTCTGTCCTTTAAATATGATCAAGGGCGGCAGCAATGTATCCCCTGCTGAAATGCACCCCATAACAGTCGTATTTTCTTTTTCGGACCCCTATAAAGAAGTTAAAGAAACTTTAACTTCCCACCTGTATAATTCTGTGAGCCTTTTGACCTTTTCCTGTAACTCCTTTAACACGTGTAGAATCCTCAGAAAAACCCGTCTCATCGAGGTTCCATATTTGATGAGGTTTATTATGTAAACCCAAAGAATCTACTGTTTTTTCAAAAATAACATAAAAATGATAAATGATAAACGGGTCGCTGGTAGCTTGACGACGAGATTTCTCGAGTTGTTCCATCTTTTTTGCCACCAATTTGTGTCTTCCAAAAAATGATTGTATCCAGTCAAACACCTTCATAAACAACTATCCCGGTAAAGACCACTTACCCGGTTTTTACCGGCTTGCACAATTGACTTTATTTTGGTCCTATAGTGCTATTCTGTGAAAATCTCACCGTCATATCTTTGATGAAGTGAGCGTGGAGTGAGCTGTCAGTTGCTAAGGATTGACACAATTGGCAGCTCACTTCACCTAAGTTATCACGGTGAGATTTTTACAGAATAGCACAGCTGGTAAGCGCCCATCCCCATTTAGCCATTATTTTAATTTTATCTGCTAGATCTGCTTCTGCTTCTTTGCTCAAAACTATCTTCCTTCCTTGCTTATTTGTATTTAAATTGTGAATTTTCCTTCATAACAACGATTTATCAATTTTATACTTAGTTTCAGCTTCTCTGTATGATAAATCACCCTTTCTTACTTTATCTACCGCTTCTTGCAGCTTTGAGTCACTATAACTTTTGTGTTTTGGCACATATTTGCGAGGCATCTTGATGCACAATTAATAACAACTGTCTTATTACTACACTACATACTGTCTTATATTTTCCCAAATGCGCGTCTTATTTTTTACCCGCCAAACACACATGTTGGTAACGAAAGAATGCAGCTATCTTCCATATTAAGAACACAAGATCATGTTTACAGTTTCACGTGTAACACAAAGCCAAGCGCCACACACGATGTTAACATTACTACTTACTAGTGTCTAGTCCAAAGCTTCTCAACTTTTATCAGTCGGGCCAAACGGACAATTCAGATATTTCTGGCGGGCCACTGATGGTTACTATTTTAGTTACTTATTAATTATTAAGACTTATCTATTTATTTCCTCAACATCATTATGTAATAGTGTAGGACGCCCTCCGGCTTGGTGAAGTGATAATGTACGGAAGGTCGCCGGCGGAAACTGGATGCGTCAAGCCGAAGAAAGAGCGGAATGGCGCTCAATGGGGGAGGCCATAAAAATTAAACAATTTATTAAAATAATAAGTAAGTTAGATAAAAAACTACTTAAGAATTTCAAAGCTAAGTCTGTTATGATAGGAAAATCTTCTGTTGGTCCTAATTTCCAGAAATTCGCTAAATTTTCTGAAGAATTTTGTGCTTTCGAAGATATTTTATCCTTTTTTGGTAAAAAGGTTTTTTAGTCCGAAATGATTCTGGAGTTCAATGAGTTCTAATTGGACATTGGCAGGATAAGTCATTATTTCTGTCACAGTGATAACAAAGGGATTCACAAATATTTGCATATCTTGTTTTTTACTAAAATACAATAGAAGTGGACATAATAGCACCGCTTAGCAATTTCTAAAGAGTCATAAAAAACCCCTGAAATAAATCGACACGTGTTTCACCTCTCAACGAGGCATCTTCAGGATGACGATAGACTTGTCGCGAACTCGAACACGGCGTGTTGCCACACCAAGCGCCGAGCACAAACCGAGTCTGTGCTCGGCGCTTGGTGAAACACGTGTCGATTTATTTCAGGGGTTTTTTATTACCTCGTTAGAAATAGCTAAGCGGAACAGGTTACTAAATATTTCCATTTCTATTGTATTTTATAATGGATTTCCGCAAGGTCACGCCTGAATCAATTAACTATCTTGTTTTTTACTCTCAAAGTCCTGGAATCTGCGCTCAAACGACTGTAATAAGCATCAAATTTTCGATTCATATTTAGTGCAATCGATAGTGGTGGTCAATCTTCTCTTTACGTTACATCACCGAAAAGCAGAACAATCTCGAAAACAAATGGGCATAGATTGGGAGCAATCTCAACTACCAGGTAGTATAACTATGACACTAGTCATAGATCTTCAGCTGGTGCTTTTTGTGCCTACTCTTAACTCACTCAGAGATGTTTTACAAACGGCAGCTTAGCTGTTTTAACTTGTGCATCAATGTGGCTGATATTGGGAACTCTTACATGTCTTTGGCCTGAAGGAATCAGTAGCAGAGGGGGCAATGAACTAGCATCATGTCTTTTGACTTTTGTGAATAAAACAATTACAAACAAGGACCATCTGATAATATGGTGTGATAACTGTACCGGTCAAAATAAAAACAGAATGATGCTCTTCTTAATGATCTTTTTAGTGGCAAATTGACACTTCAAATCAATTGAACAAAAATTTCTCATAACAGGCCATAGTTTCTTACAGTGTGATAGAGACTTTGTAAAATTTGAAAAAAGTTATAAAAAGTTATGTTCCTCAAGACCTTAAAAAAGTAATTTTTGGTGCAAAAAATGCACCTTTCAAAGTGATTGATATGTCAAGTGACTGTTTTTTTGACCTCCAAACTGCTGCAGATAACATAATTGCGACCAAAAAGCTATAAAAACAACAATATTTCAACAGCATCTCGATTGTTAGTAAGAGAAGATAAACCAGGTATAGTTCATAAAAGAAAACTTCACAGAATTGGAACCATGGATTACATAAACTTGTGGCACACAATACTATTAGCAGAGAAAAAAGAAAGACTTAGAAAGTATGATTGAATACTTGCCAGAAAACTGTCAAGAATTCTACAGGAATTTATGTAATAATTAATTACTTTACAATATTGGCACTTAGGTCTAATGTTAATTTATAACAGTACCTACTTAGCCCCTCTGAGAGGAAAATATCTGGAAGTTAGACCCATTTCTATATTGATGTAAAAAATAAAGTTTTTTTAAAACAAATGACTTTACACCAATGTTATTGACAGGTATATGTACAAACAGTACCTATTTAATTTAGTTTTCATATAAATTTCTCAATGATTGTGTTTTGGCACCTAGCATATTTGTAAATTCCACGTCTCATTGTTTCACTCGCACACCGCGCAGCCCGTCGCCGCCGCGTGCCGCTTGACTCTCCCCGCGCCGCAGTGCGCGTCGCCGGTAGCTGTGGCATACTTCATAGGTTATCTACCATTTATTTTCGCCGCTCACCGCTTGCTGCGCTTCACGCCGCGCCGCAATCCGCGCCGCACTTGCCAGTGGCTAGGAGGTAACAACTGCATAAAATGATAATGCTTGGCACGAGCTGGTTCCAGCTGTAGATTTGACAACATTGAATTTACTCTCGGATCTAGACAAATTGCACCCAGAAAACATTCGTTTTCAAGAAAGGCTTTCTCTCTTTCCCTCATACAAATGACTAAAAATATGGCAAACACCGTATTCATATTTTCTATTTCTAGGATACATTTAAGCCAGGCAAGATAGAAGTCTCCAAATGTCAATTGTTCATGTTGTATAGTTTTCGACAGAACACGGCATGGTTTTAAAACATCAAGAGTTTCATTAAGTTTCTGCCATGTATCTTCTACAGCAAATGTCTGAAACACCGGTTCTATGCGACAGTAATTGAGCGTACGGTACTAAGAAGATTCAAAGAAGCTAGTTTTAGTTCGTTCGTGCTTGCTCAGGTTTCAAAACTGGAGATACATCATCGTAGAAACAGACTAAGTTTTGCTCGGGAACATCGACTTTGGACCACGGACCAATGGGGTAAAATATTGTTTAGTGATGAGTGCAGAATTCTTTTAAATCAAGTTGACGGAAGGCAAAGAACATATAGACGCAAAGGAGAACGATATAAACAGACGAATTTTGAAACTACAGTGGCATATGGTGGAGGATCAATAATGGTTTGGGGGGGATATGTTTGGGAGCTCGTATGGACCTGGTGGTTGTCGATGGAGGAAGTTTGACTGCTGTAAGAAAAATTTCAGGAGAAAAAACTTTTTACAAAAAACACAACCGACTTCCAAACTACAAAGTGAAAAATAACTTTAATTTCGGAAGTCGGTGTCTTTGGATCAGATCAGTATTTAAGTTTTTTGACACCGACTTCCGAAATTAAAGTTATTTTTCACTTTGTAGTTTGGAAGTCGGTTGTGTTTTTTGTAAAGTTTTTTTTTTTTCACTTTTTAGTGGGTTGGTTTGTAATTTATCTAAGTTACAATAGCCTTATGTCAACTGCTCATCAAAAATACACAAATCGCTATAAATGTGCCTTTAATATTTGAAGAGTTCCCTCGATTTCTCCAAGATCCCATCATCAGATCATGACCAAATGACAATGGGACCAACTTGAAAGTATACCCTTTCAAACAAAAAAGAATTTTTCACATCGGTCCAGCCGTCTTCGAGTAATCGGGGAAAATACATTAAAAAAAAAATATCCCGACGAATTGAGAACCTCCTCCTTTTTAAGTCAGTTAAAAATGTGGTACCGTTTGCCCTCTTTATCGGTGATGACTTCGTTTTGATGCAGGATAATGCTCGGCCATATACTGCTCGTTGAACCCAAGCATATCTATCATATCAAGACGGACTCAGATTACTGACTTTTGCAGGATGACATTGATAGGATAGTGAAATGGAGTCATGAGAACAGGCTCTACTTCAACGTATCCAAGTGCTCGGTGATAAGTTTCACCCGCGCGCGTGCACCTCTACTCTACGTGCTTGTTCATGTTGGAACGCGCGGGCGCGGTGGCGAAATAGGCGCGGTAGACGTCGCGAGCTCGTGTTCACATTAACCGCCAGGCGTTCGCGCGAGTGTGACGTATTGTCAAAGGTTGTAAATATGGACCACGATCTTTTATTTTTAACCGAAAATTCATACCTAAAGTGGGAGATGCTAAAAATTAGAATTGGCGTGCACGAAATTAATAAAGAAAGAGAACGGTATGGTGAATTTCATACTTTATATGGTAATTTGAGAGAACATCCTTCAAGATTTTTTGGATATACCAGGATGAGTGTCCGCTGTTTTGATTACATACTGGATTCAATAAGGAGTGATATTTCAAAAGTGGACACAAATTTTCATAAAAGTATAAAGCCCGAAGAAAGACTGTTTGTAACTATAAGGTGAGTTTAAAAAAAAATAATTTTCATAGTAAGTAGTTAAGTAAATTATATTTTTTTATCGGGATACATATTGCAGTCATTCAAATTCAAACAAGGTTCCTCTTTATTATTTTATTTAATTAATATTATCGTTATCAATTATACAAAGTTTAATTTCCATAATTAGTCGTGTTATAATCGTATGTATTATATCCATGGTGAGACTGCGCCATGCCACTATTCATTTCGTCCATAATAACTTGTGTAATATTGTTTCTAGCGCGTAGTTTTTGCATAGGAGATAATTCTTTCATGTACGGCAACAAACTTTTAAAAAATAACAGATCTTCGCAATCTTGTTCGTGTTGTTTGCTGCTTTGTGACAGTTTAAGTTGTAATAATTCCAACTTTTTCTTCTCCAGTTCCATAAATTCCTGTCTTACATCTTGTGCACATTTACGTTTGGTGCTCGTATATTGTGTACTTGAAGATGCACCAGCTATGGATTGGGGAGTTGAGGACCGCTCATCATCATCATTATTATTGCTGTTTTCATCAGTAGTTTCATCTAAATTGCCTTCATTTATTTCTGGGGTAACATCATCTTTTATGAACAGCATCATTTGAAAATATGGCCACATTGAAGTGTTTTGATCTGTTCCAGCATCACCAGAACGAGAAACCGGAATTTTCTTAAATTCTTTCAAAAATTGGTCCCGAATGTTCTTCCATTTTTTCCTTAAAGCCTTTTCTGTAAAATCAGAAATATTGTTTAGTGTTGATGATTAGTGTAAATATATTTAAGTTTTACATTATAATTACATTTTTTATTATGTTTCAGATATCTCTCCACTGGATTGGCATTTCGATCTTTGGCATATAGCTTTCGTATGGGTGTTAGTACTGTGTCTGAGATTGTTTATAGTACCTGTGAAGCTATTTGGAAAAACAATTTGAATGTCCACATGCCACAGCCATCTGAAGACCAGCTTATGAATATTGCTTCAGATTTTAGGGAGATGTGGCACTTTCCTAACTGTATTGGCAGTTTGGACGGTAAACATTGTAGGGTTAAACGACCTAAAAAATCAGGATCGGCATTTTTTAACTACAAGCATTATTTCTCTATTGTTTTGCAAGCTGTGGCTGATGCGAGGAAAAGATTTTTAACTATTTAAGTGGGAGGTAGAGGAAAGCAAAGCGACGGCGGTACATTTAATGCCTCGTCCCTGAACCGGTTACTCGAAAGAGGTGCATTTAACATTCCGGAACCAAGAACATTACCTAATTCTAATATTACAGCTCCATATGTTATATTAGCCGATGAAGCTTATCCTCTTAAAGAATATATAATGCGTCCATACCCACAAAGAACATTGAATCAAGAGAGAGAAAATTTTATAATAGATTGTCAAGAGCGAGAAAAACCGTGGAGTGTGCATTTGGAATTTTATGCAATAAATGGCGAGTTTTGTTAAAACCTATTGAAACTGATGTTAAACATGCGCGCCTGATTATAAAAACTGCTTGCTTATTGCATAATATTGTAATTGATACAGATGGTTACGATTGTGATAATGAGTTCACAATTCCAACTCGACACCAAAGGCGACAAACTAGAACTGGAAGAAACAACAATCCATCAAATCGGGCTAAACAAGTTCGGAATTTATTCACGAAATATTTTTGGGAAAACAATCGTTTAATATACACGTAGTCGCCTTTGTATTATGTATCTTTTGTAGTCTTCAGGAAATAAAAAGTTTAAAATACCTACAAATATATCATATTTCCAGCATAATAATATGTATTTCATTTACTCACCCTCCATATCAGGAAACAATCCAGCAATTTCCTTCCATAGTTTATTAAGAACATTTCTGTTCATATGATGACTGTGTTTACTTTGCCAAATAGGAGTTCTAGCCTGAACAGCACTAATAAACTCTTCTGTATTGAACGACATGAAAGAAACGTGCTATCGTTTCTAGCGACAAGTTCAAACTGGTTGAACTTACCTGACGTCGCGAGTGAATCGCGCGCTCCGCCGCTAGTTCGACGTGAACACACACAAACGTCTCAGTCGTTTGATAACGCCGCGAGCGGGCCGCGCGCGTCGGTCGCTAGCTTGCCCGCTACTTAGACCGCACGTGCGTTTTGTACGTGAACACTTGGATATAAACTCAAGTGTTTGATATTTCGTGACCGCGCCCGCGCCCGCGCCCGCGAGTCAACGTGAACAAGCACTACGAGTAAGTAGTGGATGCAGTACTGATGCAACGAGTCACGCAGGTATGTGATTTAGGGGTTGTTCTCACTCCGGAACTGTCATTTCGCGATCATATAACTAGGATCTGCAAAAGAGCATTTAGAAATTTGGGTTTTGTTTTGAGGCAGACGCGAGAATTTACCAACATCACAGCTATAAGAGTCCTATATGACGCATTAATCAGGAGTCATCTGGAACATAATCCAACCTTGTTTGTTATAGGCATGGTGGGATACAATAAATTGGAAACAAGGAGGGACATAGCTCTTACTACCTATATTTTTAAATTATTGCGTGGCAAGACTTCAAACCCGGGTATATTAAAAGAAATAAACCTGTGTGCCCGACAATTATGTATTGCGAAGGCGACGGCCACGTCTATTGGCGGTTCCCAGTAGTAGGACCAATCTACTGAGTAAAGCCCCTATAACACGTACCTTGCGTATACTTAATGACGTAGCAGATAGCATAGATCTTTTTACTTGTTCTCTGGGTGAGTTCACGAAAATCACTATGTACAGAATATGTTATGAATATGATAAAAAATAAAACTGTAATTGTAGCCACACTATTGAATTAGGACAATCCTGTAATGATAGTGATGACGAGTTGATAAATAAATAAATAATGCTGTCATATGGGCTCTACATGAGGCTAAGTATTCAGTGATATTGGAGCGAGTCCAGAACAAATTTGTGCGCCACCTGTACATGAAACTTTACGGGGTATACCCATTTTACCCTTTGATGTACCCCACTCTATTGGTACTGGGTATGGTGGGGTACAATCAACTCGGGGTGCAACGGGAATTTGCGTTGGTGTCGTACATGGTGAAATTGCTTCGAGGCATAGTGCACAACCCAAAAGTGCTGAAGCGGTTGCACTTGTAGGTACCCGACCGTTATGTGTAGAGGCGACGCACAGAGGTGAAAAATCTAGAAAAGTTGGCCAATACCTATTTTTTTCAAATTTGTCGTAAAATTGGGTGAATGATTGTTCCTGGTCCAGTTTTAGGGATTGACGGATAGTGGGGGTGAGGGAAACTACCAAATATCCTTCTACCTCTGCAAAAATGGGTCAAAAATTAGCTGGGGTGTTTAGGTTTTGGGTTGCAATTCATATCGTTCTAAAAAAATATTCTTGCTACTGTTAAAAAATAATTATCCTCTCTTTACTCTTCTATTAACTCCTCTCCCCGTTTTTACATACAGGTCAATAATATACACCAATGAAAAACAAGTCTTTCATAATCAAAAATCATATATTTTAAAAACATACACTGTGGTTATTATTATACTGTGTCAATTTCAGGGTCTTCTAATAAATTTAACACACTTTGACACAAAGGTAAAGATTTTTTAGGTAAAATTTTTCTCAGACCACTTACAAAAGGATCAGATGACACCAATAGTCTATGGTATGTGTCTTCCATACCCTGCTTTCGAGAAAATTTTCTTGAAAATTGCTCCCTGTATTTCCTCACATCTTTGTTTCTGCTCTCTTGAGCATCTTCACTAAGAAGACCAATAGCTATTTCCGAAGTCTCAATTATCCTCGATCCATGGATCAGTACTTTGTGGAACGTAGTAGGCATATTGAACCATGGATAATGAACTACAAATGTACATGCTGTTTTCAAGCAGAAAATATTGAATTTGACAGCATTTATTCTATATCCACTTGACATGACTTTCAAAATTGTATGTAGACGATTTAAAAGATTCAGGCTGATACCAGTTATTTCAGCAACTTCCTCTGCATGCTGAAACATATTTCGAGCCGTATTTCCATCTGTAGACGTCCCTCCACCCTGTCTTGGTTTATCTACATGTAGACCAAGTTTTTCCCAAAACTCTGTCTGTATTCGTTTTTTTTCGGCTGCGACCAAAGCTTTTCTTTGGGTGTCTCTGACTTGCCATCTCGCAACCTTTGCCTTGTAGGCTACATGCAAGATGCATTTAGCAAATCTAATCCAGGCATGCAACGGTGAAATGCCATACATCAGGGTTTCTTCTGCTATCGGCTTTGAAATACAAAATTTGATTCTGTTGAAATCTTTTGATGTCGTTTTGCATATGTAGCAACGCATGGCAGACCTGGTCTCTGTTAAAGCGTTAACCATTTTTCCATCCACTATGGTCATTTTAATCGATGTTTAACGAAACATTCTTCTTCTCTTGAAATTTTTGTTGATGTAAGAGAATCAATCTGGTTCTGTACATGTTGAGATATAGATCTTGATAATTCTGCAGTTTCATGAGCCATCTCTAGTTTTAGCGGACGACAATACCTTGGTGATGAGGGTTTTGCCAAACAATCACTGTTTTATCATTAAAGTGATAAACAAGTTGAACTGGCACTACAAAAGTGATCACCATATTTGCATCTGAATCTTGTGGATTTTCAAATTTCTGTTTATATTCAGAATGACTGCCCGATCCATCGCATCCCCATTTTGAAATCAAGCAAAGATTTTGTAAGTGCTCTTTGGAGATCGACGACAAGACTTCACCTAATGATAAACATAATCTTTGGGCAGTATGGTCCATCAAATTTTGAAGGGTCACTTCAGCACTCGTTTCCGTGCAACTTATATCATGAGGACAACATCTTTTTTTTGCTTCGATCACTGCTTCATAATTTGGATACAGATTGCATTTTGCCTCCATGGCTGAGCTCCGTAAGGTGTTATATTGAAATTTAGTCAATTGGCCTTCAATTAACAAAGAAAGGGCTTTATCCGAAGATAAAGTTTCATGTTTCTCTGAAACGTTACTGAAGCTGGTATCACCAAGAGATACTTCTTTTATTATTTTGGATGCTTGTACATTGCCACATTCCCGATACTTCATTTGTGCAGCAAACGCAGGTTCTGTCAGTTTTCGAATATGCTCAGTTTTTCTACGTTTTAAGCGATCACTGGTTTCGTCAAAATTCTTAGAAGGTCGGCCACCTCCTTGATTGCGGCTGTGGGCTGAATGCGCAACAGGAAAAGTAACATAGGCATTGAACCAATCTTTGTTTTTATTGGCGCACCGTGTAAAATTTTCATGTGCTTGTTGGAGTTTGGTCTTGTAATCTGACACTAATCTTGTTAACAAGCACTTGGTTTCGTGTGAAAGATCGGTGACACGTAGAGCACTTTTCATCTTTTCCAGTAAGTATGTCAGTTTTTCGTTATGTTTTCGAGAAGCACACTCCCTATAATAGCTTATAAGAGTGTATCTGCTAAAGTAGGCTTCTTCGTCAGTTGATCCTAAAACAATTAAAAAGCAAAAATTAACACACATGACTAATCAAATGAAATCTTTGTTAAAGCGACGGTTTCGGACGGGAAAATTTTCAATTGTTTTAGCAAGACTAATGATCACTCTTTGTAACAATATTAACAATTTAGCCGGATCTGCCAGGAAATTCGACTTTATCATTACGATAAAAAAAAATAACAGAAAAAATACATTTTTAGGTCGTTTCAAGTGTCATTAATGTCTTAAAAAAGTCATTGAGTATCTAAAAATAATAATAACAAACAGGTAATTACCTCCTGGAACAGAATCCATCGCAAAAACACAAACTTCCACTAAAACTTCCGAGTAAAAAAATAATAAACGCAAGACTTTAAACTGTCGTAAACACATCTGATTTTGAACAAGTTCAACTTTGGACTGAGATAAGAATGCCAACCCGTTCCTCAAGTACCCCCGATTGCTGTGACTCTTTTCATTGTTTAGTCAAGTAGTAATTAAGATTAGTATTGTCGTGTTCCGAGAATATTTACATTTTTAGGTTTTGACCAGCTTTTTGGATTTTTCACTTTTGTGCGACGGCCCCCGCCACTGCTGGTCGTACCATCAGCCAGGACCAACTTGCTGGCTAAAACCCCTCTGACTCGAGCAATTCGCACCATCAATAATATTCAGGTCGAAATTGATATATTTACGTGTTACTGGGGTGAATTCGCAAAAGTATTGTTGTTTATAATTAATGATTTTTTACTTTCTGGTAGTAAAATTCTATTAATTTCTTAAATACATTGCAAACTATAGTTTTGTATAAATTAGAAGCATTTTTTTATTTTTTGTAAATGTGAGTACCATGGAGCCGTTTATTATGTTATTAAGACGTATGTTGACTTGAAAGAGCATGGCAGTTGAGAGATTGTCAAGCTCACTAAAATGTCTCGCTGATGGTGGCGAGTTTGTTGGATCATTCCGTTCCCTACAAAATGGTTGAGCTGGATGGTGCTGATCCACGCGTCATGTTCGTGAACGGGCGCCGTCAGTTGAGACTGGTCATCTCTTATCTGCCAGGGCTTATTTTTAATCTTATATTTTTCAATTGTTTTAATTATTTTTTGTACATTGTTCTCACATATAGAAGCAACCAGAATAATGTACCCAGAATTTTGTAATATCTATATTTAAAAGAGTGGCCTTGGAGTTTCTTGCCCGTTCTTCTCCATAGAGATCTACGTTTTGGAATGGGCAACTAGCTTCAACTTTCTGACTAACTGACCGATTCTTTGACAGTTCAAAAGTGCCTATAAATGGCTTAATTGAAATAAATGCTTTGAGTTTGAGTTTACATTGTGTTATAAACAATGATCTATAATTTGTTCTTTCTTTTCTTGAGTGTGACTTGGCTATCGCATTAGGTTAAGACCTTTTTTTTTTTTGGGTGGGAAATTATCAAATAACTTCTCCCGCTCTGGGCAGAGCGTGTCAGACTCTTAGTGTGAAATTACAGTGGCAGCGGGCGGGGCGGATGAGCGGGTGACGCGTCGAGCGGAAAACGCTCATTTCAATAGATGAACACAATAGCAACGGAGCGTTTGAGCGGTTTGGACGTTTCTCTATGTTTCGTGTGCAATTAATATTTGCTTAAATTAAAATGTCCGATTATTTGGAAGCTAGCGCCTATATAAAGTGGGACCTTTTTTTTTCTAAAAGCAATCGTCACGATATTAATAGTGATCGGTATAGACATGGTGAATTTCATACTTTATACGAAAGGCTACGAAACCATGAAGATACATTTTATGAATACACTCGAATGACCGTAACAACTTTTGACTACATATTAAATGCTGTACAAACACAGTTATCGAAACCCGAAACTAACTTCATTGCCTTAACAATATCTCCTGCGCAGAAACTTTTGTTGACTCTGAGGTAAGAAATCAAAACTATAATAATCATCAATGAATTTTTATTATTAATCAACAATGCCAGACATAAAAAGTAATCAATAATTATCTATATTATCTGGAGGTGCACTGTGATAACCATATTGTGTCATAATATATGGATCTGAAATACTTCCTGCTTGCATCTCGGCCATTATAATTGAATTTATTTTGTTTCGCACTCGCATCTTTTGGATTCCTTTGAACTGTTCCATTTGTGGGAGTAAACTCATCAAATAATGATAATGATTTTGGAGGTTCTTGTGCAGGCGTCCTTTGTTCTGAAGTAGTAAAAGTCGTTTTTGTTCTATTTCCAAGAATTCAGAGCGCAGTTCGTTAGCTGATTTCCTCTTTTTTCCTCGACTGGATGTTGATGGAGCCGATGTTGATGGTGTTGGTGAAGATACTGATATGCTCGATAAAGGCGATGCCACATTTATATCACTTATAATGGAGTCTTGCGTGTCGTCATTTTCGTCACTGTCACTAGTTAGATGAGTAGTGATATTAGATTCACTTCGGCTAGGCTGTATTTGATCTTTCATAAAAGACATTTGGCGGAAATGTTTCCAAGTAGATAGACAATCAGTAGCTGCATCCCCAGATCGAGTTGGTGGAATTTTTTTTAGTTCCTTTCTGTAGTGGTCCTTAATGTTCTTCCATTTACTCTTCAACACATTAACTGTAAAAAAAATGGTAAAGTGAATATGATTTAGTCTGTAACTAACTGTACGTTTTATTTGCAGGTACTTGTCTACAGGGATGTCATTCAAATCACTAGCTTTTTCCTTCCGACTAGGAGCTACTACTGTTGGAAATATTATATATACTACATGTGAAGCAATCTGGGATCAGTTAGTACATATACACATGCCTCAACCTACAATGGAACATTTGAAGAAAATTGCAAATGACTATTATGAAAAATGGCAATTTCCTAACTGCATTGGGTCAATTGACGGGAAGCACTGTCGTATAAAGAAACCTAAACATTCAGGATCTGAATACTTTAACTACCGAAAGTTTTTTTCTTTAGTTCTTCAAGCAGTTGCTGATGCTGATAAAAAATTCATCGTTATTGAAGTTGGTGGTCGAGGCAAACAAAGTGATGGTGGCACGTTTCACTACTCGAGATTAAATAGACAACTAGAAACAAAACGTTCAATATGCCACCTCCTCAAGTGCTTCCAAGCACCGACAAGCAGCTACCCATGGTCTTAATTGGCGATGAAGCTTACCCATTAAAAGAATATCTCATGCGCCCATATCCCCAACGAAATATTGACCAGAACAAAGACACATTTAACAAGAGGCTGTCAAGGGCCAGAAAGTGCATTGAATGTGCATTCGGAATTCTATGTGCTAAATGGCGAATACTTAATAAATCTATAGAAACAAATGTCAAACATGCACGTTTAATAATAAAAACTGCTTGTTTGCTTCATAACATTACTATGGCCAAAGATGTTTACGCCGATCGCCATTTGCATTTAATCAATCAAATAGCTTCACAAAACTTAGAATCAAGTACAAGACAAAACAATAGTTCCACGGTGAGAGCTAGAGCAATACGAAATGACTTTAAAAATTACTTTAATAATTACCATCAAGATAACCAATAAATTTTATTTACCATCAGAATCTCCGCTTATTACTTGTATTTCTTCCCATAGTTTTTTAATTATTTGACGATTCGAATGATTTGAATCGCTACTATTCCACAAAGGTGGCCGAGCCAATACGGCACTTATTAAATCTTCTGTCGACAACGGCATGACGTCTGAACAAACCGAGCGGAAAACGCAAACTGACTTGCGTCCACCCGCCCCGCCCGCGACACACGCTTCTCCCGCCGCGATACCCGCTCGCCCGCCCCGCCCGTACTTGGTGCACCTTGGTACACAAGTATGTGCTTGTCTTACACGCCAGCGGATTCCGCTACCCGCGCCGCTCCCACTGTAATTTCAGGCTTACTGACTAAAGCACCCGTGTTCCTTCAGTTGCCGTGTTGCCAGGGGGGCCACGATTTCCCTATCGGTTTTCTTCGAACCCCCGGCAGGCATTGGCCCTAGCGGACCCCGTCAATTCTGCTGACATCTCTTTGAGGCGCGCGTGGAACACAACGCGCCGTCGACCCGTGCTTAGTCCTTATCGGACGGCGAGCTGCCCATTGCTCACCGTCCGCAAGCCCGCGCCTACGGTGGCCGGAAATCTTCCTGTGATTCCCGACGCCCAGGGCGTCTCCTCCTGCGGCGGTTAGGGGCGCGAGGGCGCGAAATTTGCCTCTCCCTCACGCGCTCCGCCTCCTCCTTCGCGAGCATTACTGCTTCGCAGAAGGAGGTGACGGCCTCCCATTTCCTCTCGCTCCGTAGCATGGCCCGAATCAGGGCCGGACGCGAGAGGTCACCGCCGCCGATCGCTTCCACGAGGACACGGCGATCCCCTGCCCAAGCCGGGCAGATCTCCACCGTATGCTCCACCGTGTCCTCCGGGCGATCTACACAGTGATAACACCCGGGCGATTAGGTTAAGACCTGTAATGGTAGTTTTAAGGCATTTAAATAAATAAATAAAATTTTAATAATGTGAATATTACAGTTATGGAGTGGCAAGCGAGATCACCGGATATGAATCCGATATAACACGTCTGGAACCTGCTGAAACGAAGAGTAAAATCTAGAATCCCAGCTCCTGTCAATGTGGGTGAACTGCTAATCGCCGTAGCTTCAACTAATGGTAGAAACTATCACAGGAAACAATAGATAACATCATGCTCAGCATGCCTAGGCGGGTGGAAACTTTAATAAGAGCACCTGGAGGAAACACGCGATATTAATTTTGACTATTGTTGTTTTAACAATTGTTTTTTAATTAACTTTTTCAACTGTTCTTGGTTCCCTTAAAATATAAAGTAAATTTTTCACAAAATAATATTTTTCTCGCAAAATTTATAATAAAATAAGATCTCATTTTAATTTTAAAAGGTGTAATTTTAAATAAGAAAAGAAGTTTACATACTATATTTTAAAATTAAACCGCATTTTTTTAAATATTGGCCTTTTTTATGTTCCGCTAAATGTGGGTGTGTGTATTTATTTATGTCGTGCTAACTGGTCGCCCAATGTTAATGTTAATGTATATTGTCATTATCTATACATACAAATAAATAAAATTTACAATTATAAAAACAACCTGAATATAATTAAATCACAACAAAGTTAATTACCTACCTACATGTTATGTCATAATATTTCGGCAGAAAAAAATCTGACCTAATTATCCATCATGTTAACCACAGAATATAATAAAGTATAGCGTGGCCATTAGTGCTGTGCACTCCCTGAGGTATGCGCGGCGAGGTGGGAGGCGAAGAAAAAAGTGCATGAGTTCACATGAGATCGACACATGTCGGACAGATCTTACGATATCAGTTTGCATTTCTAAGGCAAGACTTGTGGCGGGACGATGGTCGGAGGCTATCTATCTGTAATATATTATACTTACTTAGTTGATTAAAATGTAACCCAAATATACTCATATTTTATTAAAAATATGCACGTGATAAATAAGAACTAAACTTATAATTCAAAGCAGGACTTGTTTTATTGAACATTTTTTATATTTACAAACAATTATATATTCTAACGAAAGTTATTCTGACATAGATTCTGTTTCAACTTCATCTTCGATTTCGTCATCATCTTCATCTTCCACTTCGCCACCGGAACTTGAATCAGAGTCTTGCAAATTTATTATGAATTAATCGATAACATTATCGAACCTACTATCGCGACTCCAGTAATCATTTTCATTTTTCTGGACATGATCGTCGCATCTCTGCCATTT
The DNA here is from genome assembly GCA_963680765.1 of Agrochola lychnidis. Taxonomy (NCBI): domain Eukaryota; kingdom Metazoa; phylum Arthropoda; class Insecta; order Lepidoptera; family Noctuidae; genus Agrochola; species Agrochola lychnidis. The sequence goes on along the minus strand of OY796855.1, from coordinate 25,744,581 downwards.
TTCCGCCGTGAATTCCAAAAACAATTTATCCAATAAGATTATCTTTTCGTCTAGAGAAGAATTAATATAGTTTTGGGCTGTTGTTTTTAATATCAGCCCAGACCAACTCAATTGGATTTAAATCTGGATGGTACGGAGGTAAACGCAGAACAGTGTGTCCACTGGCTTTCAGGAGTTCATCAATTCTATACACGGGTTCTTTTTGTGATTTTTGATAAGAAGTAGCAGTTGAGCCTTTGTCATGGTTCCTGAAAATTCTACATTATGGCGTAGCAACCAGTTCTGCATTTCACTTTTGAGGCTTGATATAGTTGGTTTCTTCTCAACCTGAACGCTGTGGTAAGACGCGTTGTACATTGCAACCACAGAATTCGGCAGCAACTTATCTTTTAACTTTTCATCTACCCACTTATAAAAAGTAGGTCCGCTCATATCTCCATGATAGTCACCGGTTCTAGCATCTGATTTGAATATAGTCAATGCACATCCACTAAGCCATTTCGACACCCAGCGTGGAGAATTACCAATCGCCGTCCTTTCCCAATATCAGCATGAATTCCGGGTTCTGAAGATGATTGCCAACATTTGCTGGCATGCTGACTGGCGTTGATGTATGTTTCATCAAGAAAATATATGTTGCGGTTTTGCGTTCTGTAATTATCAACTTCTATTTCTCTTAATAAGTTCCTTATCCAGCAACCCTCTGCAATTCCCTTTCCTAATGCAACATATTCTGATTCTGTACTTGACAATGAGATACACTGCTGTTTATTACAAGACCATGAAACAGTATTACCAAAAACTTTCATTATATACCCAGATGTAGATTTCCTATCCTCTTGATCTCCTGCCCAATCAGCATCTGTATACCCTTCTAACTGCACATCTACTCCTTTTCTATAAATTAATTTTAATCCCATAGTACCCTTAATATACCTCAAAATTCTTTTTAATGCCTTCCATAAGCTCTCATTAGCACAACTTTGAAAACGACTTAAATAACTCAACGCATAACACAAATCTGGACGCGTTCCCAACATGGCATACATGAGACTTCCAAGTAACTGCCTGCATCTTTTTATCAATTCTTTAACTGTAGCTACTTCTTTTTCCAAAACTAGACCTTGTTCTATGGGTGTTGCTATAGATTTACATCCTTCCATATTATACTTCTTCAATAAAGAATTTAAATACTGCTCTTGGTCTAACTCAATTACATCATTCTTCTTAGTTATATTTATTCCTAGATATTTTAGATTATTACCCCCTAAGTCTTTCATATCAAATTTTTCTTGTAATGCTTCTTTGAATATATTTATCTCTTGTTTATCTTCACAAAGTAAGATCAAATCATCAACATATAGTAATATATAGAACTTCTTATCCTTCTTATAATATAAACAGTAATCACACTGGTTTCTTAAGAACCCTTCCTGAACCATAAATTGATTAAATTTGTCATTCCAATATCTTGGAGATTTCTTTAATCCATACAAAGACCTTTGCAATTTCAATACTTTGCCATCTTTCTTCATACCTTTTGGTTTCTCCACAAACACCTCCTCCTCTATGTCCCCATATAAAAATGCACTTCTGACATCCATCTGCTGAATATCCATGTTATATTTACTAGCTATTGCTAATAAAATCCGCAGTGTAGGTAGTTTAGCTACTGGAGCATAAATCTCCGAATGATCAAACTTATCTTCTTGCTTAAAGCCTCTTACAACCAATCTGGCTTTATAAAGATCTTTATTTCCTTCTTTCTTAATCTTAAATATACTAACTTCTCTCCACGTTTTATTTTTATTTAGGGCTTCTAACTCTGCTTCTATTGCTTTTAGCCATTCTTCTTTATGTTTTCCACTTACAGCTTCTTCGAATGACAACTGCTGTTCGGTTTGTGCCATAAGAACTGTATCATAGTGTTCTAACCAAAAGGGTTTCTTAACCAATCTCCTAGGGCGTCTTCTTGTCACTTCTCTGCTTTCTTCCTCTGCATCTGTGTCACAAAAACCATCTTCTAAATATTCTTCGAGCATTTCTACTTCCCCCATCTAACTTTCAGTTTCTTCTACTGCTTCTTTTTCTTGTGGCAATTCTTCTCTTACCAATTCACTTTCTGCAACAATTTCTTCTACCTCACTTTCTTGCAGGTCTGTAAGTACCGTCTCATCTGGCAATTTCTCAAAATTTTCACATCTTCCTATTTCTTCTGTATGATTATATGTTGGATATTCAGGTTTGTTGTTTTCCTCATCTCTATTCTGAATAAACACCACATCTCTATAAGTGTCCACCTTCTTTGTATTTGGAAACCAAATTCTATAACCTTTGCTATGTTCTCCATAACCAACAAAAATACCTCGCTTACTTTTAGGGTCCCATTTTGTTCTTCTTTCTTTGGGTGTATGGACATAAACTTCAGTACCAAAGATTTTCAAAGCATGCACGTCGAAACTCTTTTTGTATAGAAGTTCATAAGGGGTCATTCTATTTACCCTACTAGCGCCTGTTCTATTTAAAGTAAAGACCGCAGTGTTAACTGCTTCTGCCCACAGTTCCTTGCTTTGTTTTGATTCTATGATCATTGTTCTTGCCGATTCAACTATTGTTCTCATCTCTCTTTCAATTCTTCCGTTTTGCTCTGGGGTGTAGCTGACTGTTGTCTCATGTATGATACCTTTTGATTTGAAAATTCTCTCTACGTCTTGATTTACAAATTCTTTTCCATTATCTGACCGCACCCTCTTGATTTTGCAACTGAACTCATTTTCAAATTGTTCTATAAACTCTGCAATTTTATTTTTAGTTTCAGATTTATGCTGCAAGAAATAAACATATCTATAACTGCTATAATCATCTTTCATTAAAAGAAAATACAAAGAACCACCCAATGAAGCAGGAGTCATTGCCCCACAAAGATCCATGTGTACTAATACACCTGGACAATCCGCATGACTCTCACTGGCATTAAAGGGATTCCTATGCTGTTTCCCTTGAATACAAGCTTGACATTGCTCAGTCTGTCCTTCATATTTTATGTTATTTGAATCTAAACATTCCTTAACATATCTAACGTTTTGATGAGCCATACGGCGATGCCATTCAGATAATGTAGTTAATGCTAGGTCACACATTTTAAATTTCATAACATACATTTTATCAACACGATCAGCTACAGCTGCAACCCTCCCTTCTTTTAACAATTTGGACCCCTTAATTGTAGATATCATAACATAACCTCTATCTAATGCACACGTTAATGATAATAAATTAACTTTTACATCTGGCATAAATAAAACATTATTAAGAGATGTGGGTAAATATTCACTGTCATTAAAAGCCAAAAGGTCAATATTTCCCACTCCTTTTACTTCCAATTTCTGACCATCTCCCACAGCTACATATTTGCCTGATAAAGCTCGAAAGCATGAAAAGTACTCTTTACAATACGTCATGTGCTCGCTAGCACCAGAGTCCAATATAAAGTCTATACCTATACCTCTCATCGGCGACACAACAAAAGCATTTTTATTTTCATTATCAACATCCTCATTTTGTTTTTGCTTTAACATTTTGCAATCTTTAATCAAATGTCCTGCCTTACGACAAAAATAACACTTTCTCTCTTTACAATTATTTCTAAGATGATCTGTTTTACCACACTCAAAACACTTAACACCATCACTTTTCTTGCCTTCAGATTTTTTTTTAAAGTTACGACGCTGTGATGCCATGAAAGCTGAAGGTTCTGGTTCCATGTTACCATATCTCTCCTCTTCAATTAGTAGCCGCGAAACTAATCCTTGGAAACTCTGACTGCTATCTGGGACTGACTCCCATGCTGATACAAAGTGCCTGTACTTGTCCGGTAATGACATTAACACTTTGGTCATTATCATATTTTCTGACATCTTCTCTCCAAGGCCGTCCAGTTGATGTCGCAAATCTTCCAGTTTGGAAATAAAAACAGTCACAGGTTCCTCGAACTTCAGATTAAAAAACTTTTGTTGTATAAGATGAACACTCACTTGAGACTTCGGTTCATAAATTGATCTCAATTTTTCCCATATATCATTACCACTTTTACAAGTAAGTAAGTGTGTTAGGACTTTGTCTTGCACTCTAGTCACTATTATTTCCTGCGCTTTGGCGTCATCCTCCTCCCATTTCGTAACTTCAACTTGAGATTTGGCATCATCGTTTTGGGTCAATACAGGCTTCTTACGGCTGCCATCTACAATTGTGAGCAACCCTCTCGATCGCAATATTACTCCAACCTGATATTTCCATACCGGATAATTGTTGTCACCCAATTTTATGTTCTGCACGTTCTGAGAACAACCGGCATCCATCTTGTACGCTCACACGACAACTTCAACTTTTGCAATTGTCACAGCACGCTTGTTCCTTCTATTTGCAGTGCTCTGGGCGCATAACCTGTTAGGGTTAAATAATACGCAGTGGTTGAAAGGAAGGAACACAAGGAATTTATTTTCGTTTGAACACACAGCACACAGTTTTAGCACACAGCTCTCTACAAATCTACGTCGGCTTCTACCATAGACAATCTAGAAAAACCACAGACAGATCACAAATAGTGATGCTACATTGTTATCTCCAATATTGCCAACTTACAAAAAATATTATTAATTTAGTAATCGACTAAATCAGCCGGGTCGATATGAATGAACACAATAGAAACATAAACATTTTATAAATGGTAAATAATATAAATTCTTAACAGTATGTATATATTAAATTCTTTCGTTTTCTACCCATGTTAAACACAAATAATAAAATTAACTGGTGATTAAATCCACTGCGCAGCAGATGTCGACTCACGAAGTCATGAATCAAATGAAAAGAAATATCGTAATTACGTCTACATACCGCGCCGCTATGCGCGGCATCCTTACAAGTAGTCACAAGTTGCAACGCGTTTACCGACATGCTGCTCGTCAAATAAACCGGTTAATTTAGGTTAAAATAAAGTTCTTAAAACGTTCACGTTCTTAAGACGACACTAATTATGACGTCGTACACTTTTTCCACTATTCACTGCGCACTGATAAATTGATAATATGAGGTTTACACATTTCCATTTTCTTCTTCAGGTTCTCGCCTTTCTGACAGCCGCAAACGCATTTTTCTTATAAACTCGGATTCTACGTGTTTTTCGATCCACTTCTTCTGCCTGTCCTTCAGCTTCTTTAAAAAAAAAAACAAAAGTCATTTATTCAAATTAGGCTGAGAATCAGCACTTTTCGAACGTCAAAATTACATAAGACAGTCCCCCGAAAACGCCCACCCTTCACCACTTCCTAGTGCCTTTAGCTGGGAAGAAGAAGTGGCGCAACAAACTCCCCAGCAGCACAGCTGTCTGTTCAAGTTAGAAAAAAATAAAAATGACTCTATACAATAGTATGCAAAATTATTATGCAACACAAAACATTATTTTAATCAAGTATAAATTATTGGCCATATGTCAGCTAGCACACGCCAATATACCAACCAAAAACATCGAGAACTATACTCAAGCAGAATTTAAAAAAATAAAAACTAAACGTAAAAAGAACTAAATATCTAAATAAAAGCCTCCAGGCACAAAGGGCGTGCCCGCTTACATAAAGCTGTAAATTGGAAGTTATAAATGATAAACTAGGACCATCGAGGTAAAAATAAATGTAGTTAATTACTAGTAACAATAACAAAACCATGATCAGCAAGACGACCAGTCACCACAAGCAGCACCCGTTCACGAGCATAACGCAAAGATCAGCCATTACCCCCCTCGCCATATTTGAGGGAAGGAGGCAACCCGACCCCCGACACTACCGCAAGCATTGACATCTAAGGGAGCATGAGGAACTTGCTGCCGGTAGCTCAGGTAAAAAATAATATGATTAATTGTCGAGGTCACTAGCCAACCACAAATTGCAATACAAACTCATAACAAAAACATTGTAATGAGTATGATTATGTCAACAATAAAATAAAATAAATAAATTGACTCGTAAAAAAATAATTAAAAAATTGACTCATAAAGTCAAATAAAATAAAAAATTATATAAACTGTCAGTAGGTAAGTTAAATCTGGAGAAAGAACAAACATTGTCTTGAGATAATCACAGCGACCAACTATTCTTATCATTTAAGTAGTCGTTGATACAATAGTATGCCTTTGAACAAAGGTTGGATTTTACTTTATTTTTAAACGCATTAAAAGGCAAATCTAGCAAAGAAGAGGGTAGCTTGTTATAAAAGGTTATCTTCCATATATTATACATGATTACTGCAACGGTGGTAATTGTCAAGGCCGACGCTATTAATATATTATTCATCTGGATATCAACAGTAGTATTACTTCCTCCCGACGCATTCTGTGCTATTATCACCTCCTTATCCTCGGTTTTTGAATAACTTTTTCCCATTTTTGAGTCGATATTCGCGTCTTGCTATGCTCAATGTTTCCGAAGTTATTATAAGTTTATACATAGTCGATATTCAAACGTTCTTATTCAGTGTACCGAAGCACACAGGAATTTGTCGAATTGCACTATTCGTTCGCTACGCGATACCCGGCGGGCCGGCGACGTAGGTACGAATTCTACACCGCGGCGGCGCTCGTGCATGGCAAGGTCGCCATGAAGTGTGTGGGTTGCGGGAAGGCGAACAAAACACGTCTTTACGATACGAGTGGTTTATTACGAGTCTGTCTTAGCACTAATACATTATGCTTATAACTACACATATGTACTTACACACTACATGATTTGACATAATATGTTGTTTTTTTTTTATTATTCTGGGGCGTAAATAGAGAATTCTATAGACACGTGCAAAGCCTGTCGCAGAAAGACAATTTTTTATAATTAATTAAGTATTAAAAATTAAATTTTTAATACTTACTTAATTAATTATAAAAAATTTACACTCATTCAATGCATTCAAAACACAATTAGCTGAATATTTGATCACAAATAACACCCTTCCTAAAAGCTGAATTCATTGGATTGGGTACCTTTATTATAACTGCTACGTGACGTCTGTGACGAACTTTTGTGTCTTTTTTGAGAATAAATATCTTTAAACCTAAATCTATTTGTCGCTAATAAGAGCTAGCAGACAATCTTCACATTTTATAGCTTTTCTTAATTTCCTAACAACAAACTCACCGATATACGAAATTATTTATCTAGTATAGGTCGTCAATTTTGAGGTATTAAAAATATACTCGTGGTCATCATCGACAAAGAAATTATTATTAGCGGGAAAATCTATAATCAAGTCTTCGACCTCTTGAGCGCAGAACATATTAATTTTATGTTCATATCGTATATCTGTGTGTTAATTTTTTTATATCCTCTAGAGGTAATATGTAGTTTCCTGACTCAATACCTTTTAATTCTCCGTGTATCACTAATCTTTAGTAAGCACTTTGAAATTAAAAAGCTGTTTTTTTATAGCCGCCTTTCGAGCGAATCGAGCTGAAGAAGCACTCGAGGTGATCTTGGCCAAGTTTGCATACAGGTACAAATTTAAGTTTGCCCGTCACTATGATATCAGCATAGATTTAAAAAAAACTTTGTACATATCAAGAAACCAATGAATCCAACTTTCCTATTTGTTTGCAGTATTGGTTTCCCCTCTCATTTCAGTCTGCTGATGTAGATATCCATTGCATTGATGAAGCCCAGTATGCTATCGCCATTTTTACGACTAATAGGTTTTTTAAACCATAAATATTCGGATTCCGACTATTAAAAATATCAAATAGGTTCTTAATTTTTTGTACAAAATCTACAGTATTCTCAGAACCCGAAAATTCTGGAAAATTCAATTGTTTGTCACAAAATTCTATCGCATCTGCCACGGAATTACTAAACGTTTGTGCCGCCAACTTAACTTTCATTATTTGTTTGGAAAAGTTGATATGCTGATTTTTAACATGGTTAGCGAGATGGAGACCCTCCTTTTCTTACAGATTATAAAGCAATTCGATAAATTGCCATGAAATGATTCCACCATGCAGAACACATTCTGGAAAGGTGCGGGCTTAGTAATAGGGTTTCGTTGGAAATGTATGAGTAAAATAAAGAGTAGCTAGTAATGCGGTTTATTCGGAATGGCCATGACAGTCTATCCCTGTGACAGACCGCTGACTCGACAGGTCATAAACAATATAAAGTTACCATACATTACACCTTCACCCTTAATCTAGCCCTTTTACATTTCTACATTCAATAATATTTCAGACTTTTAAAACTTCATATTACTAATACAAACAAAAGAAAGTTAATATGATTTTTCTGAACCGGCTGTTCCACGCAGTCCTCAAAATGCTCTCGTGTCCCGTCATCCTAATGTGTGATTGCTGCGGTCGAGCCACCGCCCCGCGGACCGCCCGTACTGGTCGCTCCCTGATCTTGAGTTACCTCAACCATCTTGGACTTCCCACTAACCGGGCTAGAGGGAGAAGGGCAGATTAATGAACTCCGTATCCGTTGTTTCAGCTGATCTTCATGTTTGTGGGATTAAATCATCTACTACCTTATAATCAGTGGCCTGCATCTTTTTAGGGTTCCGTTGCCAAATGGCAAAAAACGGAACCCTTATAGATTCGTCATGTCTGTCTGTCTGTCTGTCTGTCCGTCCGTCCGTCCGTCCGTATGTCACAGCCACTTTTTTCCGAAACTATAAGAGCTATGCTATTGAAACTTGGTAAGTAGATGCATTGTATCCATATCTAATTTGCAGGATAACCTTAACGTGAAACAAATGAACAACGACCTAAATAAGTTATGTATAGTAAGTGATAATAATGTTAATGACATATTAGGTATTGCCGAAAACACCTTTCCAAATCACAAAATATGCCACTATTGTATGCCGAAGGCGGGTATTATGGAACTCCTTACATCATTAGACACAAAACTTGCAAATTACACTCTTAATGACTATTGTATAATCTTTCTAGGTGAACAAGACTTTTTAGTCTCCAAAAATTATGCAGAATTAGTAAATTATATACAATGTAAACTCGAACAGATATTGCATACGAATATTATTGTATGTTGTCCTACTTTTAAATTAAAATGGAATACTAGTTTGTTTAATACCAGAATAGAAGCTTTTAATCGACTCTTGCACCAAAGTAATCAGAATTTTAAATTTGCATACACCTTTGATACTAACAAACAACTAGAATATTCGTATGAAATGTTTTCTAGGTATACCGGCAAAGTTAGTAATACAGCAATAAAAAATGTCTTCGGTAACTTGAAAAACTATTTGGAGATATTTAAAGTTTCATGTCATGAACATGGTTATAATTACTCTAATATGACGCAAACATATGAAGATAGTGAAAAGTGTCGGTTGAAACCTGGTACAATTCCTTATTACTTCAACAAAATAAACACAGACCAACTTTCATCTAAAATTGTATCTGATTATAGCACTGTTATTAACGACACTGATCTTTTTCGCGAATAATGAATCAAATACAGTCTTTAAAAGTGATTTGATGCAGAAAACCAGCTGTTTAAGGATTTTTCATCAAAATGTATGTGGAATAAGTAATAAAAAAACTGAGCTGGAAGTATACATTGCAACCACGGGTATTCAGTTGGACTTCCTGTGTGTAACAGAACATTTCTTAAATCAACAGTCTGCTCATGTTTTTAACTTTTCCAATTATAATTTAGTGTCATACAACACAAGGACGAACAAAAAAAGAGGAGGTAGTCTTATTTTAGCCCATATAGATAAAGAAAGTGAAAATATTGATTTTGTAAAAAATATGTATAGATCTGATAGTTTTGAAATATGTGGGGTTAGAGATCTCGAAACAGGGTTAAATCTTTGTTGTTGCTACAGAAGTCCTTATGATAAAAATTTTGAAAGTTTTATGACTAGTCTAGAAAAATTGTTAGAACATTTTATTAACAAGAAGTGCATTATATGTGGTGACTTTAATATTGACGTACTTGTTGACAGTAAGAAACATGCTGAATTTTTAAGCATATTGACATGTTATAATTTTCGATACCTTATAAATACTCCTACTTTCATACGGAACAATGCATATTCGTGTTTAGACAACATAATTACAAATCTCGCGGATGAAGACATAGATCAGTGTTTTGTGGATCACAATGGCTTGGCAGATGGCCATGGTGGACTTTTCTGCAATGTAGTGCTTGAAAAAATGAATAAGAAATCGAAAAACTCTAATCAAAATGTTATAATAAAAAGAAGGATATTTAATAATAAAAATAGTATTGCTTTTAAGAAAAGTATTGGTAATAAAAATTGGACTAATATGGGAATAAATAGTTTTATAAGCTGTCTTGGTAATGCATTCCAAGATTGTTACCGAAAGAAGTCTATTAGAATAAAGCCATATAAAAACACATCAATACAGTGGATTACTAAAGGAGTTAAAGTTTCAAGTAAAATGAAGAGAGTACTATGCTCAGGTACAGTAAATAATGACAGCCTAAAAAAGTATAAAAATAACTATGTTCGAATTTATAGAAGAGTTATTCAGCAAACCAAGAAAAGGGCCATGATAAATAATTTAAATACCGCTAAAAATATAACAAAACAGACGTGGAAACTTGTAAATGAATGTACAAAGAAAACAACAAATAGAAATTATAGAAATTTAATCCTAAAAGTGGACAATGGAGTGATAACTGACCCCCAGCAGGTCGCAAATCAGTTTATTGACAGTTTTGTGTTCAAATCGTCACTCGCTAGCAATGAAAAAGAAAGGGCAATGACTTTTCTATTAGACAGTACAAAAAGAGTAGAAAGTGATTTAACCTTCGATATAACTACACCATCGGAAATTACAAAGATTATTAGTAAAATGGCCAATAAAAAAACATGTGGGTTTGATGATTTACCGATATCAATTTTAAAGGAAAATATAGACTCTTTGGCATTCCCGCTTTCTGAATTTTTTAATAAATGTTTCGAAGAGTCTGTCTTTCCAGACCAGTTAAAATTGGCTAAAATAGTTCCCATTTTCAAAAAAGGTATTAAGACTGATCCAAAAAATTACCGACCTATATCACTTTTGCCAATATTATCAAAAGTTTTTGAAAAAATTATTAAAACTAGACTGATGGTACATTTAAATGTAAATAAAATCATTAATTTAAGACAATTTGGGTATCAGAAAGGCGTCGGTTGCTCGGATGCTATAAACACTCTTGTAAATGACATAATTGATAAATTAAATGACAAAATGAAAGTGGCAGGGCTATTCATCGACCTTAGCTCCGCTTTTGACACGATTGACTATGAATTACTATTAACTAAACTTGAATTTTATGGTATCAGAGGCAAGTCCTTACAACTTTTAAGATCCTACTTACAAAATAGACGAATGTTTGTAGAAATAAAAAGCATCGATGAAAGTAATCATGAAGTCATATACACCTCTAAAATTACAAATATAAAGCGTGGTGTGCCCCAAGGCTCCATTTTAGGACCAATATTATTTATTTTATTTACAAATGACTTGCTTAACTTTATGCACTATGTTCAGCCTGATGTAAAACTTGTTGTATTTGCAGATGATACAAATATAATAATTGGGGCGAATGACTTAAAAGAATTGACCAAAAATGTAAATAAAAGCCTACAAAATCTCTGCGATTGGTTTACAGCCAATAACCTTTTGCTAAACACAAGTAAAACTAACATAATTTTATTTAAGACTACAACTCGCCATAATGACAATTTAGATATAAAAATTAAAGGAGACAAGATTGAATTAGTGGACAAAGTTAAATTTTTAGGTATTAACATAGATGTGCATTTAAATTGGAAACAGGAGCTAGCTGCTATTGACTCTTCAATTTCATCAGCATGCTATGCACTCAGGAGCCTTAGAGATATGTTGGATCTAAAGCAACTAAAGGCTATATATTACGCGTTGGTAGAATCTAGGTTAAGATACAGCATAATGCTTTGGGGAAACAGCTATAGTTATAACTGTCAGAAAGCGTTTATCTTACAGAAACGTGCCATAAGGACTATAGTAAGGATCTCACAAAGAGACTCATGTAGAGAGCATTTTAAAGTATTAGACATTTTAACAGTACCAAGTCTAGGTACTGTTAATCGAGTAATCCTTAATCTCTTTGCTAAGTATATTCATGAGTATGAGACACAAGACGAACGTAAGATAAGAGAAAGCACAAGAAGGAAGGAATTCAAACACAAAAAAGCACCAAATTTAATCATTGTTAAGCATTGTTCCAGATATCAAGCAGTCGAGTTATTTAATAGGTTACCAACTGATTTAAAATTATTAATTTATAACTCTCACTTATTTAAAACTAAATTAAAAGCCTTCTTGTTGGAAAGATGTTTTTACTCGGTATCAGAATACATGTCAAATGATAAAAATAGTCAACTATAATAATAGCAGTGAACAAGCTATAAAATAATTTATTTGCTCATTACTAGGACCTTGATGAAGTTATACTCTCAATTATTTAATAATTTTTTTTGACATTGAATTTTACATGATATTTGCTATTTATTTTGACATTGTATTTATTTGTTGACATATTTTAAATTAATTTGACTTTATATTTGCTATTTAATTTGACATTGTATTTGTTAATTGTCATATTTTAAATTAATTTGACTTTTGAACTAACTTTCACTTCAATTTTAATTAGGCTTTAAATGTATTATTTCTGCATGTGATAATTTTATAATATGTAATGTTCAACACAATGTTAATTGTTAATGAATAAATGAAATCAATCAATCAATCTGTGAACCGCATTAAGATTTTCACACAAAAATAGAAAAAAAAAAACAAATAATTTTGGAGTTCCCCATACTTAGAACTGAAACTCAAAAAAATTTTTTTCGTCAATCCCATACGTGTGGGGTATCTATGGATAGGTCTTCAAAAATGATATTGAGGTTTCTAATATTTTTTTTTCAAATGAGTGACGCCACTGTTTCTGTAGTACAGTGTATTTTCTTGTCTTGTAAAATTATTTAAACAAGTTTGTTTAACTTCTCCCTAATTGCCTTTTTAATCGCTCTTTCTCTCTTTAACTGTTTGTACTGCGTTTTGTGCTGCCCCTTTTGAGGTGAGGTTATATGGTCCTGAATATATATGTTCGATCCCGTTTGTATTGAGAAATTGTGAAAACATCAAAAAACATCAAATAATGCAAACACGTCTCTTAAAACACTGATCGTGTGACTAGCCGCTGTGTACTTGACTAACTTCTAGCCACTTGGTCCTGGCATCAACAATTACTAAAAATATCCGCCCGTGATAGGGCCTTAAAAATCAAAATGTACACGGGCCCATGGTCTATCTGGCCAAGCCCATGGGCCCGTGTACATTTTGACTGCCACTGTGCGCCGCCTCAACATATGCCCTATATGTTGAGACGGCGCACAGTGGCAAAAACAAAGCTTTTTTTGTTAAAAAATCTGCCTACACCACAATTTTTGACGTATCGCTGCCATTTTTTTCACACTTTTCCCGTCCTATCCCAGAGGTTTTAATAATGTCTCTTATAACAATCTCGATACCGTCTGAATTGATTTTAATATTACTTATTTTAATTAAGGAAAAAGTTTGTACTCTGTGTGCAGTGCACAGACCCAGTAAAACAACAAGTTTCTTAGTTAATTTTTCTAAATTCAGCAGAGTATGTGGAACTCACTCCGAAATATGGTCTAGCACTATTTGAGGATCCCAAGTAGTTGAGTATTTGGGTAAAGATGGTCTCAGCTTGAATATTCCTTTAAGGAGGCGTTTGACGCATTCGTCTGAAGCTAAATTGTTTCCTATGAGTAAGGATAAGGCTGAACGGTGGCTGTTAATCGTGCCGTTAGACGCACCTTTATCATACTGTTCAGTTAAAAACGTGACTATGTGAGAGATGGGACTCTCGAACACAACAATTATTGTCCTTACAGTGCTGCCACCACAACTTGTAACAAACGCTATATTGCTTTAGTGTACTTTTTGACAGTGAGGCGAGCATCAAGCGCAGGGCGGCTGGCGGCGTACCACGGAGGAAAAACGCGAGCCTGAGAGCAGCGCTGCTCCCAGGAAAAGAGTCTGATGGAGCGGGTGCTGTCGTCTGAACTGCGACAATAGTAATTTTGGGTGCGGTTCTAAGACAACAATTTCTCCAATTAATAGATCCATTAATATAGGATACCAAGCCTGTGCAGGCCATATTGGGAAACTAAGATACCGGTAGCTTTATCCTGTATAATTTTTTGTATGCAATTTAATAACAGGGAAAATGGTGGGAAAGCATAAAATAATTTTGGGTACCAACTTATCGTAAATGCGTCGACAGCTATTGCTTCTGGGTCCTGTTTCCAGGACACATATTCATGACACTTGGCATCAGTGATGCAACGAATACCAATACGAATATTCGTATTTGCCGAATAGTAGACATTTACCGAATATTCTTATTCGGCGAATACTAATACGAATATTTAAAAATTAATATGTTTGTACGCAAATCTAATTACTGGCAGACTTGGAAAACGCGCGTCGTCGGCACGTAAAAATACAACGTAAGCAAGGGCCTTAATCGCAACGACGACGCGACGGGAGACTCCCCGGCCATAGTTTATACAGTGCCGCGGCCCGGGAGTTTCCCTATCATTACGAACCATGGATTGATTCATTCATTCATTTCTTTAATTTCATTTGTCAGTCGAAAGCACAAGTCAAGCAAGAGAGTATTGTTTTATTTTTTTTCTAAGGTTGCTGCGAAGTGAAAGAAGTTGAAGTTGAATAGAAAATGTCTTCTCGTAAACGAGATCAAAGTGACATAATATGGAAACACTTCGATAAATTACCAAGTAAGTAGTTATATGGTCTGTATTTCTTTTGTATTAACAAAAGGTAGTATAGTAAGTCCTAAGTAACTTAGACGAACGTTAGTAATGGCTGCGTCTATGTACTGGACTTTGCCCGCGACTTCGTCCGCGCCGACTTCGGTTTACTTTCGCATGTAATATTATAGTGGGATAGGATTTTAAATTGTATTGTTTTTATTTTAGACAATGAAAGCAAAGCTAGATGCAGATATTCTGCTTGGGAATTGTCTCGGGGGAAAATGCATCTTTTAAAGGATTTACTACGACTGCACTGTGGACTCATGTGAAGAGATTTCACGAGAAGGAGCTTGCTGCCAGTATAAGTACTGTAGATGAAACAAACACTGAAGTTGAAGTAACACTAGCGAAGAAACAAGCATCCGTAAAGGAAATGTGGGACAAACGTACTACGTATGAAACTGGTGATCCTCGAGCTGTCAAAATCACATATTTGATTGCTAAACAAGTTTTTCTAGACATGGAGCCCCTGGATTTGGTAAATAAAATGGGATACCGTCGTTTGCTCAGTGAACTAGCTCCAAGGTTTGTTTGCTTTTATTAAAATGCTAAACTTTTGTTTATACATATTAGTGGGATACTTTTTCAACTTTCACAAAACCCTTTTTTAATTCTTGACTGTTATTTTTTTACAGATATTATATCTAGAACCTACCTTACAGAAAAAATTCTGCCGGATATTAATGAACGTGTTAACATAAAATTGAAGGAGCAGTTAACAAAGACCCCATATCTCTCTGTCACAACAGACATGTGGACTAGTGACGCTTGCTCACAAGTCAATGATTTTATAAGTCTTACTGGACATGGTGTCAATGAAGATTTCCAGCTCAAATCTTATTGTCTGGAAGTGTTTCCTTTTGAAGGCGACTCACAATCAGGAGAAAATATTGCCCACAGTATGCATATGATGTTTCTGGAATGGCAGCTATTGGGTAAAGTTGCAGCAGTTGTAACGGACAATGCATGGAAAATGGTTCAAGCAAATTATGAGCTTGATCTCAGTCTTAAACATATTTTTTGTTTATTACACAGCATCCAATTAGCGCTGAAAAAAAGTTTGTTTGGTCAAGAACACATAACCGAAATGTTAACCACATGCAGGGGAGTTATTACTCATTTTAGTCACTCAACCTCCGCACTCAAACAACTGAAAGATTCTCAACAAGCTAACAATATACCGAAACATATTTTGTTTCAAGATGTTGAAACTAGATGGGACTCAACATTTCAGATGTTCAAGAGATTACATGAACAACGTATAGCGATTCAAGATGTTTTACCATCTCTATCAAATTGTCGTCATGAAACCACAGCAAGGCAATGGGCTCTTATGAGCCAAATCATTTATATTCTGGCCAATTTTGAAGAAGCTACTAAAGAGCTAAGCAAAGAATCAACGACGTTATCTCAAGCAATCAATAATACGAAGTCTTAAATCTTGCCTCAATAAAATTTCAAATGATCCTTTTTCTCATCCTGATGTAAAAAATCTGGCAAACTCCCTATTCAGTGGACTTTCGAATAGATTTGCGTTTATGGAAAATGATGAAACTTATCTATTAGCAACGATCCTTGACCCACGATTCAAAACAAGGATTTTCAGCTCAACAGTGGTCGCTGAAACCGCTCGATAAGTTCTTAACGCTGCTGTTGATGACAGAGAGGCCGTAAGACCGATAAGACCTCCAGAAGAACCTCAACCGTCGACAAGTAGAGGAATTTGGCAAGTATGCCAAGAAATAATTGAAGAGGCCGAAATGGAAGAGCCAATTTCAATATTTTCTGGTGAGTATGAAAAAGTTAGAAAAGTTATTAATAGGTAATATAATAGGTACTCTTTGTCATCTACATAGTATAGTAAAAGTAAAATTTAATTTCAAAATGTTGTTTTACAGGGGATTCGCAAACTAAAAACGAGATAGATGCTGCCCATTCTCTAGTAAGTCCCTTAGTCGCCTTTTACGAAACCCATGGGAAGAAATAAGGTAGTGCTATTCTTTAAGTCCGGCACCACACGGTCAGATGCTTATTTAAAGCTCCCAAATTTATCGCCGACTGCTGATCTATTGACCTTTTGGCTAGAAGATGTCCATTTTCCAAGTCTGAAAAAACTCGCCCAAAAATATTTTTCTCTGAAGCCATGTACAGTCGCCACGGAAAGACTTTTTTCAACGGCTGGGAACATCCAGACTGAAAAAAGAAATCGCCTAAAACCAGAAAATCTACAAATTTTATGTTTTTTAAATAAAAATTTGCCTATTGTAAAAGACATGACCAGTGGGGCAATGGGCGCCAGCTTAGGTATAAAATTAATGTGCAGCAAATATTGTTTTATTTTTGCAATTGTTGTGTTCTATAGTTTATAGATAAAAAAAGTTTCACGAGTCTAAAACTGGGAAAAAGAAAGATAAGTTTTAGATAGTTAATTGATTCAGGCGTGACCTTGCGGAAATCCATTATAAAATACAATAGACGTGGATATATTTAGTAACCTGTTCCGCTTAGCTATTTCTAAAGAGCCATAAAAAACTCCTGAAATAAATCCAATCGATCTAATTTATTTCAGGAGTTTTTTATGGCTTTTAAGATAAGTTTTCACAAAATAACTCTGGTTTTCGATATGAGATGGCGCTAGGCGTTGTGGTTATCGAGTTTAAGAATGATTTTCAACTATTCAACACACCACACAACACGAGGCGCTAGGTTTTAATATAAACCATCAAAGCGGCAAAAGAGCATGCTGGTCACCTGGTGTTAAGCTATCACCGCCGCAACACCAGCGTCATTGCCAATGCGTTGCCACCCTTTTCCTACCCCTAATCCTGGGCTTCCGGTTCTCTCACTCAACGTTTGAAGCGCAGCAACGTTGCAGCAATGTTGGTACTTCACGTTGGTATTCTGTAAGAATCCCCAGTCCCCTCCCCGGGTGAGCTAATCTAATTACGAGTTACAGTCAGCTATTGACTAAAACTAGGCTTTATGTGGCTCGGGAAACAAAAATTAGGCTTTACATTATTTTTGAAGGGATGAGGATTAAAATTAATAATAAAACTATTATTTGAACGAATAAACTATTTTAATATCATAAACAAAATATGTAATAAAGACGGACTGTGGCATGACTGGCACCACATTCTCTTGTAAGCTCCTTGATGAATCCTGAATTAACTGACGATTCGCTCTTGTCCAAGTGGCATGACACGCATATTATATTGTTGCCACATCCTAAAAATAGAATTACCAATTAAGCACCTCATCATAATTTCCTTTAACCGAATCGTAGAGCAAAACAGATGAATCCATTATGAATAGCAGTGGTAATGGGATTTGGAAGATGTCAGTCCGTAAAGAATAACAATGGTCGTTACAAATAGAATACAATAATCGCATAATACACAACGAACGCGTAAACACAACGTAACCGGTCAGGAACTGCAATGAAACCTGACGTGAAGCCAAGATCGGATGTGCAAGCAAGGATGGTGCATGGCGATCTGAGATCGATAAATTGATAATTGATTTTTCTTGAAACTAACACACGAAAATTGCCTGCCTCGTTGGTCTAGTGGTCGCAAGCGCTACAGCTGAGCATGACGTCCTGGGTGCGATTCCCGGGTCGGGTAAAGTGTTATTGGGTTTTCCATCTGGAATTTCTAAGTAGCAGCCCGGAGTCCGGATTTGTGCCTTGTTGATGGCAATAGGCTCGCCACCTATTACACGGGACTTAAAACATAACTGGCGAACTAAGGGTGTACTATAGGTACACCTCTGCCTAACTCTTCGGGGATTATAGGTGTGATGTTATGTTATGTTATTATTAATAAAACACAGTTAAAAACGGTAAAATAAAACATCTATTGAAATATCAATATTATGAAAAAGATTGCAACCCCTTCGGTCCCTCCCTACACAGGTATCCGCCACTAATGTCAGATGCATTGTAAAAGAAATAACACTTCTTGATACGCAGTGATTATTTTTTAAAAAAAACATGGTTTTCGATCTTCACAGGTGTCAATAAAAACCTAATCTAAGCTGTAGGCGTGTCAATAAATAAAATTAATTATAAACAAAACATGCATAGGTATTTCATGTCATTAAAAGTCACTTAATCGAAATAACTTGTTCTTAGTTATTTTTACCCATACTATGTGTAGCTCATGGATACTGTGATATATGTGTAATAGTGGGTATTTAGAGTAAGTCTTTGTACGTTGCGAGCCGCGCGCCAGTCTCCGAATATACGTCATTCAGTTAAGTCTGTGTTTCATTGTGCTCCCGATTCTTCCAGTAGTGCCCATATCTTTCAGTGGCGACGAGTATTGGATGATTCTACGCGTGATTCGTGCAATAATAAATAAAAAAAATAGGAACAGTATCGCCAAATTAAACAGAAATGTCGATCGGTAAAATTTCTGAGTTCAAAGTCCACAGTGACGATTGGCGGTTGTACGTGGAACGTTTAGAACAATATTTTATAGTTAACAAGATCCCTAACGAATTACAAGTGCCTACATTAATAACAGTGATGGGGACGGAGAGTTATGAACTTCTAGTTAATTTGTGTACGCCGGTTAAACCAAAAAGCAAAACGTTAGCACAAATCGCTGACGTCATGGAAAAACACTTGCAACCAAAACCAAGTGAGTTGGCAGAGCGATACAAGTTTCGACATAGGAAACAGAAAGAAGGTGAAACTATATCTGAATACGCGGCTACCTTGAAGAAGATGTCCAAAACATGTGAGTTTGGGACCTGGCTGGAGGAAAGCTTGAGAGATCAGCTTGTGTGTGGCATAACAAATGAAACCATACGACAGCGATTGTTCGCCGAAAGCAATTTGGATTTCGGGAAGGCGTATAAGTTGGCGATTAGCATGGAGGCAGCAGAAAAAGACGCTGCAGCCGTTGAAGGACAGAGCGGGTCGAGAAACGAGGGTGCATCCACGACGTCGGTGACGTGTCAAGCGATGTCAGCGGGCTCGCGGCGGAAGGGTACGGCGGCGGTGGCCACTCGTGACGTCCGCGGAGCGACAACACCGTTTGATGCTACGACGTTTAGCGGTCGGGGGCGCGGCGCGCGCGCATCGGCAGCGGCCGCACCCATGAAGCTGGGTGAGAGCGCGCAGCAACAGCAGTGTCGAGTGTGCGGGGCGCGTCACGACGCAAGCAAGTGCAAATTTGGGCGTTATGTTTGTCGAATTTGCAACCAAGTAGGACATTTACGGCGTATGTGTCCGAATTTATCGGAACACTACAACATGGATATGGACGCGTTTCAAATAAGAAATTCCAATGAAAGTGATGGCGCGGAGAGCGATGAGGTAATTGTACATGTTTGGAAATTATCAGCGACGCAGTGTAGGTCTATTTATGTCGAACTGAACGTAAATGGTGTTGACATTAAAATGGAATGTGACACCGGCAGCGCGGTGTCATGCATAAGCTGGAAGTGTTACAGTAGTTTGTTTAATGATGTAAAACTTAAACCTAGTAATTTAACACTAAAATATTATACCGGCGAGTTAGTAAAACCCCTTGGAGTTATAAAACCATTAGTGAAATATAAAAAAGGGCATAAGCAATTAGATTTATATGTTGTTGAGAATGGCAAAACACTTCTATTAGGCCGTCAGTGGATGGCAGAACTAAAAATACAATTACCTACAGTAACCTACGATTGTAATAGTAATGATGTTGTGATGTACAAAAACAATGTATTTGATGTGGCTGCTTTCAGTACCAAATACTGTGATGTGTTTGCGGACGGGCTGGGCCGTTTCACCGGCGGCACGGTGAGCGTGTGCGTGCGCGAGGGGGCGCGGCCGGTGTTCATGCGCGCGCGCCCGCTGGCGTACGCGCTGCGCGAGCCGGTGGAGCGCGCGCTGGACCAGTTGCAGCGGGACGGCATTCTCTCTCCTGTGGAGCGTTCTGACTGGGCAACACCCATCGTGCCGGTCGTCAAGAAGGACGGTAACATTAGAATTTGCGCAGATTACAAGTTAACTTTAAACAAAGTTATAGAAGTTGACCGTTACCCGTTACCCAGAGTAGAGGAAGTACTATTTCGTTTGAAGGGTGGCCAGCATTTCAGTAAAATTGACCTTTCACAGGCATATGCTCAATTTGAGTTGGATGAAACAAAAAAATATACAGTGATTAACACACATAAAGGATTATTTATGTATAATAGGCTAGTATACGGTTTAGCATCTAGTCCGGGTATTTTTCAAAGACATTTGGAGCAGTTGTTTGCACATTTGCCACATGTGGGGGTGTTTTTGGATGACATTATAATAACGGGACCCACCAACGAAGCACACATGCGTAATTTATGCAAAGTATTTGATCGCTTAGACAAATACGGGCTCAGAGTAAAAAAAGAGAAATGTGTATTTTTTGCCGAATCGGTTAACTATCTAGACCACACGATTAGTAAAGAAGGGGTTCACACGTGCCCAGACAAAGTAAAAGCTATAGTTAAAACTCCAGCTCCATCGAATATTTCAGAACTAAGAGCATTTATTGGTATGGTGATGTACTATGGAAAATTTATAAGAAATGTTAGTACAATTCTAGCGCCTGTGTATAAGTTGCTTAAAGCAGGAATTCCGTATAACTGGAATAGGGAATGTGAAGATGCGTTCAGTAAAGTGAAGCATTTATTAACATGTAGTGAAGTGTTAATGCATTACACACCGGAGTTACCTATCATTTTAACAACAGACGCGAGCAGTGTAGGCATAGGAGCTGTGATATCGCATACAACGGCAAGGGGCGAGCGTCCCGTGGCGTATGCATCACGCGCACTCACGCAAGCCGAGCGGTCCTACTCACAAATAGATCGAGAGGCACTCGCTATTGTGTTCGGAGTTCGTAAATTTCATCAATATCTCTATGGTCGTAAATTTATTTTAAGAACCGATCACAAGCCTCTCACTTATATTTTTGGTGATAAAGTCGGTATTCCAGTGATGGCCGCGTCTAGGTTACAGCGTTGGGCGGTGTTATTGGCTGGCTATACCTATGACATTGAATATGTTTCTTCGAGTAAGAATTGTGCCGACGCATTATCACGACTGCCGTACCAAGGTTGTAAAGAAAAAGTAACATTACAAAAAGAAACTACTTATGTTAATTTCGTTGAGAATTTTTTACCGATTACGAGTCAAGACGTTAATAAAGCGACGGCAGTAGATATAGTGTTAAGTAGGGTTTTAGGTTACATACGATCCGGGTGGCCTTCAACCTGCGTAGATACAGAAAGTATCAAGCCATACTATATGAGGCGTAATGAGTTATATACAGAGTGTGGTTGTGTTATGTGGGGTTATCGTATGGTTATACCATTTGCGTTACAGAATAATGTTTTAAAACAACTTCATAGCAGTCACATGGGGATCGTAAAAACAAAAAGCATGGCACGTAGCTATGTATGGTGGCCTAATATTGACGCAGCCGTGGAAGCATTATGTAAGCAATGTGAGACTTGTGCAGCGGAGGCGGACGCGCCGCCGCGGGCTCCGATACAGCCGTGGCAGTATCACGCGCGCCCCTGGACAAGGGTTCACATAGATTTCCTAGGGCCATATAAAGGTCTTACTTTCTTAGTTATTATCGATTCTTCTTCAAAATGGTTAGAAGTGTTTGAGATGAAACGAACTAATGCATCAAATGTCATAAAGGTTTTGAGAGTTACATTTGCAAGGTTTGGTTTGCCGGAGGAATTAGTATCTGATCAGGGCCCACCATTCACTAGTATAGAGTTTAAAACTTTCTTAAAAAACAACGGCATAAAACAGTTTTTTTCACCAGCCTACCACCCATCATCAAACGGAGCTGCGGAGAATGCAGTCAAGCTTTGCAAGCGGGCTATTAAGAAAGCGCATAGGGATTGTGTAGATGTCGACACCGCACTACAAACATTTCTGTTAGCGTACCGGAACACCGTGCACAGCACTACCGGGGAAACCCCGGCTATGCTGTTGCAGAGACGTCCATTACGTTCCAGACTTGACTTACTGCGCACCAACCAGGTCACTAAAGACAGAGTCCATCAAGTCCACAGGCGGCAAATAGAATTCGCGGGGGGAACAGACCGCAGTTTCAGGGAAGGTGACTCTGTTTGGGCACGTGAATATGGTGTTAGTGACAGGTGGGTGAAAGGTACCGTAGAACGGGTAGACAGTGCCCGTAGATACTCAGTGGTAAAGGATAATGGTCAACCACTAAAAAGACATGTAGATCAAATGCGCCGCAGGTCACGCTTATCTGATGTTACCTGTCCCGAGTCTGAGGACAAAACAGATCATGGGGGAGAGAGTGTGGTCGAGCCACTTAGCGAGGGGTTAGAACGGGTAGTAGAGGTAGCCTCACCAGAGGCGATTACCAGCAATAGGGGAGAAGGTTCAAATGTGGACATTAATACTCCTGAAGATTCTCAGGTTAATGTACAACCGCAATCGCTGCCGCCGGAGAATCGTTACTCTAAGCGAACACGTAAACCAGTAGACAGATTTAAAATTGTTTAACTAATTAAGAATCATTATCATTTTACATCAGGTTGATATTGACGTGTTGATGTTGTATTAGTTGTGTTTATTATTGTGTTATTATATAGATGTATTGTTGTATTGTGGTGGAGGTGTGATATATGTGTAATAGTGGGTATTTAGAGTAAGTCTTTGTACGTTGCGAGCCGCGCGCCAGTCTCCGAATATACGTCATTCAGTTAAGTCTGTGTTTCATTGTGCTCCCGATTCTTCCAGTAGTGCCCATATCTTTCAGATACAATGGAACGCCAAAATAAAATCAGGAAGTGCATAGAAGAGAGAAGCGGAAGCAATTATTATACTGTTTTTTCAGATATTTTAACCTAGGCTTTAGTCGGAGTAATATATCCATGATAATTTAGATCTTTATTTTTAAATCTTAGTGTAAAAACTGTAATCCTGCACATGTTCCCGAATTGCGAAGGTCGAAACTGGTCAATTCCTTTTATTTATTAGAAGAATAGAAATTCATCAAATAAATTAGTCTTTTATTACCATGGCGAGATATTCGTATTCGCCGAATAGTAGGTTTGATATTCGTATTCGTAAAAGTAGTATTCGTTGCATCACTACTTGGCATTGATGCGAGAAGCGAATAAGTCAATCTCTGGTTGACCTAAACGTTTTATAATATATTTAAATGCAGGTTGTGATAACTCCCATTCAACGTCGGGTTTCACCCTGCGTGACTCCTCGTCAGCCTTGACATTGTCTTTTGTGTTTATGTACGAAGCGAATAAGCTTTCGCATCTCGCACCATTGCCAAATATCACGAGAAAGTGCGCTTAAGTGTGGGAATTGAAGTTTATATAACTTATTGCGGTAGTGTTGTCCACACGAAGCAGAATAGCACAGTCAGTTTTGTCCCGAGCAAAACATTTCAAAACATTTAAGGGCAAAAAATACGGCTAATAGTTCCAAATAGTTAATATGAAAACTATTTTCACTTACTTTCCAAGCATCATTGACTCGTAGGCACCTCGTTACAAAATGCATCCCAGCCTGTGCGTGACGAGTCGGTGTAAATTTCTAGTGCATAGCTTTGGGGCTTTATTGGATTATTTACTTTGTAAATGTTTTGAGGCCACCAGTTCAAATCACTTAAGATGTTATGAGGAAGTTTAACTTTTACGTCAAATGTACCGTGTTATTGTAGAAACAAATATTTATTTCTTTCTAATATTTAATACCTTTGTATACAACCAGCCGTAACGCACGCTGCTACGAGTACTCCTATCAATTGGGACAAATTTCTAATTGTAACTATGGGTAGTTTGGAATACTTTTGTACTAAACAGGCTATCTTGTTACGTTTGTCTAGAGGTAACGATAGAGTCATATCAGTGGTGTCATAAATGAATCCTAAAAATTTGCATGTTGCTTGAGGTTGCAAATTGCTTTTTTTGTTATTTATTATGAACCCTAAACATTCTAGTAATGCTACTGTTTCCTTTATATTACGAAGACATTCTTTGTAACTGCTTCCTAAACAAAGCAGATCGTCTAAATAGGATACGGATAGAAACCCACGATTACGTAAAAAACCTACAACCTCTCTGACAATCTTAGTAAAGCACCTAGGAGCTATCGCAAGCCCATAGGGTAATGCGTTAAATTCATATGTTATTGTTTCATTTGAGTTTTTCGCGATATAATGGAATTGAAAGTATTTACGAAATTGCATAGCAATAAGTATAAGTAGGTATGGTTCCTTCATACTACGGTCGCCATATACTAGTTTGATTATATTAGCTTACAGGCAGTTCTACTATCCTCCATTTTAAAATGTGTTTTTGGTATAAATCGATTTAAAGATTTTAAGTTCAGAATAAACCTTTTACCACCGTTGGGCTTTGGAGCTAAAAATGTACTGGAAATAAACTGATCTGAACTGGGCTCAACCTGTGAAATAGCACCTAGTTCAATTAAATTCTCGATAGCTAATGACATGTCACGCTGTTCACTCAATGAACACGTAATTCGAGGGATACAAGTTTGAAACGGCTCACATATAATAAGGAATAGGTATTCCCTTCATGATCCAATTAAGAATACTGGAGTTATTAATTATGTGGGTCCAACAATTGTACAAATGCTGTACCCTACTTGCATGTACCTGTGTTACTGGCGTGCAGGGGCACGTGACCGGTTCTGGTTCGCCTTGTGTAGCGACGTCATTGTCGCCATCGCTGCTGTTGCTCGACGCGCTGACGTGGGGTATCTCCTTTGACCCCCTCAACCCCTCCTCTTCGTTGGGTAACGAGAAGGTCCGGTCCAGTTTCCCTGGAACTGATGGCGCGCAGACATTGTGTTTTGGGACTGGGCATTAGTATTAGATTTTATTAGCAGTGGCATATTCTTCTTTATCTGCAGACCCTGTTTTTCGATGGCTTTAGACGCCTTTATTTTATCCGGTAAAGTGGAACCGAACAACGTTTCATCTCGCCCGCTGTCCTGTATGACATTGAGGAAAGGCTTCGCTAGCCCGGGTGTAATCATTTTGATCCGAGCCTGGGTTTCGGAAGTATGTAAATCACATGAAATGCGACAGCCATCACTTAGTGTTTTGATCGCTTCGATCTTGTTGTCACTGGTTATTAATGACGTCATCGCCTTGCTAATAGCAGTAATGCCTGCACCCAATTGTTGTTGAGATGTCTCAACTTTTTTGTCGCGTAACATTGCCATTTCTGGAACAGCGGCTGAGATCTGTGTTTAATTTTGGCGATTGAAGTAATGTATAATTACTGGGTATCAGATACTGTTTTAATATTTTGTCTCTCATATCCTTAACCATTCCCTTTTTGAGTAATGGTAACCATAACTGGGTTAAGTTGTTATGTATTTCCTGACCCCATATAGGTCCTTCATCAGTTGCCTCGCCAAGAGCGGACAGGATCTCTGGATCCAATGGAGGTTCAGGAAACGCCGCTGGCCACGGCGGTACCGGTGGTAACGACTTCAAATCATCCTGTTGAGTCAAAACAGACTCCCACAAAATGTCTGGCCGAGGCCCATCGGGCTCAGGTATAACGAATGTGTCTTCAGGCCCAAGACCAGGTTGCGGCTCAGTTTCTGCGGGTAGTTGTGATAAATCCCACATCGCCGTTTTGTCTCCTAAAGAAAGAATAATAAACGTAACTCAACTATAAATGTGGGTAAGAGTACGTAAAAAAGTAAGTTCTAAATTCGAATCTATTACCAATTTCTTTGTAACGCCTCGTTCAAGACTGTCAGTTTGACCAGCACGCGTAGCATGACCACCGTAGAAACGAGTTTTGTCGACAGAAGAATAGACAAAATGACAGATAAACAATCACAATCTGTTATTTTGTCTACTCTTCCCTCGTTTCTACAGTGGTCATTCTACGCGTGCAGTACTTGTACGGTAGAAGTAGCGGAGATTATTAGTAACTAACCTTGGAGATTATCGTCGTCCGAACATGAGAAAGAATCTTCTCGACGCCGGCGTTTGTGACGTTGCTTTTCCAGTATTTTTTCCATCTTCTTCATATAATAATCAATTCGTTCTTCATAGGACCTTTTAGGCATCTTGAATGTAAACAATTGATGTTTTTAAAATTCAAATAAAGAACAAAGTAATCTAAGGTAGCAGCGCATGCACTCGTTGCCTCGCACGGATTTAATCTTTATCGCATGTTTAATACCTACGTGTACAAATCAATAATTGAAAATATTTAAAAAAAAACTATAAATTCATAAGAGCCATTTCAGTCTTATGAAGCATTTACAATACTTATTTAGGAACACTTTAACACAGCTAGAGCTGGTAATGTAAAAGAACCGATAAATTACGTTTCACCCAAACCTCACAATATTTAAAGACTATCATCATCAGAGTCACTTAGATGTAGGAAGAAATTACTTTTTTCTTTCTGCATATATTGCACACTGCCCGAAGTAGATGGCTCTTGTATATTATCTTTTTGATCATTATTACAGACTTCTTCATTACTTAAATCTTAGAAGTCGTCCGAAATGATACATTAAGAAATGTAATACTGTTTTGAACCACTCAATAAAGCTCTTAGTTTTTTTCATAATAATTAACTCGGACATCTGAGAGAACCGTTACCTTATCTTCTGAAATAGTACATTTCATGGTAGTGGGTATGATATGACTGCGTTTAGTGGGTGTGATACATTCATCATCAGATGATGAATAATATGACAAAATTCTTTTAGCATGTCTCTTAGTTAAAATTTCTTCTTCTTGTAGCAAATGGTGTTTTTTAAGAAAATAACAGTTACAAAATCCTCGATTGGACGCATTGGTGCAGAAGTAACTCAAAATTCTTGAATAAATTGCATGCGTATTTCCATGAGTAGTGTGAGTGTGAATTTGATGAATACTCATGGTATTAGGAACTGGTTTAAGACAGGAAAAATGTTTCTCAAACCTTTTTTTAATAGCTTGAATATCTTCTTCGTTCACAAGATAAAGTTTCACAGTAATTTGATCTTTTAAAAGTCTATATGCTGTTTCTGCATCCAAAATATTTGCTCCGTGAGCAACTTTTCTATCCAAAAGTCTTTTTACCGTGCCACCTACCCCGTCTGCTGCGCCATTGCCATGAGAAGCCTCGAAAAAATTCCATGTACCCATAAAGCCAAACTGTTTACTAATTGCATTAAACAAAAACAAATTATTTTTTTGTCTGTATTGCGTTACAGGTCCATCCGAAAATACATGTATGTACAGTATCAATGTCTTCATATTCACTAGCTTTATACGATAAAATTGGGTTTAGATGTGCCCGAATTGCTTCGGGCGAATGCTCTGTAAAATCAGATAAAGTGCAGAAACACTGGTTTTTTGTCTTTCTTATACATGACACTGGTATGTAGCGAAATTTGATACTGAGATGCACCAAAATGGACAGCTTGGATTTCCTGATACATTTTACAAGTGTAACTTTCGGAAAAATCACTATGTATAATGACTTCGTTAACCTGATGATTATCTTTTATGTATTTATACATATTGTACTGATGACTAATATTAAACAAAATAGTATAGGAACCATTGTACCGAATATGCTCGCCGTAATAGGACCGTGCTTGTTTTATTTGGTAAGTACCACAAGCAATTAATATCAAATCTTCCTGTGTAAGTTGAGGGAAGTTACTTATATTTTGTGAATCAACATTTATGTTTGTGAACTGCGCTCTCCTTCTATTATAATTATTTAAAAAATCAGCTAAAACATTATTTTGATACATTTTTTGGTTTATTATTTCTAGAATCTGTGCAGCATCAGTTCTATTTGTATAACGACAATGAAACTGGT
Source organism: Agrochola lychnidis (assembly GCA_963680765.1). Taxonomy (NCBI): domain Eukaryota; kingdom Metazoa; phylum Arthropoda; class Insecta; order Lepidoptera; family Noctuidae; genus Agrochola; species Agrochola lychnidis. The sequence continues at coordinate 25,715,790 of OY796855.1, read as the reverse complement.
TTATCAACGCAGCAGCAATAGAAAAGTCTACCATCAAATGAGAAGATACTGTATTGCAAAATTCATGGCGGAATATTTTAAATTGTTCTTTAAAGATACCATTAACTGTTTCTACTACCTAACGGCACATGGTTACTGTTCTTGATTTATTTGCTGCTAACGTTGACAACTGCGTTTCATTCTCTTGTAAAGAAAATGGCATATGAACATTATAGTTTCTATTTTCTAGAACTGATACTGCATCTCTAAAACCCCTATCTAGAATAAAAACGTCATCTCGAAAATACAGCCTTAGTGGTTGAAACTCATTTATAAATTTATTTTTCATAATTTCAGCATCTGACGTAATTGCCAAGAGCGTCTACAATATACCCATCACAACACACAAATAAAAATGGTTTCATAAGGTTTCTATACTTATGTAAAGAGTATGTACCTTTTGGTATTTATAATTTGAGCTTTTTTCACTGTAGAAAATAACATCAGAATTTGGATGCTCTTCAGCAACTTTCTCTAGAAACTTGTAGACGCAAGTTCCTATTTCTGTAGAACCTTTAGAACCCAAGCCCTCATGCCAAAAGTAACAAGTAGTTGAATCCGTTTTAATATTTGTTATCTGAAATAAAGTTAATATTATTTATAGTAGGTAATATTAAACATTCAAGAGTTAAATACGTTACTAATAGTCGTCTTACAGTAAAATTGTAGCAATTGGATTTGTAGTAAAACGCTGATGAGTTGCCGATTGGCACAGGTAACTGTACTTGTAAATCATATATGGCCACTATGACTTTGCTTTGTGGTTCTCGAGAAAGTGCAATATCTGCTGCTTTTTCTGAACGACTTAACACCTTTTCTCTTAGGTGGTTCATATACTGGTGTTCTAGTTCTGTTTTCTTATCACCTTCTGCATTTTTTTAAGGTTCACAAAAATTGCATTGGTCTTTTTTAGGTATAATAAACGATTTATTGAATTCCCTGTTAAAAATCTGACTGTAAATGAACAATGTAGCTGCTTCTTTACCGGCACTTCTGCGTTGGCATTCATAGTCGCGATATGTAAGGCAGCCAAGGTAAGTCCACCATTAATAAACTCGCGACTGATATACGATAGCACGTAAATAATGGCTTTCAACTCGTGGGACCGAATTGATATGCTGACGAACTGATTCTATCTGTTAAACACGAAACTTTACTTTTGAAGCTACTTTACACCTAACAAACCTCAGTGTTGAGGTGTGTCCTCGTGTTTTCAGGATTTACAATCAAGGGTGATGGCAGTAAATGACCGGTTTATTTCCTCTTGTGAAAATAGGTTTATTGCGAAGATACAGAGTAGGATCAGAACAGCAAGTAGAACAGCAATACAGACCAGGGTTGTAACGGATGTCATATAACGGATGAGGATGCGGATGAGGATATCGAGATAATCGGGTTTGAGGATGCGGATGAGGGTGCGGATGTCGTACAAAAATGGCCTTTGTTTTTTATAGTATTTATATTTGTGTTATAGGTTGACTTGTTGACAAATAGAAATACTAACATAATCATTTGGTAGGTTACCGTAGCGTAATTCGCCTGTAAAAAACTTCACTTCTACGAGCAAACAAAAAGAAAACAATAAGGGCATAAACTGCGTTACGCGTGTGCACGCACGTGAGCACGTCGCGGGCCACGCTTCTGGTGCACGCACGTGAGCACGTCGCGGGCCACGCTTCTGGTGCACGCACGTGAGCACGTTCGCGTGCTTATGCGCGGGCATCGGCGCGTCAGTTTTCTCAGTACAATTTTGACGTTGGAGGTGTACAGTCGAGTAATTATGGATAAATTAATGTTGTATTATTTATCAAGACGACGGCGACGACGAATTGCCAAAAAAAGACGCCAGCCAGTAAGCCCGTACGTTGAATCTAGGTTACTGTGCGGGGAATTCGTGGTGAAGTTTGGTATATTAAGAGAAAATGAAAGGTTTTTTTTCAAATATTTTAAAGTTTCATTACAAGTTTATGATGAATTATATTCAAAACTGGAGCCCTATTTGAAGACTAACAATCTACGATTGAAATCTACGTCAATCGTATCACCAATGGAACGATTTGCAATGACATTGCGGTAAGTAAAGACATTTCGATATTAATAATCATCTTTATTCATGTAAAAAAAATAGTCATTATTTAACAAAAGTTTAGAACACTCATATTTTTTTGCCAATTTATGTAAGTCACACTACTGTTTAGCCACATCAAGCCAGAAAGAAGAAGAAGTTCTTATTGTTTCGGCAGTGACACCTGGGGGCCTACCACCAGCTCATAAGCAGTATTATTTTAATATTACTTCAGTGGGAGAAAGAGATGGAGCTATACGTACTGTAGAGCTTCATCTCTTTCTCCCATGGAAGTAATATTAAAATAATACTGATTATGAGCTGGTGGTAGGCCCCCTGAAAATGGCTTAAAATGTTTTTCTTGATGTGGTGCACTCTGTTCTTAGGGCCGAAACACATAACCGCACACTTATTAATCATCATATTAATCACAGTTTCTTACATTTATTAATTATATTTTGTTATTTCTAAATTACACAGTTTTATCGTTTTCGTTTTTTTTATCTATACCTACTTATTTACTTATTTTTTTATATAATCACAACAGTCATCACAGTGTCTTGCATAAACGTTACGTTACAATTAGTTTTTGATTATTCATTTGAAATACACTAATAAAATCACAGGTTCAAGTTTAAAATAAAAAAACACAATAACAGTTAAAACAGTACAATAAGTCTAAATGTCTTAATTATAATAATATACCTACCTTACAAAGTATTAATTATAATGACGCATATTGATTGCAAGTTTTTACATACGAATATTTCCCTTATTAATTATTCCCTTCTATTACTAGATCGGGTACTAATATTATTTTAAATTCTTATTTATCATCACAATCATAATCACAGTTTACTACATAAAAGATTAAATTTAAGAAGAGGATATATGAAGGAGCAATGTTATGAGTAGGTTCAAAAAAAAGGTCCATTAAGTAAAAAAAGGGGTCTATTGATACACTTTTTTATTTGACCCTAAATAGGGTTTAAGATAAAAGTGTCCGAATCGACCCCGTTTCTTTCCTTATGAACATTACACTCAAGGCTTGTAAACTTTTGGCGAATGCCCTTGTATATCATAATAATTGCACATGAGACCAGAAAAATATAAATATAAAATTGCGCTTTTTACTAACTTAAATAGTTCTTCATGTTCTTCTCTTTCTTTTGTTCTTAATAATTAAACAGTCTTAATCAAATCTTCAGTCTTTCTTGTTACCTATTTATTCATTGTTCGTGTCTGATCTTATATTTAAGGATTCTAAATCATTCGTTACCGTATTTTGCGTTAATGAAAGGTCATCAATGGTAATAATAATTTCTTTTTCTATATCAATTAAAGCTTCTAATACTTTTGTACGAAATAATAATTTTTTAAAGCAACTCAATTTTTTCACAGTTGGTAATAATGACTTAAAAAAATTCAAGTCTTCGTCCATATTATCTGCAGTGTTATTCTTCACGCAATTTAACAACTCTAATTCGAAATCAGTTGGCGATTCGCACTTACGTTTCTTGGAAGATCGTGTTTCTTTGGTAACGCTGGAGCTGGTGCTAGGTACATTAATCAAATCTTCTTCAATAATCGTATTATTTTGTGAAGTTCTCGGTGACGCGTTTTGCTCTACTGACTGATTAAAATCGTCTGCCGATTCTTCTCCTTGAGTATTCGAGTTTGAATCTAAAAATGACAGCATGTCATAGTAAATGTATGTTTTATTTGCCCTGGAACCGGAACCTGATTTAAGTTTTTTTTTAGTAGACCTCACTCTTATATAAGTGTCTCTTGCAGTTTTCCATCTTTGCTGCAGCTTTTTCACTGAAACAATAACACAGGTATTTTATTTTATTACAGATATTTAGTTAGTGGACATACCTTCGTCGATATTCATCTGGCGTATCAGACAGGACTAACCACGGTCAGAAAAATAGTAACAGAAGTTTGTCAAATTATAATTGAAAGGTTAAAGGAAGAATGTATACCAAAATTTTCCCGTGCGCTATGGGTAGAGACTGAAAAAGGTTTTTTAACGCAAGCCCAGTTTCCTAACTGCATAGGTGCAATAGACGGAAAACATATACGCATTATAAGACCTCCACATAGTGGTTCCCTCTATTACAACTATAAGCATTACTATTCTATTGTACTGCTTGCAATGTGTAACGCCAACTATGAGTTTACCTATATAAATGTGGGAGTGCAGGGTAAAGAATCTGACTCCGCAATTTTCACACAAAGCCGATTGTACGAACAAATCAACAATGACTTAATAGATATTCCTCCTGCCAAAGCATTGCCCGTAATACACAATGATAAACCAACCAACACTGCTGCAACCGCAGCTTTGCCCTATATTATTGTAGGAGATGAAGCATTCGGGTTATCTAGCCATGTCATGCGGCCATATGCTCGAGCTCTCGATTTAAACTACAAAAAAAAAATATTCAATTATAGGTTAACGAGGGCGCGACGTTATATTGAGTGTACATTTGGTATCATGGCTAATAAATTTCGCATACTCCATCGTCCATTGAACGTTGGAAAAGACAAAGCAATTTGTTTTCTTAAAACAATTTGTATTTTGCATAATTTTATAAGATCAAGAAGTCAAATTAATGACTTTCATGATATTGTCATTATACCAGACCATATACGTTCAGTTCGGGGGTTAATTGGAAATACCCACAGAGATTCGTATACATTACGCGATAACTTCGCAGATTATTTCGTTGCAGACGGACAGCTGTCATGGCAAGATCGCAGTATTTATTGAAGATAGTTGGCTTTTTTATAATTTATGTACATTCAATAATTGATTTTTCACGGTTTGTTACCACACATTTTTTATTAACATAGCAGGCATATTTTAATAATATACCTAATGATTTTATTTGTTAAATTCATCGGATGTAACCAAATAACTTAGATTGTTGTAAACTAAAGTTGAGAGATGTCAAAGAAAAACCTACAAAACTACAAAACGCACGCTTATTTTACAAAGTTACTAGCCCAATTCTAAAACCAATATAATAAATATTTTAGTTGATAATTGTTTTATTTATTTACCTACCGATCCACTGTTTCTGCCCTAAAATGATTTTGAACCCTAAATACACCGATAGTGTGAAGTAGTGTGAAGCTCGCAGTCGTGAACATAGGTACTGGTTGTCTCGTGACGCGCAAAATGGCGGCGACCGCGTGGCCGAAAGAAAGAACTTTGGAATTTATCGAGCAATATAAAACCATACCAATATTATGGAGTAATTCCACTTTGCCCCACCAAGCCCGCCACCCTGGTGTGGCAAAGTGGACTGCCTAAAATTTTGCAGTGGAATATGCCCCACTATTCTGATTTGATGGGGCGGATAACACTAGCATAAACACTTTGTGGATTCTGCCCCACTAGGGTTGGCACCTCAGGATTTGTGTATGAAGGTTAACATGTATTTTTACATTTGTTTGTAAAAAAAATAAATGTATACCTATATCTGTAAGTAAAACGTTATTAGTGCTGGAAGCTTAGATTTAATACGTAGCGAAGTGGTTTAAATAAAAGTAAAAAATAAATAAATAATTTTAATGTACTATTTATTTCAAGGAATCGGTTTATAAATCACAGATTAATTACCTTTTACAAATAAAATTTTACTAACTAAGATAAATCTTGATAATCACAAATTAAACAATGATTTGTTCTTATGATATGTTCTTAAAACGAAACATATTTACTACATAACTATTCAAAATCACAGATTCTTCATCATTTGGTATACCTTTTACAAATAAAATCTTACTAACTAAGATAAATCTTGATAATCACAAATTAAACAATGATTTGTTCTTATGATATGTTCTTAAAACGAAACATATTTACTACATAACTCGCTCACTGAATGCAAAAGGGCCACAAATCAAAATGCATCTTTTTTATAGGACGGCCAAAACAAAATTTAGAAAAGGATTTTTTCAAATAATTCATCATTTCTTATGTGGTAATAAAACATGTTAATATGTCTTTAGACGCTTTTTACGTGCTCTATCGATTAAAAATATGAACATTTTCATAGCTACTACTGATGAAGCTAAAACCGCACAAAAGTCCCTTTTGCATTCAAAATTTCGATCAATGTCATAAAAATTATGTCAAAAATAAAACCTATTTTTAGAATATAAATGGTTTATTATATCTTATTCGAAATAATAATTATTCTAAAAAGTCTCTTATTAGTGACAGATCAAAACATGTTAGTAAACAGACAATAAAACATTATCTAAAATAAATGACAACATCTACAACAACAAAAAATCTTAACTTCTAATCATTATTAAAGTACCTTTAAAATGATTGAGATCAAATTGTGTGACTATTATTCTAATCAAAATTAAATATCTCTAAAACTTTAGCATTATTAATTTGTAGAATGTCGTTTTATAGGCAAGAATCACGTTAATTAACAAAAAATACTCTAAACACTTGAGCGGTCCAATCAGTCTCTGAAACTTAAATCTTATTATTAAACTTCTACAAAATACAATACAAAATAAATCAGATCAGTTTTAATAACTAAATAGTACAAAACATGTATTTAAAAATGCCATACAAAGTTATAAATAGTATAAAGGCACTTTCTTTTTTATGAAAATTAAAATCCTTAATCTAAGACACTTTCTCATTAAATTAGTAGAAAAATTATAAATTTTCATAAAAACTTTGGTAATATTTAGGTATAATATTCTTCTCAATAAGCTTAAGTATTCCCTGTTTTTTTGTTTCACTTACTTTAAGTTTATGTTTGTACAATTTTTTTGGCAATGCTATAGTGTTAGACTTATTTTTTGTCAGTGTAGCTACCGAGGTGAACTCTTCAGTATCGTAAGAAGTCTTAAAGAAAAACTTTTGTTTATAATCTCGATGCACTTTGATAACTTTTATATCGCTCCATTTTACTTTTTCACCATCTTCGGTAGTGGTATAATTGCCCACAGCCAGAGATTTTAAGTCTAAAAAATTTTCATGAGTAAGCTCATGCACCACGAAGGGTGTACCTTTCTTCTTCGCAGTTTTGATTAGGGTTATGTACTGGTCCGGCACATAAATAGGCGAGGATTTTAAAGCGCTTGAAATATTTCTTTGGATTAAGGAGTGGGCAGCATCTCCTTCATTTTGCGTGTGCCCTTTTATAAGAAATTTATGAGTTATACTTCTTAACTTAAGCAACTCATTGATGGCCCATTGGTACATCGTTAACATAAATTTATTTTTTTGTTGGCCGCAACAGTTATCACTGTAAAAAACTATGTCAAAATCACAAGAAGCTTTCTCGTTTAAGGACTTTAAGTACATGAGTACACAGGACCCAATTTCATTTACACCTCGAGCTCCTTCACCCTCATGCCAAACGAAGCAGTTTGTATTATTTGTACCAAGTTCAGTGACAGTAAAATTAAGTAAATTCAATTTGGAAATACAAAAAAAGCTAGAGACTTCACCTCGTGGGCAGGGCATTACCGCCTGTAAATCGTAAACACATACCACAAAATCATCAGCTATTTTATTTTTGTCATTCTCCTTTTCCGCTCTAACTAGAGACTTTTCTTTTAAGTGCAGGTCGTACTTCTCTTGCAAAAGTGTTTTATCTTCCACATTTGCGAAAGCTGTGCAGTCCTCGCACTGGTCCTTCTTGGGTTGCCAAAAAGAAATGTTGAAGTCATTCACGAAGATGTTATAGTACAGCTTGTATGAAAGATATTGTTTTCCTTCAGCTTTACACTTTTCAACATAATCTCTATGTAATGCAGCAACAGACAGGCTGCCTTCAATAAACTCGCGTTTACTGCGAGCCCGGCAGTAATTGCTTTCAATCCTGGGGATTGAGTTAATGTGTGCCTTGGCACCATCCTTCAAAGAAGCATCCAACTTGAATTGGTTACCGTGTTTCCCTCGTTTGTCTTGCATTTGGATTCCCGTTAGTCCAGGTCCCGAATTCTTCTTCACAACAGTCCTTATAGTTTTATCTGATATACCAAGAGTATTCATAAAGAATACTTTACATACTCGGATGCGCTTATTGTCTTTCGGTAAATAATATGCGTGGTTGAAGTTTTGGCGAGTGCTACCAACACGGACATATCGATACTTAGGCTCAATTTTTGTCATGTTGTTATAAATAAACTGTCTCTGAAGGTTCAAATCACCACTTTGCCAATAATTATTAAATACAGTTAATCTTTCTTCAAATGAAAATTCAATTTGACATTTCATTTTGCAACTATCAGGACAAACAGGTCCCATTTTTCTAGCAGATATTAGTTTTTTAGATTTGGACATAGATGTATATGCCTTTCCACTATTTCTTAGAGTCTTGGTTTTGTTTCTCTTCCATGATGCTGGATATGCTTTCCTTTTTCGTGATAATGGCTGAGGGTCCACGCTAGTTGGTTGACTGTCAATGCTAGGTGGCTGAGTATTAACGCTGGATGGATGTGAATCAATATTAGGTGTTTGAGTACCTAAATCGATTGATAGATTATTATAGATTAATGGCTGAGGTTCTACATGAGAAGGTCCGGGTGTGGGTGAAATATTAAAATGTGCTATATTGAGTTTTGGCTGTACATCATCCTCCGAATCAGAAGATCCATCTTTGTAGGGTTGAAAAATGGGATCCTTAACACTGTCATCTGAAGAAAAATCGGCATTTGACGAACTACTTGATGTTGAAGAATCACTAGAGTCTTCGCTTTCAGAGTTACGTGAATTACAACTTGAGTCGCTCGGTTCAACGACTTTCCTTGTCATTTTTTTATGAGCTGTTACAGGTTCTATATCAGAACCTTCTTCCTCAAGTAATGATAGGTCAGGCTGGCTATCTGGTATGGAGTTTGTATCTAAAGAATCATTAGATAGTGGGTTTGGATAAAGCAGTGCTGGAGTATTACGTTCTGGTGCATCTTGAATGTTCTGGGTCGATAAAGGTTGATCATTATCTGATTCTTGAGTAAAGGTCGCTATTTTCAAAATTAATTTTGCTCGGCTATTCATCCTGCAATTAATAATTAATCATATCATTTAAAAGCCAAGCCAAAGCCATGCTCAAAACACAATTCACGATTATTTACATCATCATCACCCTATCACAGACCACAGTCCACTGCTGTGCTTACAGGTATAGGTGTATCATATTATTAGATATTGTTAGTAAAAATTTAGTATGATTCTAAGTTTATTGATAAAAGCGTTTGCTTTAATGCCCATAAAACAGCCGTAGAAAACACAATATAAAACTTAAAGATTATTATATAAATAAAATAAATATCACATTATCATAAATTATTGTCATACAAAACGGACACTGAACGGATTCTGAACTTTCTACTCTAGCTTTCAAAAAATAATAATCAATCCATGCATAATTCCATGCAAAACGGACGCATTTCAAATATGGCACTGTTGTAATAAAAAATAAGTTACTATTGCACGATGTTTGAATGCAATACAGACGTATTTCAAATAATGGCCCTGTTGTATTACAAAATATCATTATACTTACTTGATGTTTGAATGCAAAACGGACGTTTTCCAAAATATGGCACTTTTGCAGAGAACTATGAACACGAACGGCAGTATTATTTCGCTTTGTGGCCTTTTTGCACGCAACTGACGTGCGTTCGCGTCGAGTTTCGGGTTGCAACTGACAAAATGGCTGCTTTGCTCTGAAGTTAGCTAACAAAAAGCACCAATGCAAAAGTGGCAGTCAGTCGGTTTGGGAATAGTGATGCGAAAATGACGGGTGTCTTTTTTTACTAACATAATTTAGTCGATTTAGACCTCATTTTTGCAATAAAATGATTTTGAGAAATTTTTGATTTGTGCCCCTTTTGCATTCAGTGAGCGAACTATTCAAAATCACAGATTCGTCATCATTTTGTATGGTTTGTGTAGATATAGGTATTTTCTTACTGATTACGTTATAAATAATAAAAATAAATTTAAACTATATACATACAAACAAACAGCCACTAAATTACTTGTTACAAAAAATAGAATCACAGATTATAGAGTCACAGATTATAGAATCACAGATTGATCGACATGGTATAAAACAGTCTTATGTATTACCTTATGAATAAAAACAATTTATATGCAAAAAAAACAGCCACGAAATTACTTCCGGCTAAAAAACAAAAACTAAAATTATAGAATGATAAAATTTTACATAGCAAAAAGTCTTATTAATACAAATAAGAAACATCCTAACGAAAGTAGGTAAATACTGACTGTTGACAAAATAATTATCATAACAAACAGCCACTATATTAGTTTGAGTACTGACTATTTATAAGAATTAAAATCATCTAAAATCATAGATTTTGTATTTGTTTAGTTCACATTTTTTGGAAAAACTAAAATAGATTTCTTGGAAAAACTATCTTAGTTTTTCCAAAAAATGTCCAACCGTAATGTCGTCGTTTATGAGCTCCATTTGGGCATCTTGTATATTCTGATCGTTTTGTATATATTTATCAAGGCGTAGCTTGGAAGGTTGGTTCTGCATAGATTTAACTATTGAAAGCGTTATGTCTTCGTATAAGACATTAAGAAGTCTTAATAAACTGGGGCTTTTTTTAAGAATTTTTTTGTTAAGTTTATTATGCCAACTTTCGAGGGCATTAGTTGTGCGGTGTTTTGCCCCAAATACGCACCACACTTTTAAAAAGTTATCTTTCAGCCAATTGCGCAGCATATATTTTCTAAATTCATTACTTTTTTCGTCATCTGGGCTTTGTGCGGCTATGTAAAACCAACCTTCAAAAATCTTTTCTTCTGGTAATAAGGGTAAGACTGCGCTAAGCGCTACTTGTTTTCGCAAATATTTAGATTTTGTCAACCCTAACCCTTTCCCCTTTTTCCAAATTGCTTTACAAAAATGAAAAAAGCACCCTTTGATTGATGCTGATTTAAAGACATTTTTAAAACCAGTCATAGCCGCTGCCTCAAAATCCGACTGAAAACTATGTGGTTGCCAATCCGGAATCTGTGATTTTATTACAGAAAAGAGAGCGGTGTAAGCTTTGGTTGATTTAGTACTCATAAGAGCATATACTAATGGCACAATATTTGTTGTTTGTTGGGAGCTACCCAAATCAGCATGCAACGAATACAATTGTATGAACGGTTGTGGGCAACTTTTAAAAGTGCCATCGCCAAAAAAATGTTTGCAGGTTTTCATCAAATTCTTAGCTTGCTCTGAACAAAATATTAAAATAGAAATATCTTCGTCAATATACTTGGCAAGTAAAAAAGAATGAAATTTTTCAGGAACTTCTATTTCTGATAATGTATTGTAATATATTTTTTTTACATTAGCATCTTTGTTTCTGTATTTATACAATGCAGACTTTACTTTACAAAATGGAGGAATTTTACTCACAATATTGCTGTTGCTACTTTCTAAATATAAGGAAGCTACATTTTTGTCGTATGTTGCTGGAATGCTTGGTACGTCTGCTGAAGTGATGTCTCTCTTTATTTTCTGCATTAATTTTGTCACTTTGTTTCGGTCAAAATCAGGTTGACATTGGTGAGGTTTTTCGTTTAAAAGTATATTTCCCTGAAAACAAAAAAATGTAGGTATTAGAAAATATTTATAACATAGCACAACTTCAAGTAATATTATATGTATATGTATTATTATTATTTTAAATTGTATTAGACCCGTATTACTAAAAGTGAGTCAGTAAAAAGAATTACTAATAAGTAGGGACTTACTTTCACTACAATCGACCCATTGCACTTTTGTCTCCTTCTGTTTTTGCATTCCCAAATTTCAGATGCATTTTTGTACTTTCTTTTGAAATAGTATTGATGCCCAGCTCTAATAATACATTTTCCATCATTTATAAATTCAAGGCCAGTTTGCCCACTAGAACTTCCTGCTACAGAGTCTTCTGCCATTTTTGTAAAGCTGAAAAACACAAAAAATATCTTATTAAAAAAAATCTACACAAATCATCAGCATCCATGAAAAATAAATACGAAAATACTTACAATAAACTCAATACCACTCACCACCACTCCACAAATGCAAATGTCCGTCTATTTTGTAAACAAACAGAATGAAACAAAAAATGTCAGACAAGGACAACCGATAAGTCGCGGTGGGCGAGGCAGTGGTGAACCATAACCGGTTTAGTCATTTTTACTCCAACAGCATGTTTTAATCTCAGATTAAATAAAAAAATACTAACAAACAAATGAAGCCATGATGTTTGTACGTAAAGGACCTCAAAATAATAGACCTATTTTGACATTTGTGTTCGCGGCGTAATTAGTGATGTAACCATACGACTCGTAGCTAATTTTATGAGCTTATAATTACAAGTATTTATTTACTTTTTCGAAGCCGGGATAAAATGATATAGATTTTTTTTTAAACTTAAATCCTTCCGATATTTTTATTACTTTCGAATGCATTTCAACGCATTTTTTTATTATTTAATAAGTATTTGATTTATTCAAAGATAAAAAATAATAATATGACAATAATACAAGTACATATCACAAGACTTAATAACTAGACTTAATAAATTAACATAAAACTATAACTCTCATAAAGCGTTTCTGAACGCATTCTTTCACAATCTGTGGTTACGTTACTTTTCGATACTAGTAATATAGTATTTACGATTTCTTTTAATAATTATTATTTAAATTATCCCTTTAGTAATAGTGTTCTCGTACATTATTCTTCGTTTTTTGTTATTTAATAGTTATCAACAGTGATAATGTATCAATTTCTGGGCAAACATCTAAATATATTTTTAAATCATTTAATGTTTGCAACGGATGGATCGGAACGTAAATGGAATACAAATAGCAAATGTCACAGCTATGTCAGACTAAATTGAATAAATACAGCAAAACTATATAATGTATTTATTTAAATCCAGGAAGATTTAATATGTGACAGTTTTTTACAAAAGTAGAACCTTAATACACTGTTTAAATAACCATTTTGATGTATTTAGATTTACGTTTGCTTGTCTCAGACTTGTCAAATCCTAACGTCAGTGGTTACATTTATTTTTTTTACAAACAAATGTAAAAACAAATCCTGAGGTGCCAACCCTAGTGGGGCAGAATCCACAAAGTGTTTATGCTAGTGTTATCCGCCCCATCAAATCAGAATAGTGGGGCATATTCCACTGCAAAATTTTAGGCAGTCCACTTTGCCACACCAGGGTGGCGGGCTTGGTGGGGCAAAGTGGAATTACTCGATATTGCGTTCTAATTTTATTAAATTATGTTTGCTTACTGGGTATATTGTTCTAGCATGTTTAGCAATGACTTCTAACGTATTATATAATTCTGTACTATTTATAATGGATTGGTGCAATGTATTCAGTTTGCTAAAGGCTATTGCCGTTTCAATCTCTTGTATGTTTTCGTAACAGGTCCGAAAGTTATTTAAAATTTGATACATAGTATTTAATATTTGGAAAAGTTTGTTAAACCTGAACTCATGTTCAACTAATTTTTCCATTTCATTGGTATGTAAACCCAAGTTTTTAATATTTGAATTTATTATTTCAGAGTCATTTACTAATTTATCAAAAGCTTTTTGCATTGATGATACTTTACGTTCGACCACATGCTCTTTGTTCTGTATCATTTGGATTTCTCTATCATATTTAATTGCATCGTCTTCATCTAAATTTCCTGTGATAGCTTTTACAAGTGAGCCTAATGGATTAAACAAAGCTCTTTTATTTCTATAATGGAAAGGTAAGATTTGAAAAAATCTATCCTTAGTTAGTTTAATAAGATATTCTATTTGGCTTTCTATTCCTATAGTTTCGTTACTAAGACTATTTTCCTTAATTTTAATTTTCAAGTTAATAAAATCCCGAATATTATTATCTATTTGTAAGTGTAATGATTCTAAATCTACACTTTTGTATATTGTCCAATAACTATTCCTCTTCACTGCTACTCCCCGCTTTATCGCTGCTATCCCCGGATTCTGACCGAGGTTTTGGAGGTCCAGCGTGAGTGTTGGCACCACTAGTACCAGAAGTACCAGGCACGATCTGTGGAGGACGTTTTACATTTTTTAAGGCTACTCTAGTTTTCCTTTTCTTTACTTCTACTGGGACTATATTTCTTTCAACTTCACCTATTACTTTCGCTTTTTCATATCGAGGTTTTTCTTTAGCTTTTCTAGTCCTAGTGTCTTTCATGTAAATATTATCGTCTGGTTCGAGTACCGGTGTCGTTTCGCCACCTTTTTTATTAATTATTTTAATTTTATCGGATTCTAATTTTTCTGTTATGAATTCATAGAGTATTTTAAGGCGTTTTCTATGATCTAACAATAATTTCTGAGTTAAGTTCTTCTCTCTATCCACGTTAAATACATTATCGGAATAAGTGTGACCAAATACTAGTTCAAAAGGCGTAAAATCTGTTGCTGAATGTATGGTGTTGTTATAAGCCATGATGGCATAAGTCATAACTGATGCTGCATCTAAATCGCTTTTATCGTATTTTGCTATACGATAAATCTCAATAATGGTAGAATGAAACCTTTCTACTATTGCCATTGAACTGGGATTATTTGGCGTCCCAATATGAAGTTCAATTTTGTAAAAGCTTAACATTTCTTTAATCAAAGTATTGTTGAATTCTGTACCGGAATCGCAACTAATTTTCCTAGGCAGACCATACATGCTGAAATATTTAATCAATGCCCTAACTATCTCTGGTGTACTCCTATTCGGTACCTCTATGGCTTGTGCTATCTTACTAAATGCATCCACTATAGTTAAATAATATTTCCCTTCAATATATAATAAATCCATAAAAGCTTCCTGAAAAGGGGCATCCTGGGTTTGTGTTAACTGAATGTGGGGTTTAATCGGCTTTCTATCATATTTCATGCGTTTACATGTTTCGCAAGCATTTATGATTGCCGTGACTGTCTCTTTCATGTTTGCCCACCAATAATGTCTTTTAAGTTTGGTTAAAGTTTCTTTAATACCTCTATGGCATGTTTTCCCGTCGTGGTATTTTAAAATAACTTCCTTTTTGATCTTCTTCAGATCCTGTCAAATTTATAACTCTTTCTGTACACTCGGTTAACTTAACTGAATCCTTTTTAAATAACTTAGTTACCATGTTTGAAAAAGTTTTTCTAAAAGATGTGTGTTCGAAGTATATAAAGTACTTATGTTTTGGATCAATATACTCTTTCAAAAAGTCTTTAACTAATATATCGTTATTTGTCGGTAAGTGAACTTCGAGAATTTTTTGTTTATTATTTGAAATATCTTTTACGTCTAATTTATTTTTAAACCATGAATGAATTAAAATCTGTTTTGGTTTAGTATCGACAGCTTCGTTTAAACTAGGAATGCCTTCGTGTTCTCTATTTGAAACTGAGTTGGCAGTGACCCCATCATCAGAATCCGAAAGTTCTATCGTTTCTATTGGAGTTTCGAGGTCTTGCCATTCGTTTTCTATAATTTTTTGTATACGTTCCTGCCTATCTCCTATATTTACGAATATTGAATCTAAATCGTCGTCAATTGCATTAATCTTAATCCTAGATAAAGCATCTGCATTCGTGTTTTGAGGGCCTTTCTTATATTTTATTTCGAAATCGTATTCTTCTAACCTTAACCGCCATCGCGTGAGTTTACTATTGGGCTCTTTCAATGAATACAGCCAAGCTAATGGTCTATGGTCTGTAAATATGGTGAACTTATTACCATACAAATACGGTCGAAAGTGCTTAACTGCCCATATTATGGCTAAAAGTTCCTTCTCGATAGTGCTATATTTTACTTCTGTGTCGCTCAAGGTTCTACTAGCATAGGCTACAGGCTTATCTGAGCCTATCGTTCCTTGTGACAATACAGCCCCGATCGCAAAATTGGATGCATCCGTGGTTAAAATAAAAGTTTTACTAAAGTCAGGAAATTGTAACAAAGGTGCATTTGTTAAAAGCTTTTTACATGTCTCAAAACATTCTTTATATTCCCCATTAATTACAATTTTGCGACCTTTCTTTAAACAAGCTGTTAATGGTCTAGTTATTTTGGCAAAATCTTTGATAAATTTCCTATAATAACCGATTAGTCCTAGAAAGCTTTTAATCTGTGTAACCGTTTCCGGTATAGGATACCTAAGAATAGCGTCTATTTTATCATTATTTGGTTTCAACCCTTCACCTGTAATAGTATGCCCTAGGTAGAGTACTTCCTTTCTAAGAAAATGAGACTTATCTAATTGAACTTTTAAATTTGTTTGACGGAAGCGGTCAAAAACTGCTCTAAGTTTTTCTACATGTTCAGGCAAGCTTTTTGAAAAAATAATGACGTCATCGAGATATATTAAGCAATGTAAGCCTTGAAGGCCTCGTAAGACGTTATCCATCGCTCGCTGAAAAGTTGCGGGTGCGGTCTTTAACCCAAACGGCATTCTGTTAAATTCATAATGACCTGAAGGTGTGCTAAACGCAGTTTTAGCTCTATCTTTCTCCTGAACCTCTAATTGATGGTACCCGCTAGCTAAGTCGAGAGTTGCAAAGTATGTACTATTACCTAGCATGTCAAATAAATCGTTAATGTTGGGCAAAGGGTATTTATCATCAATTGTGATTTCATTGAGCCGTCTATAGTCAACTACCATCCTCCATTTTTGTTGGCCTGACGCGTCTAATTTTTTCGGCACTAAATGTACGGGAGCACTCCAGGGAGAATGAGATTCCTGGATAATGTTATCCCTTAACATTTTCTCGACTTGACTACTGATCTCTTTTGTTTGAATAGGTGGCAATCTATGTGCCTTAATGTTTATTGGGTCTTCATTTTTTGTTCTTATTCTATGTTAAACCTGATTTGTGAAGGTTAACGGAATATTTTCACAATAAAATATATCTTTGTATTCTTTACAAAGTCCCTCAATAACCGTTCGTTCTTCTGAATTCATATGATCTAACTGTAATTTGTCTAAATTCTTTGTTAGCAAGCTGTCCACTTCTATATTATTATCTATGAAATTAACACTAACAGATGGGTCCTGTATGTATGGTTCCACTTGAAAAGGTCCCGTAACTACTAATTTTCTATTTTCATGGCTATAATTCTGAATAACAGTTGTTGCATAGCCTTCAATACACGTAACTAATGCGGCGGGCATTCGAATCCCTTCCGTAAATTGCTTAAAATCTAACACAGCTTCCCCGTTCAGTAAGTTGACTGGGAGTCTTACTCTAAGTTCACTACGAGATGGTAGATTATATATCTCTCTCATAGGCGGTGAATATATGATAGGAATATCAGTATTTTTTAAATGTAATATCTGATTTTCCATATTAATCTTTGCCTGTAATTGCTTCAGCAAATTGCTACCTATTAACCCATCATACCTATCGTCGACACTATAGACATAAAACTTATGGAACTCTTGACTTCCAAAGGTAACTGGTAATGGAATAATAGCTGTTTCACTATGAACACTCGATGCGTGAGTGCTAACAACTTCGAAGGGTTCATACTGTAAATAATTTTTAAAATATTTATTCGCTATATACGGGCTTATAAACGATCTACTCGTAACACTCCCCGTATCTATCATAAAAACTGCCTTTAATTCTGGTATAACTATATGTGGTAAATTTAAGCGTTTATTACAATTTATTTTTATTCGTTCTCTAGGGTAGAGGCCGTTATGCAAAAATTTCCCGCCCCGGGTTCTTCAGGAGAAAATTCTTGGCACTCATTGTACGAATAACTTGAACTCTGTTCATTATTATTAGAATTATTTATGTAATTAACACGTCGCGAATTTGCAGTACGCATGGTGACATCAGTATTCGCACCCGACGTAGATGCTTGCGCTGCAAAAGACGGTGTGCTCGGCGCATGTGCCGCGAACTGTTGGTTCGGTTGTGCAATCGGAACAAATGACCTACTTGACTGCGGTGACGCATTATTGTTGTTTGTACGATTAAAATTGTCTTGATTTCTTTGAATATTATTATGTTGTTTATAATGTCTGGGCTGATGCGAATTGTTCGGTGTAAATGTGCTGTTTGTAGCACTATTCGGTACATGTGTACTTGATATGCTATGTGAATCTTTCTTTTGATTATTAGATTCAATTGCATTCTGGTTATTAGGTAAATTGGGTCTGTTATTTCTGCTAAAATTACGTCTGTCGTTTGTTTTCGACTCATAGACTGCCTGGAAGTTTTGTTCTTCTAAAACTATTTTTAATGCATCCTCTAACGTTGTGACGTCGCGCAAACGAACTAATCTAACTAAAAATGGCGGTAAATTAAACAAGAAAGCATTCATTGCTCTGTTACTATAAATGATTTGCTTTGCCTTACGTAGAGAGTCATCAATGATAGTTTCTGATATTTTAGCAAATAAAACACTTCTCATCCGCTGTATTCTATGGCAAAAATCTAAATAACTTTCACCCTTATTTATTCTACACGATTCTAACTCCATTGCTAAACAATCCTCTGTGCGTGGATCACCGAAGTGTTGGTTTAACAACTTCTTCAGCTCGTCCCACGTACCTATAGCTTCTCTTTCGCCTACCAAACTGGCTGCTTCGCCTGATAACCTACTTGTTACTACATGAAATAAATATTCATTTTGGGCTGCGGTTCCTAAGAACGTAGACAAAATGTATTCACATTTTTTTACAAATAAAGGCAACATTCTAGTGTCGCCGCTGAATATTGGTATGATGTTAACCAATTCCTGTGGGACACGGGTTACGTTTTCCATTGTGAAAAGTTATGAAAGAAACAAACGCGGAGAAAAAAAAATCACACTAATGTGCTACTAAACTATCACTACTCTAAAATATTAGTACTATTAAAATCTATGCAAATATTATTACGGCGTTGTCCAATCCCTAATAATACACAAACACATAGACTATTACAAGGTTGGGATATAGATGGAAGAGCTGAGAGGAAGGTGAAAAAGATTTACTCACAATTCCGCAGCTAGCTCCATGCTCCCTGAATTACTGCTGTGGCTGGTCCTCTTCCGTAACTCGAAGTGGCTTCTTAATGAATTTATTTGTTCGGCGATCTCTGCTAAACCGTAGACACGGACGTCGGCTACTCCACGTAGAATTGTATACACGGCAAACTGACTACAGAGATCCTACCGGCTGCGCCAATTAAGTAAGCGACAACGGAAGTATTTAAAAATAACTTTATTCCGACAGAGTTACAGCGAAACAGTAATTAATTAAATCTAACAAAATATTGATCTTATATACTAACTTAATTGCTAACGTAGTACATGCACAGCGTGATCAGATTGACGCATGTTCTAGATAATTATAAATGCTGATCGCGCAGTGGGGAAATTGGGAAATAATAATCTAGTAAATACTTATTGTCTGACAAAGCTAATATTGGTAGGTTGGGGTTCCTTAACTCGCGCACTTTACACAAAAATGTCTCGGCACGTTCGTCGTCGCGTTGCTCGGCGGCGTAGATCTCACGCAGGACCTTGTAGGCGGGCTGCGCCCTGCCGTACATAGCGCGGAGGCTGGCGACCGCGTCGGACCACGTAGTTACCGATGCTTTGATGCCACGCCACCATACCGCTGCACCACCTTCCAGCAACATCGGCAATCCTCGGAGGGCATGCTCGTCTCTTACGGATGCGCACTCCTTGAATATCTCGACGGCATCCAGAAAAGCTTCCAGGACCTCAGCGTCCTGGGATGTTCCGTTGAATCGCGCCGTGCACTTTACAAAGTTTGCACTCGAGCTAGAGCTAGCGGCACTTCCGCTGTTCGCGCTCGTCGATGGAGGCACCCTGACTGGGGTGGAAGTACCAAAATCACCGTTGGACGTCATCAGCGAATTTATAAGACTCTATTCGCTTCTGCTTGCGTGCGCGTGATCGTCTCGATCAGCGTGGACAGGAACTGTTCTGTGTGGAGCTGGAACGCTGCCGGTTGTTGTGTCGACCTCGTGTCGACACTCACAGGTTCGTCGGCGCGGTCGCACTCGACAACGTTGGCCTCCGCTTCGGTGAACGTGCTGACGTCGTCATCCTCTTCTCGTCGTTCACGGAGCGCTTCTCCTTGACTTCTCGTTATCGGCATCTTCAAGCGTGTGATGATAACGAGTACGGTAGAATGTCCGTGCTTTTCAAACAAGGTAGATACCTACGTACAGTTCGTCACGTAAACACCGGATCACAGTTCGGACTATCACTGGTTACGCGGCGCGCGGTTCGGGCCACAAGTATGGGCGCCAGTTTAATGCGGGAACATTAAATTGCGTTTATTATAATAAACTTATACTAAATTACACGACAAACTTATATAACATCGCGAGTGTCGCGGAGGATGTCTGTTCTGTGTAGAACATAGGTACCTACGTCCTTTCCCGTCGGTGATCGGAACTTCAATCTTTTGCCCGCTTTTTTTTTTTTTTTTTTTTTTTTTTTTTTTTTTTTTTTTTTTTTTTAATAATGGCTTCTCGCAGTTTTGACCACTAAGGTCGTGGCTGCTTAACCGGATTTTCCTGTGGGTGCCATAAGCTTCTACACTTAGAGCCTCCAGCCAGGAGCTTTTTGTACTATTCTAAATTAAAATTAAGCGAATGCTCGCTAAGGGCACCCCCTGTGGGGTACGGACCTCGGCTTAGGGCATCGCTGACGGGAGGACAGCAAGAGGGGACAGGCTGGATCAAATTTATATTTAAATCATGATTATTATTCGGGGTATTTAAAGCTACGTGCTCAGCTGCAACAACTGCTGGCACCTCGTTATCGAGCAAGGGTCGGGGGGGGGATTCGTTTACTCGGGGAGTAGATCGCGTACGTAAAGGACCTCGGCGGCGAGGTCGGAATGACGGGAGGCGTCTGTGTTTGTGCACTGTACTGGTGGCCCTATTCTGCTCCTGGAGGAGTGTAATGGGGTCATCTGGGTCGGAGAGTACATGCCTCGGACGGCGGATCTGACTGATTTGGGACGGGACATAATTGGCTGCCTCGACTATCAGAGGGTTCCGATGTCGAGGAGCGGACTCAAAGTGGCGCTTTGCCATGCGTTTGAGGAACTGGTGGATCGTAGGGATCTTACAGTCGAGATGGAGGATCTCGTTTCTGACGTACCACGGGGCTCCCGTGGCCTTGTGAAGGAATCTGTTTTGGAGGGACTGCATCCTATGGATGTGACGGGGTTTGGCGTGGGCGAAGACTGCTCCCGCATAGGTCATTATGGGACGGACACACGCTGTGTAGATACGCAATTTGCACTTTAGTGACAATTTGCTGCGTGAATTTAGGATACAGTGAAGCCTACCTAGAGCGAAAGCGGCTCGCGAACGAACCGTCTTTATGTGCTCTGAAAAGGAGAGACGGTGGTCTAAGATCACACCTAGGTACTTGGCTCGCTTCTCCCAAGGGATCGGCTTGCCGAACAGGGTGATCGTTCGGGGGGGAGGGGGGGGTCTAGATCTCGGTTTCGAGAATGAAACCGCTTGACTTTTGTCGGGATTTACTTCGATCCTCCACCGTCTAAACCAGGCGCCAAGGTTACTGACGGCCCGTTGTAGATTTAGGAGAGACGAAGGGGCGTTGCCTTTACAGATGATCGCAGTGTCGTCTGCGAACAGAGCGAGCTGCGTCCCTCTGTGTCTGGGGATGTCGCTGGTGAACAGCGTGAACGCGAGGGGGGCTATTACTGAGCCCTGAGGGACTCCTGCCCTTATGGGGCAATCTTTTGCCCGCGACGATGGCGTGCTTTTATATCTGTAGGAATGTAGGTACTCCTAGTAGCGCAATCCTTTTGGTGTTGTAGCCTGACGACGTGATGTCCAACATCCCCCACCCGATCAACGGACCAATAGGCGATTTTCTAAGCTAGCGAGCGATCCCGTAAGTAGGTTAAACAATAGGAGCGAGCGAGATAGAGAGCCGTACTCTTCTAAGCCGTGGTAAGGCTTTTGGAACAACTTTATTTAATTTATTTAGTTTGTTAGAGTTTTCTCGTGTTACAATATTTCTTTTATTTTGAAGACCCAACACACCGAATCCAGTTTACAGACTGTGTTATCAAATTATTTAAAAAGAATACAATCAAAATTTATGAATGCACCAAAAGAATTATTTATTTGGAGGATGTATACGAACAACGTTCAGTCATACTCATGTACCATCAAGGTAAAACTAGTCATCGTGGCATAAAGGAAACATTAATGAAAATAAAACGGCATTATTATTGGAAAAATATGGACATAACAGTTGCTACCGTGATTAGCTCTTGTAAAACCTGTAAAAAACTAAAATATGATCGTAGACCCTTAAAACCGGAATTACAGTTGACTCAAACACAGGTAAAGCCCTTTGCTGAAATGTTTATGGATCTTTTTTCAATAGAAGGAAAATACTTTCTAACAATAATAGACGCTTTTAGTAAGTTAGGACAGGCTTTCCCACTATCCAACCGTTCCACTCCTGAAGTAGTCCGTGCACTAATTAAATACTTTTCTTTTTACGGTATTCCGAACAAAATAAATGCTGATCCTGGTTCAGAATTTAATAATAATCTGCTAAAAGAAGCTCTACAATTTTACAAAATAGATCTCCACATAGGGACACCGCGTAACCCTAACTTTATGGGGTTAATAGAGCGTTTCCACTCAACTATCTTGGAGATATATCGCGTTGCTAAATATGAACGACGGATTACGGACGCGGCCGACGTGATGACGGACGCAGTTACATCCTATAACATAGTATTCACTCAGCGACAGGCCTTGTTGTCTTTGGACATACTGACTTTAGCAGTACTTTTGCAGTAGATTTTAATAGACAATACACCCAACAACTAGTTAAAGATCATAATATGAGGCGAACGAAATATATCTACCAATACCCAACAGATAAAATAATAGAGCATAAGAAAAAAAGTAAAAGAAAAACGCAGTGGTGAAACATCTTTTGACATCAAAGACGGCGATACCATATTTATAAAAGGAGTAAACAGGCGAAGTAAAGATAAGCCTCGTTTCCAAAAAACTCTAGTTTCTGGCGAAATTAATAGGAATATTTGTCCCGTTAAAATAAATAATCGTGATACAAAAGTACCAATAAGAGACATTAAACGACCTGCAAAGGCTTCTCCTCACATTCCTGGCCCTGGTTATCAGGATTCACATCCTTCAACTTCAAAAGACTAACAAGCATGATCTTGAGAGTAGATCCAGCTAATATATAGGTGGATTATTGTTAAGGATTTATATTTAAGTTTCATATTGTAATTTAGAATCTAATATTAGAGATAAAAACTAAGTCTACGAGAAGTCGAATAACATTCATTTTAAATATAAGTACTCGTTTAGAAATTATGAATTTAGTACATACTACAGAACAATCTCATACCTTAACTAATCCTTTTAACCAAACAGCAATATCCTATTATTCCTAAATACCCTTACCTCTCAGTAAAAGGTTCTCAAAATGGTTTTGCTCTCCTGGCCTTGCAACGAGCTCTACGAGGCGTTATTCTTGTACTCGTATTACGAGGACGAGCCCCAGCTATCGATAGAAGATAATAATACATGCAGTAAGACATTGATGAGATTTTCCACCGACACCAACTCTTGCTACCCCGTACCAGTGAAAATTAAGTCTGCCAAGATAAAGCCTATAAGAAGAGGACATTATATTCTGTACAATAATGTATAATACTCGTATAATTATCATGCTTACCAAAATCTACAATAGCGAACTAACTAAAGACAAGATAAAAGGCACATATTTGAACGCTACGATGCATGATGTGAAGATTGCTAGCCACGCTGAAACCTCACCGCACTATCAAGAAGAATAACCAAAGTTACTATTGACCTGGACTGTCACCTAAGTAAATAGCCTGCTAAAATTCAGTGAAAGTGTAGTGAAAAACAAAGTGAAAAGTTAATAACGTCAAAAGTTTAAACATTAACACCCTAGTAGTAATTATGATTGTATCCGTAGGCATAAGTACATACTCAGGTTATAAGCATTTTAAGTATTTTTTAAATTAATGTCTCTATCAAAATAATCGAAGTAACGATAAGCACTCTAGTGGTATTCATTTCTCCGATAATTTCGAACTTGGGGGGGTAAGAGTTATGTAAAGTACATTTCATAGTTATTAGGTACTTAGATTTTTGTTTATATTAGGTGCGCTGCGGAGGGTCGCTCTCATACTCAAGTGTCACCGGGCCCACAGCGATAAATTAAGTAATTAAGTAACATTGATTCATATTTACGTTGTTTGTTTAGTCTACAGATTATGTAGGCTATAAGTCATATTTCACCATAGCGATAAGTGTACTTTTAGGATTAAGAATATTGTATTTTAAACTTTAGTCTGAATTAAACCATCGTCTAAGCAAGACTCCTCGTTTGCTTTAAATAACCTCCGGCAACGCTCCCGAAACTTAACTATCTTGTTTCATTGTAGGCCATGTAGAAAATAGCCATAACGATATTTTTTCTAAGTACAAGCAACTTCCCTGAAGCTTTCTTTATTAGGTACAGTTGGGTATCTAGTAGTTACTAGATACCCAACTGTACCTAATTATTGGTAAGTAGTTACTTACCTACTTTGTAGATATTTCATACCTACTTAATGTCTTTTTTTTTCCGATAGCACGTAATAAACCTATTTTAAGAAAAAAAGGTGATCATTCGGCCGCTAACATGCTTAAAGCTATTCAGCTTCAAAGGCAGGGACGGAGTCTGAGAAAAGTTGCTAGAGAATACAATGTCCATTACCCCACATTATTCCGTTGTGCTAAAAAGAATAAGAATGTCAACGACACAGATTTGAAGAATCAAAAGTTAATTCCAAACTATAATGTTAACAGAAATTTACAGAAGAACAAAAAGTTCAACTTAAAGAGTACATTAGGATCTGGCTGAGTTTCGGGTTTCGGTTTTAATACCGCTATATTTTTGTTATCTTTATTCATGTTTAATAAGAAGTTATTATAAAGATGATTTTTAATAACGATGATTTTTTAATAATGAGACTGCAACTCGTACAACATAGATTAGTTTTATGAAGAGAATAAATATTAGATTATTTTAAGAGAAAAAAATACTTAGGTAGTATTTGTTTTGAAATTTTATCATTTTTGAGTTTTTTAGACCTATTATTAGACGGGCATTTTTTTTGTTAATCCTGAACCATTAGGTATTACTACTGTGATTGTTAATTTTTAAGTCTGATTAATAGCGTACTTAAGTAATTATTATGAATAAAACATATTGTTTTCATTTAAATTTCTTAAATTTATTGCATAAATACTTACTTAGTTGAAAAGCAAACAAAATACTATTTACCTACTAATAACACTGTTTCATTGTTCATTAGCCCTGTTTCATTGTAGAAATTCAGGTGTTTCATTGAATACACATTTATGGACACAATGAAACAAAGTTCATTTTTTTATAAGCTTTTTTATACATAAATGATGAAAGTAAAATTAAAATTTAAAATACGAAGCGATTACTAGTTAAATTGTCTATGTTGGTGCAAAAAATTTGACTCGTAACTTGAGAAACAGCAGAGATAGGATGGTTTGAAATTTTGGTGTTTCATTTGTGAACAGGTGACCCCACTGCATTTTAATTTTGTAACATTTTTAGTAAGGTCAAAAATAAAGAAGTCAACCGTCAAACGACTTAAAAGCCGATATGCAACATTGTGAAACACTCAGCAATGGCCAAAGTTTTGAGAGCAAGTAAAATTATCATCTGGGATGAATGCACAATGGCGCAAAACGCGCATTTGAAGCACTCAATCGAACTATGGAAGATCACCGCAATGACTCGAAGATATTTTGGAGGAGCAATTATTTCTATAAATGTGCCACACATTAACAGTCATTCCAAGATCTACCGCTGCCGATGAAATAAACGCTTGCCGCAAATCATCGTCTCTGTGGCTATGCGAAGAAACTTCAGCTGACGACAAATATTCGAGTTGCATTGCTAAACGATCCGAAGATTTTTTCAAGCTATTGCTGACTGTCGGCTACGAAATCAATCTGTTCGATTCGTCGAGAGAAACACGGCCGTAATGGCCGTGTTTCCGTAACCGCCGATTTTTTTTTAAATTCGTCTCAACGAAGGACAAGCTCATTAACAAAGTGTTCCCGAACATCATTGCTAACTATAAAAATCATAATTGGTTGAGTGAACGAGCAATTCTTGCGGCGAAGAACTAATATGTGGATCACTTAAACTTCACAATTCAAAATCGAATCGTTGGTGTGTGGCGGGATCTACAACGCCACATGCTAACTACGCATCAAAGACCTAACGTTAAAAAAAACCTCCATCACGCAAGCATCGAGTTTACCGCGCGACCGATATACAATGTCGCCCATCGGCATGTGACCGCCCGAATTTTTCTGAATATTCATGAAAAATGATCGAAAAATAACTTTCAAAGGGGGGTCTATCTTTAATATTTTTCGTGTTATACAATTTTTTATGTTTTGAATAGCGTTTGCCATATCTCCGATGTTATTGGCTCGATTTGGATTCTGTTTATTATTTCTAAAAGCTTATGAGTTATTTTATCGGATTAACTAACATTTTATTAAAATTTGTCAACCATGCAAAAATAATAGAGGTGATAACATATTTTTTTTTCAAAAAAAATCATATTCAAAAAAAAATACACAAGTGTAAGAAGTTCATAAAATAATAGGGAGGGATTTTGAAAAAAAAAAATGAGAAAAAAAAAAAAATTGAAAACAAAAAAAAAATAAGATCCCCCTTTTAAAGTTATTTTTCAATAATCTTTCATGAACATTCAGAAAAATGCGGGCGGTCACATGCCGATGGGCGACATTGTATACAACATCGGGTAGTAGCACATCAGACACAACACAGGTCTGGTCGGAGCCCGGGCCAGCTAAGGGCGTTGTCGTACGCCGCCACTGCAGCTGCCACAGCCGGTCCAGCCTCGTCGGGGCCGACCAAAGGTGGGGCGGCTGCACAGGCGGCGAAGGCCCCAGCCAAGGCGGCGGGGGTCCCGGCCAAGGCGTCGGGGGCCCCGACCAAGGCGTCGGGGGCCCCGGCCAAAGCGGCGGGTGCCCCAGTCAAGGCGGCAGGGGCCCCGGCCATGGCAACCAGGTCCTCGGCTAAGGCGGCGAATCGGCCGCCCCCACCACCTTCTGAATCTCCTCCGGCCGACGCCGGATGGCAAGTAGCCGGGGAGAAGAAGAAGGCTGGTAAGGCGGCAAGGGCGGCCAAAAGGAAGGCGAGGCGGCAGCGGCGCAAGGAGCGAAGCGTCGCGGCTAGGCTCCGCGCCCCGAAGTCCGCAGCTGTAGTGATTACACTACAGCCGGAAGCGGCAAAGAAGGGCGTGTCCTACCAGCACGTGCTCGCCAAGGTGGATGCGGCGGTGGATCTCAAAGAGACCGCCAATGGCGTCCGGCTCAAAATAACCGCGACTGGGGCCAGGATGCTGGAGATCCCCGGTGCAAACAGCGGCCCGGCAACGGACGCTCTGGCCAATAGGCTCAGGGCGTCCCTGGATCCGGACGAGGCCCGAGTGTCCAGGCCCACCAAACGCGCCGACTTGCGCATCCGGGGCCTGGACGACTGCGTGACGGCAGAAAAGGTGGTGGCCGCGGTCGCCAGGACTGGGGGGTGCTCTGCCGAGGAGGTGAGGGCGGGCACCATCCACCCTGACTCCACGGGGATGCGAGCCGTTACGGTGAGCTGCCCCGTGTCCGCGGCCAAGCTGATAGCCGGGGAGGGCCGAAGGCTTCTGGTAGGTTGGGTCTCCGCGCAGGTCAAACTGCTGGAGCCCAGACCTCTGAGGTGCTTCCGCTGCCGGGTGGGCGACCACGTGGGAGCGAAGTGCACCTCGGAGGTAGACTGCAGCGACCACTGCTTCCGCTGTGGTCAGCCTGGTCATAAGGCCGGCTCGTGCAACGCCGCGCCGCACTGCATTGTATGTGCGGCGGCTGGCAAGCCCGCCGATCACCGGGCTGGGAGCAAGGCCTGCGCTCCACCCGCCAAAGCCAGAGGCAGGGGCAAGCCCTCCGCCACCGCCGTCACCGCCGCAGCCGCCGCCACTACTGCCGCCGCCGCTGCCGCCTCCACTGTTGTCGTCGCCGCCATTGCCGCCGCGGCGGTGCCCTCAGAGGGGGCTAGGGAGGGGGTTGAAATGGAGTGTCAATAACGGCCCCATTACGCCTCCTCCAGGCGAACATCAACCACTGCGCTGCCGCTCAGGATCTCTTGCTCCAGAGCATGGCGCAGTGGTCGATTAACATCGCCGTGGTCGCTGAGCCGTACTTTGTCCCGCCAAGGGATGACTGGGTGGAGGACCTGAGCGGCTCAGTGACCCTCATTTCGTCGGCCGCTGCTGGTACCCCGTCCCTCGAGTCTGTCAAGAGAGGACGGGGTTGCGTGGCAGCACGGTTCGGGGAGATTGTCGTGGTAGGGGTATACTTCTCCCCGAACCGAACTCTTGCCGAGTTCCACAACTCCCTCGTGGAGTTGAGAGTCGTCGTCGTCGGGTTCGGTTCCCTCCCCGTGTTCGTCCTCGGGGACTTCAATGCCAAAAATCTGGCTTGGGGTTCCCGCTTTACGGACACACGGGGTAGGATGGTGGAGGACTGGGCTCTGGAGACGGGCCTGGTCGTCCTAAACCGGGGTTCTGTCCCCACGTGTGTGCGGATGCGGGGCGAATCAGTGGTGGACATTTCGTTCACCAGCCCCGCTCTGTCGCCGCGTGTAATCGACTGGCGCGTCATAGAGGAGGTGGAGACCTATTCCGATCACCGGTACATCCGGTTTGACGTCTCCGCTCAGACCTCGAGCGCGCCGGCCCGACAGGCCCCGAGTGGTCCGCGGTGGGCGCTGAAGCAGATGGACCGGGAGCTTCTCCTGGAAGCCTCGATCGTGCAGGCCTGGGTGTCATCACCGGATAGGCCTGCCGACATCAACGACGAGGCGGAGTGGTTCCGGGAGGCCATGTCCAATATATGCGACGTGGCAATGCCCCGGGTCCATCCTGGACGTGCTTCGCGCCAGCTGTACTGGTGGTCGCAAGAGCTGGAAGCTCTGCGCAGGGCGTGCGTAGCTGCGCGACGCCGGTACGCCAGGCACCGCAGGCTCCGTATCCGCCCTCTGGATACGGAAGCCATTGAGGCGGAGCTGTACGAGGGGTACAGAGCGGCGAAGACCGCCCTCCAAGCGGAGATCCTGCGGGCCAGGACACTGGCCCGCGAGGAGTTGCTGGAGACTCTGAACAGAGACCCGTGGGGACGCCCATATAAGATGGTGCGGGAGAAGCTCCGCCCATGGGCTCCCCCGCTGACGCAGAGTCTCCGGCCCCAGCTTGTGGAGGACGTGGTGAGCGCTCTGTTCCCTTCAAGAGGGGAACATACGCCCCCGCCCATGGCTCCGCCTATTGCGGTGCCCGATGCGGACCACACCGCCGACGACGACGACGATGCTCCGGAGGTGACCGAGGTAGAGATGAGAGTGGCGGTACGCAAGATGAGTGCGAAGAATACCGCCCCAGGACCCGACGGCATTCCCGGAAAAGCCTGGGTCCTGGCCATGGGGACTCTCGGGCCTCGACTAAGGGGGCTCCTATGCGCATGCATGGAGAGGGGCCAGTTCCCACTTTGTTGGAAGACTGGGAAACTGGTCCTCATTAGGAAGCCGGGGCGCCCGGCGGACTCTCCGTCCGCCTATCGGCCCATTGTGCTGCTCGACGAGGTGGGCAAGCTCTTTGAAAGAGTCATTGCAGACCGCCTCATCGGGCAGCTGGTGCGAGTGGGGCCGGATCTGGCGGAGAGCCAATTCGGTTTCCGCAGGGGGCGCTCTACGGTGGACGCCATCATGCGCGTGCGAGCCCTCACGACGGGGGATGCTGTGGCCCGGGGTGGGGTCGTCTTGGCGGTGTCTCTAGACATCGCCAATGCCTTTAACACCCTGCCCTGGAGTTGCATCAGGGAGGCACTTCGGTATCACCGGATGCCGACCTACCTCTGTCGTGTGGTCGAGGCCTATTTGACAGATAGGGCTGTCATCTACCCCGGTCACCAAGGAGAGTGGAACCGGCGAGAGATGTCGTGCGGTGTCCCACAGGGATCGGTCCTGGGGCCGCATCTGTGGGACATCGGATACGACTGGGTGCTGCGCGCCGATCTCCCTACTGGCGTCAGCGTCGTCTGTTACGCTGACGACACGCTGGTCCTGGCGCAGGGGAGGTCGTACCAGGCGGCGGCCGACTTAGCGACACGCGGGGTTGCGACAATCGTCGACAGAATCCGGCAGCTGGGACTCGAGGTGGCCCTGCACAAGTCCGAGGCCATGGGTTTCTATGGTCCTCGTAGTGCGCCACCGCCGGTTTCCCAGGTAATGGCGGGAGGGGTTCACATCGGCGTCGAGTCGACGATGAAGTATCTGGGACTCGTCCTCGACAGCCGGTGGAACTTCGTGGAGCATTTCCGACGTTTGGCTCCCAGACTGGACCGGGCCGGGGCTGCCTTGAAGCGGCTCCTGCCCAATCTGGGAGGTCCAAACGCCTCCTGCCGGAGGCTCTACGCGGGGGTCGTGCGGTCCATGGCCCTTTACGGGGCGCCGGTGTGGGCGCCTTCATTGAGGCGGCAGCCAGCCCGCCGGCTTAACGCATCCCAAAGGGTCATGGCCATCCGGCTGGCCCGAGGATACCGCACGGTCTCCTGCGAGGCGGCGAGCCTCCTTGCTGGAGTACCGCCATGGGATCTGGAGGCAAAGGTCCTCGCGCACATTTGGGAGTGGCGCGAGGAGGCGAAACGCCGGGGCTTAACTCCGATGCCGCAAGAAGTCGCGGCACAGCGGACAGAGCTCCGGCGGGATCTCATGGCGGAATGGAGAATGCGATTGTCGCAACCCAGCGCTGGGCACGCCACAATTGCGGCGATAAGACCCCTCTTTGAGGAGTGGCTAGAGAGGCGCCACGGCGTCCTCACCTTCCGCCTGACACAGGTGCTCACCGGACATGGCTGTTTCGGGAGGTACCTGTTCAGGATAAAGCGGGAGGAAACGCCCGGGTGTCATCACTGTGTGGATCGCCCGGAGGACACGGTGGAGCATACGGTGGAGGTCTGCCCGGCTTGGGCAGAGCATCGCCGTGTCCTCGTGGAAGCGATCGGCGGCGGTGATCTCTCGCGTCCGGCCCTGATTCGGGCCATGCTACGGAGCGAGAGGAAATGGGAAGCCATCACCTCGTTCTGCGAAGCAGTAATGCTCGCGAAGGAGGAGACGGAGCGCGTGAGGGAAAGGCAAATCTCGCGCCCTCGCGCCCCTAACCGTCGCAGCAGGAGACGCCCTGGGCGTCGGGAGTCATGAGAGGATTTCCGGCCACCGTAGGCGCGGGCTTGCGGACGGTGAGCAATGGGTAGCTCGCCGTCCGATAAGGACCAAGCCCGGGTCGACGGCGCGTTGTGTTCCACGCGCGCCTCAAAGAGATGTCAGCAGAATTGACGGGGTCCGCTAGGGCCAATGCCTGCCGGGGGTTCGAAGAAAACCGATAGGGAAATCGTGGCCCCCTGGCAACACGGCAACTGAAGGAACACGGGTGGGTTTTAGTCAGTAAGAGTCTGACACGCCCTCCCGCTCCGCCCAGAGCGGGAGAAGTTATTTGATGATTTCCCACCCAAAAAAAAAAAAAAAAAAAAAGGTCTGGTCGGAGGATCCTCCCTTTTCTATGGAGGATGAGTGAAGTTTACACCTTGTTCCTCATCCTAATCCTAACTATGAGACGGGATAGCGGTGAAACCACGGGGTGCAGCTAGTAGGCTATATAATTTATAAAGATACTAGCTGCACCCCGCGGTTTCACCCGCAAAAGTCTTGATCTTGGGTCTTGGTTATCGGGATAAAAAGTATCCTATGTCTTAACCTAGGCCATGGTCCACCTATTTACAAAATTTCATACAAATCCGTTTTGCCGTTTTAGCGTAAAAGCGTAACAAATAAACTCACTTTCGCATTTATAATATTAAGTTAGAATATCACGCGGGCGACGCCGCTGGCGGAAGCTAGTATCTCTATACTGGTGACCCCGAACATATTATGGACATTGACTTCGAGCAGCTAGTTGAGCGTGACGTCATTTTTTAAAGTTTTTATTATAATCGTACTGGCTACATAATGTTCTATAATATTTTTATATGTACTTTTCAAAATGACGTGTGTCACTGAATTATTTTCTTTGTACTGCATATAATAAAATTTTCTCCAACCTTAACTATATTATTTATACATACAACAATAAATTGGTTATGGACCCAGCCACTCCCAGAGTGCGTTTTGTATAGTAATATAGTTGTTTCTTGGTTATCTTCAGTTGTTGGTGCGTAAATATATTTAAATAGACAAAAAATATTTTTTAGCGTAATGTCTATGGGAGACGGTAATATGTCATGCCTTCGGGTTCTGGGACTTGCTGACATCCATCAGACAGTAAACTGGTAAGAATGGTTACCCTCAATGGAAATTCAAGATGTGCATATTCTTGCTGCACGAAGACCTATGGTCTACAGTTATAGGGTACGAACAGGAAGACAATACACCTCTGGCCGTAAGGAAGAACAAAGACCTCAAGGCATACACAAAAATGTGTCTTGCCCTGGATGGCGGCGCCATCACACACGTGCGCTTCTGCCTAACCTCAAAGGAGATATGGGATGCGTTAGCAAAGGCGTATGAAGATAAATAAGGTATGGGTAGAAAGTTGGCAATAGAACGGAAGCTGTATAGATACCAGTTACTAAATTTTAGTTCAATTGAAGATTATATCAATGCAGTGATGAGCACTGCTCAGGATTTAGCAGATAGTGGGCGAGTAATTGACGATACTTCTATACCATCAGCATTTGATTTAAGGGATCATAGTTATGACTCTAGAAAACTCAAGTATAAAGGTAACTTTCGAGTTAGTTAAACAGAAATTACTAAACGAAAGCGCAGTGTGAGTCAAAGGAATTAGTTCTTGCTTCGAATGAGAGAATGGTGAAACCGCTTAAAGTAGTAGCGAGAAGCATTGTTTGCTACCATTGCAAAGAACCATGACACACTGATCGCCCATTGTATAAAAAAGGGAAACAGAAAAGGATAAGTAAGAAACCTACTAATGAGACAACACTTATTTCCTCTTTAGGCAGATTAAATCCAACAGACTGGTATGTCGATTCTGGAGCCTCTTCGCATATAACCTGTTGTAAAGAATGGCTTACCAATTTTAAACCTACTTGTGAAAGGAAGGACATTACTCTAGCCAATAACAGAGAGGTAAACTCAGCTGGCGTCGATGAAGTGTTGCTTGCCAAGGACAATAAGTTATCATTGAGTAATATAAAAGAAGTTCTGTACGTACAAATTTAAATTATGTACAAATTTTATTTCTGTAAATAAGGCTATCGAGACGTATATTACTGTTGTTTTTGATAAGTGTTCAAATAAGAGGCGGGCTTCCACTAAACATTTATTATGAACTGACAGCTAACTATTTGGAGTCTATGATATAACGTTATGGTTGCCATATACAACACTTTCAGTTTCGGCATCAGTCTTTAGAATCCGCGATAGTTTATATAATGCGAATGCACTGTAACTTAGTTTTTTGCTAATGACCTCTATGTGAGCCTTCCTATTAAAATTCCGATCTATGGTTAATCCTAAAAACTATCGTGTGATGTTCAGTATTCCTGTAAGTTAAAAGGAACCTGCACAATGACGTATCTGGATTTGTTGCTAAAGTGCTTTTTTAACCCGCTAACATTTTCTTACCGCACTCTGCTGCGCCATTAGAGGCAGGATGGTAAGGCGCGGAGAACAATTGTTCAATACCATTTTTTACAAAAAAATGTTTAATGGTATGAAACCCTCGAGTCCGACTTTTTTTTTTAGCATGTATTAGTACGCAGCTGTGCCAATCTACACTGGACTGTTCCAAAAAGTTTATTAAAATTTCAATTTTCTTTTTCATTATCTTCATTAATTTGGAAAAGTTTACATTCTTTATTGAAATCCTTAATCCACTGGTAAGCATTTGAGTCTCTTTCAGTGACTTTCTCAATCATGAATTCCTTTGTTCCTTTTTTCCCAAAATGTTGAGTTTCTGATGTTTTGTGTTTTTCTTCAAATAACTTTTCCAACTGTTTTTAACCGACTTCTAAAAGGAGGAGGTTATCAATTCGGATGTTTATATTTTTTTTAATGTATGTTCGGGCATAACTCCGTCATTTATAAATGGATTTGCAAAATTCTTTTTTTGTTTGAAAGGGTATGCTCTCGAAGTGGTGGTCCTATTGTCATCTGGTCAGGATCTGATGATGGGATCCTGGAGAAATCGTGGGAAATCTTCAAATATTATAGGCACAACTATAGCTATTTGAGTATTTTTATAGTAACTCGTGCAGTTGCTGTCGGAAAGCACTATTTGGTGAAGTGGAACTGATAATGAAGACCACAGATGTCCATCGGGACTATTCAATAATAAGTATTTAACGGGTTGCGATTCGATTACTTTAATATGTGTCAAGCAATTTATTCTCGTCACAATGCATATGGATAAGTGAAGCTGATGGTGAAGTACCAGGAGAACTCCAATAACGATTAACGTTAAATTTTGTAAAAGGTGATGAGCAGTTGGCATTAGGCTAATGTAACAGATAAATTAAAAATTGAACCACTAAAAAGCGAGAAATCTTTTTTACAAAAAAAAAACTACCGACTTCCAAAAAACCACTACAAAGTGAAAAATAACTTAAATTTCGGAAGTCGGTGGCAAATAAAAAAATACAAAACCAAAGACACCGACTTCCGAAATTTAAGTTATTTTTCACTTTGTAGTGGTTTTTTGGAAGTCGGTTGTTTTTTTTTTGTAAAAAGATTTTCTCATGTTTGATTTGAGCCAGTCAGTACAGATTCAGCAGCAGCAGTTTTTTCCAAAATTTCTTCTAGGTATAAATCATTGAATTGCAAGTTCTATTCTTCATCCAAATATGTTTTAGATATTTCATCCGTTAAAGTTATCCATATTTTTCTGGTTTGATGTCTTTTATTTAATATTTTTTTTACCTTGGCGTAGTTGGAAGTATTTGTAATTGTTTGGTGTAAATTTGCAGGTTGATATTCGGCTGGTATTCCAAAGATCTGTCCATGAGGTGTTGCAATTGAGGTTATGCACATTATGTTTGAATTTCCATCTGCTGCTGGTTTCACAACGAAATCAAACCTCAACTTTTCTATATTTCTTGAAATACGTGCAAAAAATGTTGTTTTAAATGATATTTATTCTTTCCACTTCAATATTTGGGAAACAATGAAACAAAGACGTAATTACGTTTCTCCGTAAACAAAAGAAACAACATTTAAAGTCTTTATTTCAGGTCTTGTTATTTCTTTAGGAAAAGCTTATATTCGCTAACACTGTAGTCTTCTATTAAATGTGTGGAATGTCATTGTCACTACTAATATCAAGTGTCAGTCATTTCCACGTCTGTGGTAGGCGCGGTAGCATCAATTGATAACGTGGCAAATTCAAATTTAAGAAGAGCAACGACATATGTACATGAGTGTCGTGATTTTCTTTACATACAATATTTTTATAATTTTAGTATAACCATGCAATAAATTAAACCCAAATATTAAGACTCATACAAATAGGATTATAATTTCGCAATTAAATATAATTAAGATACAAAACATAAATACCAAAGAAGCTGCATAACATTTTAATGTAATATGTTCTCATTTAATCCTTCTAAACAAAAAGCGCCTTCATCCTCTCTCCTATTATCATTTAATTAACTTTGCTGTGCCCGACAGGGTCCATGATTGATACAATGTCTAACATGCCAACTGTTTTATCTCACATTATGGAATGCAATAAAGTATTGAGTATTGAGTACATACAAACCGCTGAACCTGACTTGACTTCCGTACTTCTATATCGGGTGACCACTGAAAATCAGCGCTGTGCGGGCCCCCATAACCGTCATAGGTCCATCATGCTGAGTGGAAGTCTCTATTTTAGTTTTATGATCGTGATTTCTTGTGTACTTTATTTTGTTGTTTTCTGATTAGTCTTGTCTTTTTTTATGCACGTGCTTCTGTGAAAAATAAACCTATTATTCTTTCTTTCACGTGGCGATGAAAATTTTACGAATATCAGTGCACATGGTGATAAAAGAAATACGTTAACTTATTGAATGAAACGGAATAAGCTATACAGACACTGAAACATTTTACTTTTATTCACCGGGTTATGCAGATATTGAAATGAATGAATGAATGTATACTTTTAATTTAATTTAATTTATATCAAATTTAATTTAATTTATAATTCTACTTTTTACTTTTTATTTATAATTTTTAAAATAATATTATATATTTTTTTAATTTTAATTCATTATGACATAATATTGATAATCAAGTTAATGCTTGGTTTTACTGTATTGTATTCGTGTAAGTTTAAACTTTTAGAATGGCATGTATATTGTTTCTTTTTTATTCTTAATTTAATTTAAATTATGTATTCAGAGCACTAAGTACTCGATAATGTGTAAGCTGTGGTTACCTGTAATTGAGTGTGCGTTACAGGATAATGTAATAAAACTAAGTTTTACTATTGTAAAAAGATAATTTGTAATGTAACTCGTTGGTAATCCTTAAATAAATAAATAAATGAAGAAGTTAAAGCGTATGATTCTCCTCGTCAGCTCATATTTGCTGATAAGACTTGCAGCTCTGATTATGTGCGCGCTCAAACAAAAAGAGGCGCTGCAAGGAACCCTTAAAGATTTGTTGATATGGGCGAGGAATAGTTACTCGCTACTCATGACACCCTGCTTCAAAAAGTTAATGACCTTTTTTCCACAGGGGACTATATCACGTGTTCCTCAGATTTATTAGATTGTCTGTGGACATCGTGCTAAGATTCTCCAAATGCGGAGAGACTATCACTAAACAGGCATGGAAAGGATCCCCCCTGTCATTTGGAGAAAGCTCTTCAAACGAAATTAAAGTTTGGGTGTAGTACCGTTCTTCTGAAACGTTGTCTCCAATAAAGTGAAAAATAAAAGCACTTTAAAGACATATTTTAGCACTTTCGGAAGCGATATTCATCTAAGACATAAACTAGCAGCCATACTCGTTCAACCAACAGCCATAAGCAGGCGCGTAGCTGGCATCACAAGAGGATCAGAGACTGGCAGGTGATCAACCCACTATTGGTGACCCTAAAAAGAAGCAGCCATACGATGTGGCTTATAATATAGACCATAATGTCGCTAACACTAAGTTGCATCAGTTGATATTTTCAAATATGTTAATTATTAATATTTTAGGGGTATGAGGAACAGGGTGTAAAGTTCACTCATCCACCATAGAAAAGGGAGGATCCTCCGACCAGACGGGTGTTGTGTCTGGCGGGCAACTGCCCATCGGTTTGAAGTTGAAATCTTGTATCTATGTCGATCGCTCGGTAAACTCTAACTGCGCGATGCAGGATTTGTGTGACGTCATGTCTTTGATGCGTGGTTCGTATGTGGCGGTGTAACCGCTACATCACTCCCCTCCGGAGACCGGAGGTCGATAGTGGGCTGAATCTTGCGATGCTTCACACAGTGCCAGCTGTGGTTCCAGTGAGTCGGAACCGGGTGCCACATAGTTCGCGGTGAGTCGGAACTGTCTATGGTGATTCCCCAGTGAGTCGGGATGATTGAGATAATTCCCCAGTGAGTCGGGGTGATTGAGGTGATTCCCCAGTGAGTCGGGGTGATGAGGCTGAGGGTGATGACCAGGAATGCGCGTTCGCTGCATGCTGGTGGTCAGGATACCCGTTGAAGCCGTGGGTGCTGGCCGGCTGTGTGAGTCGCCTCACGAAAGCTTGCGGGAGTGATGATGTTTTTGACGTCACGCCGAGGTAATTGCACGAAGGCTGCGTTGACGTTCATACTCGGGGTCACCAATTTAGGGGTATGAGGAACAGGGTGTAAAGTTCACTCATCCACCATAGAAAAGGGAGGATCCTCCGACCAGACGGGTGTTGTGTCTGGCGGGCAACTGCCCATCGGTTTGAAGTTGAAATCTTGTATCTATGTCGATCGCTCGGTAAACTTTAACTGCGCGATGCAGGATTTGTGTGACGTCATGTCTTTGATGCGTGGTTCGTATGTGGCGGTGTAACCGCTACAATATTAACAATATGAATTTATTTAGAAAAAACTTTTTACAAAAAAAAAACAACCGACTTCAAAAAAAACACTACAAAGTGAAAAATAA
Source organism: Agrochola lychnidis (assembly GCA_963680765.1). NCBI lineage: Eukaryota > Metazoa > Arthropoda > Insecta > Lepidoptera > Noctuidae > Agrochola > Agrochola lychnidis. The sequence goes on along the minus strand of OY796855.1, from coordinate 25,677,323 downwards.
CTTTAATTTCGGAAGTCGGTGTCTTTGGTTTTTAATTTTCGTTCTTTGTCACCGACTTCCGAAATTAAAGTTATTTTTCACTTAAGTGTTTTTTTTGAAGTCGGTTGTTTTTTTTTTTGTAAAAAGTTTTTATTTTTCACTTTTTAATTGTGATACCTACCCCACACAAATTCGAATACCACTACCTGCTATGTAAATAACAGTGACAGGAAGTTATCATAATATCATCCACATACTAAGTGAGGAAAAAATACGTATTATTGAAGCTAACTCAAAAACTACCCGAGCAAAGTTAATAAAATTTATATGGGACCACCTCTGAAGTATGATCTACCAAACAAAAAAAGAACCATCAAAATCAATACATAATTGTCGGAGTAATCGCGTAACAAACATACAAAAAAAAACATACAGTCGAATTGAGAACCTCCTCCTTTTGGAAGTCGGTTAAAAAGTAATAAAGTCAACTTAATTTACACACACGTATTTACACGATTTAAAAATAATATGTAAAAGTATATAAAAGAGGGGGGAATAATCATGGGGCATCAAAAAATTCGTCCGCATCGCTGTCAATAGGAAAAGTGCCCAAAAGGCTGGCAGCATTGCCACGTTGTATGGCAATAGCATTGCCACGTTGTATGGCAATGCTGATTCTTTGGCCAAAGAATACGCCAGCCCTCTGGTTACGTGAAGAATCGACCAGCCGCTTGGCGATGTCTTGAAAAACTAGGTGGGCACTCGGACTCCATGGCCCCAGTGTTTCAACCCCAAACGGCTCAAACATATAAGTCCCAATAAGATTGGAGTATTTGCGCGATTGGAGTATAAAAACGATGCTGAATTGGTGTAATAAGATTAATGGGGAACCAGGTTTCACAGGACAAGCATTCAATGTATTAAACATAAAAAGCGATAGTTCCAAGTCGAAAATTTTCTGTAATTTTGTGATGTACCAAATGGCGATTCGCCAACAAAAGCTTTTTGACGGCAAGAAACATGGATTTGTTCACTACGGATTAGACGAAAAAAAATGACTATCAGAGTTTAGCTTCCTCAGCTTTAGTATTGCTACTGGTGTGCTTAAACCAGACGTGGAAGTTACCAATAGGATATTTTTTACTCATGGTCTCACTCACTGGAGCCAAACTTGCAAACTTAATTAATATGGCATTGGAAAAATGCGCTCTAGCACATGTGATGGTAGCCAAACCAACATAGCTGCTATGAGAATTTTAGGCTGCAAACTTGACGATCCTAAATCATTAAAACCAACTTTTACACACCCTACTACTGAAAATGACGTAGTTTTGATGTTAGATGCATGTCACATGTTGAAGTTGGTCAGAAACTCTTTCGAGTCAAGATAAATATTAATTGACAAAAATGGCAATGAAATAAACTGGAAGTACGTAAAACGCCTACAAGAGATTCAAGACGTCGAAGGATTGCGAACAGGCAACAAACTTACCATCCGCCATATTAATTTCCGCCAGCAGATAATGAAAGTTAAATTGGCCACCCAACTTTTAAGCAATAGTGTCGCACAATCCCCTACAAGTTTGCAAAGACTTGTCACCAGAATTTGCCGAAAGAGAACCTACGTCAGATTTCATAAAGATGCATAATGATGTTTTTGACATTTTGAATTCGAGAGGAAATCCTAAAGCATATGGATTCAATAGGGCTCTGAACTTTAAGAACAAAGATAAGTGTTTAAACTGCTTGAAGATTATAAAGACGATATCACTAATTTAAGAGTTAAAATCACAAAGAAAACGAAAAAAAGAAAAGGAGCCTTGCCTACAATTACAATCAAAACAGAGCTTAAACAAGTATGTGTCTACTTAGACAAGATGTAAGGGGTCGCAAATTAAAAGACCAGTATCGAAGATATGTGTGCGTCCAGTTAGCAAATAAGGGAGAGTTTTTTTTTATAATTATTGTTTGTAGTTATTAATAACGAACAATTGTTAGTATTGTGTTGCCTATTTTAACCATAGTTCAAGGTATAAACTATACTATTCTAGTTATACCTATTATATTATTAACTAGCAGCTATTCTTTTTTGTTTTTTGTAGCGGCTGCGACCGTGTTTTTAGTTGCTGTTTGATTTTATTGTAATGTACCTACGGTGTTGAAAGTATTACAATCCTCTAGTGTTCTGTAAAGTGTGTAACAAGACAACCTTCATCTTTATAAAATAAACCTTGTGTAAATTTAGTTTGTAAGACTATTGTCTCAGTTAGTTTTGTATCGGTCAGTATTGTATTTCAGTTTAATATAAAGTGTATTATGGACAAAATATTAGGTCAAGATGGGCAAGCCCACATTTTGTCCATGGTGGGCGGCATGTTAAGTCAATAATCGCAAAAGTTGTCTCATAGCTCGATAGATGGCGTTGCCCTGTTTAAATGCGCGCTATGGTTTCGTTACACACGATTAGCTATAAGGAAAAGGAATATTATTAAATACACCCCGCCCGATTGCGTCATCCTCGCAGGTTGACTCGCAAACCCCGACCAGTAGTTCCGGCCCTAAAAAGGTCGCGCCTCCACCTCTCGTCTTCATACAAGACAAGGAGAAGTGGACGGCTGTCTCAAAGTGGTGTCTGGAGATGAAAATCTCATACACAAATGCCCGTTCGACCCAACAGGGTATTAAAGTACTGCTCCCTACGTCGAAAGACTACAAGAAGACTACTGCGACTACTGCGAGAGAGAGGTGTGTCATTCCACACTTACTCCCTCCCAGAAGACAGACAGATCCGAGTGGTGATCAAAAAGATCCCCAAGGAAATCTCTCCGTCAGAAATATTAGCCGACCATCAGTCGCAAAACATCCCCGTAGACGAGGTGCACCGCATGCATCGTTCGCGCGGCAGGGAAGCATACGACATGATTCTAGTCGTGTGCTCCCCCACCGAGGGGCATCACCCCATATTTAATATAAAGACCCTTTTCAACCTCATGGGTTTCTCAATCAAAAAGCCCTGGAAGAACAGCGCGATCGGTCAGTGTCACCGCTGTCAATTGTATGGCCATTCGCAAAAGAATTGCCATGCAAAACCCAGGTGCGTAAAGTGCCTGGGTGACCACGGCACCACTGACTGCTCGCGTCCAAAGGACCGTAGTTTATGCCTTAGCCCGCCTAGTTGCGTGCTGTGCGGCCTCGAGGGCCACACAGCCAACTACCGCAGCTGCTCTAAAGCCCCTAAGGCCACATCCAATAAGCTGACCAAACGTCTAGACGTGAGGCAGCAGAAACAGAGGGACTTCCATCCCCTCCCCTCCTCCCAGATTCCTGAGCGGCTTAGCCCTCAGAGACCTAGTCCCTGGACTATGCTAAATCACCAGCAGGCTTTCCCAGCCCTGGGCATTCCGCGCCCCCCCCCCTCATACCCCTCTCTATACAATGATGGACCCGCGTGTCCGTCACATCCCCCCTCCCCCCGGCTTCCCCGGCCCCTCATTTTACTTATTTATTTAAGGATTACCAACGAGTTACATTACAAATTATCTTTTTACAATAGTAAAACTTAGTTTTATTACATTATCCTGTAACGCACACTCAATTACAGGTAACCACAGCTTACACATTATCGAGTACTTAGTGCTCTGAATACATAATTTAAATTAAATTAAGAATAAAAAAAAAGAAACAATATACATGCCATTCTAAAAGTTTAAACTTACACAAATACAATACAGTAAAACCACTTTCGCGCCTTCTGCGCCCCCGCGAAACCCGCCACCGCTCCCAAACCCCCGCGCCCCGCCCCCACTCCCGTGGCCCTAATTAACCCCGTCGACGAACGTTTCGACGTCATTAGTACCGCGTTCGAACTTTTTTGTACCCCCAGGGCTACGCAGATGGCCCTGGATATCGCTGCAGCCAAAAAATCGGGTGGCTTAGCGGCAATCAGAAACGTTTTCAATGCGTATCCCGAGATCACGCAACTCCTCACCTCCTTCTCTACCCCCCAACATGTGTAATGCCACTCAGGCTAGGTTTAAACCCCGATCCCTCAAGCTAGGCACCTTCAATGCCAATGGCTTAATTCAACAAAAAGATGAAATCGCGGACTTTCTCCGCGTTCATCAGCTAGATATCCTCCTCATCCAGGAAACTTTTCTAAAGCCCCATAGAGACAATCCCTCCATAGCTAACTATCGTATCGTTCGGAACGATAGAACGCGTTGTCATAGGGGTGGCACCCTTATTTATTACAAAAAGGATCTGTACTGCATCCCAATGGACCCTCCCCCCCTCTCCCGATTAGAAGTATCAGTATGCCATCTGGGCATGACCGGTCACGCACCGATCACTCTAGTGTCGGTCTATATCCTTCCCATTTCTCTCACCGCTTCGGAAAATTTCCAAAATCTCTCTTACGATCTCCAACTCTTGTTAAACATGAGTGACTCCGTCATTATGGCGGGGGATCTCAATGCGAAACATCCCTCTTGGAATAGCTCCACCACCAATACCAGAGGTCGGCACTTTTTCGACCTCTCCTCCTCCCTAAACTTCGACATCATCGCTCCGATGAGTCCCACTCATTATCCCCATGCCATCAGTCACACCCCTGACGTACTTGACGTAACGCTCCATAAGAACGTTAATCTAAGACTAGACTCGATAGAAACGGTGTACGAGTTTACCTCTGACCACCGACCGGTAATCGTTAAACTCACCTCCCGCATAGGTCCCTCCGACCCTGACCAACCTCTCCCCACTAAAAAGGTGACGGACTGGAGGAAAGTAAGCGCTCAGCTGAAATCCAACACATCCCCCTTACTAGACTCTATCCCCGATCAATTCGACTCAGTCGCCGACACGACTGCCGCGATCGACTCACTCACGGAGCACGTACAGACCGTCCTGAGCGACTGCTCCAGGGAGGTTCCAGCAACAGAACCCTGTTACTTGAATCTCCCCGACGATGTGCGTGCCCTGATGACTGAGAAGAACGCGGCTACTCGTGCCTACAGCGTCTTCCCCTGTGCCGCCAACAAAGCCCATATGCGCTACTATCAGAGATCTGTTAGGACACGCATTTTGGAGCTGCGCGAAGCGGGATGGGATAAGATGCTGAGCGATCTAGAGCCCTCTGATCAAGCCTTCTGGGAACTCCAGAGGAAACTCAGGTCCCCCCAGTCGGCCCCCATACCCCCGTTAGTCCGCCCCGATAAAACGATTGCCTTCGACGACATCGACAAAGCCGAGTGCCTAGCCAACAGTCTAGAAGCTCAATGCTCTCCCAGCTCCCTATCAGTAGACAAAGCTCACCTCGATGAGGTCGACGCCGAAGTCGAACGTAGAGCCTCCCTTCCTCCCGTTGAAGACCCTGATTTTCCCTTGCCCCCCATCGAACCAGATGAGGTGCACGAGATAATCAAAGGTCTGCAAACGCGTAAAGCCCCCGGTTCAGACGGACTCACCAATAGGGTGGTCCAGCTCTTCCCAGCCCACTTGATCATGCTACTGACTACCATCTTCAATGGTGCTCTAAGCAATAACATCTTTCCCCAGACGTGGAAAGAGGCCACGGTCATAGGTATCCCAAAGTCCGGCAAGCCTAAAAACGAACCCTCCAGCTACCGCCCAATCAGTCTGCTCAAAGTCCTCGGCAAAATCTACGAGAGGCTTATTTATAAGCGTCTCAGAGACTACGTCGAGACTAAGGGCCTCATACCCGACGAGCAGTTCGGCTTCAAAACTCAGCACTCTAGCGTGCATCAGGTTCACCGTATCGTCGAGCTGGTCAAAGGTGGTCTCACCCGCGGCTATCAGACACGCGCGTTCTTCTTCGATATAGCGAAAGCCTTCGACAAAGTCTGGCACAACGGCTTATTATATAAGCTTTACAATCTCGGTGTGCCAGATCGTCTCGTACTCATCTTACGTGACTACTTGTCAAATCGCACCTTCCGCTACCGTATCGAAGGAGCCCTATCCTCCCCTCGCCCCATAAGGGCAGGAGTCCCTCAGGGCTCGGTGATAGCCCCCCTCGCGTTCACGCTGTTCACTAGCGATATCCCCACACAGAGGGACGCAGCTCGCTCTGTTCGCAGACGATGCTGCGATCATCTGTAAAGGTAGCGCCCCTTCGTCTCTCCTAAATTTACAACGGGCCGTCAATAACCTTGGCGCCTGGTTTAGACGGTGGAGGATCGAAGTAAATCCTGACAAAAGTCAAGCGGTTTCATTCTCGAAACCGAGATCCAGACCCCTCCCTCCCCCTCGACCGATCACCCTGTTCGGCAAGCCGATCCCTTGGGAGAAGCGAGCCAAGTACCTAGGTGTGATCTTAGACCACCATCTCTCCTTTTCAGAGCACATAAAGACGGTTCGTTCGCGAGCCGCTTTCGCTCTAGGTAGGCTTCATTGCATTCTAAATTCACGCAGCAAATTGTCACTAAAGTGCAAATTGCGTATCTACACAGCGTGCGTCCGTCCCATAATGACATATGCGGAAGCAGTCTTCGCCCACGCCAAACCCCGTTCCAACCATAGGATGCAGACCCTACAGAACCGATTCCTTCGCAAGGCCACGGGAGGCCCGTGGTACATCAGAAACGAGATCCTCCATCTCGACTGTAAGATCCCTACGATCCACCAGTTTCTCAAACGCATGTCCAAGCGTTACTTTGAGTCCGCTCCTCGACATCGGAACCCTCTGATAGTCGAGGCAGCCAATTATGTCCCGTCCCAAATCAGTCAGATCCGCCGTCCGAGGCATGTACTCTCCGACCCAGATGACCCCATTACACTCCTCCAGGAGCAGAATAGGGCCACCAGTACAGTGCACAAAAACAGACGCCTCCCGTCATTCCGACCTCGCCGCCGAGGTCCTTTACGTACGCGATCTACTTCCCGAGTAAACGAATCCCCCCCCGACCCTTGCTCGAAAACGAGGTGCCAGCAGTTGTTGCAGCTGAGCACGTAGCTTTAAATACCCCGAATAATAATCACGATATAAATATAAATTTGATCCAGCCTGTCCCCTCTTGCTGTCCTCCCGTCAGCGATGCCCTAAGCCGAGGTCCGTACCCCACAGGGGGTGCCCTTAGCGAGCATTCGCCTAAATTTAATTTAGAATAGTTTGAAAAGCTCCTGGCTGGAGGCTCTAAGTGTAGAAGCTTATGGCTCCCACAGGAAAAATCCGTTTAAGCAGCCAAGACCTTAGTGGTCAATCACTGCGAGTAGCCATTGTTAAAAAAAAAAAAAATACACACTCAAATCAGCATCGTCTTGTTTTATTGCAAAAATCCATGCCCAGTGAAGCATCTTGGTACGGCTTTGTACACCTGGAGTGTAAGTTTAAAATAGGATTTTTGGGATTATTGGTTTGCTTGGAAAGCACAATTTTTTTTTAATGCAATTAGTTTAAACAAATACTCTGAAATATATAGCGACATATAGACACTCTCAGGACCACCCTCAAATTTTTTTTGTTTGTTACAGGCAAAAAGGGGGACATAACAACAATCCTAATGTCTTTCAAATTAAGTCAGCCTACAAAAAAATGTTGAACCATTTAGAACTAAAAACAACATTAAGAGGTAACTGTGTACCACTTGAAAAAATCAATGTTTTAAATTGTAGGTACATCAAAAAATTGTTTAGTAGTAATAAATATGTCAACTGCCGGGCACCGCGAAGATGAAGATAATAAACGAGAAGAAACTCCGAGTAAAACAGATGTAGAGAGCGAATGGGTCGATCAAAAAAATATCGATTTAAGTGACAGCCTCATAACTGGTATTACCAGATTGTTGGGTATAGAGCAGGTTACGTTGTATCAAGATTGGGGAATGAGCTCAAATGTGATTTATGTATCAAATTATTGTTAGCTCCTGAGCTTTTATGGTTTCATAAATTAATTATTAAAGATAAAGGAGGCCTATGCTATCCAACGCACCAAGTTTTTGACATTTGCATGTCATGTGAAGCCGTGATTAAATTGGCTGCTGCCCTATCTGGTGACAGGTCTTTGCATCCAAAATATAGTCCTATGTATACGAAAATACTTGAAAAAATTAAAGCCAATTTGTCGATGAGAGAAATTGCAATTCATTCAGTGGAACATGTGTCGTCATTACTGACAGATCATCCTCTTTTGTTGATCAATGCGATTATTCACAAATATATAAAAATAAGATTATACCACGCAAGTAAAATGTTCAGTTTAAATAACAAAGAGAGTAAAATGCAACTATATAAGAAACTCATGTTGCACAGTGGTGTTTAATACAAACAAAAGACGTCTGTCGGGTCAGCTAGGTATATGTAGGTAGGGTAGGTAGATAGGTATTAGTATATTATAGTTCTTAGATACTAGCTGCGCCCCACGGTTTCACCTGCATAAGTCTCGATCCCGTGGGAATATCGAGATAAAAAGTATCCTATGTGTTATTCCAGGTTATAAACTATGTGTACCAAATTTCATCCAAATCCGTTCAGCCGTTTGAACGTGAAGAAGAGACAAACAAAGATTATTGTTCGAAGAAATTTGTTTTTCGCTGGTTAGTGCGTTACATGACCTAATTTAATTAATTTTCATAAACATGGAAACAATATCATTCTATTCAAAACAATAGTTATTTGACACAATCTTAATAAGTTTGAAATATTTACGTTTACGCAATCCGCATATATATATTTTTTTTTACACTTGGTAACTCTGAAGATCTTGAGGTTTGTCATAACCAAGAACCAAAACAAATTCTTTCGAATAATAACTGTTACGGAATGCAAAATTAAATATTAGATTATCTGTGGTTTTTTAATTGTCAGTCAGATTTCTTTTCTTTTTGAACTGTTGGTACAGACACGCACGACACGCAAAAAAACGATGAGTATCTTAAATTACATTATGTCCAAGTGCAATGAATAAAGTTAAATAAACAACGCCAAAGGTTTTATAAGAACCGTAGTTTCATTCTAAAACAATAATATAATGAATTAAAAAATAAATACAAAGAAAAAAAAAACAGTATGTTACTGCCTGTTATTTGCCTCGAGTCGCGCGCTAGTGATGTGAACCGATTACAATTTTTAACACCGGTTTATACCGATTAGTTATTTATTAAAACCGGTTTTTTAAGGTTTTGCCTAAAAAAAAATAACAGTATTTTATTATGGCTTAGTATTTATTTTTACCGACTTTTCTTAAAATTATTAGGTACAATTACAATAACAAAAAGAAAGTGGTTATCAAACAGATCAAAAATAACCAGGAAATTTTATACTTTGCCTGTTTCCAACAAATCGTAGTTCTGATTTATGAAACAAATTTCATCTGCTTGCAACCTGCTCCTTCTAGAGGACAACACATATCCTGATTTAGAGAATATCCTCTCCGAAGGTACCCACCGATGTCGCTGGTATAGCTAAATACTTTAACGTTATTGTATTAATGGCGCCAAGTGTTTATTGCTGGACCAAAAAGCTCCAGCACTTTTAGCTGCTATATACATTCGTAAAATATTAACTGCAGAAGCAGTTGAATTAGTGTTGGGTCTTCTTTGTTTTAAAAAGTCCAGCAGTCCAGGTTTTTTTCTGTTCTGTGCTACTACCTGGCTGCTCCGAAGTCGATGGCACAGAGCTATCGGCGGAATCTTTTAAGTTATGGGATAATTCTTTTCTCATTAAAAACTAAAGAACATTGTTGAATAATAAACCTTCCTTTTTCAACTGTATTTTAAAAAAATGCTGCTCCAATAAAACCACTGATCAATGGGTTTTTATTCGGTGTTTTTACCGAATACGTTCACCGGAAAATAACTGGTGATCCTCCGGTGCTTATTGCTCCGGTGCAAACCTCTAGTACATGTCAAAGACTCGGATACTCACATGTTTTGTGATTGTAATCGGTTTTTCAATAAGAACCGGTGATTATCGGTTTTGTTAAAAACCGGTTATTTTAAGGTTTTTATGAAACCGGTTCACATCACAAGCGCGCACACACCTGTCGACGACGGTTGCGTATTTACGGCTGCGCTGAGTGACGTTTTTGAGTGAAAATGACGAACATTATAAAGTGTGACAAGTGTAACATCGTAATCGATGAAATGTTGTCTTACATCCAGAACAAAGTGTCTGTTGTGGACGAAGAAACTTTAGTGCGTATTTGTGTCTCATGGTTCACAAGTGATGAAATCAAAAAATCAAAGTTACTTCTGTTCGATGCCAGTCCTTCGAATCTGCGGAAGATTATACGGAAAAACAAAGGCAAAGAACAAAGGGATTTGGCAGATATCGTCAATCTGCTCAAGTCTGCTGAGCCGGATGATATTCCTGTGTTTGTGGCCAGGAGGCTTGAAAAGTTGCCACCTATTACGTTCGACCACTTGGACTGTACCAAGCTGTTGAAAGATCTAGTACGAATACAAGCAGCAATTGACGAAATTAAAACCACCTATGCGACGTTAGATAATGTAAAGGAGTTGAGAACGGAATTTTTGCAAATCAAAAATGATTCGTTACCACCTAAGTCTGCATTTAAAGTGAATATGAATCGGGGCACCTGGTTACTGGATAGTGAGCCGATAGGACTATCGCACCTGCATAATTCTTCTCTCCACGAGGTAATATGCACCACGGATGAGAATGATAGTGATCTGCATCAAAGAACTACTCAATACAGAGAAATTATGCAGGTAAGTTCAAGAAAAACAAAATAAACGTGAGTCATGTACGCAGCGGCGGACATCGCCGGTCGGTGTAAGCACCGCGGTGACTCACGCGCATGAGCCGAGTGTATGTGATACCGGTTTGGCGACGACTGAGCGCTCGGGCCAGACTGTGAGTATTAGTGAAGCGCATCAGCTGATTGCTACGAATAACGTGAACGTCGCTAATAATGTTGCAATGATTAGAAAGAAAGAAAAAAAAAAGAAAGAAAATTCGTTTATTTGCGGTAAACATGACGCAAAGAAATAAAAAAAACACGTAAATCACAATTTGGGGGAAAATATGCGTCACATCCACGCAAAACGGCCATCGCTCAGCATAAAGCTGCGACCCCATGCGAGACAGAGCCCCAGCGCTGGTTTTCAGCGATAGCCGGCGCTGACGTGATGACGTCAACCGGTGCAGCATATAGTGAAATAACAAACCAAAAATAAAATAAATACAATACTAGTCCTAAATGTTAATACAAATATAATATTTAAAATGGCAACATTTCATGCCGTCGGCGACTCACGCGCCGCAGACTTATTACAATCTGTGCGCGTAGCTGTCATAAAATATTTGCTTGACGTTTTGACATATTGGCTAATTATTACATGTACTGGTTACGTAATAATAATAACATGGCGCATTAGTAATGAATGTTATGATGCAAAGCATAACAAGAACAGTAACACAAGATGCATTAGATGAATTCAGTCAGATACTCCGTGCAATGTACGCAACAATGACGATGGATAGCAAAAAGTGTCTTATTGTAAGAAGCACCCCAAATATCGTTATATGGGTAAAACCGGTGTTGCGACAGATGTGGAGGGACGATTTAAAGCAGCTGATAGAAAAGTGCCAATATTTATCACTAATGTTCACAGTGAGACGATCAAAGACGAAATAATTATGACATCCGCTCGAAAACGCAACAAACGGTGTCGTTAGAGAAAATACTGATGAAGAAAGAAAGGGGGCATGTTGCCTACAATTTTTTTGTTTCCGAGTCTAAGTTACCATCTTATCTGGATGTGAATTTATGGCCCCGAGGCATTGTATTTAGGCGTTTTGTCATTTTTAAGCGCCGAAACTCGAACGGATTGTTATCTGTTGACGATTTCAATAAAAACAGTAATGGATAACAGACCATATCATTTTGCTAGCTACAATTGCAAAAATGTAAAACGCTCCATAGATAGCATTAGGGAGCTCTGTCGTTCCTGTGATTTGATAGCATTGCAGGAAACTTAGCTACTTCCTGAGGAAATACCGTACTTAAGTACGATTCACAGCGAATTTCGCTACACGGGAATTTCAGCGATGGACACGTCCGCAGGTCTGCTGCGTGGGTGACCTTATAGTGGCGTGGCATTGCTGTGGAGAAGCAGCGTATTTCAGCAGGTGTCTGTGTTACGTTGTGATAGTGAGCGTATATGTGCCATTAAAATAATAACCGGTGACCGGCCAGTGATAGTGCTGAGCGTATATATGCCAACGAACGCGCCAGGCAATTTAGCTGAGTTCACGGATTGTCTTAGGGCCGGTTTTTTGATCCGTAGTCAAACACCGTATAACAATTTGTTAGATTAACCATAGCCAACTGGTCAACTAATGGTTAAAGGACTATTACGTTTTTCAATGTCTATTAAAACTTTAGTCAAACATACCCATTGGCTATAATATTGCCAGTGTAATGAGAAATAATTTCCTAAAAACAGCTATGGTTTTTTGGGGGTAATATTTTTCTATATAACAACACTAGCTAAAATGAATGAATGAAACCAAACGAAACGTCTTTTTTGACAGTTTATGTGTCAAATCTAACTGCTATCAAATAAAATAACACGAGCTTCATTGAAAACAAACAAGCTATTATTTTCACTCCGTGTTAGTGTGACTGTGTATATTGTTGTATTTCCACCTTGACTGCCAAGCATTATCTTCTTAGATCAACCATTTTTCAGATTATCCAAAGTACAAACATCTTTTATGGGGTACTGTGTTAAATGTTACAATAAAATACCTTGTGATATATTACAGTTAACTGAAAAAAAAAATTAAAACTCACATTAAAAGTACTCTTTGTAAACAAGCATATTACAAATTAGAGGATTATATTCTAAATAAGAATGCTTGGAAGCATGCTGGTCTAGCTCCATAGGACAATTTAGAGTCTAGAAAAAATCAAACTGGTTGCTAATTTAATTGTGTAATTAAATATTATAACATTATTATTATTTTTTTTACATTCTGTGATTACTCACACACTGACTAATTAGTATCACTTGTAATTTTTTTAGGAATATCGTATAGGTACCTACTTTTACAATGCTTGTAAATATGTGAACACCATGTATCCATTACATAATTATTATTTTTTCTGTCATTTCTTCATGTTTAATTACCTATTGTAGTATAGTAATATTATTCCAGGTGCATCGTCTTCACATATAATTATATAATCAATGTATACAAAATATTGTAAAACATTTTAAAAGAGTAACGGTGGAGTTTCTTGCCCATTCTTCTCCATACGAAAACTACCTTTTGGAAGGGGCGACTAGAATCAATTCTATTTTTTGTGTTTGACGTTCAAAAGTGCCTTTTTGTGCCTAATTGAAATAAATTATTTGACTTTGACTTTGACAGAAAATATGCAAGTCATTGTGGTGCCAGACGAAATTGTGACAACTGCAAATGTTAATTTGGATTTATTCGACAATAAATTCTATGAAGAGTGTAAGTAAGGGTGTCGCACATCTATCACGTTGGCATTGGATAAACAGTGCCTTGCCTCATTTCCTTATAGTTCAATAACCTATCCCGAGGTGAGGTGATGATGTTACATTGCTTATAAATGTGCTTTGCCATATAGTTTTATACAAAGTTCTGTACGGCTCAAGTTGATGCAGAGATGATATATGGGTGAAAACCCTTAACCAACAATCTTGGTGCAATGTTATATTAATAATATAACATTTTATTATATTAATTACAGGTATTCCTGAAACAAGTATTGTTGTTGAGGTTGACAAAGAAATAAATTGTGTTCTCCGAGTCCGAGGACCTCTTGAAGGAAAATGTATCCAACAATATTGGTAAGTACTATTATTTAGTTGATGCATATTATTTTGGTTCAAGAAAATGATTTTACAACTTTTAATTTGTTTCAGGAGTATCAAAATTAAATAAATTTGATTCATCTACACCAAAATCTATGCTGAGAAAACTAGTCTCAAAAGAATTGTGTAAGTTAAATGTAATACATAACGTTACGCCTGTAATTCCCGGAAGGGTTAGGCATAGGTATACCTTAGACTTAGAACACCCACATTTCGCCAGTTATGTTTAAGTCCCATGTAATAGGGGGCGAGCCTATTGCCATCAACCGGGCATAAATCCAGACTCCAGGTTGCTACTGAGAAATTTCTGGTAGAAAAACCCAATAACACTGCCCGACCTGGAAATCGAATCCAGGACCTCATGCTCAGTGCGCTTGTGACCACTGGCCCAACAAGACATAAAGCAATTTGTCCTTTATTATTTTATTTTATGTTTCAGCTTTCGAAAAGAAAAGGAAGACCACATTCACTCCATTGGAAACCCGGAAGCGCATCATTTTGCATACAGACAAAAAAATGGAATTTTTGACTCAAAAGCAGCAGCGAGAGAGTGAACTGTCCCAGTACGCCAAGGAAGAACATGAACAAAATATGAAACAAAAGCAAGAATTACACGAACAGGACTTACAGTTTAAAAATAAAATGCACAAGTTAATATTAGAAAAATGTAATTACGAGACTGAAAAGGCAAAATTAGATTTTAATAAAGCAAGTACTTCATAAAAATAATTAAACTATGTTTTATTTAGTCAAGTGTTGATCAATAGGAAAATAAAGTGTAGTTTTAATAAAGTTATAGTAATTGAGATACTTCAGAAGTAATGAGTAAAAGTATGATGTTATGAGATCTCTTCTGTATTGCTGATTATTTTCTGTCACTGGGATTAGATTGGAGAAGATTTACCCAGCGGTGGAAGTGCTCTAATAGAGAATGAGCAAGAAAATATTATCTATATTTTCTTGCTCATTCTCTATTAGAGCACTTCCACCGCTGGGTAAATCTTCTCTATTCCTAATGCATAGATTATGCAGTATTGCAGTGCTGACAATAATAGCCTGCACATTATGTAATTTAACTCTTAATTGAGAGCCTATGCATGGAAATCTCCTGTTCAAAACACCAAATGTTCTTTCCACTACATTTCTAGTTCTGATTTGGCTCTCATTGTAGAGCTTTTCAGCAGCGTTTTGGGGATCTGCCATTGGTGTTAATAAATATTTCTTTAATGCATAACCTCGATCTCCCAAAAGACAGCACCTGCCTAGTTGTTGGGAGTCCATTAAATATTTAACTCTGCTGTTGTTGAAGATAGTGCTGTCGTGTACAGAGCCTGGCCATCTTGCAACTATATCCCTTATTTTTAGGTCAGCATTTGCTATTACCTGGGTGTTTATAGAAAATACGTCCTTCCTATTTCTATAAAGCTCCGCATTATCACCCCCTGAAATAAAATCAAGTATAGTTTTAAAAACAATACCTACTTATGCAGATACACTATCTTATTTTATTTAAGATGATATGAGTACTATGTACCTACCAGGGCTTAAAATACGTATATGAGTGCAGTCTATCGCTCCAATTACACTTGGAAATTTGGCAATTAAGTAGAACTTCGCCACTACTTCCCTTATTTCCTCAGTGGTGTTTGGCATTGCAATAAAATAATTTAATTTAGTGCAAATAGTTTAGTGCAAATTTCGATATTCCAAAGAAATCTCCAGAGCATCGTTGCATGGTGCCTGTGGCGTAGAATCGCAATGTAAGCAATATTTGTTCAAGAGGCGTTATGGCTTGATTCCTAAAACGCAAGAAATAATTTTGATTAGGTAGTGTTATTGTGAATATGAGTATGGCAATGAAAGATGCAATTATTGGTACTTTAATTAAATAGGTACAATTCCTACCTTGTGGTGGAACTTTTTAGATAGGTTCCAATTTCACCGACTAACCACTTCTGTTTCCTTTGATAACCGATACCGTTGGCAAAAGTCTACACTATCCCAGGTGTCCAAGGGTTGGCTACGTGGTCTAAAAATTTTCGGCCTTCTCATTAACACGTACTCCGCAAAAATATCATCGTCTGATGAACTTTCCGACATCATATCAAAATATCTAACTATGTTTAAATTCATGATGAATAATTTAGGTACTTTAAAGATTATTTATGAAATAGACGTCGACAACAAGAACACTAGTACAAAACAGCTGTTGTGGTGTGCAGTTAACCTTCCGCCATATTGTTAACTCTCCAATTTTGAGTGGTTAACTTTTTTAACTAATAGTTAATTATTTGACCATTGGATGGACTAACTATTGTTCAAAAAACACATTTTGCCAAAATTTAACCATTAGTTACTATTTATAACTATTGGTTGAGTTAACTACGGATCAAAAAAGCGGCCCTTAGTATGGTAAGCGCAATAATTGAAGAATACGGCATTGAGTCCGTATATATTTTAGGCGATTTTAATGCTACACCGTATGGTTTATTTTTCAACGAGCTTGTAAGCTATTGTATTGAGCAGTACTGGATATGTGTTGATGTGGAAATGCTGGGTATTGACTCGGATCCGTTTACCTTTATCAATGACGTGTACGGGTCGTGCAGCTGGTTGGACCACTACTTGGTAACTCAGTCTGCAGGGCAGTCTGTTACTAACGTGTTAATAAAAGTCTAAATAAAGTTCTTTTATATTTATTACTGGCACAACTATCAAATTTGACTCCAGGCTTGCATAGTCCAAAACGTCGCCTGCCTCACAGATTATATAATCATAGTGTTATAACCGAAGGGGGGGGTTGGAGATGGAATAACGCAACCGATACGAACAAGCTCATATATTGGACTGACGCAGCAGTCTAAGAACTAGTCTACCCTACATGTATATTAATTATAAATATATATATATACCCACATAACATCCCTCCACCTTTAGTCAGAAAAACTTCTTATAATCTACCACAGTTCTAGTACGTTTTGACCGAGTGTCTGGCTCAGGTTCTATAGAGGGGGCTGCCGAAGTCTCTTCCTTTTCAGCGGAATGGTCACCGTGCATAGATGCAGGCGGTTCTGCCTCAACTGGTAGTTCTTCTACCGAGTATTCAGATTGCAGCTGCCCGGAGCTCGTCGAATGTGATGGCATTACGAATGCAGGAATGATTTCTTCACATGGCCCATCTTCCCTCCCTCTGTATTTCAGTAACTGGTTAGTGTGTCTTTTGACCGTATGATCCGATTCACTCAGTTTTACTAAATGCACTGTTTTGCCAATATTTCTAATAATAACGCCACGTGACCAATAATGAACCAAAATGATCCATCAGCACAAATATTTTCCGAACAACTACTAGATATTGGGAACGGTAAAATAGAACTGCAACCAAATACGCAATGCATTAAACTACCAGACAATTTTTGCACTGTTGTTCAGGATAAAAATGAATTGATTCAGAGTATTTTCCCGGATATACAGAATAATTATTTGAATCATGAATGGCTTAGTCAACGGGCGATTTTGGCAGCCAAAAACGTTGATGTTGACGAAATTAACTTCCAGATACAACAGTTGTTACCAGGCGATCTGATGTCTTTTAAATCAATCGATACTGTTGTTGATGAAGATGAAAGTGTAAATTTTCCGATTGAATTTTTAAATTCATTAGATATCCCTGGAATGCCACCACATAATCTTCGATTAAAGATTGGTTCCCCTATCATTCTCCTCCGTAATTTGAATCCACCTCAATTATGTAACGGTACGCGTTTGGTCATCAAAAAGATCACCGGAAACATTCTTGAAGCAACCATTTTGGCTGGGAAGTTTAAAGGAAAAGTGGTCCTGCTGCCACGTATTCCGATGATACCATCAGATTCTACCATACCCTTCAAAAGGCTACAGTTTCCAATTCGTTTAGCTTTCGCCATGTCTATAAATAAATCTCAAGGTCAAACAATGTCCATTTGTGGTTTAGATTTGGAAAATCCATGTTTTTCTCATGGGCAACTATATGTTGCGTGTTCACGTGTAGGGAAACCGTCGAATCTATTTGTGTTAGCTAAAGACAGGTTAACCAAAAACATTGTGCACCGATTGGTGTTAAATTAAATTGAAATTGAAAGTATTTATAATTCAAAAAAATAGATATTAATGTTTAAAAGTTCAAGACTGTCTGCCTTGCCTACCTCATTCATGAGTTTAAGTGTCACATGTTATTTACTGTATTATACTGTAATATACTTATATATGTTATAAAATTAAATGGAAATAATAAATCTGATAAATTTTTATTTTGTACCTATTGATTTCTGCTTAATATCAAGTGTAAGAACATTTTAATTAATTGTGTTCAACGTACTTCCCCTTCAAATCTCAATCCAGTGAATTTGTATACCAACATCAACATTTTCGTCTTTGTTCGTAAATAATTTCATTGTACTAAAGGGTTATAGTAGTAGAAAGTCAAATAAGGAGATCACCATATTTTTTTACAAATACCATCTGTGTGAAAAAGCATAGTGGACTCCGTGACTGATGTTCTCTTATTGTTCCTCTTAGATTGTTTACTATAATGTAATATAACAAAAACTTTAGCCACAGCAACGCGTGGCCGGGTCAGCTAGTATTAAGTATAGATTACAGGTATTCCTGAAACAAGTATTGTTGTTGAGGTTGACAAAGAAATAAATTGTGTTCTCCGAGTCCGAGGACCTCTTGAAGGAAAATGTATCCAACAATATTGGTAAGTACTATTATTTAGTTGATGCATATTATTTTGGTTCAAGAAAATGATTTTACAACTTTTAATTTGTTCACGGTTCCCAACTTAGGGGTTTTCCCCCAGATTTAGGGGGTAAATAAGTGAGATAGGATTTTTTTAGGGGTCTTAAATTTTTAGGGGTATTTTTAGGGATTTTTTTGACTCTTTAATATTTTTAAATTGATAATTACCGAACTAGTTTTAATATTTATTTCTTGACCTAGCGACTCATAGCGACATCTAGTACGTAATTCTACAACCACTCACTCCGTGGTGACTGGCGGCAATACTGGCGCCACTGGCGGTCATTTTATTGTCTGTGCATAATTATGGCGGTTGTCAATCGGTTGTTGTTGTGAAGTTTTTTTTTTAACTTGAACGTATCTTTGACATTTAGCTTACGTCAGATAGGATACCGCACCAAAAATTTCGATTTTGGTTTGTACTGTGTGTCGACAAGAAATTTGTTAATGATGTCTAAGGAAAATAAATATAATAAAAAAACGTACAGTCAGAAGTACACGAAGATTTGGGAAACAGATCCAGATCTAAAAGGTAAATAGATTTCATTGCATTTTTGTAATTTATAATATAAATGATCAAGACAAACAATTCAGTTCAATATTTATGATTTTTTACAATAGTATCATCGGCGTCATCTAACTACGACGGCAGTACTCGTTCTTCAATAAAATTTAATAAAGGTATTTTTATTTAGGTATATAATAGGTATTGTTGGAGTGGATGAGTTGGTCAGTGGTGTTGGTGTTGTTTGATATGTTTTTGTTTTTTTCAAAATTTCAAGTTTGGACATAATGCATACACAGATAATGTTTATAAAAATTGATTGTTTTTTTAAACCATTTATGTTCTGGCTGAGTTGGCTTTTTGAGAAATTGATTGAAAGATGTTGGTGTTACCATGATTAAATGTTTCCCTATTTTTTCACCAAAATCAAAGCATGTTGTGATTATACTTCCTAACTAACTATACATACACCATCATGTGTCATTAAATTCATAATTCAATCAAGTTATTTACAATTTATGTTTTTATTGCAGATTGGCTTGCACCAGATGTTACGAATGAGACATTGGCGACCTGTAAATATTGCCGTGTTGTGTTAAAAGCCCACAAAAAAGACTTGATTAGTCACGCTAAAACTCAAAAACATAAAAAAGCCACAGCATGGGAAAAATCAGCAAAAGCATATAAATCTATTTCTGAAGTATATAAACCAGTCTTGTCAGAAAGCACGAAAATTGCCGAGTTGAAAATCGCTGCCTTTATCGCCGAGCACTGTTCCTTGTTAACTGTAGATCATTTGATTAATATACTCCCTCAATTAGATCCTTCATCAGATGCGCTAAAAAGCCTAAAAATTCATCGAACTAAGTGTTCAATGCTAATAAAAAATGTACTTGGTCCATCGATGCTCGAAGCTTTGGTTGAAGATATTGGAGATTTTCCGTACTCCATTATAATAGATGAAAGTACTGATCTTTCGACACAAAAAGTGTTATGCATTATGATTTGCTTTCTTTCACACAAGGCAAAGCAAGTTGTTACAACTTTTTACCGAATAATACTGATAACAGAATGTGATGCAAAAAGTGTGCATGAAGCAATTGTCAATCAACTTAAAGAGGATGGCATAAAAATTGAAAATATGATCGGAATCGGCGTTGATGGAGCAAACGTTATGGTCGGTAAGCATAACTCGGTGACTGCTATTTTAAAAAGAGAACTGCCTGATTTAATTGTTGTCAAATGTGTTTGCCACTCCTTGCATTTATGCGCGGAAAAGGCGGCTGAATCATTACCACGCCAATTAGAATTTCTTGTAAGAGAAACCCATAACTGGTTTTCATACAACCCTAAACGTTTGGACTATTACAGAACATTATATGAAACCATGAATAATAACTCTGATCCGAAAAAAATCCAAGGACTTAGTGGAACTCGCTGGCTCGCTCGTTATCAAGCTATTAACACAATATTGGAGCAGTGGGAGGAGTTGAAGCTGCTTTTTTCTATTGCAAAATCTGATGACAAATGTTACATGGCGGAACAGCTTTATGATATCATGCGGAGGCTGCCTTTTAAAGCTTTATTGATTTTTCTACACAATGAATTAAAACATGTGACGCAATTAAACTTACTTTTTCAAAGTAGCAATGTTGAACCTATCAAATTGTTTGAGGATTTGTTTTTGTTATACAAAAATTTGCTAAGACGACTTGTTGTACCTTCACAGTTGGAAAAATTGGTGGACTCTGAACTGATAGAATTTAATTTCCGGGAACATCTGATGCATACAGCATCAATGTATTTTGGTTTTGACTTTCAAACCATATCACAACAACTTGAAGAAAAGGATCTGTTGGATGTCAGGAACGATGCAAGAACTTTTTATGTTCTCTGGCCGAGCAGATTCAGAAAAGGCTTCCGGATAATTTATCACTGTTGAAAACGGTTGCTGATTTGCACCCAAGGGTTGCTACATCTCAAGTCAAACCCGATATAAAACCAATATTGAACCACATTCAGCGAACTCATATATATGGAAAGAAAAATGACATCGAGTCTGAGTGGCACCAATTAAGTAATAAAACATGGACGATTACCTCTTCTTCAGCAGATTTTTATTTTGAAGTTTATAATGATTGTGACGCAGCTGGCTGTAAACGTTTTGAAAATATTTCAAAATTCGGATTAGCATTTGCCACTGTTCCAATTTCAAACGCGAGTGTCGAACGAGCATTCTCTGTCTATAATGTCGTTAAAAATAAGTTGCGGAATAGACTATCTATTAAAATGTTGCAAAGCATCATGATGGTCCGATTTACATTAAATCGAAATGGTGGATCTTGTACAACATTTAATCCATCCAATAAAATGTTAAATTTATTCAATGTCAACATGTATGATTTTAAAAACGCTGAATCTTCAGATGAAGACGAAATATTTTATGTATTAAATAACTTGTAATAAAAAGACTTTTGAATCATATTACAGCATATTATTTCTAAATCATTATGAATTTATATTTGTATATTTTTTTTAGGGGGACAACTGAATAATTTAGGCGTTTTTAGGGGTTTTTGACAGAAACTTTAGGGATAAATATTTTTGAGAGTTGGTAACACTGAATTTGTTTCAGGAGTATCAAAATTAAAAAAATTAAAAAAAAAAAAAAAAAAAATAAAAAAAAAAAAATTATGTTTATTTATCTCCACAAATTACATTTATATAAATCTTGACAGATATTTTGACAAAATTTTATAATTTGTGGGAGATCTGAAGTCTAAACTAAGCCTAGGCCTGTATTTTAGAACTCCAGGTCCCCCCCATTGTAACACATAGTAAAGAATCACACAAAAACACCAAAATCACAACCACTACTTTTACAATGTTTGTAAATATGTGAGAACCATGTATCTGTCACAAATTAAATTATCTATCGTTGCTTCATTTTTATTTTTTTTACCTATTGTGGTATAGTAATTTTATTCTAGGTGCATCGTCTTCACATATAATAATTATTTAACAAATGTACGTACATATACAAACAATATTGTAAAACATTTTAAAAGAGTAACGGTGGAGTTTCTTGCCCATTCTTCTCCATACGAAAACTACCTTTTGGAAGGGGCGACTAGAATCAATTTTATTATTTTGTAATTTTTGACGTTCAAAAGTGCCATACATGGGCCTATTTGAAATAAATGATTTGACTTTGACTTTTGACTTTGAACCAAAATCTACACCAAAATCCCAAAATCTATGCTGAGAAAACTAGTCTCAAAAGAATTGTGTAAGTTAAATGTAATACATAACGTTACGCCTGTAATTCCCGGAAGGGTTAGGCAGAGGTATACCTTAGACTTAGAACACCCACATTTCGCCAGTTATGTTTAAGTCCCATGTAATAGGGGGCGAGCCTATTGCCATCAACCGGGCATAAATCCAGACTCCAGGTTGCTACTGAGAAATTTCTGGTAGAAAAACCCAATAACACTGCCCGACCTGGAAATCGAATCCAGGACCTCATGCTCAGTGCGCTTGTGACCACTGGCCCAACAAGACATAAAGCAATTTGTCCTTTATTATTTTATTTTATGTTTCAGCTTTCGAAAAGAAAAGGAAGACCACATTCACTCCATTGGAAACCCGGAAGCGCATCATTTTGCATACAGACAAAAAAATGGAATTTTTGACTCAAAAGCAGCAGCGAGAGAGTGAACTGTCCCAGTACGCCAAGGAAGAACATGAACAAAATATGAAACAAAAGCAAGAATTACACGAACAGGACTTACAGTTTAAAAATAAAATGCACAAGTTAATATTAGAAAAATGTAATTACGAGACTGAAAAGGCAAAATTAGATTTTAATAAAGCAAGTACTTCATAAAAATAATTAAACTATGTTTTATTTAGTCAAGTGTTGATCAATAGGAAAATAAAGTGTAGTTTTAATAAAGTTATAGTAATTGAGATACTTCAGAAGTAATGAGTAAAAGTATGATGTTATGAGATCTCTTCTGTATTGCTGATCATTTTCTGTCACTGGGATTAGATTGGAGAAGATTTACCCAGCGGTGGAAGTGCTCTAATAGAGAATGAGCAAGAAAATATTATCTATATTTTCTTGCTCATTCTCTATTAGAGCACTTCCACCGCTGGGTAAATCTTCTCTATTCCTAATGCATAGATTATGCAGTATTGCAGTGCTGACAATAATAGCCTGCACATTATGTAATTTAACTCTTAATTGAGAGCCTATGCATGGAAATCTCCTGTTCAAAACACCAAATGTTCTTTCCACTACATTTCTAGTTCTGATTTGGCTCTCATTGTAGAGCTTTTCAGCAGCGTTTTGGGGATCTGCCATTGGTGTTAATAAATATTTCTTTAATGCATAACCTCGATCTCCCAAAAGACAGCACCTGCCTAGTTGTTGGGAGTCCATTAAATATTTAACTCTGCTGTTGTTGAAGATAGTGCTGTCGTGTACAGAGCCTGGCCATCTTGCAACTATATCCCTTATTTTTAGGTCAGCATTTGCTATTACCTGGGTGTTTATAGAAAATACGTCCTTCCTATTTCTATAAAGCTCCGCATTATCACCCCCTGAAATAAAATCAAGTATAGTTTTAAAAACAATACCTACTTATGCAGATACACTATCTTATTTTATTTAAGATGATATGAGTACTATGTACCTACCAGGGCTTAAAATACGTATATGAGTGCAGTCTATCGCTCCAATTACACTTGGAAATTTGGCAATTGAGTAGAACTTCGCCACTACTTCCCTTATTTCCTCAGTGGTGTTTGGCATTGCAATAAAATAATTTAATTTAGTGCAAATAGTTCTGGAGACCGCGTGGATAACTTTACATGCAGATGATTTCGATATTCCAAAGAAATCTCCAGAGCATCGTTGTATGGTGCCTGTGGCGTAGAATCGCAATGTAAGCAATATTTGCTCAAGAGGCGTTATGGCTTGATTCCTAAAACGCAAGAAATAATTTTGATTAGGCAGTGTTATTGTGAATATGAGTATGGCAATGAAAGATGCAATTATTGGTACTTTAATTAAATAGGTACAATTCCTACCTTGTGGTGGAACTTTTTAGATAGGTTCCAATTTCACCGACTAACCACTTATCTGTTTCCTTTGATAACCGATACCGTTGGCAAAAGTCTACACTATCCCAGGTGTCCAAGGGTTGGCTACGTGGTCTAAAAATTTTCGGCCTTCTCATTAACACGTACTCCGCAAAAATATCATCGTCTGATGAACTTTCCGACATCATATCAAAATATCTAACTATGTTTAAATTCATGATGAATAATTTAGGTACTTTAAAGATTATTTATGAAATAGACGTCGACAACAAGAACACTAGTACAAAACAGCTGTTGTGGTGTGCAGTTAACCTTCCGCCATATTGTTAGCTCTCCAATTTTGAGTGGTTAACTTTTTTAACTAATAGTTAATTATTTGACCATTGGATGGACTAACTATTGTTCAAAAAACACATTTTGCCAAAATTTAACCATTAGTTACTATTTATAACTATTGGTTGAGTTAACTACGGATCAAAAAAGCGGCCCTTAGTATGGTAAGCGCAATAATTGAAGAATACGGCATTGAGTCCGTATATATTTTAGGCGATTTTAATGCTACACCGTATGGTTTATTTTTCAACGAGCTTGTAAGCTATTGTGTTGAGCAGTACTGGATATGTGTTGATGTGGAAATGCTGGGTATTGACTCGGATACGTTTACCTTTATCAGTGACGTGTACGGGTCGTGCAGCTGGCTGGACCACTGCTTGGTAACTCAGTCTGCAGGGCAGTCTGTTACTAACGTGTTAATAAAAGTCTAAATAAAGTTCTTTTATATTTATTACTGGCACAACTATCAAATTTGACTCCAAGCTTGCATAGTCCAAAACGTCGCCTGCCTCACAGATTATATAATCATAGATTAAAAATAAATGATTACAACACAGAACATCCTCTCTGTTTTATCAAATGGTTTACATTAATACTTAATTATAAAGTCTTAAATCACCAATCATAATCATAACATCAGATAGAAATTTTAGGAATTTCTTTAGAACATAAAGTTAAAACATACACAATGGATAGTTTATGCTAGTTAATTTTTGAACTGGTAAGATAATACAGTATTTATTTATTTAAAAGAATCAACATTCAATACAGTGAGTATTCATTGAACCTTACTGGTAAACATCTTGATCTAATAGGTCTAGTGCTATGACTTTGAGTTGATACTAAAGAATTAGTTCACAGCCATAATCAGTATTATCATACATAACAGTTTTGTTTTTAGTGGTATCAAAGGTATTTTCAAAATTATCTAACACAACAGTTTTCTTCTTTTCATTATCTTTGTTTGTAGTATCCACTTTTTCTTTTAGTGTCCCTTTAAATGGTTTTATATGTGTTAAATCTCGCCTATATATTACTCCATCTACATTTACTTTGTATGACCTTACGTTAACTTTTTCTACAATAAATCCTAATTTCCATGTATTGGTGTTTTCGGAACTTATTTTCACTGCCACATTCTGACCAATATTTAAAGAGAAGGGTTTTTTACACTTTTTATCATAGTAGCATTTACTTTTGTCTCTTTTAGCTTTGATTCTTTTTGGAATGTCAGTCATCAACACAGGAATGAGTTGCTTTGACGTATTTGGCATTAGAGTCCTAGTTTTTCTAGACAGAAATTTTTGTGCAGGACTACAATCATCTGCACCACTTGGTACATTTCTCTGGTGTTACAGCGATATCCAAAAGTCTTCACCAGCTTCATATGATTTAAGAATAAGTTTCTTTGCAGATTTTACTGTAGCTTCAGCAATTCCATTAGACTGAGGGTAATGTGGCGAGGAAGTTACATGAGTAAAATCCCATTCTTCAGCAAACATAGCAAATTCGCTGTTTACAAAATTAGTAGCTCCATCAGTACATACTCTTTGTGGTATACCAAATCTTGCAAAATTCTTTTTACATATATTAATAACTTCACTAGAAGATAAGTTTTTTAGTTTATCAATTTCAAAAAAGTTTGAGTAATGGTCAGCAGTTATAAGAAAATTAAGAGACTGTGAATTTAGTTTGGCATTGAACACATCCATAGAGATATACTGAAAGGGATACATTGGTATGTCATGAGATAACATTGGGAATCTAGTTTGAGATGGAGAATATTTTATGCAAATTCTACATTTTTTATGTCTTCAGACATGCCTGGCCAAAAAATATTTTGCTTAGCTAATTTAATTGAGCTAGCAACACCATTGTGACTTATATGAACTTTTGACAACATGTAGTTTCTCATGCATCTGGGAATTAATATCTGATCATTTCTAAATATTAAGTCTTCCTGAATAGACAGATCAGAGGCAAATTTATAAAACCATCTGAGATTTTCAGGCATATCTGAAATATAATCTGGAAATCCATTTATAATGTACTTTTTGAGCTCTTGGCACTCTGGATCATTATCCATTTCCTTCTTTATGCTTTCTATTATTTTGAGACCTTGAGATATTTTGCTGAAGAATGTTTACTAATGATTTCAAAAATTTGCTTAGCATTATTAAAAGAATGAGAGTCCTGGAGGACTCTCATTCTTTTAATAATGCTAAGCAAATTTTTGAATATTGGGTTAGGGGCTCTTGACAGTGCATCTGCTACAAAGTTATTTTTCCCACTTATATACTCTATTTTTAAATCATATCTTTGAAGGATCATTAACATAAGCTGCAATCTCTTTGGAGCTTCTACTAGTGGTTTCTTAAAAATATTTATCAAAGGTTTATGATCCGTTTTTATAATAAAATTGGTATTTCCCGCAATGTATTGACTGAATCCGGAACAAGCGAAAACCACAGCTAACATCTCTTTTTCGATTTGGGCATATCTTTTTTCCGTACTGGTTAAAGTTCTAGAGGCAAACGCTACAACCTCATTATTTTGATAAAGAGCTGCTCCAAGTCCTATGCTGCTGGCATCACATTCTATTGTTAGCCTGATCAAATTCTAATTGTTCCTTTTCTGTCCATTGCCATATAGCATTTTTTTTTTGTTAATGCTCGTAAAGAGGGGACTTTTTAACCGACTTCCAAAAAGGAGGAGGTTATATGTTCGTCGCGTATGTTTGTTTTTTTTTTTATGTATGTCCACCGATTTCTCCGTCAATTGTGGACCGATTTTGAAAATTATTTTTTTGTTTGAAAGGGTGTGCTCCCGAATTGGTTCCATATAAATTTTATTAATTTTGCTTGGATAGTTTTTGAGTTAGTTACAAAATACGTATTTTTTTCCCACTTAGTATGTAGATGATATGATAAGTTTCTGTCACTGGTAGCAGATAGTGGTATTCGAATATGTGTGGAGTAGGTACCACAACTAAAAAGTGAAAAATAAAAACTTTTTACAAAAAAAAACAACCGACCTCAAAAAAAAACACTACAAAGTGAAAAATAACTTTAATTTCGAAAGTCGGTGGCAAAAAACGAAAATACAAAACCCAAGACACCGACTTCCGAAATTAAAGTTATTTTTCACTTTGTAGTGTTTTTTTTGGAGGTCGGTTGTTTTTTTTTGTAAAAAGTTTTTTAAACTTAAGTTTTTAATGAATTTACTCAGGTATGTTACCATTCCTAGCAGTCTTAGTACATCCTTGGAGTTTGTGGGTGTTGCTATATTCTTGATAGCTGTGATTTTCTCTTCATCAGCCTTCAGTCCAGTGTCAGTCAACACATGGCCATAAAATTTCTGTAATAAATTTAATTTATCTTTATTAAGCTTGCAATTATTTTCTCTGAGTCTTATTAAAAGGTTTTCTAAATTAATATTATGGTTTTTTATTGCATCCTCAGTTGTATCACCTACCCCATAGATTAAAATATCATCAGCCATTACTTCAATACCTTTAAGACCATGTAAAGCTGATAATAGCTTTTGTTGAAAGAATTCTGGTGCAGAAGAAATACCAAAGGGGAGCCTTAACCACCTATATCTACCAAATGGCGTCCAAAAGGTAGTAAGTTTACTACTCCTTTCATTAAGCCTAACACGCCAAAATCCTTTTAATGTATCTACTGTGCTAAAAACTTTAGCTTTTCCCAATTCTGGTAAAACTTCTTCCAGCGTTGTAAATTGAAAATGTGGCCTTTTGAGAGCTTTATTCAATGGGATAGGGTCTAAGCAGATACGGAACTTTTTGCCTTTACTTACAATTAAAATATTATTGACCCAATCAGTATGAGATTCCTCTTTAACAATAATATTACTTTTTACTAACCTGTCCAGTTCTTCCTTAAGAGGTGCTCGTAGAATGCGAGGTGGAACATTTTCATCAATTTCCAAATCAACAATTCCTGGTAACTCGCCATATCCTTCAAATACATCCAAGTATTTGTTTATAATATTCTGTGCTTCCTTGGCACTTCCATTGCCCTCAGATACCATATTACAGTATTTTATTAAGCCTAAGGCAACACAAGCGGATTCTGATAATAGAGGTTGATGACTGACATTTACAACATAAAAATTAATAATAAACTTTCTGTTTTTATAAATACATTCAACCTCAGTCATACCTAATGTCTCTATGTCTGTTTCATTAAAACATTTCAATTTTAGATCAGTAGGACGCAAATGTTTCAGGCAGTCACTTCCACAGAATTTCTTGTATTGTTCAGCACCTATAACACAAACATGAGCTCCAGTATCCAATGTACAGGAAACATTCAGCCAGGTGTTATTATTAAACTTCAAGCAGAGTTCCACTTTCTTGTGGCCAGAGCGTTGATTTGTCCTGATCTTGGATATGTATATACTGTTATCACTGGTTTCTTCCTCAGAGTCTTTTCTATATAATTCTTTCACCATTTGGGTCTTCTTACATACGTTTTTGGAGTGATTCCTACCTTGGCAATTTTCACATCTTTTTCCCCAAGCAGGACAATTTTTCTTTTTGAATACATGTTTCTCACCACAAAATTTACACAGTAATGATCTATTGTCAGTTTTTATCTGTTTCTTGTCAATTTTGTGAATATTTGCCATTACTTGTTCAGAACACAAAGTCTGAAGTTGTTCAGTTGTAGCTTCGGCTGATTTGCAAATATTAATAGTTTGGGTGAGATCCAGTTGATCTATCCGTAATAATTCTTTTTTAATTTCCGGATTTCTAATGCCCACCACAATTCTGTCTCGTAGTACTTCGTCAATCATATTGGTACTGTATCCGCAAGTCTTAATTAATTTTCTTAATTCCAGTATATAGGTGTCTATGTCTTCGCCCTCTGATTGTGATCTTTTGTTGAACAAGTATCGGCTATAGATTACGTTGCGTTTCTTCCTTATTTTTTCTTCAAGCTTCTCAAATATCTGTGCCTCACTTTTCATATCTTTTTCATCTAGGCCGAAGTGCATGTATTTTTTCATGGCAGCATGGCCTATAGCATTAATAAGAAGTGTAGGTTTTTGTTCTTCCTTCAGACCTGCGGCTGTAGCATAATTTATCCACGTGGTCTTGAAGAAATCTAAGGCTTCTCCCGGATCCGCCGATTCTACATCAAGAGGCGCAGGCCACGGAACGTGAATACGAGTTTTTTCTGAAGTCCCTTGCATTTGCAATTGTGTTTGCATTAGCTTGAGAATTTCACATTGCTTTTCAATAATTTCGGCCAATTCTGGATTGGTAGCCATTTTGTTTCACAATCCCGTCGTAACGTAAACTGCAACGACCGACGATACGATTGTTTAAAGTTCTTGATATTTTCTTTTCGAGTCTGCGTCTTGTTGTGCATAATTTATTTCTGACATCATGTTAATAAAAGTCTAAATAAAGTTCTTTTGTATTTATTACTGGCACAACTATCAAATTTGACTCCAGGCTTGCATAGTCCAAAACGTCGCCTGCCTCACAGATTATATAATCATAGATTAAAAATAAATGATTACAACACAGAACATAACGCGTATGTGGATTATGACACGGTATGGTCAGATCACTTCCCACTTATTATTGAGTGTAAATTAAATCTGATTCCGCAGACGGTACATCACGGTGTTATGCTGAATGGGGGGGTAGTGTGGGGTGTACGTAGGGAGGAACAGATTGCCTTGTATACAAGTGAGTGTAACAGGAGGCTCAGACTTATTGACTTTCCTACTGAGTGTATACAGTGTGCTGACTCTTACTGCCGCCATCATGGTCATAGGCATGCCATTGACAGATTGTACTCTGATATTGTGACTGCTCTTCATGACGCGTCTTTGAGGGGTCGGGGTAGCGGGAGGACGGGTGTGACTGGCTCGC
The DNA here is from genome assembly GCA_963680765.1 of Agrochola lychnidis. Taxonomy (NCBI): domain Eukaryota; kingdom Metazoa; phylum Arthropoda; class Insecta; order Lepidoptera; family Noctuidae; genus Agrochola; species Agrochola lychnidis. The sequence goes on along the minus strand of OY796855.1, from coordinate 25,646,875 downwards.
GTGTGGTAGGGTGGAACAAAAGCGTCAGCGGGGCTCATCGGGTGGCCAGAACTAAATTTATTGAATGGGTATTATGCGGCAAACCTAGGTGCGGGGTAGTGTATCGCGAAATGTGTAAAACTAGAAGGGTGTTCAAATCCAGGCTTAAATGGTGCCAAGATGATCAGGACCAATTGAAAATGGATACCCTTGCTGTGAAGCACTCTAACGGTGACTTTCGTGATTTTTGGAAAGGTACCAAAAATGTAAATTTAAGACCTGGCCTAACAGCGTTGATGGGGTTAGTGAATCGGGAGATATAGCTAATCTATTTAGGTCCTACTTTTCTGTAAAGCCTCAGTTGGGAAGGCAGATTGCGGAGGTTAATGCAGTAGAGCCGATGGGACTAATCGAGTCGCGAATTTCGGCAAGTGAGGTGGATAAAATCATAAAATATATGACCAGAGGCAAATCTCCTGGCCATGATGGAATAAGTATTGAACACCTGCAGTATGGCGGTCCGCATGTGTCTAGGGTTTTAGCAATGTTCTACTCGCTATGTCTGAGCCATTCATACCTGCCGTACGACTTCTTGAGAATGGTAGTAGTGCCTGTGGTGAAAAATAAAACTGGTGATCTAGCCGATAAAACGAACTACAGGCCTATCTCTCTTGCTACTGTTATAGCAAAGGTGTTTGACGGTTTGCTTTATACACGGTTGAATGAGCACGTGTCACTGCATGATAATCAGTTTGGGTTTAGACCCAAATTATCTACTGATAGTGCAATACTGTGTCTCAAGCATACCGTCAGATACTACACGGATCGTAAAACACCAGTATACGCGTGTTTCTTCGATCTGTCCAAGGCCTTTGACCTGGTATCGTATGATGTGTTGTGGAAAAAACTTGAGGGCATAAACATGCCGCATGAACTTGTTATGGGCGGGTACATTATCGGAGCCTTACAAGCTTGAATGTGGGGTGAGACAAGGGGGGTTAACTTCACCCACACTTTTCAATCTGTACATGGATGCACTCATCGTCGCGCTCAGTAGTCGGCATGTTGGTTGCCATGTTGATGATGTACCTATGTGTAAACAATCTGAGCTATGCGGATGACATGGTGGTGCTGAGCGCATCGGTTTGTGGATTACGCAAGCTTTTGAAAATCTGTGAGGAGTACGTGGGCAGCCATGGCCTTATGTATAATGTCGCGAAAAGCCAATACATGGTATTTCAGGGAAGCGCCAAATGCCCACAGCAAGTATTTGCTTGAATGGTGTACAGTTAGAATGGGTGAATCAATTTAAATACTTGGGGCACTGAGTAACAGCTGATCTGAAAGACCATGTCGACATTGAGCGGGAGAGGAGGGCACTGTCTAAGAGTGCAAATATGATAGCCCGTAGGTTTTCACGTTGTTCAAATCAGGTTAAAATCACGCTTTTCAAAGCTTTTTGCACCTCCCTATACACGTGCAGCCTATGGGCATCTTACTCACAAGCTGCTTACAGTGCCCTTCGTATCCAATATAACAACGCGTTCAGGGCAGTGTTGGGGCTGCCCCGTTTCTGCAGCGCCTCGGGCATGTTTACGGAAGCGCGCACCGACTGTTTTCACGCCACCATGCGCAAGCGATGCGCGTCCTTGGTGCGCAGGGTGCGGGCTAGCTCCAACACTGTTCTGGCAATGATTGCTCAACGACTGGATTGCCCCTACGTTGGGCACTGTTGTAGCAGGCATATTGCTGGTGCTTAATTTGTCAATGTTATGAATATTATAATTTAAATTTTTACTTATGACATAACTTCACTCCCATAATTTCTGACATAATTTAATTCATTGTTCTATTTAATTTTTATTTTGTTGTGTGCTTTTGACATTAATTGATTTGATCTGACATTTTTCTGTGACACTTATAAAATTAACAAATTTGTATATTATTATTTTTTGTTGTTTTTAATATGGGTCTAGGGCCTGAAATAAATGTATTTTTTTTAATGTTACGATTTTATAATTGACAGGTATCAATGGGAACGAATGCAACCAATAAGTAAACGCATTAAATTAAATAAGGGTGCCAGGACAGTATTCAGATTGAAAAATCTTTTGCCTAAGCATCAGTGGGCTCATCTAATGCGTGAAAAAATTTGGGAGGTTCATTTCATTGCACACAATTGGATATTCAAACAATATTCTATTTATCCTTATAAATAGAATATTGTTTATACTGACATAATATCCATTGGATTTTGTAAACAATGTGAGGCTAAAGCGAAGGTTATAATTAGCTGGGCTTCTGATAAAATTACCAAATGCAAAAGCATTATAGCAAATTACGATGAAAATTTTGTTCATACTTTTGCTAAACAAAACTATCGCCTACAAAACGAGTTGAAATATCTGATGATCTCAAACATGTCACCGCTATTACATACCGCAACACAATGGCTAATAAAATTATGAATTCCGGTGATCCTGAGCCTGCTCATCTGCCAACAGTTGGTTGCCTATGTCAAATAAAACACGAAGAAAACAAGAGTTCGTATTATGACCAAAATCAAATTCTTTCATTATGGCTAGTGACACTAATATCACCTTATAAAGAAGCTATTTCTGTTTATCCTTTTTATGTGTTTTATTGGGATCCTTGCCAAAATAATTATTATTAAAGTTGACAGTATGGTCTGTCACTGAACGATGATGTTATTTGCCTGGTGACCGATGGCGCTTCGGTGATGTGTGCTCTAGGAAAAAAAAAAAAACACCAGTGTACCACCAATTGTGTTATGCACACGGGATTCAACTTGGAGTTCTAGACGTTCTATATAATAAAAAAGAGCCTGCTGTTGTCATACAAGACAATACTGATAATGATGACAGTACAGAAGATATAGATATACAAGAAATTGAAGACTCCGATGAAATGAAATGAAATGAAATTGTTTATTCTGTAAATAGGATATCGGAATCACTTTTACACGTCATATAAAAAATATTAAAAATAAGCTAGATGAGTTCGGCTTTTCCTATCTGACTACTCTGAGAAGAAAGGCCGAAACAAACTCAGAGGTCGCAGTCTCTTTTAAAGTCCAGACATAATCTTGGTCAGGCCATATGAGGACCATGTAGATTAGTGTCTGAAAAGGTCTTTTGAGGAAAGAACCACACAGATTTGAGTGGACCTGTCCAGTCAGTGCAAGCATTTGTCAGTAATCGTGGAGCTCAACTTAGAACTTAAGGAGCTCAACTCGACGAGCAATACCAAAGAAAGGACATTTGGGTAGGCCGCAAAAACTACTCAAACTGCCAGACCATCACTAAAACTAGAAGAGAAATAAAAATAATATCCACATAGTCCTCACATTCACAATAGTTAAAATAATATAATACTTTACAAAGTAATCATGTCATTTTCAATATAATTTTCAACAATGTCAACGTGTTTATAAAACTGGTATATGTTGATTTTACATAATAATTAAAATGTCTAGTTCTATGGTTTTATCACAAGGTTTAGCAGAGCGAGCAGTTCAATCCCAAGCTTTTTTATCTTCTAAATAATCTGAAATTGTATAGTACCCTTTTTCACAAAGTTTGGTTTTAATACAGATTTTAAATCGTTTAATGGGTAAGTTTCGAATGTCTGGTGAAGAAGGTTTTATTATAGGTACAAGTAATACACATGCAACTGGTCGTAGAACTGAAGTTTGTTTAAGAAACCAAGATTATAACGAAATAATAAAAAGATTTAGAAAAGTAGTCAAGGTGTTTAAAAAATCACCGACTAAGTCTGAGGTGCTTTATAAATACACCGCAGAAGGAGAACAAAATAATGTTCGTCTTATCTTAGACTGCAAAACAGGATGGAGCAATTATGCTAATATGATTGATCGGTTCTTATTATTAAAAGATTCTGTATTCAAGGCATTAATTGATTTTAAATCTGATATATGATTTACTGATACAGAATTACAACATCTTAAAGAAATTTCGGAATCCCTTAATATAATTAAAGCTATGGTAGAAGCGATCTGTGAAAAAGATGCAAATTTACTGACTGCTGAAACAGCGTTAAGATCCATGATGCAGAAATTATCGCAAAAAGATAGCATTATCAGTAACGAACTTCTGGTATCACTCAAAAGAAGAATATCACAACGACGAATTATGTAATCAGTCAATTCAATTTATTTACTTATGTCAGCATTGTCAGTGTTAATGAATGTTGTTACATTATTATTATTTTAAATTCTATACTTGTATTTTAATATTTGCACACCATGACAATATGGTAAACATGTTAGCACAACTCCATGTACTTATAACACCTTGCATGCATTTTATCCTATGTACACACATGTTTGAACAAATAAAGTTATCTGAATCTGAATCTGACGAGTTCCAGAAATAATCGGTACAATGACATATTTACACAACCCTTATATTTTTTTTGATAAGCGAAGTACACACGACTATCCATTTGAAAATCCTTCAAACGAATCTGTGAGACTGTTAAAATTATTTCTACATTTTTAACCGACTTCCAAAAGGAGGAGGTTCTCAATTCGACTGTATGTTTTTTTTTTGTATGTTTGTTACGCGATTACTCCGTCAATTATGAATTGATTTTGATGATTCTTTTTTTGTTTGGTAGATCATACTTCAGAGGTGGTCCCATATAAATTTTATTAACTTTGCTTGGTTAGTTTTTGAGTTAGCTTCAATAATACGTATTTTTTCCTCACTTTGTATGTGAATGATATTATGATAACTTCCTGTCACTGTTATTTACATAGCAGGTAGTGGTATTCGAATTTGTGTGGGGTAGGTATCACAACTAAAAAGTGAAAAATAAAAACTTTTTACAAAAAAAAAAACAACTGACTTGCAAAAAAACACTACAAAGTGAAAAATAACTAATTTCGGAAGTCGGTGACAAAGAACGAAAATTAAAAACCAAAGACACCGACTTCCGAAATTAAAGTTATTTTTCACTTTGTAGTGTTTTTTTGAAGTCGGTTGTTTTTTTTTGTAAAAAGTTTTTTTTGACACAACAACCAGATCAAACAGTTAAACTTCAGCGGACAAGATACAGGATGTTGCTCTTCTTCAACTGTAAGCGTATCAATTAAAACACAAATACGAGAAGAAATCATCCGGTTTATGAGTCTTCTGCGCAGCGGCCGACTTCTTCAACAAATGATTTAGACACCACAATTCGAGTAGAGATTATGGCACTATTTGATGAGAATGGTCAGTGAAGCAGGAATTTTGAAAGGGTTTACAATCTACTTTTATCAATACCACTGACCAGCGTTGAAGCAGAAAGAGTGTTCTCTGCTACAGGATATTTATGTAACTATTTAAGAACTTCCATGAAAGAAGATTCATTAGATAGTTTAAGCTTTTTAAGATCATATTACCACAAGGGTTATTTGATTTATACTATTGTTGTTTAATAATTGAGCTGATTTACCAGGGCAAATGATATTTTTATGTAATTATTACGTTTCAAATAGGTTGATTTGGTGTTGTGATTTGTGATAAGATCTCATTTTTAATTAGAATTGTTTTAGTATGAGAAGAATAGATACAAATTATTTGCGACGTATTGGTGTTTTATTGTATAATTTTAGAAAGTGAACTAGTTTTTTTATGTGATTGTTACTTGAAATATTGGTATAGTTTATTATTTCTTTGTCATTTTGCTTGAGATACTGATTAAAATGTGTTACAAAACCTTATTAGTTTTATTTAGAATAAAAACTAAAAAATATCCGTATTATCCGGATATTCCGGATAGTAAAAATTAGGGGATATTGCAAGCCCTAAGACAGACGCATTTGTGATTTTCTAGCAAGTTTCCCGTACACACAGAAGTGAACCTAAACAACAGCAACATTATGGTCGATATCTCGCGGATCATTACCAGTTACTTTAGCATACGTGTTGAGCGGTCGGTTCGCGAGAACAACAGGGCCTAGACAAAATCCAAGCGTTTTCCGCTCACGCTTATTCCTCTCACGCTAATGAATTGACGCTAGCGTGAAGAAAATGGTAGACAAGTTACACATGGATCGCGATACGCCAATTCCGCAGCGTCGCACGAATTTTCCATGTTTAGTCTATGGAATAATGTGAAGCAGTTGTCTTTGTATCAAACGCTTTAGCTCGCTAACTATGTATAGGTGTGATCAAAGTAAATAAAGTGTTTTAATAGGAAGAAAGTAAGTGGCTTTAAATAATTATTTGAGTTAGTACCTTAATCACTTGATAAACTTGAATTTACCTAAATATTGTCGAAATAATTACAGTTTTTAATAAGATGCGTAATTGCAAGTATATTTTAGATGGAATCGAGTCCCAAGTAATTTAGTTTGATGATAGAATTTATGGAAAGGCATCTTTATCTCGATATTTTGTTACTTATTCCTGATTTCGTTCTCATTTTAACTAGTTTTGGAAGTACTTGAGATTATGGAATGCGTAATATAAACAAAGACCTCACCTCACAATGGTACGCTTGTAAGATTGTGTTTATTATATTTGTTATTATTCTATAGATAAACTCGAATTTATACCTTAATTAAAAATAGTTATTGCATAGGTAGCGTGTTGGAATGTCAGTACCAAAATTCATGTTTACTGGCTCCCATTCTTTATTGTACATTAATCTTATCATGAATACTATTCTTAGCCATAGCGATCTTTCAAGGCCACAAACTGGACGATTTAGCCTTGTTTGTCGTCTTTGCAATGCTCCTTCATTATTAGCTGCCCATAATAATCTCAAACTATGCATTTTAATTGATTTATTTGAAATAAACACAAAAATGACACTGTTTACTATTTAACACTGTCAGCGTCAGGGTCCGAGCTCCCGCTAATGTAGTTACGGAAACGCCAAAATAGCGTTTACGTTTGTCAAGGTGAAGGAGACTACTTGGCCCAGATAGATATAGTCTTGGACATATGCAATCTCCTCACCCCCAATGTATAGTCTCCTTTTGATGCTGTTTGTCATAAGTTTGGTCTTTGACATGTTCATCTTGAGCCCAATCTCGAGGCTCGCTTTGTTTAAGTCTGCGAGCATGTTATCCAGCTCAGCCGCTGATGAGGAAAAAAGTACAATGTCATCGGCGAAGCGGAGGTTTGATAATCTCCTTTCACCGATGACTAATCCCTTGTCTGCCCAGTTTTTTGCCAAAGTTTTGAATGGTAAGCATTTTTAATCAGAGCAACAAAATCAACAATACTCAGTCATTCATTTGTATTTAAATCAGTTTTATTAAAGTTTTACTTTTTCGAAGTACGAAGTTGTAGGAATGTATTTTTTTTAAAGAAATACAGGAATTATAATCGAGGTCCGTTTCAATTGTTTCAAGTAGCATTTGTATTTTCTGTCAAATTGGATGTCACTGGGTCTCTGTCATTCGTTTATTCCAGTGTTTGGTCTCGCGTCTTAATTTATAAATTAACATATATAAGTTAGGTTTTTTTGGAATTCTTTTGTTAATAAGGCGGTGGTGCCAGCCCTCAAGAGCAATAGTTGTCCTATGACGCTGTTCAGCAACACTTAATTTAATTAGCGATTGTCTAGGATACCAGGTGCTTTATAAATAAACACGAAACCGTCTCATTTCTCGTGAGTCTGGTGCTGTATTCAAAATATATTACCACGTCTTATGAATCAAGTTTACAGGTGCGAGAGGAACTACGGCGCACATCCTTGTAGTGTTTCTGCCTTTAGTTTTACTTAATTTCAATATTTTTGACATTCGCGTCATTGTAATGATGATAGCAGCCGCTAACTTTTGCTGAAGAAATACTGTTAATGCAGCGTTCAGGATTTCTATTTCATAATCGGATTTAAATGTATTAATTTTAAGTTTGTTTTTCAGTAAACAATCGTTCATATATTGCTTGAGTTTTATTCATTAAAAGAGCATATTCAACTAGAACAATATTTGTGTAATCCTCACTGGAGCCAATATCCAAGTGTAAAGTGAACAATTGATAATATGGTCGGGGTGTCGTGATGTCGGCGTAATAGTTTCCAGGTCTCTTCGAAAGTTTTTTCGATTGATTTGTTGCAAAAAGCAATATTTCGTACAAATTCATTTCAAAGGTTCAGGTATAGATATAGATGCGGAATTGTTGTGGGTACCCAAATAAATTTTGCGGGCACAACGTAAAGAATCTTTCACAGAACTATAAGAAATTCCTAAGTCTTGACCCTTATCCATGTTCGCTTGATTTCTTTTTTCAATGATCTTTTGGATGGGCCCAAGATTTTTGCATACCGCTTCCTTAAAAATCTGTTTGTCTTTCTGTACTTCATTATCTAAATGGTCCACTTCACATGTATGCTGAGATTCCCTTAATACTTTACTATTACTTTCATCCGTAGTAACTGATGCATTACACAAATGCCACTTGGTACATCTCCACAAAATGGTTCCACTCTTGTTAGTAAAAAAAATTGTATACCTATAGCCAAAGCGTAGTAGTGTTGTTACCTTTCTGATTGTTAACTATCTCAAATTCTTGATTATCCATGATAAATAAATAAGGCTCTTGAAGAAGTTATAGATAAAATAACAAGTCTTTCACATTTTTTCTACTTTTAGTTGAAATAATGTTATTGTCAAATTCATTGGTGGAAACGAGTTAATTACACGGCCAGAGGGTCGTCAAAGTATCGTGCTTGGTTACCACAATTACTTCTATCAAGTCCAAGGCCAGTTACACGTAACACGTAAAAAATTCTGCTGTTTTATTTTGTGGATCCCTATATGAACAGTTGGAACTTTTAGTCTATACTAATATTATAAACAGGAAATATTTGTATTTTTGTATGTAACGAATAAACTTAAAAACGACTGGACCGATTTGAAAAATTCTTTCAGCAATGGATAGCTACATTATCAGCGAGTAACATAGGCTATATTTTATCCCCGTACTCCCACGGGAACGGGTACTACGCGGGTGAAACCGCGAGACGTCCGCTAGTACTAAATATAAGCAACATTTGATACGAGTACAAAAGGAAACCAGTTTCTAAACTTACCCTGGGACTGCACGCAGTTGGTATTCGTGACATTTGCGCTCTATATCGTGTGTACAAACTTACATTTGTAGTTGGAATATATGGGAGAACATGTATTTCAACTACAATGTTAATACAAATATTCGGGATAAATTCATCCCAACTACGGAACCCTTCATTGTGCGTACTCCGACACGCACTTGGCCGGTTTTTTTTAGCTCAAGCAACTTTACCTGTCCTGAAAGTTTTGTCTCCAACTAAAGTATACTGACTTGTAACACTGAAAACATTGAAGAACTTACAGAATCTGGTGCATCTTTGATTTGATACACCAAAAAAAAGGAAATCAACTGACACTCAAAAGATGATCTTTCATTGCAGAAATTTTTGTTAGCATGTCTATGGTACCCTGTGGCCTATAAACATTTATTAAATACAGATATAGTGTTAGCTTCACCGACCACCATTCAACACTGGTTCCAATCATCTGATTGACTACCAGGTCTAAATGAGGAATTTTTACAAAAAATTTAAAAATAGTGATCAGCCAGTAAATTAAAGGGCCAGTGGTGTTTGCTTAGTGGCTGATTTGGCAGATACAAAAAAAATATGATTTTATTGCGGGATTTAAACATTTTGATGATCGTGAGCGTTCCCCGAAGGTAGCAAAATATGCTTTGGTATTTGTTGCCAGAGTAATTTACGCTAAGACGACCCACTGACCGAAAATGCCTCTGGCATATTTCACATTCTATTTTTAGTTACCAAAGATGATCCTTTCTTTTGTATTGATGATCGTAAAATTTATTCAAATTTACATTTGCCTTATTTGATCAAAAACATTAGAAACAATTTGCTTGATAACAATTACTATTTAAATGGTATTGAAATTTCATTCAAAGATATAATCAACGTTTAACAAAATGATTGCTTTTATTATTTTTGTCGATATTATATCGACAAAAATAATAAAAGCAATAATTTTAATGATGAGACACCTATCATGATCAACACAGTAGCTTGTATCTCAAAGCCAAAGTATAATGACTCGATGTATCTGAGTCAAGAAAAAGTTATTCCCTATATTTTTTATAAAGGGCTTAATTCCACCGTTCGAACGTTGGGTAGCGATAGTGACGTTTGTTTTTTGGAATCGAACCTTGCGCGCAGCCTGCGTTATCAACGCGTCATCGACAAGCTTAAGCGCGGCGCAGCGCGGCAACGACACGGCTCGGCCCGATGACTCTATTGTTTCATGTCTATTGAGGACCCTGGGTATTTATTAGGGATGATTGAGGATGGATCCGAGGACTTAAAGTTAGAGGTATGCCCAGATAATGTAAGATGATGATTGATGCCCCTTATCAAGAACCATGTAGACGTGGGCACTATTATTCATACTGATTTTTGAAGGGCATATGATTGTTTTGAATGAACATGGGAACACCCACAAAAAAGTGAGTCACTCGGACCCTGACGACCTTTGGCTCCAGATGGGACGCACGCATAAATAATAGAGTCCCAGTGGTGAGTACTACTAATGCGTTTAGATCGAAAAATACCGAACCTCGGCTAGATTACTTTCAACAGAGATAAACCCATCGAAGCAATGAATAAACAACTTCTTTGCTAATGTTGGTGTAGTGTATGATCAATGGCACGCACACGCATATGTGCGCGTTGTCAACTTGTGCTGGCCGAACAGTCCACAATAAACGATCAAACTGGCGGTACGTGTCTCATTACTTCCAACACCTCAGTGGCGTCGCGAATTGGATTATCGTGCGGAATTGAACTTTGTAAAAATAATATCGGTTAACATGACGATAGGGAAGTTATTGGAATTCAGTGTGCGTTCCGGGAATTGGACATTGTATGTGGAACGAGCTGAAATGTATTTTAAACTGAACGAAATAAAAGAAGAACTATGGCTACCCACATTAATCGCGGCGATGGACGATGAAGCGTATGAATTATTAAGTAATTTTACAAGTCCGGCGAAACCCAGCGATAAAACGTATGCTATAGTAACACAACTGATGACAGAACATTTACAACCCAAGCCTTCGTTTATGGCGGAACGATATCGCTTTAGACAAAGGAGACATCAAGCGGGTGAGAGCATACTTCAATATATTTCGGAAATAAAAAAGTTAGCGAGATACTGCGAGTTCAAGACGGTATTGGAAGAAAATCTGCGTGATCAGCTAGTGTGTGGACGATCAGGCAACGTGTATTCACGGAGGAGAACCTACAATATCCCAAGGCCGTAAAAATCGCATGTGCAATGGAAGCGGCGGAACGAGACGCGGCAGCGGTGGAGCGGGTCGACACCGCATCGGCCAGCACCCGTGGCGATGGCACCGATATACTACAGGCTGGTGTTGAGCGGCGCGGGCGTGGTGCCACGGCCCGAGGCGGCACGCGCGCTCCAAGGTCACGGGGACAAAACACGGTGGCGGTGGCGGGAAAAAGGTAGATCCTTATAACGCCTGTTCCGATCATCGGGGTTGATGATTGTCAATACAATCGTTACATCTGCGGCAAATGTAGAAAACGAGGTCATTTACGTAAGGTGTGCCCGGAGCGCAAGTGCGGCGCGCAGGTAGTGGCGGCGGCGGCGCCGGCGGCCTGCTGGCGCACGTGGTGGCTGGGGACGAGGCCGACATGGGGTGCGGGACAGACCTATCAGGAGACGACTCACCACCCGAGGATGAAGAGTTGGAGATTGAGGAAGATCTGTATAAATATTGATGGAATTAGCAAACCTATGGAAGTAGATACCGGTTCATTAGTGTCATGATACATAAGTATTTTAATAACAGACAGAGGAATCAAATTTGGTGTTCAAATTTTGTAATGGTGCCAAAATTAGGCCCCTAGGAGTTATTAAACCGTCTGCTAGGAACTCTTTGTTATCGAAAGGGGTACTACATCTATGTTAGGACGGCAATGGCTTTCCGAATTAAAAGTTAAAATTCCTACGTTGTTTAAAAATGGGGTTGAGACGGAAAACAGAAATTATGGTAATCAAAAATTAATGTCATTGCTTTCCAGCTATAAAGAATTATTCACGGAGGGACTGGGACGGTTCGCGCACCCGCAGCCGCGCCGCACCTCCCGGCGCGGCTACGGGTGCGCGAGGGGGCGACTCCAGTGTTTTGCCGCGCTCGGCCCGTGCCATACGCGCTACGGAACCGCGTCGATGAGGAGCTGAATGCAATACTGCGTACCGGCGTTATGGAGCCGGTTGACAGTGCGGACTGGGCCACTCCACTAGTACCGATGCGTAAGACTGATGGGGGACTACGTATCAGTGCGGACTAAAATCCTGTTTTGCGGATCGATAGATAACCTTTACCTCGCATCGATGATCTGTTGGTTACATTAAATGGCGCCAAAGTATTGTCAAAAATTGACCTGTCCCAAGCGTACAATCAAATTGAGCTATATGATCCCGATAATTTAACAGTAATTAACACTCATAAGGGCCTTTTTAGGTATAAAAGATTGGTTTATGGACTATCATCGAGTCTGGGCATTTTCCAGAGGATGATGTCGAACCTTCTTAATGATATTCCTAATGTACAAGTATTTTTGGACGACATTATAATAGGAACTGCGACGATGACACATTTAGAAATCTTATAGAGATTACTCGAAAGATTACATAGCAGCGGAATGAAATTAAAGAAAAATAAATGTTTCTTTATGACAAATGAAGTTAAGTATTTGGGGTATATTATCTCTGCAGAAGGAATCAAAGCAGACCCAGAGAAAGTAGAAGGAATAGTAAACATCCCTTCCCCTCGTAATGTCACGAAGTTAAGGTCGTTTCTAGGAACAATTAATTTCTACGCTAAATTCGTTTGTAACTTAAGCACCGTTTTAGCGCCTTTGTATAATTTATTTAAAAAAAGGTATTATTTGGAAGTGGGATCACGAATGCGAGTTAGCATTGTAGAAAGGTTAAATCCATTTTAACGAGTGCAGATGTCCTAGAATATTAAGATCCGGATAAGCCATTGTTTTTAACGTGTGACGCTAGCGCACAGGGTCTAGGAGGAGTACTAATACAGCTGGGCGAAGGGAAGGGCGCGGGCGCGGGCGCAGGGGGCGGCACTGGCCTGCGCGAGCGACCGGTTATCTACGTGTCGCGCGCACTCACATGTGCTGAGAAAAATTGTTCGCAAATTGAATTCGCATTTAAAAAAAAATATTTATAGACACATCTGTCCCGAACCCAGAACGTAAATTACTAATAGTAGATCAGCATACCAGATTATGCACAGCAATTCGTTCTGCTATCAAATACAGAAAACAAGAAAACGCCACAGTTGAACAAAAAATCTTAAATCTTTAAAAAGACATACTTAATAGTCCTCGACATGTTTTTGAGGATCACAGGGAGTGTCATGATGAGTATCGTAAGGATGAAAGAAAAAAATAACGTAATCTAACTTTCTTCAAAAAAAGACTTCAAAAAAATGCTGCACAACTCGCGCATATCTCAAGGAGTTTCTTACACTGCTCTACAAATGACCGAGCAGAGCCGTAGGATCGTAGCCAAAGTAGTGAGCGGAAAACGTGTTTATTTTTCGTTGAAAAACTCGATACTAAGACGGTGTTACGCAGCCGTCGCACAGTGTGACGGTTCGAGAATCTAGCTTGACAAAACCTTATTTTACTACTTGTTACAATAAGCAATATTTTGGTTTAAATAGCAAGTAAACAAGCTACATTATAATAGGATTCATATACGCGGAGGGTACGCCCAACAATAGCAGGTAGAAAAAGGTCGAAGTGTCGACTACCTGCGCCTGCACGAGCAAGCGTTCTCAGAGACCGTTTCATTCGTCTGAGTTCGCTCATGAATACGCTCTTGTGCTGTGTGCTATTTGTGATTGTGTTTCGGTGTTGTATTATTGAAGTATTTAGGTAAGTTTACAAACCTTTTTTATAAAGATATATTTTTAAACTGACTTATATCACTCATGGAAAGTCGAGAGAGATTTATGTTGAAAGAAAAAAAAAAGTTTTCAGTTTATATTAAACTTTTAGTTTACTGCAGCCCGTTTCCGAGCCTTTGGCCGTATTATTCTTAAAGTTTGGTTTCTAAGCTACAATTATAATGTTCATTTGTTTGCGAAAGTTTGCGACACTCATACATTTTTTGTTCATTTTCAGAATGTCGACGTACCGAACGTTTTTCGATATATGGTTTTCCAACCCCAAAATATCAAGAAGCGATGCATTATTGCATTATATTTTGCAACAACACGATGACCCGCCTATTTCTGAAGACGTTTTAAAGAAATTGAAAAAACGAATATGTTATATTAACCAGAAAATTCAACAAAAATGGACGAAATCGGGGAGACATCGGGAACGTTTCTTGAACGCAAATTGTTCGTGGTTGGAAGAAAGTATTTCGTTTGCTGGTATATTGAGTGAGTCTATAATTGACATGTCACTGCATGGAACTAGTAGGCAAACTGGAAGACCTCGGAAAGACTTCGCAAGTACTAGCGAAACAACTAAAAAACGGCGAGTTCAGCATCTTCTGGATACAACTAGAAAAGAAGAGATATCGATGGCAACTGAAACACATCTTCGCCAGTCAGGAAAAAGAGATTCAGCAGCAATCGTTAAAGAGCTTTGTCTCTTTTCACCCAGAAGAGGTACGAACATCAAAAAAGCACGGAAAATCGTGGCAACCCAAAGGACAGATGGAGTTTCAGTTGACCAAGCCCTGGCATTAATCATTGATGCTAATCTGTCGACACACCAATACCGTTTAATACGACAACAAACACAGCACACTAATAAAAATATGTACCCATCATATTACAAGATTAAACAAGCCAAACAGTTGTGCTACCCTGAAGAAATGAGTTTCACAGAAACGCTTGCTGAAATAAAACTACAATCGTTAATGGACCACACGATTAAGAGGTTATGTAAAGCGCAAGAATAAGAATACAAACAATTTGTGAATTAAAAATCCTCAATATTGTTGTGAAATGGGGTTGTGATGGAGCAGAACAAGTCCGATATAAGGGTCAAACACAAAAACGTGTAAAAAAATGTTCAGGTTACATAAATTCCAGATATTACATTAATAGAGCGTGTTTGCTTTTTTATTACTTAAGATTAAGTTGTCGTCATACTATATTTGATCTTATTTTATTTAAAAAAAAATACATTTATTAATTGTCTGCTTTCGTTCATACCAACATGTCTCCTACTGTAGACTGTTCGGATGCTAAGCACCTCAGTTTGATAGGTGTTTAAAAATATTTCAGGAACAATAATTATACATTCTTTTAATGTGAATGTACGTAAAAATTAAACAACTTTTCATATTAGCGTAGATCAAAAAATCAACAATCCATGTCTACGAATAAAAACATTTAAACATATTGTTCTAGTATTTGTAGTCTTCTACTGTAGACACGTAAAACTCACACAATTTTAAATATTTCGAACGCACCCAATATATTTTTTGGGTTATGTTGGCATCACTGCTTCAAACGTCGCTCATTTGTTCGTGATTTCCTTAAATGGCGTCTGCGTTGATGAAAAAATATTGCTATCAAAGGATACACAAGATTTTGGTCGTGTTTTGAAGATCTTTTCTGTATTACGTATATATTGGTAAGTAGATAATTGAAAATTATACAAATCGTAAGCGTTTATGTGCATTAGTGAAAGGTTTGCAAAATTCAACATGCGTTCATTCTAACCTCAAAATATATTAAAATACCATATTTGTTTTACGCTATGTATTTCTTATAGACATCTTTCCTGTAGGTGCATGTGTCTACAGGAAATACTGTTGTCTACAGAAGAGATGTAAAATAAGTTTCACTCCTCAAACATCTTTTTCTCTATAGGAGACATGCATGTGACTGGCAAATGGTGTAGGAAGCATCCTTAAGTATGATGAAAATATGGGAAATGATGTAAATATTATTGTTACAGTTACGATGCCACGGGCAAGTAGAAGTAGGATTCAGCTTTCTGAGGAAGAGAAAAAAAGGCGCAGGCGTGAACAAAAGAAGCTCAGTATCCGTCGTGTACGTGCCAAAATGGATGAAGCAGCATTAGAAGAAAGAAGAAGACAGGACAGGGAAAGATATCGACGAAAAAAAGAACAAGGCAAAATTAAAACTATTAAGGACTACACCCCTAGAGAACAACGACAAATCAGAAAAATATGGAGGGAAAAGGCCAAATCAAGACGTCAAAAGGAAAAAAATAGTAAAAATGCTTTGCGTTTCGCTGAGCAGAACACTCCACCGTCGAGTCCCTCATGTTCACATATTAATGTTGGGAATGCTATTGTGAAACGCAACGCGCGTAGATTAAGAATCGAAAATAACTACCTAAAAAAAAAATACTTGAGATGGAAACTAAAATGGCAAAGTACCGTATGAGAGCTATTCGATCTTATAATAAAGAAAACAAAGAAAAGAAAGATTCACAAAGAAAGTTTAAGAAGGCGCAAGAAAGACAAAAACCAGTCGAAGATTTTTTGCTTCAAGATGGAAATAGCACACTTACATCAGGGAAGAAAGACACCATAACACGAAAAAAAATTAAGAAACAAGTACGTTTTTTGAATGATTCTCTTCTTAACCTACATAAAGCCTTTGTTAGTAAGTCTGGTACTAATATCTCGTATGAAACTTTTCGGAGGTATCGTCCATTCTGGGTCTTGTTTCCTAAAGTTAACGCCAGAAACACTTGTTTATGTACCATACACGCTAATAATAGTTTTATAATTCAATCTCTGTATAATGCTAAGATGATTTCTTATAAATCTATAACGGACCTGCTAAAGTATTTTTGCTGTAACAATACGCTAAGCTTGACTTGCTTAGAAAAGAAATGTTCTGGTTGCAAAGACAAAACTTTGCAGTGTAATATTTTTGACGCTAATGATACTGTATCATTTGAGAGGTGGGTCACAAAAAGTGTTCCTGTGGTTATTAAAAATACTACAAAGCAGTGTCGCAAAACGATTAAAGAAAAGGTGCAAACCACAAAGAAACTACTCTTTGAAAAATTAATCTTAAATTTACCTACTTTAAGAAAACACGTGGCAAACATGCTTCATCAAATTAAATCTATACCAATATGTTAAACAAAATTTGTCTACCTTTGAGGGATTACTACACATAGACTTCTCAGAAAATTATAATTGTAAGTATGGACAAGAGGTCCAGTCGGCGCATTTTGGTGGATCAAAATCGCAAATCTCGTTACATACAAGCGTATATTATAATACCAACTTAGAGTCCCCTAATAATTATGTAAACAGTTATTCTTTCTGTACCGCATCAGAAAACCTCCGACATGACCCAACAGCTATATGTATCCACTTAATTGCTTTAATAAAAAGAATTAAGGAACCCTGAGTTGCAAACTTTACACATTTTAAGCGATGGTCCTCTAACTCAATACCGCAACAAGTTCATGTTTTTTTAATCGCAGCGTTATTAAGCAAAGAATTTTCGGTTACATCTATTATTTGGCATTTTAGTGAACGAGGACATGGAAAAGGTGCACCCGATTGTGTTGGAGGGTGCATCAAGCGCATTTGCGATGGTCAAGTCGCAAAGGGAAATGACGTGTCTAATCTAGATGATTTAATGGCATGCTTATCTATAAATTGTAAAGGTATAGAGGTGTTTAAAATCGACGAGTCGAGGTTTTCTGAAATCGATCTACTTTTAAAGGAGAGCGCTACACGTCCTTTTAAAGGTACGCTCCAAATACACCAAATTACATGGCATAAACAAAATCCTCATGTTATCCATGCTAGGCGATTGAGCTGTTTGGATTGTGCAGCCCATGAAAGGTGTCCGCATTATGAAATTGGACAGATTCAAATACAGTTTAAAGCTCCAGTATCTGCCACTAATTCTGTGTTATCTGATCACCACTTTTTCAATGAGTCGCCGGCATCTCCTCTAGCAGGGCCTTCCAAGGATCGCAATTATTTGTTTGAAGCTTACTCACCTGAAAGTACAGGAACTAGTAATGCTACAACTGAGCCGCTGTCACCTGGTTTCTCTGACAGATTGACACCTGATAATCCAATTGAAAACTTAAATTTACAAAGCCATAGATCTATGAAAAATGCACCTCGCGGTCCTGTCGCCTTAGACGACTCTGAGTCTTCCATAGAAATGACACCAAAGAAACGCCAAATGCCTTTTGTAATGGAAGATTCTGACGATGAAAATATATTTTAATTGTTTTTTTCTTTATGAAGAAAAGATGTTTATACTGTAACTTTCGCACATTGTTTGCTTACTATGGCGATTTAATACTATTTTGATTATTTTAAATTAGGTTTTCCAAATACGTCATAACTTTGTGATTATTTAATAAGGTATATGTTATCACCTGTAGACAATCAGGTCTTTTCTGTGAAATTTCTACAGGACAGTGGTCCATTCTGTGGGCAATTTTTTATTATTTTTTATTTTCTAAAATCCTTGAATTTTCAAACGTTATTCTGTCTTGTAACGATATTGTTTTTTATTTTGATCATTATAAATTAAGTTCTGTAAACAAATCATAATAATGTGATGACATAATAAGGTTTATGTTCTTACCTGTAGACAATTAGGTCTTCTCTGTGGCCTTATAAAAATGAAAAATGTTATTTTTCGAGAGAATATGTGAGACTGATCTATATCGATATTATTAAGAATTATAAGAGACTGTTACACGAATAAAGGCTGATTTTCAAACTCATATGTGAGGTTTTATTTTTTTGAAATGATGAATTACGCATTTTGTGTTTGACCTATATATATATATATACCAATATTATAAAGAGGAAAGATTTACCAAGGGGTATCGTATTACCCAGTTACTGGGTTGTGGAGGTCAGATAGGCAGTCGCTCCATGTAAAATACTGGTATTCAGCTGCATCCGGTTAGACTGGAAGCCGACCCCAATAAAATTGGGAAAAGGGCTAGGCAGAACATAAAGAGGAAAGATTTGTGTTTTGTATGTAATGAATAAACTTAAAAACTACTGGACCGATTTGAAAAATTCTTTCAGCAAAGAATAGCTACATTATCAACGAGTAACGTAGGCTATATTTTATCCCCGTACTCCCACGGGAACGGGAACTACGCGGGTGAAACCGCGTGACATCCGCTAGTAAATAATTAAAATGAAATGCTGTTCGTTGGCAAGCGTTTCAGTTGAGAACGGCTGGACCAATTTGGCAATTGTTTGTTTTAAAATGTTCGTGATAGTCCGAATTAGGTTTTCAACGAAAGAATAATTTTAGAAAGAAAAACTGCCCGGAAATATTTAAAATTCGGGAAAACCTTATCATCCTTTTTCAATGGGATTTTTATATGAACTCAAGACCTTATGATTCAATCGATGGATATGCGTAATTCTTTTTTTGTTTTCTTTATGGCCATGGCAAAGTTAGCATGAAAAACATTCGGAAGAATGGTCAGGTATAGAGAAAGCTACATAAACAAAACGATCACAAATAAATTTACTTGATTGTTTGAACAAGACGTCTGTCGGGTCTGTTGTGTAACTGAATATGATCGGCTATCCTGTCTGATAGCCTATATTATGATGTAGCATCGCTCAGTAATGGTCGCAGCCATAACCGTAGCACCACTCTCTTCAGCAGGATTTTTAAGTTCTAAAGAAGGCAAACCGATGTACCTAATTTGACATTGACATTGTCAGATTGTAGCAATTTTCTCATGGGCCCACTGGTCCACTCTGTCATGTCTTCATGAGACTCGGCTTCGGATTGATTGACAGTTTTGGATTTTAACTTACTTACCTATATAACGATAAAATTATGAATCTGAAAGTGAAAGTCAAAAAACTTAGGCTACCAGTTTTAATATTTTTATATTCAAATATTTAATAATGTAATTTATTATTGAATAAAGGAGGTCATAATGAAACTGCAAGTATTTGACTTTAGAAATCGAAACCTGAACTTGGGTCCACCATCTGGCTACCACGAGCTTTTAACTGATCCAGACGGACACTGTCCTCGACAGAAACTTGTACGACGCTGTTCAACGTCAACCACGACTCGCACGTGCACTGTGCGCAGGCGCCACTAGTAAAGCGAGTTATCTGTTCAACGACAACCACGACTCGCACGTGCACTGTGCGCAGGCGCCTGGGTCGTGTTACCTCTTCGATCAATAATAGTACTAGATTCCCGATGAGCGCTTCAAAAACGGCCCGAAAAATAAGACCACGAATACTTTTGTGGTCTTATTTGAAATTAGTATGATCCAATCATAGCCAACATTAAGACGTCAAAATGCTGCAGTGCGCGTTCAAAAACTCTGTAAATAACCACCGTAACACCAAGGTTTTGGAAGGAATACCTTTTTTTCGGTAAGTTTAAATCATTAAGTGTTTTTCATAAAATAAAAACAGAATGAAATTGTAAATTTAATTCAATTAGCTAATATTATAATTGTTTGGCCAATGTTTGCTACAACGCACCAACTATTGTATCAAACATCGACTGTTTGATACAATAGTTCGAACAGGGAATGCATGGAGTAGTGTTGTTATTTTATAATGTTATTTTTGTTTGTAAATTTCCTAGTGACCCATTTCGCTATGCAGATAGGTATCTATTGTCGCGAAAGAAAGAGGAGAAGGAATATACAACCCTTGTAAAAATTATAGAATATGTTCGATTCATTTTAACAGATTCGACATGACTGGAAACACGCAAAGGCGTAGATTACTAAAAACAACGGTTCCCGAATTGCAGGTAATAGTAAAATAGTATCTACTACTTTTTGAATCGGTCAAAAATATTTGCCACCATACAAAACGAACCTAAAAAATATATATTCTGCAACTCTACGTCTTTCAATACTTACTGTGTTCTGAGCATTGAAATGTAAGACCAATAACTACGTCTAGTTCCACAATAGAATAAGCACGAAATTATAAACAAAATGTTTTTAACCTTATTACTTCTTAAGTTTCATTTTAGAATAAATATTTTTGTACTGATGACTTTTTATTTTCAAGCGACATTGCATAAAACCCTTCTCCGATGAAAGGACTTAAATAAATATATTTTGCAATGGTAATTAAACTTTATGTTTAAGCATTAAGGTTTATAATAAACTGAAGTTATTAATACTATTAAACTTTTTTCTTAAGGCGGGTTCCCACGGTGCGCGATATTGCGCACGCACGCGCACCGGCCCGCACAGCGCACGACCACGCACCGCGCACGAAAGGTAACCAAGCGCACCAGCCCACACGAACATCTGCATTTTTTGTACCTACGTTCCATGCAAATAATTATTCCATTCTATTCTATTGTAAATGATAAATGATTTTATTTCTGTAAGTAGGTTTGTACAAACACTTTTACACGTCAATCATATTTTAAAAACTAGATGAGGTCGGCGTTTCCTATCTGACTACTCTGAGAAGAAAGGCCGAAACAAACTCAGAGGTCACAGTCTCTTTTAAAGTCCAGACATAATCTTGGTCAGATCATGTGAAGGCCATGTGGATTGGTGTCTGAAGTGGTCTTTAGAGGAAAGCATCACACAGATTGAGAGGGTCTGTCCAGTCAGTGCACGCATTTGTCATTTATCGTGTAGCTCAACTCAGAATTTAAGGAGCTCAACGATTCGACGAACAATACCAAAAAAAGGACATTTGTGTAGGCCACATAAATTACTCAAACTGTCAGACCATGATTAAAACTAACTGAGAAAAAAATTAAAAACAAAACAAAAAGGTAACCCATATAGTCTTCACATTCACAATAATTAAAATAATATAATACTTTAAAAGTAAATATTCATGTCATTGTATATAAAAATCATTAATGTCAATGTGTATATAATAAAATAAAAAAATAACCAGAAATAATCTTGGTCAGAGCATTTCATATGAGGATCATGTAGTTTTGTGTCTGAAATGATCTTTTGAGGAAAGAACCATACAGATTTGAGTGGACCTGTCCAGTCAGTGCACGCATTTGTCAGTAATTGTGCAGCTCAACTCAGAACTTAAAAGGAGCTCAACGATTCGACGAACAATACCAAAGAAAGGACATTTGGGTAGGCCGCATAAAGTACTCAAAACTGCCAGATTATCATTAGTAGTAACTGAGAAAATTAAATAAATATATATACATGAGCTACATAGTCCTCACATTCACATCAATTAAAATAATAATAATGTTATACTTAACAAAGTAAATATTCATGTCATTGTGTATATAATTTTGAAGTTTGCAAAATAAACAAAGTTCCAAAAGTAAAAAATAAAAATAATAATTGGAGCAGCTTAATCCCAAGCCTTTTTGTCCTCAATGTAATCTTTAACGGTATAAAAAGCTTTCTGGCACAACTTACGTTTAATGAATGATTTAAATTTATTAAGGCTTAGATCTTGTACGTGGCTTGGAAGTTTATTATAAAAGCGTATACATTGACATCTGAACGAGCCACCTATTTTCTTGAGCCTTGTTGTAGGTACAACAAATTTGTGTTTGTTTCTAGTATTTATGTTATGGATATCACTGTATTTTTTAAACAATTTTATATTTTTATGGGCATATAAAAGATTATCAAAAATATACTGAGAAGGCACAGTCATTACATTAACCTCCTTAAATTTATCTCTGAGAGACTGTCTCGGACTTAATTTATAAATTGATCGAACAGCTCTTTTCTGCAAAACAAAGATAGTCTGAATGTCAGCGGCATTTCCCCACAACAGAATACCGTACGACATTACACTATGAAAATAGCTAAAGTACACTAAACGGGCTGTCTCTATGTCAGTCAAATTACGAATTTTTCTAACAGCATATGCTGCGGAGCTTAGCTTTTTTGACAATTTATCTATATGTGGGCCCCACTGAAGCTTAGCATCCAAAGTTAAGCCCAAGAAAACTGTGCTATCTTCAGGATTCAATTCTTCGCCCTTTATTAACACATTAGTTTTCACCTGCCTAACATGAGGTAGGGTAAACTTAATGCATTTGGTTTTTTTTTTATTAAGAAGTAAATTATTAACATTGAACCAGTGAACTACTTTTGAGATCGCGCTATTTACATCGTCAGTAACCAGCTGCTGACGTTTAAGTTTAAACAAAAGTGAAGTGTCATCCGCAAACAACACTATATCATGGTTATCCTTTATGAGGTAAGGCAAGTCATTAATATAGATAAGAAACAAGAAAGGACCAAGAATTGAGCCCTGAGGGACTCCCATTGTTACTATAGATCCGGGAGATCTTTTTCCATTAACGTCAACACTCTGAATCCTATTACTCAAGTATGAAATAAGGAGATTCAGAGCGCTGTTCCGGATCCCATAGTGGCGGAGTTTCCTGATTAACGTTTCATGGAGAACGCAATCAATATTCTGACGACCACAGATAGCTACACAACACACACCATGCCTTTTCCGACGGTGTGTGTCGGTCTGTGTGGGCCTTGAGATTCGAAGCCACATTTAGCATTGTTCTGTTAGCTTTGGTGGATGCTGACTATAACTTCACATTTGTGGATTGCGGATGTTATGGTAGAATAAATAATGGCGGTGTTTGCAGAAATACAGAGATTTATTGTTTTTTTTAGAAATGTACTGTATTTTCCAGCATCAACTAATTTGCCCTTCAAGCAGGAACCACTTCCCTACGTGTTTGTGGCAGATAGTGCATTTGCTCTCACTGAAAATATGTTGAAGCCGTCTCCACGCTAAGGGAACAAAAGAAAGATACCTCATTAACGGCATAACAATGTGAATGTCTATTAACTGCTCCCAAATTACGATGATTATTTTATTTTACTTTTTTTACATTCTTCCTTGACATAATTTTTCATTTTTTGACATTATATACCTACAATCTATATCTATAAAAGGAAAGGGTGACTGACTGAATGACTGACTGACTGATCTATCAACGCACAGCTCAAACCACTGAACGGATTGGGCTGAAATTTGGCAAACAAGTAGATAATATGACGTAGGCATCCACTAAGAAAGGGTTTTTGGAAAACCGACTTTTAAGGGGGTGAAAAGGGGGGATTTTATTTGTATGAAAAATCTTATTCCTTGAGTTAATAAACTTGAAACTTGGCACGAATACTCATCTATGTAAATTATAAAGTTTGTCATTTTTAGTTTTTCTAAACTACCCCCTAAGTGAGGATTGGGGGTGTCAAAGTTTGTATGGAAGACGCGCGGTCTGATTAACTCGAAACTCAGTATTTATACTTAAGACTGAAAACAAATAAAAACGTATATTAAGGTTTTTTGAAAATCTACCCCTAACGGGGTGAAAAGGGGTATTCATTTTTACAGGGGAGGATTTTACTGTTTGGCTTGATTAACTTGAAAATTGGTATAAATAATCTATGTCAAATAATGGAAACGTAACAATAGACTTTTTCAAAAATTATTATCACGCTATTTGCTATGGAGGATGAGCAATATTGCATTATGTTCGTATTCTTCTATAGTTTACTGCAAACTGTTAAAAGACTATCCAAAAGGTTAGAATATTGCAGATAATTACGGATTTAACCTTTTAAAAGATCATAATCACGCCATACCTTTATGGAGCTAAGTAGTCAATCATAACATATACAGGGTGGATGTTGATATGGGGCAATAAGGGCAGGTACCTTAACCGTTATCGCTATAAGAAAACGGTCTTAGGAATTCTCCTAAGACCGTTTAAATCTGTGAATGCAGATCAAAATGTTTCAAAAAGTTAAGTTAACTTAACTTCTTGCCGCTCCCCACTTCCCCTTAGTCGTCGCTCACGTGGGGGGGCAAATGGCCGTCCGGCCATTTTATTATTATTTTACCGAGCGCAATAATGGACGGAGATTTTGTGAAATGGTTCAAGGGAGATTTTACATTACCAGGATACAAGTATTTAGGACCTGGAAATGATTTGGACAAGGGTGAACCTGTAAACGACGCAGATTGGATAGCTGCAAAACATGACGCTATGTATTGGATCAGTCAAACTGATAAAGATATATACGATGCCGATGAAACAGCGATTAAAGAATTTTCTGAAAATTTTATGGAGACTGAAAACTTAAATGCTCTAATAGGAGCTACAGGTCTTACTGCAAAGCATTTGTTCGAGAAGTATTTATGGCATGGTTCAGTATATCCTAACATGTCGAAGAGACCACACGCTGGTCAAGAAGCTTATGCTAGTGTGCAAAAAGCTTTGTCTGAAGCTTGGAAAGCTCATAAGCAACAGCATGGCAGTGCAGCAGGAGCGTGGAACGAGTTCATTCGAAGCGACGCAGCCAAACAAGTTAGACGTCAGTTTGCGACACCTAAGAAAGTTCGTTTTGAGCCTGACAGTGGTTTTGATAGTGAGCCACAACCGGGTCCAAGCACTGACCCTCCCGCCGATACCGACAGAACCTCCGGAGGAGCCTCCGTACCCGATACCCCAACCAGATCCGAGCCCGGAGTTGCAGAAGACTTTCCGGACATCGATGATAGTTTTCTTGCTGCTATGGATATTGACATTGGTAATATTAGCGGTCAGCCAGCGGGAATGGTTGGCCGATCAGGCAGCCAAGGTGCAGGTATGGGTTCACATTCAGCGCAACCGGATACATCTGTACGGATTCCTCGCAGTATTATGCCGAAGGCACAATTATTCACATTTAAGAAGTCAAGGATATGGAACAGTTATGGATACGCTATGAAGTCATTGAAATATGGAGATAATGATAATGGTGTCACTACGCCATTTATGAATTGTCTCGTTGATTTTGTACCATCATACTTAACATCTGCGGAATGGGTGAATTTACCGCGGGTATCCAGGGCTGTGGAAGTACGCTGTAAAGTGACGTTATTGGGATGTCGCACAACATTTGGTGTTGGAGAAACTTTATCTGGTAATGCCAATACAGAGCATGTACCAATAGGTTATGTGGCTACAAATTTAAATGTGAGTACGTATGGTACAAATGTGGCTTATGAAAGTACAGCGGATAAGCCTATGATTCCTTCTAAAATAGCAGCTCCAAATATGGCGAATGCTATAAAGAAAATGTATATAGATGTACCTTGTCAAGCTCTTGGAGTGCCTCGTAAGAATTCTATATATTGGTGGTATCGTGACGATACGCATGCAGTTCACGGCATGGGAAACATGTCATTGGATACTATGTGTGATCGTTTCTTAATAAACAGTATGATTGGAAAAACGGTTGCTGATTATAAGTATAACCCTAAAAATGGTATTTTATCACCAAATCGAGTTCATGTAACTCCAAAAGCATACCATAACAAACCAATGGCTATGAATACCGCAGCGTTTATTAGTAAACGTGTATTGACAAAGGACGGATACACCTCTGATAAATATTCAACATTAGGCGATAAAACCGATGTGTTTGGACCTAGGCTATGTGATCAGTTGTCAGTGACATATGGTTCAACTGTTGAGTATAGTGCTGTGTTCGATCCAAGGAATCCGGTGTACAATGCTACAATGTCTCCCCAACCGCAGTTACATGTCGGAATCGGTGCTATACCACAGATTAATCCAGCCACAGAATTTGAGAATTTTCAAACTACAATGGTTTACTGGCTGTGTGAATACGAAATGGATGTATCTATTGATATTCATAGTTATTACACTTATGGTACCGTTAGTAATATGCCTCAGCACGTTAAATATTACTTCCTCCATGATCCTCAATACACAACCGCGGAGACCTTTGCAGGGATTGAACAAAATCTCGAACGCTCAGTTAAATCAATACCAGATCACAATGAACCGGAACTCGACGCCACCACTGGAATTAACTTATCAGCATCAGCATACACAAACCGACGTAACGAGTATAAAAAATCGTATGATTACGATTCCCCAGCTTTCAGGACGAGACAAGGAGTTAAAAAAGCCAAGAATGCAACAACTGCAAGTAAATTCCGTCAATCAGGACCTAGTACCTCGAAAAGGACCGAAAATCAAGACAGTGATTTTGAAATGATTCCGAGTGATAGTGAAACTTCTACTATAACTACAATAAATAAGAGAATTGTTAAAATGTAATAAAATTTATTCAGATTCTTCATCAGTTGTTTCATTATTATCTATATCATTAACACGATAACCCTTATTATCTATTATATTAAAAATCTCAAAAAGTTTAGGTACAAGTAAAGGATACAATTTTTTTTTACACTTCCTTAATGCATCACACGGACGCCAAGTATAAGAATACATTCTTGTCCTAAAAGCCGTATCTTTAGGAAAAATATCATTGTTTGATAATACAATACAAGGAGTTCTATTAACGATAGCATCATCCTGGAATTTAACCTTTACATTCATCGTATCACCACCAAACAGCATTTTTATTGTTTCAAAAGCACTCGATTCACAATGAGGTTCATTCCACAGTATAATACGTCTATTGACACATTCCATTAAAGGGAAATTATTGTATCTATTAAAGTTTCCTATTTGACCAAAATTTAAAAAGAAATGAATGACAGCATCAAAGAAATAATTTTTACCAGCATTTGGTGGTGATAAAATAAACATACAATTTTTCTTAGGAACTACTCTATCTAGTATATTATATAAAGCTATTAAAAATTGCTTAATTCTATCGTAATCATTTTGAAACTGAAAATTTAACAAATCTATAGCTATTCTAACAGACTGATCTGTAGTATAATAATAATCGTTTACATCACGAACACCGCAATTAAAAAACATAGTTTCACTTATTTTATACTTATTTATAAAGTCCACTATATTCATATCACACAGTTGACGTTGAAATATACGTTGCACTGCTTTAATATGAGTATGATTAATTGGAAGATATTTCCATGCACTATTGAACCACACACTTGTATTAAAAACATTATTTATTGGCGCTGTTGGAAATTTCCAAAAGAATTCCAATAACTTATCTCCTTTGTTTCTTTTGTTACTCCTTTGATTTTTGTAACTTCCTTCAGCACTTGATTCTGGAGCTTGTTCAGCTGGGTCTGAATCGGATCGACATTTGAAGACGTCAGGAATAACATCTTTGTTTCCGCGTGCTTCCACCAGTTTTTCTTTTCTAAGTTCTGTATTTTTGCGAACGGATAAACTTCGAGTTTTACTACATTGAGACCACATTCTCCCGGCGACTTCAAAATGTACTGCTTTCCGTTCGCCAGTTTCGAAATAGACTGCGAGATTGAGCCAGTGTTCGCTGGTACATTCTGAAGACCGAAGAAGTCGACGATTAAGTCTGGGCTGTCCACATTCTGATCTGATTTCTTTGATTCGTTGACATCTACAGGTACTTCCATTATAGGCGCAGTCGTGGACGACATGGAGGTGGTCTCCGCCGTGGTTTGATACCCAAAAGATGGTCCCTTTGAAGCTACGACCGGAACTTCCTCCTTGTTCGCATATTCGTGAAACATTGCTATCGCTGTATCTGTCATTTTGAATTCCAAACACGTCATGTATAATTCGGAATCGAAGAGGATGGTTCTGAATGCACTCCAAGATAAATCCTCGCACTCGTTCACTCTCAGTTTGTGGACGATTAACTTCAATATCGTCTTCCACAACGAAATCAAATTCGCGAACTCTCTTTTCAACAGCAGGTTCTTCTCGTCCATCGCCTTTTGCTCGCCATATTTCAGTTTCTTCATCACTATTTGAAACGTATTCATTGTCCAGATTAACTCCAAAATGCCCAAGAAGGTATCTGGTTGGGGATCCGGCATCTGAACTAGAGTCTTCTTCGCTGCGACGGCTGGAGAAGTTTGCTTGCGGCCTCGTTTCTTTGCTTGTTGTTTCTTCATTTTCTTGGACACTGTTTTTTCGGCTTCGTTTTCCATCTCGTCCACCATAGCCTGAGTGCATGGGCCGATATCGTTGCATTCCTCTTTTTCGATCAGGTCGATCGTTGTTTGAAGCTGTTGCTGCGAGTTGTTCTTCATTTGCAGAAATTCGCTCAGCTCGTTGTTCGGCTGATGTTGCTGCCGAGCTTCGCCTCCGTCCGAATCCTCGCCGCTCGAAGATGCTGGTGAAATTGTTTGAAAATGCACCGACAAGTTTTTTCCGCCGCTCTTGTAGGCACCCGATGTCGACGCTACCGGAGAACTGACTGGAGTGGTCTTCATTGCTTGACGCTGACGATAAATACGTAATACTTGAACTGCTGTCGTCTGACATTATAAAGATACGGCCCACTGCACCGGCTTTTATATACTGTTCAAACAAAGACTCATTAATGCGCCGGGTAAAATTCTTAAAAAATGGCCGGACGGCCATTTGCCCCCCCACGTGAGCGACGACTAAGGGGAAGTGGGGAGCGGCAAGTTCACTCGTTCAAGTATTACGTATTTATCGTCAGCGTCAAGCAATGAAGACCACTCCAGTCAGTTCTCCGGTAGCGTCGACATCGGGTGCCTACAAGAGCGGCGGAAAAAACTTGTCGGTGCATTTTCAAACAATTTCACCAGCATCTTCGAGCGGCGAGGATTCGGACGGAGGCGAAGCTCGGCAGCAACATCAGCCGAACAACGAGCTGAGCGAATTTCTGCAAATAACTTAACTTTTTGAAACATTTTGATCTGCATTCACAGATTTTGAAAAAATTGTACAGTCAGCAAGAACATGGGCAATTATCACAAAAACTTTTTTGATGCCAGTCGATCCTATTTCTTATTACGAGGGTCAAAAACTATATCGGGCCAACTGAGGTTTGAGTATGAGAAAATTCAGAAATTGCAAAAAACTTTCCATACATTTCGTAGGAAATGAGCCCGAGAGGAGATAGAACAACACGAAATATTATCCGCAACGATCAAAATCCGTAGTGCTCGCTTAGCCTAAGTTTTTAATAATTATCTATTTCAATTTGATACCTCTACGCGTTTCTGAGAAAAAGTGTCTTGAATGGCAACGATGTCATTCTTAAAGGGTTTCCGTTTTTCATTTTGAGGTACGGAACCCTAAAACAGATTTATTATCTTTCTGTTTGTTACCTTTTCATGCCGTAACGGCTGAACAGATTTAGATGAAAGGCATACGGATAGGCCATGACCTGGGTTAGGACATAATTATGATAAGTACTCTGAATATCGGTAATACGTTCCTGTGGGATATTTTCCGACCTTTACGCGTGAGAAGCCGCGGGCAAAAGCTAGTTTTCTATATTGTTTTTATCGAATTAGATTTGTTACAGCTGTAGTGGCAATCGTATTATTTGGTTTAAATATTTTTATTATTTTGTTTATCTTTTAAATGTATTCTTTTCCTTTAGGTTTTTGTGAATGTGAGAACGTAGTAAGCTGTAGACTTGTGGACCGTTTTCTATTTTACTATGTACCTGGTACTTGTTGATGGGCCTACACTGTCCTCTCATACCTATTAACACTGTAATTTGAAAACATTGTAGAAACCATTTATTAAAAAAAAAGTAACCGTGGAGTTTCTTGCCGGCTTTTCTTCATAGCTGCATAGGAAGCGACCAATTGGAACCGTTCACCTAGCTTCTGACGTTTCATAAGTGCCCATGTAGGTTTATGTGAAATAAAACATTTTGAATTTGAATTGTCGTTTGTCTCGTGTTCGGAGAATAGTCGAAAACGTTTTCGGTATTATGTCGGATATTTTTAGGGTACTTAAGAAACCATTTTTATTGGAACCAAAAGTACTTATTCAATATTGTTATGAAGAGTTGTTTACTGTGCAACTTTTTAAGGCAATCTAAAAATTCACCACGAATACCGGTACTTTTGATACTGAAAATGAAGGTAGAGTGCATCCAGGCTCATGGCCAAATGATCCTCAAGGAAATACTTCCTTGATATCTATGAGGAATCTTCCAAGAAGAGCAAATTTTTTGAACACACAATTTTTTAATTTTAATATTACATAACATGGGCAGAGGTGTCCCTGTAGCAGGTACACCCACATTTTGGCAGTTATTTTTAAGTCCCATGTAATAGGGGGCGAGTCTATTGCCATCAACCCGGGCACAAATTCAGACTCCGAGCTGCTACTGAGAAATTTCAGATAGAAAAACCCAATAACACTGCCCGACCCGGGAATCGAACCCAGGACCTCAGCAGTAGCGCTTGCATCCACTAGATCAACAAGGCAGTCAATTTTAATATTATTTTCTGAAATTGCTATTGTTTTTATAATTTTCTCAGTTTTGATGTTGTATTTCCTGTACGTGTCCCAAATAAAAAAAAATCTTTCTAACTCTATCTGCTAAGACCATTTATCTATACGGGTAAGGCCGTTAAATTGGCCTCATATAACATAAAAGCAACTTAAAAGTATAAATTACCGGGTTACTTAAAAGTAACATAAAATATTCTAAAGGCATATCTACAATACGGAAATAAACATTAGTTTTTAGAAAATTTATTTTATTCCATTTTTAACCGACTTCCAAAAAGGGGGACGTTCTATGTTCGTCTGTTTTTTTTAAATCAAATTTCATCGATACTTTAGTCAACTGTGGTTGATTTTGAAAACAATCTTTTTTCACTTTGTAGTGTTTTTGGAAGTCGGATGTTTTTTTTTAATAGCTAACTTCAATAAAAGTCGTTATATTTTTTAGTTTTATTTTAATCAATAACGTACTATGTCATATGTCCTAAAATCAAAATAAGACATGGAAATAAAAGTTTAACAACAGAACATAACACACACACATCGTCCCTTTATTGGTAAAACCGATTATCTACCGAAAACTAAACTTGTGGCAATGATAATTTAAAAGTTTAACAGAAAAATTATGTAACTAAATTACATATATCTTACCTGCAATCATGTAATTATAATGAAAAAATTTATAAAGTATGTTTGTAAATCATAAAAATAGAAGTACTTCATTGATAATGCTTGAAAAAATGCCAAACACTATCTTCAGGGAGGTCATTTAGTTGGTTTTTCCTGAATAACGACATAAGCATATATATCATTAATTAAATCACTTGGAGCTTGTCTTATAGGTTCACCGTAACCTTTTGCAGAAAGTAATAAGGTACCAAAAACAACTGTAAAAATAACACTCTGAAACATTCTACAAATTTAAATTTAAAAAATGATATTTGGTTTTACTTGAGTCAAATTAAGAATTGTGGTAGACTATCTGCTTAAAAGGTGCCTCCAAACATAGATTAGCGCGATTGTACCTAGTGCACAAAAGACATTGGTCTTTTTTCGGCATGAAAAATCCCAAATTATTTTCTGTAGAAAAAATTCTACGATATGTCATCTCCGACACAGGTTCCATATTTTCGTCTGCGCATTTTTTGACGTACAAAGAATACAATTTGCATAATGTAAGGTTTCTGTCTATATACTTGCGTTTTGATTTCTTCCGTATGTAATGGCTTTCCATAGTAGGGAAAGATGCAATATGTTTTTTTGATGTACTCAATTTTTTCAGGTGCAGTTTTATTCGGAGGCTCATGACGTCCGCGGGGTCTCTTTGCTCGGCAAAAAGTCCAAAGTTATCACGGTGCTTTATCTGGTTTCCAACGCGGTTCTATGACCGGTGCAATATTCTTCGACGTAGCGAAAGCGTTCGATAAAGTCTGGCACAACGGCTTATTATACAAGCTGTACCAACTTGGTGTGCCGGATCGCCTCGTGCTCATCTTACGAGACTTTTTATCGAATCGTGTCTTCTGTTATCGTATCGAAGGAGCGTTATCCACTCCCCGTCCCATCCGCGCAGGTGTCCCCCAGGGCTCTGTGGTGTCCCCTCTCATATTCACGCTATACACAAGCGATATCCCTAAAGGTTGCGGTAGGTCGCAGTTGGGTCTGTTCGCAGACGACACTGTCATCTACTTCAAATCTAGATCCCCCAACATTATCCGCCTCAACCTCCAACGCGCAGTCAATAGATTGGCCGCATGGTTTACAAAGTGGCGGATAGAAGTTAACCCAGATAAAAGCCAAGCGGTTCTCTTTACGAAATCGCGTACAAGGCTTAGAAACCCCCTCCCCCGACCAATCACCATGTTCGGCAAGCCGATCCCTTGGGAGAAGCGAGCTAAATATCTCGGTGTCGTTCTAGACCATCATTTGACCTTCGCAGAGCACATAAAGATGGTTCGTTCGCGAGCCGCTTTCGCTCTCGGTAGACTCTTTTACCTGGTGAGTGCACGTAGCAAATTGTCACTTAGGTGCAAATTGCGCGTTTACACGGCGTGCATTCGACCAATCATGACCTATGCGGGTGCCGTCTTTGCTCATGCAAAACCCCGTCATATCCATAGGATGCAAACAATCCAAA
This sequence comes from Agrochola lychnidis, assembly GCA_963680765.1. Taxonomy (NCBI): domain Eukaryota; kingdom Metazoa; phylum Arthropoda; class Insecta; order Lepidoptera; family Noctuidae; genus Agrochola; species Agrochola lychnidis. The sequence goes on along the minus strand of OY796855.1, from coordinate 25,613,494 downwards.
ATAGATTCCTCCGTAGGGCCACAGGTTCCCCCTGGTTCGTTAGGAACGAGGCACTCCACCTCGACCTAAAGATTCCCACAATCCACCAATTTCTAAAACGCCTTTCCAAGCGTTTCTTTGAGTCCGCGGCCAAACATCGCAACCCTCTGGTTGTCGAGGCCGCCAGTTATGTCCCGAGTAGAATCAGTCATGTTCGCCGTCCAAGGCATATCCTCGTTGACCCCGATGACCCCATAATCCCATAACCCTCCTCCAGGAGAGCAATAGGGAAACAAGTACAGTGTACAAATACAGACGCTTCCCGTCATTCCGACCTCGCCGCCGAGGTCCTTTGCGATCTCAACCGCCGCGCCCCCGAGTAAATAATACTCCCCCCCGACCCTTGCTCGAAAATACTTGCATTTAAATCTTAACGATACGATCTCTGATGTTGTGGAAAAAATAAATAAAGCTGCATAATCTCTTTTAATTGAATTAAAATCTGCACAAGTGTGAAGGATTATGTTCTGTTAAAAGCAAGTAGAACTACTTACTTTCTTTTTAATGTGTAAGATTCTAAGTACTTTCCAATAATTCAGCAGTACCAGAACCATTTAAAGTATTTTAATTTGTATTAGTACAATGCTACAGTATGTTCAGAGTATAAGTAAATTGCAACTAAAATAAGATATGAAACGGAATGTGTTTTTGATTGCAAGGCTTCCAAAAAATCGTACAGGTATAAGACTTTAGCTGTTATTGAATGCAGATGTTACTTAAAGCTTATAATTATAATTGTTTTTTTGCGTATCTATCTCGGAAACTATGCATCGTATCGAAAAATCGGGTTTACCTGTAGATAGAGCTCAAAAAGTTGAGTAGCTTGGTGTAAATAACTCATTTTTGAAAAAAAGTGCAGATAATCGGTTTTACCAATAAAGGGACGACATAATATAATGGTAATATTTAATAATACTTGCTCCAGAACAAAAAACAGTGTTAAAATAATGTAGTACTTAATTAAACTCTTAGAAATGAATATAAAAAAAAAAAAATTAAACACATTTTAATTAAAGTAAGTAACATCAAAATGATCTCTTAGCAGATATTCGTTTTTTTTATCATTTGTAATTAATTCTATAGTTTTTACTATCGACACAGAAGGAACAGTGTCTCGGTCCATTTTCTTTGTCACAACAAATTTTAGTGAAGGGTTTTTTACTGTCTTTAGGAAATTAACCGTGTATTTATCTTCTGTAATATTTATTTGTTCTACACGCCCTATATAGTATTTCCAATTGTTACGATTATAATATCGTACTAACACATTTTGATTTATTTTAATATCTTTTATAATTGTTTCGTCTTTGTTTTCTAAGTCATCAGTCTTTTCGTTTTTGTTAGCTTCTACAGTAATACTTAATTCCGGCTTACAGCTTTCTTCACAGTCTTTAGTCTTTTTAGTCTCGTTTAAGTTTATACTATCCAAATCTGTCCCCCCTATTTCTATTTGATCATGGTCTTTGTCAATTTTATCGGTTCTGTCTTCATCGATTTCAGATTTTTCAGACTCTCTTATCATATCAGAGTCACATCTTTGTTTCAATTTTAAGTTTTTTATATGTTTATTTTGTCTAACTTCTTTAGCACTCAAATCGATATATTTTAAGCTACAGTCAGGCACCTGTAAATTTGGAAAACCACTGCTTTTATGAATTCCAGAAGTACTCGCTACCGGGTTTGTGTATGGATCATAATTCTCTGCACTTATTGTGTCATCTAATGATTTTTTGGCAGAAAAAAGATCAAAATTCGGATCCAATTTATGAAATTCTAGTCCATCAAATTGCTTTAAGTCAAAATATCTTTTGTTACATGGTAAATTTCGAATGTCTGATAATATTGTGACTACTTTTTGCGCTGCGGACTTTCTCTCTTGTTTTGCTTCTAAAATACTTTCTTCAAATCTTTCCATTTCTACATCTAAATATTCTTCTTCTAAATATTCTTCTTCATAATTTGGCTCAGAAAAATGTGTAGCATCACTGTCGTCTATGTATTCTATTTCAAAACTCTCGGCGCTGCTGGTTGATGATGAACTATTTCTCCTTTTTTTTATTTTCCCTGTATCTTTTTTCTTTGTTAAGTTTCTCTGTGTTTTTCTGCCTTTTGGTAGATTTTCGTTGCTAATTTCAAATCTGTGTGTTTGTATAGAATGACAATCACATCTACCACTCATATTTTTGCAAAAGCAACTTAAATTTCGAAAGCTTACTGAATTTTTTTCATTTAATATTACTTGATGTATTTTGAGTGTGTTAGGCAGCGGACGTAGTTTTTTAACTATTTCGTCTTGAAGTGGTATTATGTCTTCTGGAGGAATATAAAACACTTTGATGGCTGAATCTGTTTTGGAAAGGACTTCAAAGGCGGTTTTGGCATCGGGGATATCTTCTCCATGTGCCACTTTCGAGTCCAAAGTTCGCTTCACTGCGCCGCCAATACCGTCCGCAGCGCCTTTTCCGTGAGCTGCTTCAAATATAGACCAAGTAGAATGGTTGAAACCGAAACTTTGAATTTGACTAAATAAATAAAAATTATTTTTGTTGCGGTATTGAGATGTCGGGCCATCAGAAAAAAAAATGTATTGTATCTACTCGACGATATCTTTCTTTCAAATATTGTAATGTTGGTTTTAAATGTGCCCATATGGCTTCGGAGTTATGTATATTTGCTGGAGATATTGAACAAAATGATATGGGTTTGTGTTCATTTTTGATGTAAAGCACACCAGTGTGCAGAGTGATTTGAACCTTAGATGATCCGAAGTGCATGGCTTGTATTTCTGTATGCATCTTGCAAACATAATTTTCGGAAAAATCTATGTGTATGACCGTTTCATTTTCTTTCAAGTTAGCTATGCAAAATTTATAATTTTTGTACTGATGTGAAATATTGTATGAGTGATTTAGAATTTTTTTCATATCTGAATTTGTTGCATTGATCAAGTCTTGTAGAGATCCTTCTCTTTCCGCCTTTACCATTTTGTTTGATGTCTTTTTGTTTCCCTCTTCGCCATACTCATGTTTCATTGGCATCCACACAGGCCATACAATTTTATCATTTAGATTGAAATCGGTTTCATTAGCAGTAATGCTATTGTCTACAAGATTTACACAAACCATACATGCAAGTCTTAGATGTTAGGTCACAAACCAGTTTCGATGTAATGTCACTGAGGTCATCGCTTTCAAGGATTCCCATCTGCCTAAGTTTTTTTACCATAAATGCCATATTGGAGTGTTTTACACAAGCACAAGTGTCACGGTCTGAGATTTTAGGTGTAAGTATATTAAATGGTCTATATTTTTTAAATGTGGTTAATGAAACCTTACCACCTTCAGAAAGATATTTTTCATGTAGTTTTTTTATAGTAGCCAATAGATATCTTCTCTGTAATTTTATTTTATTTTTAGTTTTGCACTCTTTTTTTCTTGCTGTTGCACGACTATTATCATCTCTGTTATAAAATGTATTAATTTCGTTCAATATTTTGTTTTTCCTTACTTTTCTGTCTCTATTGTTTCTAATGTTAGTTTTAAGCCCCAGTGTATGTTTTAATTTGTATTTCTTCACTATTTCACTAGTAACTATTTTTTTCAATGTGTTCTTTACGGTTCCAACAGATTTTTTGTATTCTTCCTTTATTGATTTCGACAAAACATTGTGTTCCAAAAGTTTTTTTTTACTATCTCTTTTTTCGCGGCGTCAATATTTGTTAAATTCTCATGTATGAAGTTTTCTGCTTGCTTCATAGGTGTTTCTTCGTCAATACCTATCACTTCACTTCTTTCATTTCTCGTACTGTCTTGTTCATTAAGTTTTTTTGTGATATGTTGATATTTTTCGTTAATTTCCTGGAATGCTTTACTAATTCGTCAATTTTTTTTGACTTCCGGTAATGTTTTTTTCTTAAGGCTTCGAATTTCTTGCGCAACGTAATTATTTCTCTTTTCATGTCGTGATTTTCCTTACGAAGCTTAGATTCAGCATTCATTTGTTCTTTCTCAACATTTTTAGCAACGTTGAGGTCGATTCTTGCTTTATCATACAGAGCTTGTTTTAGGTTTTTCCTTTCATCTCGCCATTGTTGCTTTTTCTTTTCTTTATCCTGTTCTGTATATGTACTAGTTTTTTTTCTATAATAACGTAAAGCGCATTCTGCAGTTTTCTTTTTCATTTGTGCATATTTCTCTGGGTTCTCTCTTTGTAGTTTCTCGCGGTATCTTTTTTGTTTTTCAGCCGGAGTGAGAGGCATCTAACACAAAAAAAATATGACATCATTATCAATTCTTATTAAGTCCTATATTATTTATAATAAAAAATATTAAGCATTTTTTTTAACAGATTCCTGATTACCGTTTCCCTTTTTATACTAGCTTCTACCCGCGACTTCATCCGCATGGATTCCGTAACAGCCAAAACATATTAATAGTATCCTATAGGAACCGTACATTTTTCTGGGATAAAAGTATATATGATGTGTTATTCAAGTCCCTCAAAAACCCGCAAAAACTCATTTATTCGGGACAAAAAGAAGCCTATGTATTAAATCCAGCGTCTCATCTGCCTACCCACCAAATGTCATCCAAAGCCGTTCAGCCGTTGAGGCCTGAAAGCGAATTGAACATTAACGTATGGATGTTTGTTCCACTTTCACGCGTCAGCGGCTGAACGGATTTGAATAGAATGTGGAAGGTAGACAGTTGAGACACTAGATTTAATACATAGGGTTCTTTTTGTCCCGAATAAATGTGTACAGTTTTTGCGGGCTACCATAAAAATCGAAATCCACAAGGATGAAGTGGCAGCCAGGAGCTAGTATTATATTATATATATTGAATAGCAATACATTAAAAATTATATTATTAAATAGAACAGCTTTTTTCATAGTTAATTCCATGAATTATAATAATGATATATGAATTCTGGATATTAACTATAAATAATGACACATTACAATATACAATCATTATAACGATGATATGATATTATATATATTACAAGTACAAAAATAAAATAATAAATAATATTGGAAACGAAATAAACACTCTAAATACATTTTGAAGTACCTTCTAGTTACGCGAAAACTTCAATTTATAGATATTTAATAACTTTATCATTTCGCTTTGTTCTACAGTTCCCAATGTGGATTTGGTTTTACATCACTTTTATGTTACGTAACTTAAAAATAAACAACAATGGTAACATAAGTAACTTAAGAGTAACTTAAAAGTAACATAAAACCTAACCTCTTTTTAAAAGATCCTCGTATTTACGGCACTATGATGAATAATTAACAACGTCCATAGATTAAAGCTCTAATTTAAACATTAAGTTTAAAAATTTAATCAAAATGTTACAAACTTACCTTATAATCAGATAAAAACTATGCGCCGAACGAAAACACGATGCCGGCCAAACAGACTGACACACCACCTCAATAATGGCCGACAAGTAATTGACATACCATAGACAAGTTAGATACTGGAGTTGCCAATGACTAAAAACAGATTCTACTGCTCAATTGCACTATGATTGTAAAAATTATGATAACTTAAAATTAGTAACATAAAAGCATTAAATACTGGGACGTGATGTTATTATACGAAAATAAATATTATTTTAATAGCTATACTAACGTAAATAAAATAAGTGATTATAGAAAATATTATGATTGCCGATGGAATAAACTGAAATCTAATAATTAATTCGAAATATGACGTGGTGATAATTTGGGACATTTTTATTTGTTCTAGCAATTTGTAGTCTCGTAGTAACAACTACTTAATTAAATAAAACTAAGTACTTTTACAGACGTTCGCGTATTTAAAATACTAGTAAAAATTATACTTTTTGCAAGGAAACAATGCAATATAGATAGTATTATTGTATTTATCCTAAAAAAATTGCCGGACGCTAAGTCATCCATCAAAATTATCATTTTTTGGCGGCCTTACCCATACATATAATAAAATCGTAGCGAAGTCAAAACTGTACATTGAATATTTTTTGAAAAAAAGTATTTGCTACGAGGTCTACGATCGATTCTAATGCCGAAAATATTATATTTTTTAGAATTTTTGTCTGTTTGTCTGTATGTATGTTCCAGCATGTCGCAAATTCTAGCGGATAGATTCTGTTAAAATTTTGCATAGGTATTCCCTATAAGTCTGGTCAAACTGTAAGGTATAAACTATCACGCTATTTACTATATATGGACGAGCAATATTATATTATGTTCGTATTTTTGGAAAAAAACGCGCCAAAATATTAGGATATTGTAGATGGTTATCGATTTAACTTTTTAAATGATTATCATCACGGTATACCTTTATGGAACTAAGCAGTCAATCATGAAATATACAATATGTCCGGTTTCGGACTGTACAAACTTAAAGGGGTGGTAATTTGCTCTATTTCATCAATAAAATTATTCTACATGTAGGGTCGGAACCCATCCCCCCCAGAATGTCAACCATTTTTGTGTTTTGATCGCCTTTTATGGAGCGTGCATACTAAAAGTACAGTAACTTTAAAATTTAAAGCTCAATTGTCATAAAAAATATACTTTTAGCAACGGAAATTATTAACAATGGGTTAAATAACTCAAATAATAACATTGAATGCTGCATCATATTGCTTACGCTTAAATTATAAATGCTAAAAGATCAATTTTACGTTAAAAATAACATCGTTTTTTTGTTAGTCACGGTTAAGGATTACAAAATTCACCCCGGAGAACTACCTTTTTTTATCTACTTGTCTAACAGATGTTTAGTTCACCTAAATAATGATACCAAAAAATTGATTCTATGACTAATGGTTTAAGAGATATTGTCGTTGGAACAACAGGTATAGTCTCAATAACTATACTCCATTTGAAATAAGATTAGACATTTAACTAAACATTTTTTACAGTCCATTCAACCAATTTGACTTCTATTGCGTTGGTGGCATGACAAATGACAGCTGCATTAACCGTTTTGTAACCACTTTTTGCTTTTAATGCCATCCTTATGCCTACGCAATAGAAGTCAAAATCGGTTGAACGGACTGTAAAAAAGGTTTGTTTAAATGTCTAATCTTATTTCAAACGGAGTATAGAACAAACGGACTGATAAAAAAAAACTAGTTAAGTTTTAATTTGATGAAATTTGTTGAATTCTTTGATTTTCGCGTCATCCCCCGAAATGTGTATTTTATCCCTTTCTCACTTGAATAACATGCAGAAAATCTTTTTTGTACCTGCTACCCCATGGAATGCGGCGCTCATTCATATCGCACGTACGGAATGGCTGCGTTCAAGCAACAATATCTCTTAAACTAATTGTCATAGAATCGATTTTTTGGTATCATTATTTAGGTGAACTAAACATTTGTTAGACGAGTAGATAAAAAAAGGTAGTTCTCCGGGCTGAATTTTGTAATAACCGTGATTAACAAAAAAAACGATGTTATTTTTAACGTAAAATTGATCTTTTAGCATTTATTTCAATATGATGCAGCATTCAATTTTATTATTTGAGTTATTTAACCCATTGTTAATACTTTTCCGTTGCTAAAAGTATTTTTTATGACAATTGGGCTTTAAATTTTAAAGTTAAGTTATTTTTAGTATGCACGCTTCATAAAAGGCGATCAAAACACAAAATGGCTGCCATTCAGGGGAGTAGGTTCCGACCCTACATGTAGAATAATTTTATTGATAGAATAGAGCAAACTACCACAGTTTGTACAGTCTGAAACTGGACATATTGTATAGGAACGGCTATTTAATAATACTAACAAGAGACGGAATGATATAGTATGCACATCTAATGCAACCTCAAAACATGTCTTTGTAGAAAGATTTTTTACATTTTTGGGCCCATTGCTGTACAATAGATTAAATAGAAAACTTAGTATTTATAAATTAAATTACTTTAGCTGTAAAAAAATTATAATTGAATATTTAATAACCATAGATTAAGCACAGACAGAAGATCTACTTGTTGTCTGCAAATAGAACCGCTAACATGCTATTTTACTTATATTTATCTAATTTTAATTTAGTTTGTACTTTATACTCATAGTTAATTTATTACATTAAGAATTTTTGCACTTCCTAGCCTGAAACACAGGTTCAACCTAGTTCAGGCAAATAAGCAACTGTGCTCTATTTTAATTATTAAGTTACTTATTGTAAATGTGCCCCTTTTTATAAATAAACGATTTTATTTATTTATTTATTTTAGATAAATTTCAGTGAAGCAATTAACGCAGCGGTTGGACCATTGCTTTGCAAACATGGGGTTGTAAGGTCGATTCCCAACTACGGTTTTGCTGTTTTTCTTTTTTTTTCACATTTTGTATTACCATATTTTTTTTGATTATCTATATCTATACACATAATAAAATCGTAGCGAAGTTAAAAACGTACGTTGAATATTTTTGAAAGAAAGTTATTGCTACGAGGTCTGGGATCGATTCATATGCCGAAAATATAGTTTTTAGAATGTTTGTCTGTTTGTCGCTATTTGCTATGGGGATGAGCAATATTACATTACTAGCTTTTGCCCGTGACTTCGTTCGCGTGGAAGTCGTAAGACACCACAATATACTACAGTAACAGCCACATTTTATAAACTTCCCTGTATACTACGTTTGTAGTTTTATTCTTAGCAGTCAAAATATACAGAGTCAGGAATGGTGACTCGGGAGGAAGCGACGTAACAGTTGTCTGTGTGAGAAGCAGCTTGTCCTGAGGTCGAGACCCGCAGCCTTCAGCCTTTGGTGTCGGCCCCTGTGACTTGTTGATCACAAACACTTCTTCATATCATATGCATTGTGATGAAGATAAATTGCTTGCCAACCATAAAAATTAAAAAAAAAAACAAAATTCAAAAGTCATTTATTCAAACTAGGCTAAGAATCAGCACTTTTCAAACGTCAAATTACATAAGACAGTCCCCCAAAATGCCCACCCTTCACCATATAAAGTAATCAAATTGCAACCCGTGAAATACCTACTTATTATTGAGAAGTTCCGTTGGCCATCTGTGTCCTTCATCATCAGTTCCGCTTTACCAAATGGTGCTTTCTGAGAGCAAATCTATGAGTTACTATAAAAATACCCAAATCGCTATAGGTGTGCCTATAATATTTGAAGAGTTCCCTCGATTTCTCCAAGATCCCATCATCAGATCCTGATCAATTGACAATGGAACCAACTAGAAAGTATAACCATTTCAATTTTATTTTTTTTCAAATTCGACGAAAATATCAAATAAGTACTTACTTGACATTTTCGCTAAAAAATCATAAATAAATAGTTGCATTACCACTTTTTGTATCTTTACCAATAATGATGCAAAAACTCATAGCTTTGCAGATATGCACATGTACGCAAATTATGGAACTACTTAGCTGTCAAAGGTAAAATTAGTAGACATGCGTCAGATATATCGAAACGTATCTAAAATCCGATTTTAGTCACAAATTGTATCGTATCGATAAGCCGAACTAGACAAATCGATTTCACAAAACTACGGCAAGAGTAGATTTGCGTAAGCAAGTATTTGTTTATGTTTGGATAGTTTTGATCGATGCACTTACAACCGAATTATAATATTACTAGAGACGATCGAAACTGCGAGCCGGAGGCGCCAGAGCAGCTCCAGAAATTGATTTCTAAAAACGAATTTTGAAAACGATTTCATAATCTGAAATCGAATATTTAACCGTTTGCGTAAAAATCTAGAAACGCCCATGTCTAAAAAATTCTAATGAATTTACATACATACATATTTATTTTTTAATTTATTTATTTAAATCAGATACAGTGATCCATATTAATTTTAGTAGACCTACTTAAAAATTACGTTAGTACTTAATCAAAGATACATGCCACAATAATAAATATTATTATAATCAAAATAAATAACTACATAGAAATTGAAATAGGTACGACGCCAGCACATCAAGCTACCCGAAACTGTCAAATTTTCCCAATCAACTTTGAACCTTACACTTCAGCAATAAAGTTGAAAATCTATTAAATGAATTTGACAGATTGTAGTAGCCTGATGTGCTGGCGTCTGTACATAAAATCAAATTGTAAAATTAATTAATAAGTTTTATAAAATCTAATTGTAAAATAAATTGATCTTGAAATTAAATCAAATCTTTAAAATAATTTACATTCTTTAAATTCATTAAAATTAAAATCCAAAAATTCATTATGTATAAAATTACAAATATTAAAAATAATAAAAATAAAAGTCAGAATCAGTCAAACTATGTCTAGATGACTGATTTAACAAGTGACCTCCAATGCGGGGGATGAGATCTTATCGGCTATTGTCTTCAAGATTTTGATGCGGCTGCCACGCATTCTGCAGATCAGGGATACCGTTCTCTTGCGAATGATGGCATGAAAGCCATCAGTGCGAAACAGCGCGAACATCCCCGATTTATATGCCAAGTTGGGCAATAAAAACGCTACCATTGGTAAACAAAACGATTGGTTTTTGTTTATAGGAACCAAGCAAAACCTCGCGCACCTTTGAAGTCTACCGACTCGCCGCGGATCGGGCGCACCGCCACGCACGCGTCTGCGCTACCACGCACGTTACCCTTCCCATGGTGCGTTGTCCGTGCGAGCTGATCCGCGCCGAGTCGGTAACTTAAAGGGAATGTATCCAAACTCGGACGCACCGGAACGCACCGCGACGCACGCGTCTTCGCTACCACGCACGATACCCTTCCCACGGTGCGTCGTGCGGGCCGGTGCGCGTGCGTGCGCCATTTCACGCACGCGTTGGAATCCACCTTTAGAAATGTAGATGTTTACATGTGTGCAAACGTGGCCACATGAGCGACGTATTTTTGTTCCTGATCCTTAATCTAGTACTATTATTGATCGAAGTGTTACCTATTGATTTAAAAACCGGCCAAGTGCGTGTCGGACCACACACAATGAAGGGTTCCGTAGTTGGGATGAATTTATCCCAAAAACAAACTTAACTTTGTAGTTGAAAAACATGTTTTCCCATACGGAATGTATGGGAAAACAAGTTTTTGCAACTGCAAATATAAGTTGGTCGATTATTACTCGTTAACTTGTAGAGCCTACTTAGCTGTGATAGTTTTCCTTTTAATTTCGTTATATAAACTATTGCTGTGATTTTTTTTTTCACATATCCAAAACCAACCATTTAGCTGGCAGGAGGACACTTGACTCTGTGCGGGCCCTCCCGACGGGGGATGCTGTGGCCCGGGGTGGGGTCGTCTTGGCGGTGTCTCTAGACATCGCCAATGCCTTCAACACCCTGCCCTGGAGTTGCATCAGGGAGGCACTCCGGTATCACCGGATGCCGACCTACCTCTGTCGTGTGGTCGAGGCCTATCTGACGGACAGGGCCGTCATCTACCCTGGTCACCAAGGAGAGTGGAACCGGCAAGAGATGTCGTGCGGTGTCCCACAGGGTTCGGTCCTGGGGCCGCATCTGTGGGACATCGGATACGACTGGGTGCTGCGCGCCGACCTCCCTAGCGGCGTCAGCGTCGTTTGTTACGCTGACGACACGCTTGTCCTGGCGCAGGGGGGTCGTACCAGGCGGCGGCCGATTTAGCGACACGCGGGGTTGCGACAATCGTTGACAGGATCCGGCAGCTGGGACTCGAGGTGGCCCTGCACAAGTCTGAGGCCATGGGTTTTCATGGTCCTCGGAATGCGCCACCGTCGGGTTCCCAGGTAATGGCGGGAGGGGTTCACATCGGTGTCGAGTCGACGATGAAGTATCTGGGACTCGTCCTCGATAGCCGGTGGAATTTCGTGGAACACTTCCGACGTTTGGCTCCCAGACTGGAGCGGGCCGGGGCTGCATTGAAGCGGCTCCTGCCCAATCTAGGGGATCCAAACGCCTCCTGCCGGAGGCTCTATGCGGGGATCGTGCGGTCCATGGCCCTTTACGGGGCGCCGGTGTGGGCGCGTTCATTGAGGCTGCGGCCAGCCCGCCGGGTGAACGCGTCCCAGAGGGTCATGGCCATCCGGCTGGCCCGAGGATACCGCACGGTCTCCTGCGAGGCGGCGAGCCTCCTTGCCGGATTACCGCCATGGGATCTGGAGGCAAAGGTCCTCGCGCACGTCTGGGAGTGTCGCGAGGAGGCGAAACGCCGGGGCTTAACTCCGATGCCGCAAGAAATTGCGGCACAGCGGACAGAGCTCCGGCGGGATCTCATGGCGTCATGGAGGGTGCGATTGTCGCAACCCCGCGCTGGGCACGCCACAATCGCGGCGATAACACCCCTCTTTGAGGAGTGGCTGGAGAGACGCCACGGCGTTCTCACCTTCCGCCTGACGCAGGTCCTCACCGGACACGGCTGCTTCGGGAGGTTCCTGTTCAGGATAAGGCGGGAGGAAACACCCGGGTGTCACCATTGTGTGGATCGGCCTGAGGACACGGTGGAGCATACGGTGGAGGTCTGCCCGGCTTGGGCGGAGCAACGCCGTGTTCTCGTAGAGGCGATCGGCGGCGGTGATCTCTCGCGTCCGGCCCTGGTTCAGGCCATGGTACGGAGCGAGAGGAAATGGCAGGCCGTCACGTCCTTCTGCGAAGCGGTAATGCTCGCGAAGGAGGAGGCGGAACGCGTGAGGGAGAGGCAAATTTCGCGCCCTCACGCCCCTAACCGCCGCAGGAGGAGACGCCCGGGGCGGGAATCGCGAGCCGATTTCCGACCACCGTAGGCGCGGGCTTGCGGACGGTGAGCAATGGGTAGCTCGCCGTCCGATAAGGACCAAGCCCGGGTCGACGGCGCGTTGTGTTCCACGCGCGCCTCAAAGAGATGTCAGCAGAATTGACGGGGTCCGCTAGGGCCAATGCCTGCCGGGGGTTCGAAGAAAACCGATCGGGAAATCGTGGCCCCCGGCAACAGGGCAACCACGGGAAGGAACACGGGTGGGTTTTAGTCAGTAAGAGTCTGACACGCCCTCCCGCTCCACCCAGAGCGGGAGAAGTTATTTGATAATTTCCCACCCAAAAAAAAAAAAAAATAGGTGTAATACAAAATATTAATACCTAGATGTTTTGGTTTTAATAATTAGACGGTGTAACTAAATATTTAGTAGTATTAACATATCTGTAATTATTTAATGATCTTAAATTGAGGTTTAGTTTCAATCTTCTTTTCGTCAAGAAAATGAACACTTAAGCTATTACCTCAATATTACATTAATTGTGACGTTACATAAAAATCGAAACAGATTGTGATTGTGTTGTATTACGCAATTAGGGTACTGGTTATATTATTATGAATTGACTAGGTAAGTGGGTACCCACTAAGTAAATAAAAAAAATCTTGTGAATGGCAGGTAACAAGAGAACTTCTTTTGTCTAGGTAGGAATGTGACATCACAATTCTCATAAGAGTTTGTTAAGATAAATTAAAAATCACTTAAATATTAGTTCTTATAAAAAAAAAACAAATAATAAGAAAAAAACAAATATAAATATATTTTTTTATGAAACTAGTAAAACCAGCCACACGTTGTAATTATTTAGATTCGAACTCAGACCTCACTGATCGTGAATCCATTGCTTAGCCCAAACAGCTACCAGCACATGATATTTTAATGCGAATTTTAGCATCAGGTACCACTGTGACGCATATTCTAAATGCAACAGAAATATAATGTTATTTCACGTTACTGTGCGACGACAATTCATTAGTGTGTGTGTTATCTGTGGAATGTTGAGACATCACTCATACACGCATATGCACACGCACGACTGTATCGTGCTCGAGTTCATAGCAATATAATCCTTAGCATACTTACGGAGTTTTGAGGTGTACTGTACTCAAGATATACTTTCGAAACAAAAAAGATTCGAAAAATGTATTAATTTTGTACATAAAAACTTCATAGTCGGTAACCTTCTTTTAAGAAATGGCTGAAAAAATCTTTAAAATCAAAAGTAATTCTTTTCGAATTACAATTTAACCATTCATTTTTTGTTTCCATTTTTGTTTTAAATTTTTTTTACATGTGGAATAAAATTGGTTGTCATGAACTTTAAATTCACACCAACACCTCGACCTCAGATCAAAAACAGTACTGACACTGAACCTTAAGTTTTCAGTGATAAAGTTGAAAATCTACTAAATAAATTTGACAGATTGTAGTAGCTTGATGTGCTGGCGTCTGTACAAGAGAATCGGCACCATTAGCTACCTATCTACTTTTAAAACGTTTCGTGCAATCCTTTTTAGGGTTCCGTACCTAAAGGGTAAATCGGGACTCTCATTATTAAGACTCCGCTGTCCGTCTGTCTGTCACCAGGCTGTGTCTCTATTAAGACAGTTGTTTTCACAGATAATGGTGCCGATTCTCTTGTACAACGAACTAAACTATCACTAAAATTCCTTACTTTTGACTATGAAAATCTCAAAGCTATTCTGCAAAATAAATTCTCTCAATTTAAAAATAATTTTGACACATCTAAATCGAATTTGACAATCGAAACTCCACACGTGATACCTAACCACGTGAATCTTTTTAGAGCCTGAGGCGCGCAGAGGGGGCAGCCTTGACGTGTTTTATATAGATTTTTTCACTTTTTGTATGGAAAATAAGAAAAAATATTACCTACATGTAGTGTTAGGGATTTAACCTCTCAGACCCAAATTTGACAGATGAGTCATAACTGTCAAGCCCCGCCCCCACCTATTACGCAAAAGATTTATGACTCACCTTCAAATAAACAAAATGCTCAAGTTTCTCAGAAGTTGTTGAATGTTATCGTCACTTGTTTTCGGTTCTCGAATAGATAAGGGACCCAACATAAATATTTACGACTTTCGTGAGAAACGTTCACTATGATTTATTACGCGTTTTTGTTGGCGAGTCTATTGTCTACTATTTTTACGATTTCTGATAAAACTAGCTAACCAATTCACACGAAATTTTGCAGGGTACATTATCCTTTCAACTGTCATTAACGAGACACAATAGAATTTTAATTGTTATCCACCTCAATGAGGCGTCGTAACAGATGATGAGTTATGGATAACAAAAGCGTTTTTAGAGACAGACATTGAAAATAAAAAATACTAAAAATGTAGAATTTTTAAGACCTAGATTTTTTAGTGATTACGTAATTTTATCGGTTTCAAAAAAAAAATTTTTTCGCCGTATTTTGGCGAAAAAACACTTTCAAATTATGACTAATCTAATCATTTATAGAAAAAAGGCGACTTACCCATCAAATACCGACGATTACACACCAAAATACCACAAAATCACAGCTCACAAATCACACTTTCACATTCAGATGTTTGTTTACACTTTTTGTTTGGGTCAAAATAGGTATATTACGATGTTATTTACTGCAAATATTATCTACAACGACGTAATATTTACTCAAAAATTAAAATAACACCACTTCCCGTCGATTTACACACAAAAACCACAAAAACTCACGAAATATTACGAGAATAACCTTTAAGCCCGGAGCGTTTCGTAAACTGACATTTTTTCGCCCCCGAACGTCACTTTCAATATTTTTTTAAAATATTGCGTTCCAGGTATTTTAAAATAAAATGGTTTTGTTGTCTAGCATATTTATCCGACCATAGAAGAGAAAAGCCACAGAGGACATTAGATATTATTTTAAATTACAAATTGAGCTAAAAGCCGCGTGTGTGCCACGTGTGACAGGTGACACACACAGCTCGGGTCGTGCAAGAATATATTCAGGAGGTTGGTATCAGCGTGATGGCTTGGCCATCAAGAAGTACTGATGTCAACCCGATTGAGCACGCCTGGGATGAGCTAAGGAGGCTAGTCAGAAGCCGCAGACCACCACCTACCACCCTCAGGGCACTAAAACAGGCCCTGATAGAAGAATGGGAGAATATTCCCCAACATCGGCTCCGAAACCTCGTGTTCAGTATGCCAAATCGACTCGAAGCTGTAAGCAGAGCCTTAGGAGGCAATACCAGTTATTAAAAAATAAATAACATGTAAAACACTTAATCTTGTTTTAGATTTAAAAATGTTACTAATGTATAATTTACTATAGTTTCAAAGAAAGCTGATAAAAATTGCTATAAAACGTTTTTTATTTTAAATCTCTTACTTCTACAGTTTAGAAAAAAAATAAAAGTGTAGTACTTATTTTTGCAGGCTAGTGTATAAGGGTTCCTTGTTTACTACGGAACCCTAAAAAACGAAGGTTTTTCTGCTAATTAGGTAAGCTTAGTTGTTTTCTAAAATAAAATTGTTATTTTTAATAAATAGTACCTATAGGTAATTTTGGGTTAAATATTCATAATATTATTTATCATTTTTATGATTAAATGGGAATTTATTTCATGTGTGTGTGCGAGTGTCCTGTGAGTATGCATCTACATCCGTCACACGCGCTACGTCGGCGCCGCGTAGCAGTGACACAGCCGCACGACGCGAGCGAGTATATATAACAGCGCACGGACTGGTCTTACACACAATTTCACGAATTATCTCAGCAAGCGCGCACACTTCTCCTAACCGCTCTCATTTTAAATTTAATAATAATAAATAAATTATTTTTTTTTATTTCAAAAAGTAGTTTGTACATGGTATACAAAGTTGTCTTATATAATTAGATGTTATAAATAAATAGAACCAGTACAACACCGTGATAGCGATTTTCGCGTGTGCGGCGTGTGCAGTGGTGGCCAAACCTAACATATTGCCATTTGAAACAGTGAAAGAGGATACCGTCTGCAGGACGAAAGTAGTGTACGACACGGACGAGGACAGAATCCCGAAAACTATCAAAATGCTCAAGTGTGAAGACAAGCCTTACAAGATGTACCCCGCAAGCAAGGGCAAGAGGTCGCGGCACAGCGGACAGAGCTCCAGCGGGATCTCATGGCGGAATGGAGAGTGCGATTGTCGCAACGCAGCGCTGGGCACGCCCCAATTGCGGCGATAAGACCCCTCTTTGAGCAGTGGCTAGAGAGGCGCCACGGCGTCCTCACCTTCCGCCTGACACAGGTGCTCACCGGACACGGCTGTTTCGGGAGGTACCTGTTCAGGATAAAGCGGGAGGAAACGCCCGGGTGTCATCACTGTGTGGATCGCCCGGAGGACACGGTGGAGCATACGGTGGAGGTCTGCCCGGCTTGGGCAGAGCATCGCCGTGTCCTCGTGGAAGCGATCGGCGGCGGTGATCTCTCGCGTCCGGCCCTGATTCGGGCCATGCTACGGAGCGAGAGGAAATGGGAGGCCGTCACCTCGTTCTGCGAAGCAGTAATGCTCGCGAAGGAGGAGACGGAGCGCGTGAGGGAAAGGCAAATCTCGCGCCCTCGCGCCCCTAACCGCCGCAGCAGGAGACGCCCTGGGCGTCGGGAGTCACGAGAGGATTTCCGGCCACCGTAGGCGCGGGCTTGCGGACGGTGAGCAATGGGTAGCTCGCCGTCCGATAAGGACCAAGCCCGGGTCGACGGCGCGTTGTGTTCCACGCGCGCCTCAAAGAGATGTCAGCAGAATTGACGGGGTCCGCTAGGGCCAATGCCTGCCGGGGGTTCGAAGAAAACCGATAGGGACATCGTGGCCCCCTGGCAACACGGCAACTGAAGGAACACGGGTGGGTTTTAGTCAGTAAGAGTCTGACACGCCCTCCCGCTCCGCCCAGAGCGGGAGAAGTTATTTGATGATTTCCCACCCAAAAAAAAAAAAAAAAGCAACGGCAAGAGCATGCCGTGCTCCGGCGCGCTGCCGCTGGCCGGCACCAACACGTTCTCGTGCACCGAGCTGCAGGACCTCGTGATGGTGAATAACACCATCACCAAGAAGAACGTCGTCATCAAGGTGGCCATCGGCTGCTCCGGCATCAAACTGGAACCCAACAACGCCAAGGAGTGATCCCGCGCCCGACAGTACACTAGTTTAACTTACCACTGATGTTCCTCACGTAGCAATAATGTATTTATCACTGTAGCGTCTAGTAATTTATTATTTGTTGTAGTGTGATCACAGATCTCAATGTTCAGCTCACGGTATATTGTGTAGTGACTTAGCGTAGTTAGGTAAGCTTATTTATTGTTTTCGTAATTTATAAAATACCGAAGTGCCGTGTGTTCTATACATGGTTACTGGTAACTCGACGTATTCCTTGCAGGACGTCATAGTAGGGTTAAAATGCAACAAATTAAGCCACCAAATGTTCTACCGAAATTCAGTAGTTTTTGAATTAGTTAAGAGTTTTAGTTTTTTTATGAAAAATCCCAGATTAAATTATTTGAAACCAATTTAAAAATGATTTACGGCGCGACTGTACTGAAATTTAAGTTATTATCATATAGTTGACGCCGTAGCAGACCTTTGTTAATAATTAAAAGTTCAATAATGCCTAAAACTTTGGCAAATATCACTAACCAAACATTTAATTTTTTGTAATTTTTGCTATTACTTCATAAAATATGTAGTCTAGTGCAAAAAAAAAAATACTACACCTGGTGTACAAATTACTAAGAAAATATCCTTGTCTTATCAGTTATTCAGAAAGGTATGATTGTCAATAAGGGAGAGAATTACAAATGCGGCGGACCAGATGAGGGCAACAATCACATCAAGAATAACAAAAACCGAAGTAAGGAAGCGAATAAGAACATGTATTCGAAACCGAGGGCAGCACATCGAACAAGACGTGTGAAATGTGTGTAATGAAAGTTTTTAATATTGATTAAAAAGAATAATAATGTTCACGATTTTGTTTTTGATTTTTCGAATAATCACCTTTTTGTGAAACGCACGCCTGTACTAAATCAAAAACGATTTTCATAATGTAGTCCATGATTTTGTATTAACTTTCATACCTTTTTGGATAGCTGATAAGACAAGGGTATTTTCTAAGTAATTTGTACACCAGGTATAGCATTTTTTTTTTGCACTAGACTACATTTTTTATGAAGTAATAGCAAAAATTACAAAAAATTAAATGTTTGGTTAGTGATATTTGCCAAAGTTTTAGGCATTATTTAAATTTCAGAACAGTCGCGCCGTAAATCATTTTTAAATTAGTTTCAAATGATTTAATCTGGGATTTTTCATGAAAAAACTAAAACTCTTAACTAATTCAAAACTACTGAATTTCGGTAGAACATTTGGTGGCTTAATTTGTTGCATTTTAACCCTACTATGACGTCCTGCAAGGAATACGTCGAGTTACCAGTAACCCTGTATATTTTGAGTCTGAAAATCTTTAAAACGTTTAAGGATTTTATAAAAGATTATTAATATTTATATCAACAAACATTCAGATCACGCGGTGTACGGTGCTGTTACCTATTTTTACCCGACTACGGCAAAGCCAAAAGGAAGGGTTATGATTTTAGCAGTCTATGTACAGTGTAGGTCAAAAGTACATAGGAAGGCTAAGAGTCGTATTGCTGTGAACACGCGCTGTAGTCCGTACATGTGTATGTGTAAAAAGTCAGACGTCTGTGGTGGGTGTGCCGTACACACACCACAGAGAACGCACACTATCGCCGTCACGGTTCGCGGGCGCCTTTTGTTAGACACGCATCTTACGCGTGACCTTGGCCAGTGTATGGCATTGCTAAAATTCGAACGTAAATTACATGTGCAGATAGCAGAAGGCATTAAGCGTTGGGCTTAGATTCAAGATGGCTAAGGTTCTAATCTCGTGAATCCCAGCGCTGTTTTTGCAAATATTATTATTTTTGTTTGCAATACTAATATTTTTTAAATATTGCTGCCTTTTTATTAATGTTGTTATTGCAATAAAGGGCTTAGAATAAAAAATGCGTGATATGTGATAATAAAATTAAAAAATATTTATTCGTTATATTTATTTTACATAACCTCTCAGGCCTTTCTTGATAGATGAGTAGTATAATTAATTAACAAACTGCTACAATTATTTATTATTTATTTATTCAGTAGTATACTTACACCTTTATACATAATAAGTTGGTCCAAATATAAACTCATTAGAGTTTTACCGTGCACCAAAATCATCGACCACATGATTTATACAATTAAAACAAACTTAAGTTCTTAATTATAAAATGAAACAAAAACAATGAGGGTAATAAGCGAAATATTCATCTATTACTAACGAGCGAACATCGGTGACCAATCTACTGACCGTCCTTAAAACAAAAAGTAGTGGAGGAATGTGATTTAGATTAATACAGGTTGTTCCTAAAAGCATGTTATTGTATTAGTAATATATAGCTAATTTACCATTACTTCACTTTTTATCATTACTTCAGCTGAATAAGATGTGAAATAGATGTCTAGAAACTTAGGCCGCATTCCGAGTTACGCTAAGTGATAATATCGCGAATCCGACCAAATTTAATAGTCACAATTATTACTCAATAGCCCTTATATTTTGTGACTTTTAAATTTGGTCGGATTCGTGATATTATCACTTTTATCGTAACTCGGAATGCGGCCTTAGAAGCAATTTGTTTTTTTTTTTTGTATTATTTTAACATATTTAAATTTTGAAATGAATTTTTATCACCATAAATATAAAGCTTTGATCATGGTCGAAGTAATTAAGCAATAAATAAGAATATTAGACTACTTAAAATGTAAAAAAAAAACTACTGACAAAACTATTTTAGATTTTATTTTAAATATTGGTTGGTATTGAGGTTATAGCTTAAGTATTCATTTTCTTTACGAAAAGAAGATTGAAACTAAACCTCAAATTTTAATCCTAAAATAATAATAATATCTTGGTCTAATAAAGCAACGGACGGTAATCAACATTTACAAATCATTCAAAATAAAATAATTAAATTACTCTTTCATCTTAATTACTTAACGCCAACCGTAACTGTTTTTCATAAAACCAAATTAATGACACTTGCACAAATATATAAATTCCATACTTGCATCCTTATACGGAAGATACTGACAAAAGATACACATTCTCAAATAATTTTTACAAAAAAAAGCGCAAATTCAGACTCAGTTACTGAGAAATGCTAACGATATTTGCCTATATAGCAGACCACGAACCAACTACGGTACAGACGCCAGCACATCAAGCTACTACAATCTGTCAAATTTATTTAATAGATTTTCAACTTTATCACTGAAGTCTAAGGTTCAAAGTTGATTGGGAAAATTTGACAGTTTCGGGTAGCTTGATGTGCTGGCGTCTATCCTAGAAATATTAAGTAAGAGGGTGCCAAAATGTATAAGTAACGAATTGCCGAAACATATTAAGGAAATACAATCTTTTCCCCTATTTAAAAAGAAATTAAAATTCCACATAATGAAAAGTTTTCAATTATTTTAAGTATATTTCATAATAACTCGCAATATTTACATAAACTATATTATCAATAATAGAAACTATATATATAGTTTTTATTAACAACAAATACAAGAAAATGTAAACTAAATGCAAAATTTAACCTAAGTTTAAATAAAAAATAAACATTAAAAAGTGATTACACTTTGCATAGCAACTATGATACAAACTGTGTTTCGATACGTCATATGGACTCATAGCTTCAATATTTTTTACAGATTACCTACACCAACCAAAATATACTTTTTTTAAATGTATAAAATACCTTCTAAACTCGATCTTTTTTAGCATAGTTTATTTTACTAACATAATGATAAGTTAGCGACTAACAATATTATACCTACTTCTAATTATAACATACCGTTCCGATACTCGTTCCAAAGAACGTTTATGTAACCAGTGTTTCTCATTCTAAGTGAATAATTGTATTCTGTTTTTGAGGAATAAATGTCTTAATCCATAATATTACTAAAATAATATTAAACATTTTCGGCCTATCTGCTAGAAATACGACAAACACCATATTGAAACATGCTTAAAAAATTCGTTACCATAAATTCATGCAATAACGAATCTGTTGTTTATTAAGTTGGTACGGTCAATATTTTAAGGTCAAAAACAGTTTTCTAGCTGTCTTCAGTGATGCAAGCCTTCAAAGGGCTCAACTGTACTTTAACACCCGCGCGACCGAAGCTTCACAATTTTATAGCGTATAGATGTTTTCATGTAAAACGCTTTCCCAAAATCTTACACTGCGCAAACGCCTAGTTTTTGAGAAAAAAAATCTTAAAGTTCCTTAAAAATTAACAAATTTACGCATTTTACGTAATATAATTGACATTTTACCATAGATAATATATGAGTTTCACTCCTAGGTTGTTCCATTTTACGTTCAGACACAGTGATAGCGGATTTTTATCGATTTTTGTGTAAATAATGTAAGTTTTTAACTTTCACTCATTTTTAAATAGCTCCCACAGCAATGAACTCAATTATAAAGTAAATAATATAGTTATTGAAATTAAAAAAAAAAAGTTTTATTTGTACTCTTAAAAGATTCTGTGTAACGAAACGTAATCGAATGTAAAAAAATACTAAGTTTCCGAAAAAATATTATGTTGTGCTACAAAAGTTAGTGACAGAAACGAATCGCTGCAAAACCGACTCCGCGTAGTCTTGTCTGCCCTACCCCTAGAGTGTTTTTTAAATCCGCGTAGGCGCGGAGGGGCGAGGCGGCCCGCGAGCTGAGGAGCAGGTGGTTCTAACGCTCACCACCGCGGCTGAGGCTGGCCGGCCAAGCCGGCCAGCAAACCGAAGCTGCGGAGGTGAGCGTTAAAACCATCTGCGACGATAAGCTCGCGTGGGACCGCCAGAGCCTCGCAACGCCGGAGCCGTGACAGAAACCATGCAATACGTCAGCAAATTTTAACTGAAACTTTTGGCGATTTTTTTCTCGGCACCTATGGTTTTGCGCACTTTGGGGTTTTCAAATACACACTAAAAAGGGTCTACTTTACCCAAAAAAAAATACCTACTATAAAAAAGCGCCGGGTGTTAAAGTACAGTGGTTCCCTTCAAAGTGCACGGCGAACGGTTCATAATGACGTGTTTTTAATAATTCAGCAAAATATCTCGTTGGTATGAAACCATTTGTTTCATATTCATTCACTATTTGACGTCGCTGCTACTCGATAATAACCCCTTCCTCATATTTCTTAACCCTCACAGTATTTCTGTAGAACAAAGAATAACAGTATTTATTACACATAATACCTAATTATTTATTATTCACTAATCGAGGTAAACCTCATAATGAATTTAAAACTTTAAAGGCATCTTCTGTCTCAACAATACCTCTTGCAGCATTACACTGCATTATAAACCTTTTTTACGCGAACATAGGCCGTCTTATTTTTTCCTTTTTCATTTTGACACGAATTCAAAATTTTTGCAATGGAAGAGAAATATTGAATTTTTTTCTTGGTTGACAACCGTCAGTCGTCAGCAGAGCGTTGAGTTGTGAGAGCTATTTGATTGTTTCGCTGTGCGTAAAAATTTCTACGTCTTGATTGTGGCAGTTCTCGGGAGCAGTCGGGGAAAATCAAAGAAACTGGTCGAAATTGCTACCCAAAGTTAAACTTTATCTCAATTCATGTATCAATTTAGCCACAGGTTTCACTCCAAACTTTCTTATGTTTGGGAGGGAAGTCCTTATGGATTTGACCCATGCCCAGGGGCAGACTCGAAGCGCCAATTTGGCTGAAAGTCGGTCTCGGCATGCGTCCAATCTGTCCTCCCTCACCGAGGTTTATGCTAAAGTGGCCGATAATCTCTCTATAGCCTTTCTCCGCAATTCCCGGTCTTACAACGCAAACCGTTCGGCTATCACCCTCAACGTCGGTGACACTGTGTGGAGGCGAAATTTCTCCAGGTCCTCTGGGACGGATTATTTCTCCGGCAAGCTTGCACCTCGCTTTGTAAAATGCCGGGTGACTAGGGTTATTTCTAGAACCACCTATGTCCTTCAGGACTGCGATTCTGTTCATTCTGGGTCATATCATATTAAGGATATACTGAAATAATGGTTTTTCTTGCCTGGCGCAAAACGTGATTTTTGGCAGTCTATATTTTACCCCCAAATTAATTTACAGAACGCTCAATTTGAAAATATACTGGGCATTCTGTACTTGCTCCAGTTCTTCCTTTCCCTAAATTCGTTGTTTCTTTACGAGTATATATATTTCCTACTTGCGTTAGCTAATTCAAATGAATCCAACGTAGAAATTATTTTCAAACTACGTAATTTTATAATATAAAAATTATCTAAAATAATCTGGTTACAAACTATTTTCAAACGGTCTTAGTATACGGCCTTATTTTTTCTGACTAACATTTTACTTCTTTTTACATTGACATTCTAATTGTCACCGTTCTATCAGAAATTATACGTATTAAATTCATCTAAACATAAAAATATAAAACGCTTCACGCTAGGACAAAACGTGGTAAGCAGATCCCTTTATAATATGTTTTAAATTTGCAATTTACGCTATGTTAGGCGCGGAACGCTGCAGAGCTTTTTCTCTTCCTCTACTAGGGCACTAGTGTCTTGTCGCCGATTTCATCTTACCCGACTACGACAAAGAGGGTGTTGTTGACCTCTAGGTATGCCCCAGAGGCACAACATCCCTCTCATGTTACCACTCATCCTGTTAGTCAGACTCTAGGCACCAATTAGGCCGAAAGTCGACTAGGATGCACACCTTACAGATAGGGTCACTTAATTGTCTCGTATTTGATTGGACTGAGGTAGTTTTTGGAGTCAGGCTCATTTTCATAGCCTGATGCTCTTTTTTTTGGACTTGGTCTAATTTTTGACTTTAATGTTCTCGTCTTTTGACCTGAGTCTGTATTTTTTTTTCCTAACTTCAATCGGTATCGTTTTCTTCTTTTATCGTTACTTCTTTTTTCCATCTTCTCTTTATTCTATGCTAATGTTTTCTCTTCGTTACCTTAGCTATTAGTATCTTTGTTTTATCTCGTAACTTATTCTTGTTAGTCACTTTGTTCTATCTCGTAACTTATTATTGTCTTAGATAGGGTGTTTAGATAGATAGATAGGACTTTCGCGCGTTTAATTTATTTGTAGGTTTAGTGGATACGTCTGGAGCTCGCATCGGTAACGTATAGGTTCGATCCGGTTCAAAGTTATTCTTTACCGGTTGCACTCCAATTCTCGTCCGGTAGGTTACTTTGGTTATTTTATTAGTCTAGGATTAGGTTCTATTTATCTTGTAGTTACTTATCGTTCAGCCTCCTCTCATAATACCCTCGGAGATATCATCTGACCCTAGTGATGCGACACTGTTTGGAATTTTTATCGATAGTATCGATTTTTTTTGTTAGAAAGGGGGTACTGCAGCATTACACTGCATTATAAACCTTTTTTACGCGAACATAGGCCGTCTTATTTTTTCCTTTTTCATTTTGACACGAATTCAAAATTTTTGCAATGGAAGAGAAATATTGAATTTTTTTCTTGGTTGACAACCGTCAGTCGTCAGCAGAGCGTTGAGTTGTGAGAGCTATTTGATTGTTTCGCTGTGCGTAAAAATTTCTACGTCTTGATTGTGGCAGTTCTCGGGAGCAGTCGGGGATATTGTCCCCTAATACCCATTTGTTGATTCATTTGTGAGTATACCAATTATCTGTCGTATAACCCCCTTATATAATTTGGCCTTACTTTCTGGACTAAAACGCGGTTTATCTTAGATCCAGATACAAGGCCGATTTTCGGCCCCACCCCCTGGGCCAGAGCCGGACTGCCGGTCGCACTCCTCACCAGCGTCCTCGGCGTCCGAGTTCGGTTAGCGGTCCAGGCCGAGTTAGCGGTCCAGGCCGAGTCAGCAGTCCAGGCCGAGTCAGCGGTCCAGGCTCAGTTAACGGTTCACGCTGAGTTAGCGGTCCAGGCGAGGCGTCCCTGGCACGATAACGTGATCGTGCTTAGCCGGGCGTCGGGACGGTGAACGGCAGTAAGCGGTCCTCGGCAAAGAGCCACCCTCCTGCGGACGTAGTTTTTGGTTTTCTTTTTTTTACTCTTATAGTATTTCAAAATTCAAAAAAATACTTCTTCTAGTATAAACATTTGGGCGTAATTTATTGGCTTTAACCTCACCACACACTTATTTTTAAACTAATATATTTTCCGTAGGACACGTGTTACGTGTTACGTTATCTTAAAACCTGAATCTTTTTAAATTTTTAGTTCATAGTATACACCATTTAACCGTATGTAAAAAAATCTGGGAATTATTTTCTTCACGACTTTTCGGTACGCGTGCTTTACCCATTGCGACGGCTCGGTGTTTTGACGAATAGCTATTTGTCGGGAAATCCGCGTCGTATCGCCTAACGCCTAAATTTCATTTTTCAATGGTCCTAAAGCCTTTGGCTACTTAATTCCTGTTTTTATTTTTTTTTCATCTTTATTACAGTGTTCTTTTTTGTCTACCTTTTAAATATACAGTGTTGTTTTACCGCAATCATACTTTTCATTTCTTATCCTTACAACGCCCCGGGTTCGATTCCCGCGTGGCGTTGGACAAGTGGCAAGTAGACATAATATTTTTTGCTACACTCTGTTCTATCAACAATACCCTTGATTAAGATTTATGTTTAGTAAAATATGAAATATTTCAATGATAACACTCACATTTAGTCCGGTTTCATTCACATTCACTTTTACATTTTTTACATGCACTCTGAAAGTGCACGGCGAACGGTTCATAATGACGTGTTTTTAATAATTCAGCAAAATATCTCGTTGGTATGAAACCATTTGTTTCATATTCATTCACCATTTGACGTCGCTGCTACTCGATAATAAGCCCCTTCCTCATATCTCTTAACCCTCACAGTATTTCTCTAGAACAAAGAATAACATTGTATTTATTACACATAATACCTAATTATTTATTATTCACTAATCGAATTAAACCTCATAATGAATTTAAAACTTTATAGGCATCTTCTGTCTCAACAATACCTCTGTTCTATCAACAATACCCTTGATTAAGATTTATGTTTAGTAAAATATGAAATATTTAAATGATAGCACTCACACTTAGTCCGGTTTCATTAGAACGCACTTTTACGCAGCGCTATTGATATCCCTTCAATATTTGCTTTTTAAAAATAATAACCACAACACTGCGCTAAATACTCGTCACAAACATTTTCTATGAACCAACAAAGATCTATTAAGTGAATACTCGTAACGAACTGCATCTGTCTACCCCACAGAAATCGAAATAATTTAGTTAGTTTTCTGTGGTCTACCTGCTAAATTTTAATATTTATGTGAATAAGACGAATGAAACAAAAAGCGAATGGTTATCGAACTAGTCATTGGTTGCAGACAAAGTGAGTGTGTGTGTATACTGTGCGTGTCTATAGTATTGTAACAACTTATAGAAGAAGGTCGTAAGTCAAACCGAAGCGTCAGTCTATTGCTTTGTGAGATTGCCTATGGACTTATGGTCGGTACTGTATGTATGTTTGTATGTATGTATTATGTATGTATGTTTGTTTTTACGTGTGTTCCACCGTAGCGCCTAAACTACTAAACCGATTTTGATGAATGAGGTATCAATAGATTCGTAATAATGGTCCGGGTGACATAGGCTATATAATTTTTCCCTAAATTTAATTTGGTGGACTTTACACGTAAATTTCTAACCTCGAAAAAAATTAAAATGGGGTGATCATGACATGTTTGGTATCAAAAGAAAGGTCTTGACGAGCACATTACAAATATGTATATAATATTATATTTTCAAAGTAAACAAATATGTTTAAATCGTTAAAAACAAGCAAAAGTGAGACTGCGCTACGTAGTATCGCAAGATGTTACCAACGTGCAGTTAATCAAATCTTAATAAGTAGTACCGATTTGTAATTCCATTCTTACGAAGAAAAACAAGTACAACGAAATATTTATATTTTGGATTTCTTCGAAGCTCGATATCGATATATGGTGTTGGCGTCGAAATAAATCGCTCTATGGTTTCGTCCAAAGCACTATGCACTGCTATTGGAATTTAAAATAGGTTAATTACTGAACTATTGTATTACTCTACTCTTATTTACGTTTATCAAGTGTAAAAACGGAAAAGTATAAAATAAAAAAATAAAGTTTAATAAAAAACTGTAACCCGACTACGGGAAAATAAAAATGATCTGAAATATTTGCTTGTTTCGTACTTTTTAGATCATTTTTATTTTCCCGTAGTCGGGTTACAGTTTTTTATTAAACTTTATTTTTTTATTTAATAAAATATTAAGTTAAAGAAGTTTTTGTTGATATTCATTATTTTACTTAACTTACCTATTTGATATTTAAAAAACTTAGTTCTCCCTATCTCTCTCTCTCACTCTTCACTCCTTGTTGTTTACCTAGGTATTTACTTTTATCATTATTCAAATAATATACACACTATCGGACAGAGAGACAAACGTTTCGTTTAAACAGGAAAGAAGGAAGCTCTCTGTCTGCCTGAAATACCGATTCGATTTTGAGATTTTGTGACTGGTAAGTATTATTGCATCTAAAGGATAATTTTGCCCTTCAGATACCTTTCCATTATCTTCCCCAGAAATTAAGTTTTAAAATCAGCCATTTTACACATTGGTTCAGTTTTGAAGAGAATGCATTTTTTATGATGTCCCCTTGTCCCCAGGATAGACACAGACAAAATTTTATATACTCATTCAATTATGATAGCCCGTTCTAAAGGTCATCATGACCTGGCTGCTGCAACCAGGGTTGGTTCCAGAAGAGGGAACTCCTCAATAGTCAACAGTACATACAATTTTTTTTTATATAGGTATGAATTTAATTATGATAGTCCGTTCTAAACTCCACCATGACCTAGCTGCTGCACCCAGGATTGGTTCTAGAAGAGGGAACTTTTCAGCAGTCAACAGGGGGCCTACCACAAGCTCTTATAGCAGTATTATTGTAATCTTACTTTGACTTTTCGCACCATGACGTCCATGAAATAAGCTTATTGTAATGTTGAAACAATCGTAAGCGATTTTGGTGACGTCACCTCTAAAAGTTCATTCAATTCGTACCACGACGTGACTTTTGACAACTAGCAGGATTGTTTTAGTGTAAAATTTAGCAATCTTAAAAAAGTTCCTCGGACTCGACGGAAATATTATTGTTTTGCAATTTATAATAAGAAAAAACATTTTCGTGTCATGTAAAGTTAGTAAAATGTATTCATTTACGTAAACTTGCCGAATGAATTGTGTATCTATAGATTTTAGTACATGTGTAATTAATTTCTTGTTTGATGGCGAATGCATACGAAACATTTGAGTTTTTAGAAGCGGATAACACAGAAAAATAAAAAATTTCAGAGTACCTCTAGCTGCCGCCCGGAAACCCGACTACAAAATTAATAACAAAACATTAATCACTGAGTCTGACCACAATAGATTGTTTCGAACTATCTTCGTTAAAACATTACACATTTCTTTGTTTTAAAACTTATTCACTGAGTAACCTTAACCTTCCCTTGATTCCATGTCGACTTTGTAGCCAGTTAGATCATAAATTCATTAGCAAATATGTTAAAATAAGTTCAACCTCGTAGTAGTTATCCATTATCCACTTGTAAACAAAAATATCACTACATCGAGGCTGCGTTCAGAGTTACGCTGTAATCGATTAGAGCGTGCTAACACCCATACCGAATTAGTGTCAGCGCGATAACAACGTGCTGTGAATCGTCATAGATGAAGTCGTAGCATGCGCCATCTTGCGATAGCGCTGACCATGCCCTAAATTAATATCACCGTGAGCGCTGTCAAAATGACAGTTGTGCTGTTTTGTTTTGAGTTACACGGTGCACCATATCTTTAAACTAACGTGGCATTTTCGAAATTGTGCTTTTGGCTACAGTCGCCACCTAAACAAAGAAGAAGAAATTTGTTGTGTATACTCAAAGAAATACTGTAATCGAACCATCTTGTGCAAGCATATCTAAATCGGTACGCAAAATATTGATGTGAGCGATTAAGGCGTAACTCGGAATGCGGTCCGAGTTTCAAATTTCGTTCTGTTCCGATTCATATCATGTAACATCTTAGCCGTAGCTTATTTTTAATTTGTTCAATTGTTTTTCTTATTTTTCAAAGCCAAATCTTTTAATATTTGTGTCAATTTCATGGAAATTACTCATAAAAATTAGATTCTAATGCAAAGTAATATTTTAAGTAAAAGAAAATAATACATTGCTTCAAGACCAATACTTCGTAGTAGCGATTCGGACCAACGTGTGAAAGGGACAGCGCTATACAGTTCATATAGCTTTGTTTCTTTTCTACTATAGCAGGCAATAGACAAATCTTACAAATAGTTCGTTCTTTCCCAGCACTAAGCAAGAATAAAACATTCTTGAACGATGAAGATCGTGGTACGAATATGAGTTATGTTATTGTAAGCTTGAAACAAAACTCTCCTGAAATAAGATTGTTTCGTAAAAGATTGTGGTCGGCCCCCAGCACAGACACAAAATTTCATATACCTACGCATTTAATTATGAGTCCGTTCTATAGATGTAAGGCCGGTTTAAAACCAATTAAACCAATCAGTTTAAAACGAAAAAACCCGTTTAACCTCTCAGACCCAAATTTGACAGATGAGTCATAACTGTCAAGCCCCGCCCCCACCCATTACGCAAAAGATTTATGACTCACCTTCAAATAAACAAAATACTCAAGTTTCTCAGAAGTTGTTGAATGTTATCGTCACTTGTTTTCGGTTCTCGAATAGATAAGGGACCCAACATAAATTTTTACGACTTTCGTGAGAAACGTTCACTATGATTTATTACGCGTTTTTGTTGGCGAGTCTATTGTCTACTATTTTTACGATTTCTGATAAAACTAGCTAACCAATTCACACGAAATTTTGCAGGGTACATTATCCTTTCAATTGTCATTAACGAGACACAATAGAATTTTAATTGTTATCCACCTCAATGAGGCGTCGTAACAGATGATGAGTCATGGATAGTTATGTTTTCTAACAAAAGCGTTTTTAGAGACAGACATTGAAAATAAAAAATATTAAAAATGTAGAATTTTGAAGACCTAGATTTTTTAGTGCTTACGTAATTTTATCGCTTTCAAAAAAAAAAAAAATTTTTTCGCCCTTTTTTGGCGAAAAAACACTTTCAAATTATGACTAATCTAATCATTTATAGAAAAAAGGCGACTTACCCATCAAATACCGACGATTACACACCAAAATATCACAAAATCACAGCTGTTTGTTTACACTTTTTGTTTGGGTCAAAATAGGTATATTACGATGTTATTTACTGCAAATATTATCTACAACGACGTAATATGTACTCAAAAATGAAAATAACACCACTTCCCGTCGATTTACACACAAAAACCACAAAAACTCACGAAATATTACGAGAATAACCTTTAAGCCCGGAGCGTTTCGTAAACTGACATTTTTTCGCCCCCGAACGTCACTTTCAATATTTTTTTAAAAATATTTTATGACAATAAGCTAAAAATTGCCATTTTTATTGTTTTATCTTGTTTTAGATTTAAAAATGTTACTAATGTATAATTTACTATAGTTTCAAAGAAAGCTGATAAAAATTGCTATAAAACGTTATTTATTTTAAATCTCTAACTTCTACAGTTTAGAAAAAAAATAAAAAATAAAAGTGTAGTACTTATTTTTGCAGGCTAGTGTATAAGGGTTCCTTGTTTACTACGGAACCCTAAAAAACGAAGGTTTTTCTGCTAATTAGGTAAGCTTAGTTGTTTTCTAAAATAAAATTGTTACTTTTAATAAATAGTACCTATAGGTAATTTTGGGTTAAATATTCATAATATTATTTATCATTTTTATGATTAAATGGGAATTTATTTCATGTGTGTGTGCGAGTGTCCTGTGAGTATGCATCTACATCCGTCACACGCGCTACGTCGGCGCTGCGTAGCAGTGACACAGCCGCACGACGCGAGCGAGTATATATAACAGCGCACGGACTGGTCTTACACACAATTTCACGAATTATCTCAGCAAGCGCGCACACCTCTCCTAACCGCTCTCATTTTAAATTTAATAATAATAAATAAATTATTTTTTTTATTTCAAAAAGTAGTTTGTACATGGTATACAAAGGTGTCTTATATAATTAGATGTTATAAATAAATAGAACCAGTACAACACATATATTTTCCGCATTGAACATGAGTTCAAACTACCTCGTGATAGCGATTTTCGCGTGTGCGGCGTGTGCAGTGGTGGCCAAACCTAACATATTGCCATTTGAAACAGTGAAAGAGGATACCGTCTGCAGGACGAAAGTAGTGTACGACACGGACGAGGACAGAATCCCGAATACTATCAAAATGCTCAAGTGTGAAGACAAGCCTTACAAGATGTGCCCCGCAAGCAACGGCAAGAGCATGCCGTGCTGCGGCGCGCTGCCGCTGGCCGGCACCGCCACGTTCTCGTGCACCGAGCTGCAGGACCTCGTGATGGTGAATAACACCATCACCAAGAAGAACGTCGTCATCAAGGTGGCCATCGGCTGCTCCTGCATCAAACTGGAACCCAACAACGCCAAGGAGTGATCCCGCGCCCGACAGTACACTAGTTTAACTTACCACTGATGTTCCTCACGTAGCAATAATGTATTTATCACTGTAGCGTCTAGTAATTTATTGTTTGTTGTAGTGTGATCATAGATCTCAATGTTCAGCTCACGGTATATTGTGTAGTGACTTAGCGTAGTTAGGTAAGTTTATTTATTGTTTACGTAATTTATAAAATACCGAAGTGCCGTGTGTTCTTGGATTACTTATATCAATACATTTTGAGTCTGAAAATCTTTAAAACTTTTAAGGATTTTATAAAAGATGTTTTATAACAAAAAATAATATTTATATCAACAAACATTCAGATCACGCGGTGTACGGTGCTGTTACCTATTTTTACCCGACTACGGCAAAGCCAAAAGGAAGGGTTATGATTTTAGCAGTCTATGTACATTGTAGATCAAAAGTACATAGGAAGGCTAAGAGTCGTATTGCTGTGAACACGCGCTGTAGTCCGTACATGTGTATGTGTAAAAAGTCAGACGTCTGTGGTGGGTGTGCCGTACACACACCACAGAGAACGCACACTATCGTATCGTCACGGTTCGCGGGCGCCTTTTGTTAGACACGCATCTTACGCGTGACCTTGGCCAGTGTATGGCATTGCTAAAATTCGAACGTAAATTACATGTGCAGATAGCAGAAGGCGTTAAGCGTTGGGCTTAGATTCAAGATGGCTAAGGTTCTAATCTCGTGAATGCCAGCGCTGTTTTTGCAAATATTATTATTTTTGTTTGCAATACTAATATTTTTTAAATATTGCTGCCTTTTTATTAATGTTGTTATTGCAATAAAGGGCTTAGAATAAAAAATGCGTGATATATGATAATAAAATTAAAAAATATTTATTCGTTATATTTATTTTACATAACCTCTCAGGCCTTTCTTGATAGATGAGTAGTATAATTAATTAACAAACTGCTACAATTATTTGTTATTTATTTATTCAGTAGTATACTTACACCTTTATACATAATAAGTTGGTCCAAATATAAACTCATTAGAGTTTTACCGTGCACCAAAATCATCGACCACATGATTTATACAATTAAAACAAACTTAAGTTCTTAATTATAAAATGAAACAAAAACAATGAGGGTAATAAGCGAAATATTCATCTATTACTAACGAGCGAACATCGGTGACCAATCTACTGACCGTCCTTAAAACAAAAAGTAGTGGAGGAATGTGATTTAGATTAATACAGGTTGTTCCTAAAAGCATGTTATTGTATTAGTAATATATAGCTAATTTACCATTACTTCACTTTTTATCATTACTTCAGCTGAATAAGATGTGAAATAGATGTCTAGAAACTTAGGCCGCATTCCGAGTTACGCTAAGTGATAATATCGCGAATCCGACCAAATTTAATAGTCACAATTATTACTCATTAGCCCTTATATTTTGTGACTTTTAAATTTGGTCGGATTCGTGATATTATCACTTTTATCGTAACTCGGAATGCGGCCTTAGAAGCAATTTGTTTTTTTTTTTTGTATTATTTTAACATATTTAAATTTTGAAATGAGTTTTTATCACCATAAATATAAAGCTTTGATCATGGTCGAAGTAATTAAGCAATAAATAAGAATATTAGACTACTTAAAATGTAAAAAAAAACTACTGACAAAACTATTTTAGATTTTATTTTAAATATTGGTTGGTATTGAGGTTATAGCTTAAGTATTCATTTTCTTTACGAAAAGAAGATTGAAACTAAACCTCAAATTTTAATCCTAAAATAATAATAATATCTTGGTCTAATAAAGCAACGGACGGTAATCAACATTTACAAATCATTCAAAATAAAATAATTAAATTACTCTTTCATCTTAATTACTTAACGCCAACCGTAACTGTTTTTCATAAAACCAAATTAATGACACTTGCACAAATATATAAATTCCATACTTGCATCCTTATACGGAAGATACTGACAAAAGATACACATTAACAAATAATTTTTACAAAAAAAAAGCACAAATTCAGACTCAGTTACTGAGAAATGCTAACGATATTTGCCTATATAGCAGACCACGAACCAACTACGGTACAGACGCCAGCACATCAAGCTACTACAATCTGTCAAATTTATTTAATAGATTTTCAACTTTATCACTGAAGTCTAAGGTTCAAAGTTGATTGGGAAAATTTGACAGTTTCGGGTAGCTTGAAGTGCTGGCGTCTATCCTAGAAATATTAAGTAAGAGGGTGCCAAAATGTATAAGTAACGAATTGCCGAAACATATTAAGGAAATACAATCTTTTCCCCTATTTAAAAAGAAATTAAAATTCCACATAATGAAAAGTTTTCAATTATTTTAAGTATATTTCATAATAACTCGCAATATTTACATAAACTATATTATCAATAATAGAAACTATATATATAGTTTTTATTAACAACAAATACAAGAAAATGTAAACTAAATGCAAAATTTAACCTAAGTTTAAATAAAAAATAAACATTAAAAAGTGATTACACTTTGCATAGCAACTATGATACAAACTGTGTTTCGATTCGTCATATGGACTCATAGCTTCAATATTTTTTACAGATTACCTACACCAACCAAAATATACTTTTTTTAAATGTATAAAATACCTTCTAAACTCGATCTTTTTTAGCATAGTTTATTTTACTAACATAATGATAAGTTAGCGACTAACAATATTATACCTACTTCTAATTATAACATACCGTTCCGATACTCGTTCCAAAGAACGTTTATGTAACCAGTGTTTCTCATTCTAAGTGAATAATTGTATTCTGTTTTTGAGGAATAAATGTCTTAATCCATAATATTACTAAAATAATATTAAACATTTTCGGCCTATCTGCTAGAAATACGACAAACACCATATTGAAACATGCTTAAAAAATTCATTACCATAAATTCATGCAATAACGAATCTGTTGTTTATTAAGTTGGTACGGTCAATATTTTAAGGTCAAAAACAGTTTTCTAGCTGTCTTCAGTGATGCAAGCCTTCAAAGTGCACGACGAACGGTTCATAATGACGTGTTTTTAATAATTCAGCAAAATATCTCGTTGGTATGAAACCATTTGTTTCATATTCATTCACTATTTGACGTCGCTGCTACTCGATAATAACCCCTTCCTCATATTTCTTAACCCTCACAGTATTTCTGTAGAACAAAGAATAACAGTATTTATTACACATAATACCTAATTATTTATTATTCACTAATCGAGGTAAACCTCATAATGAATTTAAAACTTTAGAGGCATCTTCTGTCTCAACAATACCTCTGTTCTATCAACAATACCCTTGATTAACATTTATGTTTAGTAAAATATGAAATATTTCAATGATAACACTCACATTTAGTCCGCTTTCATTCACATTCACTTTTACATTTTTTACATGCACTCTGAAAGTGCACGGCGAACGGTTCATAATGACGTGTTTTTAATAATTCAGCAAAATATCTCGTTGGTATGAAACCATTTGTTTCATATTCATTCACCATTTGACGTCGCTGCTACTCGATAATAAGCCCCTTCCTCATATCTCTTAACCCTCACAGTATTTCTCTAGAACAAAGAATAACATTGTATTTATTACACATAATACCTAATTATTTATTATTCACTAATCGAATTAAACCTCATAATGAATTTAAAACTTTATAGGCATCTTCTGTCTCAACAATACCTCTGTTCTATCAACAATACCCTTGATTAAGATTTATGTTTAGTAAAATATGAAATATTTAAATGATAGCACTCACACTTAGTCCGGTTTCATTAGAACGCACTTTTACGCAGCGCTATTGATATCCCTTCAATATTTGCTTTTTAAAAATAATAACCACAACACTGCGCTAAATACTCGTCACAAACATTTTCTATGAACCAACAAAGATCTATTAAGTGAATACTCGTAACGAACTGCATCTGTCTACCCCACAGAAATCGAAATAATTTAGTTAGTTTTCTGTGGTCTACCTGCTAAATTTTAATATTTATGTGAATAAGACGAATGAAACAAAAAGCGAATGGTTATCGAACTAGTCATTGGTTGCAGACAAAGTGAGTGTGTGTGTATACTGTGCGTGTCTATAGTATTGTAACAACTTATAGAAGAAGGTCGTAAGTCAAACCGAAGCGTCAGTCTATTGCTTTGTGAGATTGCCTATGGACTTATGGTCGGTACTGTATGTATGTTTGTATGTATGTATTATGTATGTATGTTTGTTTTTACGTGTGTTCCACCGTAGCGCCTAAACTACTAAACCGATTTTGATGAATGAGGTATCAATAGATTCGTAATAATGGTCCGGGTGACATAGGCTATATAATTTTTCCCTAAATTTAATT
Source organism: Agrochola lychnidis (assembly GCA_963680765.1). NCBI lineage: Eukaryota > Metazoa > Arthropoda > Insecta > Lepidoptera > Noctuidae > Agrochola > Agrochola lychnidis. The sequence continues at coordinate 25,576,578 of OY796855.1, read as the reverse complement.
TGGTGGACTTTACACGTAAATTTCTAACCTCGAAAAAAATTAAAATGGGGTGATCATGACATGTTTGGTATCAAAAGAAAGGTCTTGACAAGCACATTACAAATATGTATATAATATTATATTTTCAAAGTAAACAAATATGTTTAAATCGTTAAAAACAAGCAAAAGTGAGACTGCGCTACGTAGTATCGCAAGATGTTACCAACGTGCAGTTAATCAAATCTTAATAAGTAGTACCGATTTGTAATTCCATTCTTACGAAGAAAAACAAGTACAACGAAATATTTATATTTTGGATTTCTTCGAAGCTCGGTATCGATATATGGTGTTGGCGTCGAAATAAATCGCTCTATGGTTTCGTCCAAAGCACTATGCACTGCTATTGGAATTTAAAATAGGTTAATTACTGAACTATTGTATTACTCTACTCTTATTTACGTTTATCAAGTGTAAAAACGGAAAAGTATAAAATAAAAAAATAAAGTTTAATAAAAAACTGTAACCCGACTACGGGAAAATAAAAATGATCTGAAATATTTGCTTGTTTCGTACTTTTTAGATCATTTTTATTTTCCCGTAGTCGGGTTACAGTTTTTTATTAAACTTTATTTTTTTATTTAATAAAATATTAAGTTAAAGAAGTTTTTGTTGATATTCATTATTTTACTTAACTTACCTATTTGATATTTAAAAAACTTAGTTCTCCCTATCTCTCTCTCTCACTCTTCACTCCTTGTTGTTTACCTAGGTATTTACTTTTATCATTATTCAAATAATATACACACTATCGGACAGAGAGACAAACGTTTCGTTTAAACAGGAAAGAAGGAAGCTCTCTGTCTGCCTGAAATACCGATTCGATTTTGAGATTTTGTGACTGGTAAGTATTATTGCATCTAAAGGATAATTTTGCCCTTCAGATACCTTTCCATTATCTTCCCCAGAAATTAAGTTTTAAAATCAGCCATTTTACACATTGGTTCAGTTTTGAAGAGAATGCATTTTTTATGATGTCCCCTTGTCCCCAGGATAGACACAGACAAAATTTTATATACTCATTCAATTATGATAGCCCGTTCTAAAGGTCATCATGACCTGGCTGCTGCAACCAGGGTTGGTTCCAGAAGAGGGAACTCCTCAATAGTCAACAGTACATACAATTTTTTTTTATATAGGTATGAATTTAATTATGATAGTCCGTTCTAAACTCCACCATGACCTAGCTGCTGCACCCAGGATTGGTTCTAGAAGAGGGAACTTTTCAGCAGTCAACAGGGGGCCTACCACAAGCTCTTATAGCAGTATTATTGTAATCTTACTTTGACTTTTCGCACCATGACGTCCATGAAATAAGCTTATTGTAATGTTGAAACAATCGTAAGCGATTTTGGTGACGTCACCTCTAAAAGTTCATTCAATTCGTACCACGACGTGACTTTTGACAACTAGCAGGATTGTTTTAGTGTCAAATTTAGCAATCTTAAAAAAGTTCCTCGGACTCGACGGAAATATTATTGTTTTGCAATTTATAATAAGAAAAAACATTTTCGTGTCATGTAAAGTTAGTAAAATGTATTCATTTACGTAAACTTGCCGAATGAATTGTGTATCTATAGATTTTAGTACATGTGTAATTAATTTCTTGTTTGATGGCGAATGCATACGAAACATTTGAGTTTTTAGAAGCGGATAACACAGAAAAATAAAAAAATTCAGAGTACCTCTAGCTGCCGCCCGGAAACCCGACTACAAAATTAATAACAAAACATTAATCACTGAGTCTGACCACAATAGATTGTTTCGAACTATCTTCGTTAAAACATTACACATTTCTTTGTTTTAAAACTTATTCACTGAGTAACCTTAACCTTCCCTTGATTCCATGTCGACTTTGTAGCCAGTTAGATCATAAATTCATTAGCAAATATGTTAAAATAAGTTCAACCTCGTAGTAGTTATCCATTATCCACTTGTAAACAAAAATATCACTACATCGAGGCTGCGTTCAGAGTTACGCTGTAATCGATTAGAGCGTGCTAACACCCATACCGAATTAGTGTCAGCGCGATAACAACGTGCTGTGAATCGTCATAGATGAAGTCGTAGCATGCGCCATCTTGCGATAGCGCTGACCATGCCCTAAATTAATATCACCGTGAGCGCTGTCAAAATGACAGTTGTGCTGTTTTGTTTTGAGTTACACGGTGCACCATATCTTTAAACTAACGTGGCATTTTCGAAATTGTGCTTTTGGCTACAGTCGCCACCTAAACAAAGAAGAAGAAATTTGTTGTGTATACTCAAAGAAATACTGTAATCGAACCATCTTGTGCAAGCATATCTAAATCGGTACGCAAAATATTGATGTGAGCGATTAAGGCGTAACTCGGAATGCGGTCCGAGTTTCAAATTTCGTTCTGTTCCGATTCATATCATGTAACATCTTAGCCGTAGCTTATTTTTAATTTGTTCAATTGTTTTTCTTATTTTTCAAAGCCAAATCTTTTAATATTTGTGTCAATTTCATGGAAATTACTCATAAAAATTAGATTCTAATGCAAAGTAATATTTTAAGTAAAAGAAAATAATACATTGCTTCAAGACCAATACTTCGTAGTAGCGATTCGGACCAACGTGTGAAAGGGACAGCGCTATACAGTTCATATAGCTTTGTTTCTTTTCTACTATAGCAGGCAATAGACAAATCTTACAAATAGTTCGTTCTTTCCCAGCACTAAGCAAGAATAAAACATTCTTGAACGATGAAGATCGTGGTACGAATATGAGTTATGTTATTGTAAGCTTGAAACAAAACTCTCCTGAAATAAGATTGTTTCGTAAAAGATTGTGGTCGGCCCCCAGCACAGACACAAAATTTCATATACCTACGCATTTAATTATGAGTCCGTTCTATAGATATAAGGCCGGTTTAAAACCAATTAAACCAATCAGTTTAAAACGAAAAAACCCGTTTAACCTCTCAGACCCAAATTTGACAGATGAGTCATAACTGTCAAGCCCCGCCCCCACCCATTACGCAAAAGATTTATGACTCACCTTCAAATAAACAAAATACTCAAGTTTCTCAGAAGTTGTTGAATGTTATCGTCACTTGTTTTCGGTTCTCGAATAGATAAGGGACCCAACATAAATTTTTACGACTTTCGTGAGAAACGTTCACTATGATTTATTACGCGTTTTTGTTGGCGAGTCTATTGTCTACTATTTTTACGATTTCTGATAAAACTAGCTAACCAATTCACACGAAATTTTGCAGGGTACATTATCCTTTCAATTGTCATTAACGAGACACAATAGAATTTTAATTGTTATCCACCTCAATGAGGCGTCGTAACAGATGATGAGTCATGGATAGTTATGTTTTCTAACAAAAGCGTTTTTAGAGACAGACATTGAAAATAAAAAATATTAAAAATGTAGAATTTTGAAGACCTAGATTTTTTAGTGCTTACGAAATTTTATCGCTTTCAAAAAAAAAAAAATTTTTTCGCCCTTTTTTGGCGAAAAAACACTTTCAAATTATGACTAATCTAATCATTTATAGAAAAAAGGCGACTTACCCATCAAATACCGACGATTACACACCAAAATATCACAAAATCACAGCTGTTTGTTTACACTTTTTGTTTGGGTCAAAATAGGTATATTACGATGTTATTTACTGCAAATATTATCTACAACGACGTAATATGTACTCAAAAATGAAAATAACACCACTTCCCGTCGATTTACACACAAAAACCACAAAAACTCACGAAATATTACGAGAATAACCTTTAAGCCCGGAGCGTTTCGTAAACTGACATTTTTTCGCCCCCGAACGTCACTTTCAATATTTTTTTTAAAATATTTTATGACAATAAGCTAAAAATTGCCATTTTTATTGTTTTATCTTGTTTTAGATTTAAAAATGTTACTAATGTATAATTTACTATAGTTTCAAAGAAAGCTGATAAAAATTGCTATAAAACGTTATTTATTTTAAATCTCTAACTTCTACAGTTTAGAAAAAAAATAAAAAATAAAAGTGTAGTACTTATTTTTGCAGGCTAGTGTATAAGGGTTCCTTGTTTACTACGGAACCCTAAAAAACGAAGGTTTTTCTGCTAATTAGGTAAGCTTAGTTGTTTTCTAAAATAAAATTGTTACTTTTAATAAATAGTACCTATAGGTAATTTTGGGTTAAATATTCATAATATTATTTATCATTTTTATGATTAAATGGGAATTTATTTCATGTGTGTGTGCGAGTGTCCTGTGAGTATGCATCTACATCCGTCACACGCGCTACTTCGGCGCCGCGTAGCAGTGACACAGCCGCACGACGCGAGCGAGTATATATAACAGCGCACGGACTGGTCTTACACACAATTTCACGAATTATCTCAGCAAGCGCGCACACCTCTCCTAACCGCTCTCATTTTAAATTTAATAATAATAAATAAATTATTTTTTTTATTTCAAAAAGTAGTTTGTACATGGTATACAAAGGTGTCTTATATAATTAGATGTTATAAATAAATAGAACCAGTACAACACATATATTTTCCGCATTGAACATGAGTTCAAACTACCTCGTGATAGCGATTTTCGCGTGTGCGGCGTGTGCAGTGGTGGCCAAACCTAACATATTGCCATTTGAAACAGTGAAAGAGGATACCGTCTGCAGGACGAAAGTAGTGTACGACACGGACGAGGACAGAATCCCGAAAACTATCAAAATGCTCAAGTGTGAAGACAAGCCTTACAAGATGTGCCCCGCAAGCAACGGCAAGAGCATGCCGTGCTGCGGCGCGCTGCCGCTGGCCGGCACCGCCACGTTCTCGTGCACCGAGCTGCAGGACCTCGTGATGGTGAATAACACCATCACCAAGAAGAACGTCGTCATCAAGGTGGCCATCGGCTGCTCCTGCATCAAACTGGAACCCAACAACGCCAAGGAGTGATCCCGCGCCCGACAGTACACTAGTTTAACTTACCACTGATGTTCCTCACGTAGCAATAATGTATTTATCACTGTAGCGTCTAGTAATTTATTGTTTGTTGTAGTGTGATCATAGATCTGAATGTTCAGCTCACGGTATATTGTGTAGTGACTTAGCGTAGTTAGGTAAGTTTATTTATTGTTTACGTAATTTATAAAATACCGAAGTGCCGTGTGTTCTTGGATTACTTATATCAATACATTTTGAGTCTGAAAATCTTTAAAACGTTTAAGGATTTTATAAAAGATGTTTTATAACAAAAAATAATATTTATATCAACAAACATTCAGATCACGCGGTGTACGGTGCTGTTACCTATTTTTACCCGACTACGGCAAAGCCAAAAGGAAGGGTTATGATTTTAGCAGTCTATGTACATTGTGGCTAAGAGTCGTATTGCTGTGAACACGCGCTGTAGTCCGTACATGTGTATGTGTAAAAAGTCAGACGTCTGTGGGTGTGCCGTACACACACCACAGAGAACGCACACTATCGTATCGTCACGGTTCGCGGGCGCCTTTTGTTAGACACGCATCTTACGCGTGACCTTGGCCAGTGTATGGCATTGCTAAAATTCGAACGTAAATTACATGTGCAGATAGCAGAAGGCGTTAAGCGTTGGGCTTAGATTCAAGATGGCTAAGGTTCTAATCTCGTGAATGCCAGCGCTGTTTTTGCAAATATTATTATTTTTGTTTGCAATACTAATATTTTTTAAATATTGCTGCCTTTTTATTAATGTTGTTATTGCAATAAAGGGCTTAGAATAAAAAATGCGTGATATGTGATAATAAAATTAAAAAATATTTATTCGTTATATTTATTTTACATAACCTCTCAGGCCTTTCTTGATAGATGAGTAGTATAATTAATTAACAAACTGCTACAATTATTTGTTATTTATTTATTCAGTAGTATACTTACACCTTTATACATAATAAGTTGGTCCAAATATAAACTCATTAGAGTTTTACCGTGCACCAAAATCATCGACCACATGATTTATACAATTAAAACAAACTTAAGTTCTTAATTATAAAATGAAACAAAAACAATGAGGGTAATAAGCGAAATATTCATCTATTACTAACGAGCGAACATCGGTGACCAATCTACTGACCGTCCTTAAAACAAAAAGTAGTGGAGGAATGTGATTTAGATTAATACAGGTTGTTCCTAAAAGCATGTTATTGTATTAGTAATATATAGCTAATTTACCATTACTTCACTTTTTATCATTACTTCAGCTGAATAAGATGTGAAATAGATGTCTAGAAACTTAGGCCGCATTCCGAGTTACGCTAAGTGATAATATCGCGAATCCGACCAAATTTAATAGTCACAATTATTACTCATTAGCCCTTATATTTTGTGACTTTTAAATTTGGTCGGATTCGTGATATTATCACTTTTATCGTAACTCTGAATGCGGCCTTAGAAGCAATTTGTTTTTTTTTTTGTATTATTTTAACATATTTAAATTTTGAAATGAGTTTTTATCACCATAAATATAAAGCTTTGATCATGGTCGAAGTAATTAAGCAATAAATAAGAATATTAGACTACTTAAAATGTAAAAAAAAACTACTGACAAAACTATTTTAGATTTTATTTTAAATATTGGTTGGTATTGAGGTTATAGCTTAAGTATTCATTTTCTTTACGAAAAGAAGATTGAAACTAAACCTCAAATTTTAATCCTAAAATAATAATAATATCTTGGTCTAATAAAGCAACGGACGGTAATCAACATTTACAAATCATTCAAAATAAAATAATTAAATTACTCTTTCATCTTAATTACTTAACGCCAACCGTAACTGTTTTTCATAAAACCAAATTAATGACACTTGCACAAATATATAAATTCCATACTTGCATCCTTATACGGAAGATACTGACAAAAGATACACATTCTCAAATAATTTTTACAAAAAAAAAAGCACAAATTCAGACTCAGTTACTGAGAAATGCTAACGATATTTGCCTATATAGCAGACCACGAACCAACTACGGTACAGACGCCAGCACATCAAGCTACTACAATCTGTCAAATTTATTTAATAGATTTTCAACTTTATCACTGAAGTCTAAGGTTCAAAGTTGATTGGGAAAATTTGACAGTTTCGGGTAGCTTGAAGTGCTGGCGTCTATCCTAGAAATATTAAGTAAGAGGGTGCCAAAATGTATAAGTAACGAATTGCCGAAACATATTAAGGAAATACAATCTTTTCCCCTATTTAAAAAGAAATTAAAATTCCACATAATGAAAAGTTTTCAATTATTTTAAGTATATTTCATAATAACTCGCAATATTTACATAAACTATATTATCAATAATAGAAACTATATATATAGTTTTTATTAACAACAAATACAAGAAAATGTAAACTAAATGCAAAATTTAACCTAAGTTTAAATAAAAAATAAACATTAAAAAGTGATTACACTTTGCATAGCAACTATGATACAAACTGTGTTTCGATACGTCATATGGACTCATAGCTTCAATATTTTTTACAGATTACCTACACCAACCAAAATATACTTTTTTTAAATGTATAAAATACCTTCTAAACTCGATCTTTTTTAGCATAGTTTATTTTACTAACATAATGATAAGTTAGCGACTAACAATATTATACCTACTTCTAATTATAACATACCGTTCCGATACTCGTTCCAAAGAACGTTTATGTAACCAGTGTTTCTCATTCTAAGTGAATAATTGTATTCTGTTTTTGAGGAATAAATGTCTTAATCCATAATATTACTAAAATAATATTAAACATTTTCGGCCTATCTGCTAGAAATACGACAAACACCATATTGAAACATGCTTAAAAAATTCATTACCATAAATTCATGCAATAACGAATCTGTTGTTTATTAAGTTGGTACGGTCAATATTTTAAGGTCAAAAACAGTTTTCTAGCTGTCTTCAGTGATGCAAGCCTTCAAAGTGCACGGCGAACGGTTCATAATGACGTGTTTTTAATAATTCAGCAAAATATCTCGTTGGTATGAAACCATTTGTTTCATATTCATTCACTATTTGACGTCGCTGCTACTCGATAATAACCCCTTCCTCATATTTCTTAACCCTCACAGTATTTCTGTAGAACAAAGAATAACAGTATTTATTACACATAATACCTAATTATTTATTATTCACTAATCGAGGTAAACCTCATAATGAATTTAAAACTTTAGAGGCATCTTCTGTCTCAACAATACCTCTGTTCTATCAACAATACCCTTGATTAACATTTATGTTTAGTAAAATATGAAATATTTCAATGATAACACTCACATTTAGTCCGCTTTCATTCACATTCACTTTTACATTTTTTACATGCACTCTGAAAGTGCACGGCGAACGGTTCATAATGACGTGTTTTTAATAATTCAGCAAAATATCTCGTTGGTATGAAACCATTTGTTTCATATTCATTCACCATTTGACGTCGCTGCTACTCGATAATAAGCCCCTTCCTCATATCTCTTAACCCTCACAGTATTTCTCTAGAACAAAGAATAACATTGTATTTATTACACATAATACCTAATTATTTATTATTCACTAATCGAATTAAACCTCATAATGAATTTAAAACTTTATAGGCATCTTCTGTCTCAACAATACCTCTGTTCTATCAACAATACCCTTGATTAAGATTTATGTTTAGTAAAATATGAAATATTTAAATGATAGCACTCACACTTAGTCCGGTTTCATTAGAACGCACTTTTACGCAGCGCTATTGATATCCCTTCAATATTTGCTTTTTAAAAATAATAACCACAACACTGCGCTAAATACTCGTCACAAACATTTTCTATGAACCAACAAAGATCTATTAAGTGAATACTCGTAACGAACTGCATCTGTCTACCCCACAGAAATCGAAATAATTTAGTTAGTTTTCTGTGGTCTACCTGCTAAATTTTAATATTTATGTGAATAAGACGAATGAAACAAAAAGCGAATGGTTATCGAACTAGTCATTGGTTGCAGACAAAGTGAGTGTGTGTGTATACTGTGCGTGTCTATAGTATTGTAACAACTTATAGAAGAAGGTCGTAAGTCAAACCGAAGCGTCAGTCTATTGCTTTGTGAGATTGCCTATGGACTTATGGTCGGTACTGTATGTATGTTTGTATGTATGTATTATGTATGTATGTTTGTTTTTACGTGTGTTCCACCGTAGCGCCTAAACTACTAAACCGATTTTGATGAATGAGGTATCAATAGATTCGTAATAATGGTCCGGGTGACATAGGCTATATAATTTTTCCCTAAATTTAATTTGGTGGACTTTACACGTAAATTTCTAACCTCGAAAAAAATTAAAATGGGGTGATCATGACATGTTTGGTATCAAAAGAAAGGTCTTGACGAGCACATTACAAATATGTATATAATATTATATTTTCAAAGTAAACAAATATGTTTAAATCGTTAAAAACAAGCAAAAGTGAGACTGCGCTACGTAGTATCGCAAGATGTTACCAACGTGCAGTTAATCAAATCTTAATAAGTAGTACCGATTTGTAATTCCATTCTTACGAAGAAAAACAAGTACAACGAAATATTTATATTTTGGATTTCTTCGAAGCTCGGTATCGATATATGGTGTTGGCGTCGAAATAAATCGCTCTATGGTTTCGTCCAAAGCACTATGCACTGCTATTGGAATTTAAAATAGGTTAATTACTGAACTATTGTATTACTCTACTCTTATTTACGTTTATCAAGTGTAAAAACGGAAAAGTATAAAATAAAAAAATAAAGTTTAATAAAAAACTGTAACCCGACTACGGGAAAATAAAAATGATCTGAAATATTTGCTTGTTTCGTACTTTTTAGATCATTTTTATTTTCCCGTAGTCGGGTTACAGTTTTTTATTAAACTTTATTTTTTTATTTAATAAAATATTAAGTTAAAGAAGTTTTTGTTGATATTCATTATTTTACTTAACTTACCTATTTGATATTTAAAAAACTTAGTTCTCCCTATCTCTCTCTCTCACTCTTCACTCCTTGTTGTTTACCTAGGTATTTACTTTTATCATTATTCAAATAATATACACACTATCGGACAGAGAGACAAACGTTTCGTTTAAACAGGAAAGAAGGAAGCTCTCTGTCTGCCTGAAATACCGATTCGATTTTGAGATTTTGTGACTGGTAAGTATTATTGCATCTAAAGGATAATTTTGCCCTTCAGATACCTTTCCATTATCTTCCCCAGAAATTAAGTTTTAAAATCAGCCATTTTACACATTGGTTCAGTTTTGAAGAGAATGCATTTTTTATGATGTCCCCTTGTCCCCAGGATAGACACAGACAAAATTTTATATACTCATTCAATTATGATAGCCCGTTCTAAAGGTCATCATGACCTGGCTGCTGCAACCAGGGTTGGTTCCAGAAGAGGGAACTCCTCAATAGTCAACAGTACATACAATTTTTTTTTATATAGGTATGAATTTAATTATGATAGTCCGTTCTAAACTCCACCATGACCTAGCTGCTGCACCCAGGATTGGTTCCAGAAGAGGGAACTTTTCAGCAGTCAACAGGGGGCCTACCACAAGCTCTTATAGCAGTATTATTGTAATCTTACTTTGACTTTTCGCACCATGACGTCCATGAAATAAGCTTATTGTAATGTTGAAACAATCGTAAGCGATTTTGGTGACGTCACCTCTAAAAGTTCATTCAATTCGTACCACGACGTGACTTTTGACAACTAGCAGGATTGTTTTAGTGTAAAATTTAGCAATCTTAAAAAAGTTCCTCGGACTCGACGGAAATATTATTGTTTTGCAATTTATAATAAGAAAAAACATTTTCGTGTCATGTAAAGTTAGTAAAATGTATTCATTTACGTAAACTTGCCGAATGAATTGTGTATCTATAGATTTTAGTACATGTGTAATTAATTTCTTGTTTGATGGCGAATGCATACGAAACATTTGAGTTTTTAGAAGCGGATAACACAGAAAAATAAAAAATTTCAGAGTACCTCTAGCTGCCGCCCGGAAACCCGACTACAAAATTAATAACAAAACATTAATCACTGAGTCTGACCACAATAGATTGTTTCGAACTATCTTCGTTAAAACATTACACATTTCTTTGTTTTAAAACTTATTCACTGAGTAACCTTAACCTTCCCTTGATTCCATGTCGACTTTGTAGCCAGTTAGATCATAAATTCATTAGCAAATATGTTAAAATAAGTTCAACCTCGTAGTAGTTATCCATTATCCACTTGTAAACAAAAATATCACTACATCGAGGCTGCGTTCAGAGTTACGCTGTAATCGATTAGAGCGTGCTAACACCCATACCGAATTAGTGTCAGCGCGATAACAACGTGCTGTGAATCGTCATAGATGAAGTCGTAGCATGCGCCATCTTGCGATAGCGCTGACCATGCCCTAAATTAATATCACCGTGAGCGCTGTCAAAATGACAGTTGTGCTGTTTTGTTTTGAGTTACACGGTGCACCATATCTTTAAACTAACGTGGCATTTTCGAAATTGTGCTTTTGGCTACAGTCGCCACCTAAACAAAGAAGAAGAAATTTGTTGTGTATACTCAAAGAAATACTGTAATCGAACCATCTTGTGCAAGCATATCTAAATCGGTACGCAAAATATTGATGTGAGCGATTAAGGCGTAACTCGGAATGCGGTCCGAGTTTCAAATTTCGTTCTGTTCCGATTCATATCATGTAACATCTTAGCCGTAGCTTATTTTTAATTTGTTCAATTGTTTTTCTTATTTTTCAAAGCCAAATCTTTTAATATTTGTGTCAATTTCATGGAAATTACTCATAAAAATTAGATTCTAATGCAAAGTAATATTTTAAGTAAAAGAAAATAATACATTGCTTCAAGACCAATACTTCGTAGTAGCGATTCGGACCAACGTGTGAAAGGGACAGCGCTATACAGTTCATATAGCTTTGTTTCTTTTCTACTATAGCAGGCAATAGACAAATCTTACAAATAGTTCGTTCTTTCCCAGCACTAAGCAAGAATAAAACATTCTTGAACGATGAAGATCGTGGTACGAATATGAGTTATGTTATTGTAAGCTTGAAACAAAACTCTCCTGAAATAAGATTGTTTCGTAAAAGATTGTGGTCGGCCCCCAGCACAGACACAAAATTTCATATACCTACGCATTTAATTATGAGTCCGTTCTATAGATATAAGGCCGGTTTAAAACCAATTAAACCAATCAGTTTAAAACGAAAAAACCCGTTTAACCTCTCAGACCCAAATTTGACAGATGAGTCATAACTGTCAAGCCCCGCCCCCACCCATTACGCAAAAGATTTATGACTCACCTTCAAATAAACAAAATACTCAAGTTTCTCAGAAGTTGTTGAATGTTATCGTCACTTGTTTTCGGTTCTCGAATAGATAAGGGACCCAACATAAATTTTTACGACTTTCGTGAGAAACGTTCACTATGATTTATTACGCGTTTTTGTTGGCGAGTCTATTGTCTACTATTTTTACGATTTCTGATAAAACTAGCTAACCAATTCACACGAAATTTTGCAGGGTACATTATCCTTTCAATTGTCATTAACGAGACACAATAGAATTTTAATTGTTATCCACCTCAATGAGGCGTCGTAACAGATGATGAGTCATGGATAGTTATGTTTTCTAACAAAAGCGTTTTTAGAGACAGACATTGAAAATAAAAAATATTAAAAATGTAGAATTTTGAAGACCTAGATTTTTTAGTGCTTACGTAATTTTATCGCTTTCAAAAAAAAAAAAATTTTTTCGCCCTTTTTTGGCGAAAAAACACTTTCAAATTATGACTAATCTAATCATTTATAGAAAAAAGGCGACTTACCCATCAAATACCGACGATTACACACCAAAATATCACAAAATCACAGCTGTTTGTTTACACTTTTTGTTTGGGTCAAAATAGGTATATTACGATGTTATTTACTGCAAATATTATCTACAACGACGTAATATGTACTCAAAAATGAAAATAACACCACTTCCCGTCGATTTACACACAAAAACCACAAAAACTCACGAAATATTACGAGAATAACCTTTAAGCCCGGAGCGTTTCGTAAACTGACATTTTTTCGCCCCCGAACGTCACTTTCAATATTTTTTTTAAAATATTTTATGACAATAAGCTAAAAATTGCCATTTTTATTGTTTTATCTTGTTTTAGATTTAAAAATGTTACTAATGTATAATTTACTATAGTTTCAAAGAAAGCTGATAAAAATTGCTATAAAACGTTATTTATTTTAAATCTCTAACTTCTACAGTTTAGAAAAAAAATAAAAAATAAAAGTGTAGTACTTATTTTTGCAGGCTAGTGTATAAGGGTTCCTTGTTTACTACGGAACCCTAAAAAACGAAGGTTTTTCTGCTAATTAGGTAAGCTTAGTTGTTTTCTAAAATAAAATTGTTACTTTTAATAAATAGTACCTATAGGTAATTTTGGGTTAAATATTCATAATATTATTTATCATTTTTATGATTAAATGGGAATTTATTTCATGTGTGTGTGCGAGTGTCCTGTGAGTATGCATCTACATCCGTCACACGCGCTACTTCGGCGCCGCGTAGCAGTGACACAGCCGCACGACGCGAGCGAGTATATATAACAGCGCACGGACTGGTCTTACACACAATTTCACGAATTATCTCAGCAAGCGCGCACACCTCTCCTAACCGCTCTCATTTTAAATTTAATAATAATAAATAAATTATTTTTTTTATTTCAAAAAGTAGTTTGTACATGGTATACAAAGGTGTCTTATATAATTAGATGTTATAAATAAATAGAACCAGTACAACACATATATTTTCCGCATTGAACATGAGTTCAAACTACCTCGTGATAGCGATTTTCGCGTGTGCGGCGTGTGCAGTGGTGGCCAAACCTAACATATTGCCATTTGAAACAGTGAAAGAGGATACCGTCTGCAGGACGAAAGTAGTGTACGACACGGACGAGGACAGAATCCCGAAAACTATCAAAATGCTCAAGTGTGAAGACAAGCCTTACAAGATGTGCCCCGCAAGCAACGGCAAGAGCATGCCGTGCTGCGGCGCGCTGCCGCTGGCCGGCACCGCCACGTTCTCGTGCACCGAGCTGCAGGACCTCGTGATGGTGAATAACACCATCACCAAGAAGAACGTCGTCATCAAGGTGGCCATCGGCTGCTCCTGCATCAAACTGGAACCCAACAACGCCAAGGAGTGATCCCGCGCCCGACAGTACACTAGTTTAACTTACCACTGATGTTCCTCACGTAGCAATAATGTATTTATCACTGTAGCGTCTAGTAATTTATTGTTTGTTGTAGTGTGATCATAGATCTGAATGTTCAGCTCACGGTATATTGTGTAGTGACTTAGCGTAGTTAGGTAAGTTTATTTATTGTTTACGTAATTTATAAAATACCGAAGTGCCGTGTGTTCTTGGATTACTTATATCAATACATTTTGAGTCTGAAAATCTTTAAAACGTTTAAGGATTTTATAAAAGATGTTTTATAACAAAAAATAATATTTATATCAACAAACATTCAGATCACGCGGTGTACGGTGCTGTTACCTATTTTTACCCGACTACGGCAAAGCCAAAAGGAAGGGTTATGATTTTAGCAGTCTATGTACATTGTGGCTAAGAGTCGTATTGCTGTGAACACGCGCTGTAGTCCGTACATGTGTATGTGTAAAAAGTCAGACGTCTGTGGGTGTGCCGTACACACACCACAGAGAACGCACACTATCGTATCGTCACGGTTCGCGGGCGCCTTTTGTTAGACACGCATCTTACGCGTGACCTTGGCCAGTGTATGGCATTGCTAAAATTCGAACGTAAATTACATGTGCAGATAGCAGAAGGCGTTAAGCGTTGGGCTTAGATTCAAGATGGCTAAGGTTCTAATCTCGTGAATGCCAGCGCTGTTTTTGCAAATATTATTATTTTTGTTTGCAATACTAATATTTTTTAAATATTGCTGCCTTTTTATTAATGTTGTTATTGCAATAAAGGGCTTAGAATAAAAAATGCGTGATATGTGATAATAAAATTAAAAAATATTTATTCGTTATATTTATTTTACATAACCTCTCAGGCCTTTCTTGATAGATGAGTAGTATAATTAATTAACAAACTGCTACAATTATTTGTTATTTATTTATTCAGTAGTATACTTACACCTTTATACATAATAAGTTGGTCCAAATATAAACTCATTAGAGTTTTACCGTGCACCAAAATCATCGACCACATGATTTATACAATTAAAACAAACTTAAGTTCTTAATTATAAAATGAAACAAAAACAATGAGGGTAATAAGCGAAATATTCATCTATTACTAACGAGCGAACATCGGTGACCAATCTACTGACCGTCCTTAAAACAAAAAGTAGTGGAGGAATGTGATTTAGATTAATACAGGTTGTTCCTAAAAGCATGTTATTGTATTAGTAATATATAGCTAATTTACCATTACTTCACTTTTTATCATTACTTCAGCTGAATAAGATGTGAAATAGATGTCTAGAAACTTAGGCCGCATTCCGAGTTACGCTAAGTGATAATATCGCGAATCCGACCAAATTTAATAGTCACAATTATTACTCATTAGCCCTTATATTTTGTGACTTTTAAATTTGGTCGGATTCGTGATATTATCACTTTTATCGTAACTCGGAATGCGGCCTTAGAAGCAATTTGTTTTTTTTTTTGTATTATTTTAACATATTTAAATTTTGAAATGAGTTTTTATCACCATAAATA
Organism: Agrochola lychnidis; assembly: GCA_963680765.1. NCBI lineage: Eukaryota > Metazoa > Arthropoda > Insecta > Lepidoptera > Noctuidae > Agrochola > Agrochola lychnidis. The sequence continues at coordinate 25,560,744 of OY796855.1, read as the reverse complement.
TAAAGCTTTGATCATGGTCGAAGTAATTAAGCAATAAATAAGAATATTAGACTACTTAAAATGTAAAAAAAAACTACTGACAAAACTATTTTAGATTTTATTTTAAATATTGGTTGGTATTGAGGTTATAGCTTAAGTATTCATTTTCTTTACGAAAAGAAGATTGAAACTAAACCTCAAATTTTAATCCTAAAATAATAATAATATCTTGGTCTAATAAAGCAACGGACGGTAATCAACATTTACAAATCATTCAAAATAAAATAATTAAATTACTCTTTCATCTTAATTACTTAACGCCAACCGTAACTGTTTTTCATAAAACCAAATTAATGACACTTGCACAAATATATAAATTCCATACTTGCATCCTTATACGGAAGATACTGACAAAAGATACACATTCTCAAATAATTTTTACAAAAAAAAAAGCACAAATTCAGACTCAGTTACTGAGAAATGCTAACGATATTTGCCTATATAGCAGACCACGAACCAACTACGGTACAGACGCCAGCACATCAAGCTACTACAATCTGTCAAATTTATTTAATAGATTTTCAACTTTATCACTGAAGTCTAAGGTTCAAAGTTGATTGGGAAAATTTGACAGTTTCGGGTAGCTTGAAGTGCTGGCGTCTATCCTAGAAATATTAAGTAAGAGGGTGCCAAAATGTATAAGTAACGAATTGCCGAAACATATTAAGGAAATACAATCTTTTCCCCTATTTAAAAAGAAATTAAAATTCCACATAATGAAAAGTTTTCAATTATTTTAAGTATATTTCATAATAACTCGCAATATTTACATAAACTATATTATCAATAATAGAAACTATATATATAGTTTTTATTAACAACAAATACAAGAAAATGTAAACTAAATGCAAAATTTAACCTAAGTTTAAATAAAAAATAAACATTAAAAAGTGATTACACTTTGCATAGCAACTATGATACAAACTGTGTTTCGATACGTCATATGGACTCATAGCTTCAATATTTTTTACAGATTACCTACACCAACCAAAATATACTTTTTTTTAATGTATAAAATACCTTCTAAACTCGATCTTTTTTAGCATAGTTTATTTTACTAACATAATGATAAGTTAGCGACTAACAATATTATACCTACTTCTAATTATAACATACCGTTCCGATACTCGTTCCAAAGAACGTTTATGTAACCAGTGTTTCTCATTCTAAGTGAATAATTGTATTCTGTTTTTGAGGAATAAATGTCTTAATCCATAATATTACTAAAATAATATTAAACATTTTCGGCCTATCTGCTAGAAATACGACAAACACCATATTGAAACATGCTTAAAAAATTCATTACCATAAATTCATGCAATAACGAATCTGTTGTTTATTAAGTTGGTACGGTCAATATTTTAAGGTCAAAAACAGTTTTCTAGCTGTCTTCAGTGATGCAAGCCTTCAAAGTGCACGGCGAACGGTTCATAATGACGTGTTTTTAATAATTCAGCAAAATATCTCGTTGGTATGAAACCATTTGTTTCATATTCATTCACTATTTGACGTCGCTGCTACTCGATAATAACCCCTTCCTCATATTTCTTAACCCTCACAGTATTTCTGTAGAACAAAGAATAACAGTATTTATTACACATAATACCTAATTATTTATTATTCACTAATCGAGGTAAACCTCATAATGAATTTAAAACTTTAGAGGCATCTTCTGTCTCAACAATACCTCTGTTCTATCAACAATACCCTTGATTAACATTTATGTTTAGTAAAATATGAAATATTTCAATGATAACACTCACATTTAGTCCGCTTTCATTCACATTCACTTTTACATTTTTTACATGCACTCTGAAAGTGCACGGCGAACGGTTCATAATGACGTGTTTTTAATAATTCAGCAAAATATCTCGTTGGTATGAAACCATTTGTTTCATATTCATTCACCATTTGACGTCGCTGCTACTCGATAATAAGCCCCTTCCTCATATCTCTTAACCCTCACAGTATTTCTCTAGAACAAAGAATAACATTGTATTTATTACACATAATACCTAATTATTTATTATTCACTAATCGAATTAAACCTCATAATGAATTTAAAACTTTATAGGCATCTTCTGTCTCAACAATACCTCTGTTCTATCAACAATACCCTTGATTAAGATTTATGTTTAGTAAAATATGAAATATTTAAATGATAGCACTCACACTTAGTCCGGTTTCATTAGAACGCACTTTTACGCAGCGCTATTGATATCCCTTCAATATTTGCTTTTTAAAAATAATAACCACAACACTGCGCTAAATACTCGTCACAAACATTTTCTATGAACCAACAAAGATCTATTAAGTGAATACTCGTAACGAACTGCATCTGTTTACCCCACAGAAATCGAAATAATTTAGTTAGTTTTCTGTGGTCTACCTGCTAAATTTTAATATTTATGTGAATAAGACGAATGAAACAAAAAGCGAATGGTTATCGAACTAGTCATTGGTTGCAGACAAAGTGAGTGTGTGTGTATACTGTGCGTGTCTATAGTATTGTAACAACTTATAGAAGAAGGTCGTAAGTCAAACCGAAGCGTCAGTCTATTGCTTTGTGAGATTGCCTATGGACTTATGGTCGGTACTGTATGTATGTTTGTATGTATGTATTATGTATGTATGTTTGTTTTTACGTGTGTTCCACCGTAGCGCCTAAACTACTAAACCGATTTTGATGAATGAGGTATCAATAGATTTGTAATAATGGTCCGGGTGACATAGGCTATATAATTTTTCCCTAAATTTAATTTGGTGGACTTTACACGTAAATTTCTAACCTCGAAAAAAATTAAAATGGGGTGATCATGACATGTTTGGTATCAAAAGAAAGGTCTTGACGAGCACATTACAAATATGTATATAATATTATATTTTCAAAGTAAACAAATATGTTTAAATCGTTAAAAACAAGCAAAAGTGAGACTGCGCTACGTAGTATCGCAAGATGTTACCAACGTGCAGTTAATCAAATCTTAATAAGTAGTACCGATTTGTAATTCCATTCTTACGAAGAAAAACAAGTACAACGAAATATTTATATTTTGGATTTCTTCGAAGCTCGGTATCGATATATGGTGTTGGCGTCGAAATAAATCGCTCTATGGTTTCGTCCAAAGCACTATGCACTGCTATTGGAATTTAAAATAGGTTAATTACTGAACTATTGTATTACTCTACTCTTATTTACGTTTATCAAGTGTAAAAACGGAAAAGTATAAAATAAAAAAATAAAGTTTAATAAAAAACTGTAACCCGACTACGGGAAAATAAAAATGATCTGAAATATTTGCTTGTTTCGTACTTTTTAGATCATTTTTATTTTCCCGTAGTCGGGTTACAGTTTTTTATTAAACTTTATTTTTTTATTTAATAAAATATTAAGTTAAAGAAGTTTTTGTTGATATTCATTATTTTACTTAACTTACCTATTTGATATTTAAAAAACTTAGTTCTCCCTATCTCTCTCTCTCACTCTTCACTCCTTGTTGTTTACCTAGGTATTTACTTTTATCATTATTCAAATAATATACACACCGATAGTGTGTATATTATTTGAGAGATTTCAGAGAGACAAACGTTTCGTTTAAACAGGAAAGAAGGAAGCTCTCTGTCTGCCTGAAATACCGATTCGATTTTGAGATTTTGTGACTGGTAAGTATTATTGCATCTAAAGGATAATTTTGCCCTTCAGATACCTTTCCATTATCTTCCCCAGAAATTAAGTTTTAAAATCAGCCATTTTACACATTGGTTCAGTTTTGAAGAGAATGCATTTTTTATGATGTCCCCTTGTCCCCAGGATAGACACAGACAAAATTTTATATACTCATTCAATTATGATAGCCCGTTCTAAAAGTCATCATGACCTGGCTGCTGCAACCAGGGTTGGTTCCAGAAGAGGGAACTCCTCAATAGTCAACAGTACATACAATTTTTTTTTATATAGGTATGAATTTAATTATGATAGTCCGTTCTAAACTCCACCATGACCTAGCTGCTGCACCCAGGATTGGTTCCAGAAGAGGGAACTTTTCAGCAGTCAACAGGGGGCCTACCACAAGCTCTTATAGCAGTATTATTGTAATCTTACTTTGACTTTTCGCACCATGACGTCCATGAAATAAGCTTATTGTAATGTTGAAACAATCGTAAGCGATTTTGGTGACGTCACCTCTAAAAGTTCATTCAATTCGTACCACGACGTGACTTTTGACAACTAGCAGGATTGTTTTAGTGTCAAATTTAGCAATCTTAAAAAAGTTCCTCGGACTCGACGGAAATATTATTGTTTTGCAATTTATAATAAGAAAAAACATTTTCGTGTCATGTAAAGTTAGTAAAATGTATTCATTTACGTAAACTTGCCGAATGAATTGTGTATCTATAGATTTTAGTACATGTGTAATTAATTTCTTGTTTGATGGCGAATGCATACGAAACATTTGAGTTTTTAGAAGCGGATAACACAGAAAAATAAAAAATTTCAGAGTACCTCTAGCTGCCGCCCGGAAACCCGACTACAAAATTAATAACAAAACATTAATCACTGAGTCTGACCACAATAGATTGTTTCGAACTATCTTCGTTAAAACATTACACATTTCTTTGTTTTAAAACTTATTCACTGAGTAACCTTAACCTTCCCTTGATTCCATGTCGACTTTGTAGCCAGTTAGATCATAAATTCATTAGCAAATATGTTAAAATAAGTTCAACCTCGTAGTAGTTATCCATTATCCACTTGTAAACAAAAATATCACTACATCGAGGCTGCGTTCAGAGTTACGCTGTAATCGATTAGAGCGTGCTAACACCCATACCGAATTAGTGTCAGCGCGATAACAACGTGCTGTGAATCGTCATAGATGAAGTCGTAGCATGCGCCATCTTGCGATAGCGCTGACCATGCCCTAAATTAATATCACCGTGAGCGCTGTCAAAATGACAGTTGTGCTGTTTTGTTTTGAGTTACACGGTGCACCATATCTTTAAACTAACGTGGCATTTTCGAAATTGTGCTTTTGGCTACAGTCGCCACCTAAACAAAGAAGAAGAAATTTGTTGTGTATACTCAAAGAAATACTGTAATCGAACCATCTTGTGCAAGCATATCTAAATCGGTACGCAAAATATTGATGTGAGCGATTAAGGCGTAACTCGGAATGCGGTCCGAGTTTCAAATTTCGTTCTGTTCCGATTCATATCATGTAACATCTTAGCCGTAGCTTATTTTTAATTTGTTCAATTGTTTTTCTTATTTTTCAAAGCCAAATCTTTTAATATTTGTGTCAATTTCATGGAAATTACTCATAAAAATTAGATTCTAATGCAAAGTAATATTTTAAGTAAAAGAAAATAATACATTGCTTCAAGACCAATACTTCGTAGTAGCGATTCGGACCAACGTGTGAAAGGGACAGCGCTATACAGTTCATATAGCTTTGTTTCTTTTCTACTATAGCAGGCAATAGACAAATCTTACAAATAGTTCGTTCTTTCCCAGCACTAAGCAAGAATAAAACATTCTTGAACGATGAAGATCGTGGTACGAATATGAGTTATGTTATTGTAAGCTTGAAACAAAACTCTCCTGAAATAAGATTGTTTCGTAAAAGATTGTGGTCGGCCCCCAGCACAGACACAAAATTTCATATACCTACGCATTTAATTATGAGTCCGTTCTATAGATATAAGGCCGGTTTAAAACCAATTAAACCAATCAGTTTAAAACGAAAAAACCCGTTTAACCTCTCAGACCCAAATTTGACAGATGAGTCATAACTGTCAAGCCCCGCCCCCACCCATTACGCAAAAGATTTATGACTCACCTTCAAATAAACAAAATACTCAAGTTTCTCAGAAGTTGTTGAATGTTATCGTCACTTGTTTTCGGTTCTCGAATAGATAAGGGACCCAACATAAATTTTTACGACTTTCGTGAGAAACGTTCACTATGATTTATTACGCGTTTTTGTTGGCGAGTCTATTGTCTACTATTTTTACGATTTCTGATAAAACTAGCTAACCAATTCACACGAAATTTTGCAGGGTACATTATCCTTTCAATTGTCATTAACGAGACACAATAGAATTTTAATTGTTATCCACCTCAATGAGGCGTCGTAACAGATGATGAGTCATGGATAGTTATGTTTTCTAACAAAAGCGTTTTTAGAGACAGACATTGAAAATAAAAAATATTAAAAATGTAGAATTTTGAAGACCTAGATTTTTTAGTGCTTACGTAATTTTATCGCTTTCAAAAAAAAAAAAATTTTTTCGCCCTTTTTTGGCGAAAAAACACTTTCAAATTATGACTAATCTAATCATTTATAGAAAAAAGGCGACTTACCCATCAAATACCGACGATTACACACCAAAATATCACAAAATCACAGCTGTTTGTTTACACTTTTTGTTTGGGTCAAAATAGGTATATTACGATGTTATTTACTGCAAATATTATCTACAACGACGTAATATGTACTCAAAAATGAAAATAACACCACTTCCCGTCGATTTACACACAAAAACCACAAAAACTCACGAAATATTACGAGAATAACCTTTAAGCCCGGAGCGTTTCGTAAACTGACATTTTTTCGCCCCCGAACGTCACTTTCAATATTTTTTTTAAAATATTTTATGACAATAAGCTAAAAATTGCCATTTTTATTGTTTTATCTTGTTTTAGATTTAAAAATGTTACTAATGTATAATTTACTATAGTTTCAAAGAAAGCTGATAAAAATTGCTATAAAACGTTATTTATTTTAAATCTCTAACTTCTACAGTTTAGAAAAAAAATAAAAAATAAAAGTGTAGTACTTATTTTTGCAGGCTAGTGTATAAGGGTTCCTTGTTTACTACGGAACCCTAAAAAACGAAGGTTTTTCTGCTAATTAGGTAAGCTTAGTAGTAGGGTAATATTGGGCATTCTATGCCACTGTCGGCAAGTAGCTCGGCTAGTGCGCCTCGCTACGCGCCAGTGGCATATTATGCCCAATATTGAACGATCGACTCGACTGTGTAGTATATTACTGTACTCACCTAGAGATCATGTGAGTTATACCACTGGCCGTCAGTAGCTGGGCTAGTTCACCTTGCTGCGGACGATGGTATGGATCATTTTGACATGCATTTCGTTGTTAGAAACGACTTGTTGATTAGTGAAATGCGCTTCAAATGGTGGAAACGACTGGTATTACTGTACTCATACAAACATTATGTGAGTTATACGACTGGCCGCTAGTAGCTAGGCGAGTTTGCTTCGCTTCGGACAGTGGTGACAACTATCAATGATTCAGATTTAATTGAATCAATATGAAATGCGTTTCGTGGTTAGAAACGACTTGATGATTTTGATATGCGCTTCAACGGTGGAAGCGACTTGCTGATTCGGTCATGCATTTCAGTATTAGAAACGACTTGGTTTTTTGTAATGCGCTTCGTGAGTGGGAACGACTTGGTGTTTTTGTCATGCGTCTCAATATTAGAAACGACTTGGTTTTTTGACATGCGTCTCAATATTAAAAACGACTTGGTGTTTTTGACATGCATCTCAATATTAGAAACGACTTGGTGTTTTTGACATGCATCTCAATATTAGAAACGACTTGGTGTTTTTGACATGCATCTCAATATTAGAAACGACTTGGTGTTTTTGACATGCGTCTCAATATTAGAAACGACTTGGTGTTTTTGACATGCGTCTCAATATTAGAAACGACTTGGTGTTTTTGACATGCGTCTCAATATTAGAAACGACTTGGTGTTTTTGACATGCGTCTCAATATTAGAAACGACTTGGTGTTTTTGACATGCGTCTCAATATTAGAAACGACTTGGTTTTTTGACATGCGTCTCAATATTAGAAACGACTTGGTGTTTTTGACATGCGTCTCAATATTAGAAACGACTTGGTTTTTTGACATGCGTCTCAATATTAGAAACGACTGTGTGTTTTTGACATGCGTCTCAATATTAGAAACGACTTGGTGTTTTTGACATGCGTCTCAATATTAGAAACGACTTGGTGTTTTTGACATGCGTCTCAATATTAGAAACGACTTGGTGTTTTTGACATGCGTCTCAATATTAGAAACGACTTGGTGTTTTTGACATGCGTCTCAATATTAGAAACGACTTGGTTTTTTGTAATGCGTTTCGTTGGTGGAAACGACTTGGTGTTTTTGACATGCGTCTCAATATTAGAAACGACTTATTAACTCACTGCTTTGAACTGGATCTGCATAATAAACAAGGTACATGTTATATTAGGTTTATTTTTCGTAAAACATTGGTTTTTCGGGGAATAAAGTATCTACCGAGCGTACGAACTCTTGTAATTTTCGCCACTGACACGAATCCTCGTCGGTCTGGAACTTGAGCCGCACAAGCGCCTTCTTCCACAGCTCCAGGGAGTCGGTGTGGCGCGCGTCGTCAGCCTTGTACACCTTGCAGTCGATGTAGTACTCTCCGTTGATGCTCGCTGCTCGCCGCTCGCAGCCGTTGGCGACTCGGTTAACGAAGAATGATGATAGGCATGTACTCGATGAATCGTCTTTTGGCACGGTGTCAGACCCGTAGTTTCTACTGATACCGAATACATCATTATCAGTATTGTTTTTTTTACTGAAACAACAACGAAAGCTTCTATTAGTTCATTATACACTTACAAGTTACATTTACCGTTTAGACACGTACAGGAAAAAAAAAACTCTCAGTCAAAATTGACTGACAGTGTTTTTGTGATCAAAAATGACTGATGATTTTAAACTGGTGTGGCAAACTAAATTATTGAATAGTTTGTTTACCTCGTACGAATTAAATTCGTTGATGGTGGGTGCGACTTGCGTTTCTTATTGTTGTCTGCAGACGGTTTGCGGCTGCGTTTGGTTTTCTGATCGGTGATCGGAGCTTGTGGAAAGTACTCGCTCTCAGACTCAGACCTGAAATAAAGATACAACAAAATAATAGTCATACATAAGGATTACAATTGGTACATCGGGTCAGATCTCCGAACTACCTAACTAACTAGGTATATACCGAGTGGAATTTTTTATACTTACATTTTCCAATTATGTCCAATCGATATGGCAGGCTGGCAGGCGTAGAGACTGATGGCAGCAGGCAGCGGTTAGCTATCAACACTGATATTGATAGGATAACGCAGCAGGATCGCAGAACACTTCTTGAAGATTACTTCCACACTTGCAGACTTCAGTCAGTTTGTAGCGAGTACTTCGAAAACATGTAGCTTATAAATCGGAAAACGAACAATAATTTACTATGTTAAAAATCGCTACAACCGTTCATATAATGTTATGTAAAAACAACTTTTTTCCTTAGACGCATTATAGGCACCGTCGAAAAAATTCATATGTAAGCAGTTTGAAAACAAAATCCCGTGAGCACGATGCGCAAGCGATTATAGTCCTTACGGTGTATAGATATAAACTTCTTCGATGGTTTTTCACCAAAAAAGTGAAGACTAAGGATGTTTCAGGTAGCATCGAATGACGATACAGCGAAACGATTTAGGGTTGACAAAACGTTAACCAGTAGATAAGTTATCAACAACGCTTATAGGGATTATTCTTGCAAGTAATTTAATTATTTAGTGATCTAGAGACAATCATAACATTAGTATTTATCATGTTATACCTACATCCAAGTTTTACTTGTAATACTTTTATGCTCGAGTGAAGTACGTACAGGAAATAAGTTAACTTGTAACTGTAACAAATTTTAAATTAACTTAATTTTTAATTCTATTCTTAAGGTTAGAAACCTATAGGTACATATACTACATTTTGTTATTTCGTGATAGTGTAGGTACCTAGTTTCTGATACTTATCCATAGCGTGACAACCTTAGCTAAAATAGCTTACTGTTGCGAATGCAACTTAGCTAACGAAAAAAAGCGGCTAAGTGCGAGTCGGACTCGGACATGAAGGGTTCCGTAGCAGCAAGTAACATAATATAAAAGTTCTTGTTGTTCGTTAAAGGTAAATTGCGGTTTACGATTTATGAAATATTTACTAGATCTCGTTCAAACCAATTTTCGGTGGAAGTTTACATGGTAATTAATGTACATCATATATTTTTTAGTTTTATCGTTCTCTTGTTTTAGAAGTTACAGGGGGACACACATTTTACCACTTTGGAAGTGTCTCTCGCGCAAACTATTCAGTTTAGAAAAAAATGATATTAGAAACCTTAATATCATTTTTTGAAGACCTATCCATACATACACCACATGTATGGGTTTGATGAAAAAGAAAATTTGAGTTTCAGTTCTAAGTATGGGGAACCCCCAAAATTTTTTGGTTTTTTTCTATTTTTGTGTGAAAATCTTAATGCGGTTCACAGAATACATCTACTTACCAAGTTTCAGTTATATAGTTTCAGTTCTTATAGTTTCGGAAAAAAGTGGTTGTGACATACGGACGGACAGACAGACATGACGAATCCATAAGGGTTCCGTTTTTTTTTTTTTTTACCATTTCGCTACGGAACCCTAAAAAAGAAACAAGGTCACATGAGTAATGTTTTACGCAATAACAATTATTTCAATCAAATATTTTATTGATTTTTCGGAAATTGATCGTATGACTAGGTAGTTAATAACGAATACTTCGTTAGTTAGTAACGTTTAAAAGTCAAAAACTAAATATTTACTACATAAAATTGGAACATTTATGTACAACTTAAGTAATTTGCAAGAAGGTAATTATTGAATATTATGTTTCGTATTTTCGTTTAAAATGTTGTTGATTTTAACAAAAAAAAGGTACTAACCGATCTTTCTTTTTTTCAGAAATACATTATACCTACTCAGATGCACTGGCTGATGAAAAAGTAATCAAACTTGAAGACGTATGCAGACCCAGATTAAACAATTTGATAATTGTGTCACACTAAACTTGCTTCGATTGTTAATTGGTCAGAATATAAGTAGGTAAGATCGTTTCATTTCGAGTTTAGCGTCAATATTGGGAGATAATTAACTTCAATTAGTAAAATAATGCCCCACTGTTCGGTTTGCAACTTATTTGTAGATAATCGTCGATGGTCTGGTCATTTACGTAGTAATGTTCATAAAAACAATAGTGCGACCACTGTTTTTGACAATGTCGCAATTATTAATTCTGCGTTTAAAAAACGAATCGTTAGTTACAAGATCATCGCAACTGGCGAAGAAATAAATAATTTTCCTGAAATATTTCTCATTAATATTAGTGAACAAGTTAAAACTCTAATAAACCGATCATTATTGAAACATAAAGCTGTGAAAATAAATTTCGAACTTTTTTCTTTTTTTCTTATGTTTAAAAATGATCAAAAGGAAATTAAATCGTTCGCCACAAAAAACATTATTATTAATTTTAATTACGATTTTGATTCAATATATAAAGCAACGGTTGATTTACTGTTAAAGAAAATTGAAGAGTTTCAGGAGAGAGATAGTGGTTGGACATTTTCGAGCAATTCCCATGTAGAAATAAATATTAACAAATATCAACCTCTCGGCGGATCTAAATTTATAACTTTACCAAAATGTATAAAAAATAAAAAAGCTTGTTTGAATATTCGTAACAATGATGAGTATTGCTTTTTATGGTGCGTAGTGGCGGCTCTGTACCCCACTAACCAACATCCCGACAGAGTTTCATCTTATCCCTACTTCCAGGATGTATTGAATGTTGATGGTTTGACATTTCCGATAACATTTTCGGACATAGCTGTCTTTGAGAAGAATAATCCGTTTTTGAATATTTACGTGTATGGTTTAAAAAATGATAAGACTATCATTGGACCTTTGTATTCAACATCGAATCATAAATCTAAGAGCATCCATCTATTGTTCTTAGAAAATAATTCTAATACTCATTATTGTCTTATCAATGATTTACCTCGTCTAGTCAGAAATCAGATAACCAAACATCATGGTAAACTGTACTTCTGCGAAACGTGCTTATTATTTTTTCCAACGCGCAGCCGAATTGAATCACATCTGTGTGGAGGGATTGCCACAGTATTACCAGAAAAAGGAACATTTTTAAAATTCAAAAATTATGATAGAAAACAAAACATTCCTTTCGTCATATATGCCGATTTCGAAACGATACTCGAACCGATTTCCGGCGATGAATTCAACACCGCTAACACGTCATACTCACATCGTCACGTGGCGGCCGCGTTCGCCTATAATGTAGTGTCATCATTTAACGATAGGGTTGGCGGCTATAGAAGTTATCGCGGAAAAGATTGTGTTTCAAAATTTATACATTTACTGACTGAAGATGCTAAAGCAATACACAGAATTCTGACTAAAAGCGAGCCTATGATTTTCACAGAAATAGATGCTCTTGATTTCAAACACGCTGTTAAGTGCTATCTTTGTGAAAATTTACTGTTTACCGATAGAGTAAGGGATCACTGTCATATTACAGGCCGGTACCGAGGTGCAGCACATCGACACTGCAACCTACAACACAAAGTACCAAAATTCATCCCAATATTTTTTCATAACTTAACCGGATACGATTGTCATTTATTTATTAAAAAGTTAGGCGAAATTCCAGGACAAATTAAAATAATACCTAAGACTAAGGAAAAATATATAGCGTTTACAAAGTTTATTCCTATTGCTGATAACGAGTTTATACAAGTAGTTGTTAATTGGGGTTTCTAGATCAGATCTTTGCGATCTGATCTAGAAGCCCCCAATTAACACTGTTCATCTATTCAAACAATATATTTTTAATTTGTAACATCTATTTAAATACAAACAAAGGTACAAATGTGTTGTACGATGCTGAATGTGAATTGAATGAATGAATCATGCATGCAGTGATCAGTGTTTGTTTTATACTATAGACTGGACACTAGTAAGTGTGTGTGTGTGTGTCGCTTGGCTTTGTGCTATACGTGAAACTGTGAACATGATCTGGAAGATGGCTGCATTCTTTCGTTACCAACAGAATATGTATGCATGCATTTAACTTTGTAATTAAATCATGTTCTATTACATCACACCTACTGATTAGTGTTAGTATTAAACAATTTTTTTCTTCAATATCTATTTATGATAGTACAAGTTTAGATAGGTTTGTCCTGAGTGGGAATCGAACCCGCTATATCCCAACGCAGTAATAGGTATATCACTACATAGTATAAAACAAAGTCGCTTTCTCTGTCCCTATATCCCTATGTATGCTTAAATCTTTAAAACTACGCAACGGATTTTGATGCGGTTTTTTTTAATAGATAGAGTGATTGAACAGGAAAGTTTATATGTATAATAACCCGGTTTATACCCGTGCGAAGCCGGGGCGGGTCGCTAGTTATATAATAAGAATCAATAGCTAGTATCCACTAAATAAATAAAAATGCATTTTTTAAATTAGCGTTTATTGTAATGTATTGTTAGACAAATTAGTATAAGTAGTAAATACTTTATCTATGAGTATGAAGTAACTACATACTATTTACACGTACTTACTAAGGCGTCTTTTATAATTATATAGTACCTATATGTATTAGGTAAGTAAATATTTACGACCTATCTATTCATTAAAAAACACTTTCCAAATTTTCCTGGATCCTAGCTATGAGGTCCTTGGTTGATTGGTATATACCGTCCATCATGGTATGTTTAACAACATGTTGCACGCACAAATCGGCTTTGCATTTGCATGAACTTTCTTCGCGATCGACAAAATCTTTTGCATCGTAAATTTCGATGCGGATTATCTTTGATCCTTTTAAAGGCCGCTTCACAAAACTGTAATGCGTTCCATCATTGGACCTTCTCTTCAGATTCAAACGCCTCGACGATTCTTCGCCAACCTCGTTTTGCACTAGCCGAGGTTCCATTGGGGGGAAAATGAATAGATCTTGAGAATCCTGGAAAAAAAAGAATATTAATTACAAACTCTAATAATTATAGCATGATGCATTGATTTTCTAGTATGCAGTCCTCCATAATGTCATTCACGTCTTTACTATTTAATGTCACAAAAGGTATAAAATAATATTAAGCATTACCTATAAGATATACAAAAGTAACATCTAATAAATCATATCTGAACAATAATAAAAATATTTTCTTACCGACATAACAGTTCCTTATATCCACCCTGCTAACCTGACTGATAATTCGATTTGATTTGATTTTTTTTCTTTATTTTAACAACTTATATATATTTTTAAGCATGTTTTTAAGGTTGAAAATCAAATATTTTTTTGTGGCATTCCCGAACTTCACAGAAATGGTTTGATGTAACAAGACTCTCCCGACGGATCGGCGCCGCCGCTGCTTTGTTTACAATAATTCAATACTAATAACAGAGATCCAAATGTATGTTTGTTCGTTGACAATGTTCTCATACATTTATCATGATATTAATGCAAAAGTAAAGTCAGGGTATAAGACTAGTATGTGTGTTTTCTTACAGCGGCAAATCTTTATTGCGTTTGTTTAAGGTTGAGAATTGAACTACTTAATTATGTTAGCGCTAGTTAAGCATTTTCCAAATAACAACAAATCTGACTCAGGATTTTCAGTAAGTCTTACTTTCCTTTTATGGATTAAAAATGACGTAGATTCGTTGGTATTTAAATCGGGACGTGGACACCTGGAGCATCATTACATATCTCTGCCGGCCAATATCAACATCGAGGACTACATCGTTAAAAAAATGTAAGTTATAATTATTAATACATTATTTTTTCTTTACTATAATGTAGTGTATTGATAAGATAATCTTCTATTCATTCGGATGTGAATCTCAGTGACGTTGTATCGGAGTGGTTTATGTCAAGCTGATTAGTTATTATTATAATTATAAATTCAGTGAAAACGAAACGGTTAAATATTCTATCTATTAACTCTAATTTAAACATGTGGCTCATTATAATAAGACTGTTTGTTTTTTCGTCACATTATGCTCCACTACCTAATATAATTTAGTTTTCTTGTTTTCCATTGTTGTTAGTTTTCACATTGAAGTTCTTTCATGAAATTATGTTACAGAACAGAATAAGTAAACATAATGATTGCAAAATGCAAGTCTCCCGTTATTGATTGAAATTTTAATCATATCTATTTTATTTTTCAGGTCCCATCAACTAAATGCTGAAGCGTTGTTCCCATCCGACGAAGAAGTTCAGCTGCGTGAACCTGAGAAGAGATCAAAAAAAAGGAAGCTAGCGGCCTCCCCGTCGTGCTCACCATCGGCACCGAGTACATCACGAGCGAGCCCTGCCCCTATGTGTACGCAGTCATCATCATGGGGTAAGAAGAAACCAGTTATCAAGCCAATCGCTCCGAAGAAGGCAACGGCTCATGATATCTTCGGGAGCGACAGTGAAGACGACGCTGTGGAACAGTCTTCAGCCCCCGGTAAACCTATTCCGCAGCTACTATCCTCCATTAGTAGAAGACTCGCCAATGGACATTCGCGTCAAACATCCGATTATAAACAGGGGACACACTATGTAGAGTTGAAAGTTTATAGTTGTGACGAAATAAATAAGGTGCAACCCATAAATAGATGGCGCCATGCAATTGTCTGCGTGAAAAATCGTACCGATCAAAACACAGACGCGTGGCAGCACCTAACTAACTTCATTACTGCCACCCGGAAAGAGTTTCGCAATTGCCCTCCTACCTTTATCAGTAATTATTACTGACTATTTAGACGTAGGTAATTACTGGTAAAAATATACCTTTTTAATTATTATTATCTTACTTATGATGCCGCTATTACATTATCTTGAATTAAGGCTTCCGTTAATCAGTACTGGTTAACTCTCTGAATTGTGAGAAATTTTATGGCATTTAACAAGTTATGATTTTTACTGCCCGCATCGAGAAAGGTTTGGTTACCGATGACGTTCTGGAGGCCTACCACCAGCTCTAAAGCAGTATTATTTTAATATTACTTCAGTGGGAAAAAGAGATAGAGCTATACGTCCTGTAGAGCTTCATCTCTTTCCCACACTGAAGTAATATTAAAATAATACTGCTTTATGAGTTGGTGGTAGGCCCCAGATCATTCAAAATGCTTGAAAAGATTAACCTTCTTAACCAGGAAGGACGCCTGCATTCAGGATAGTGCATTAACGATATTCCTTTATTTTGTGTATCTTACTTACGAACTACATATAGTACTTTTAGTTACCTAGGTATTGATTTAATGTTAACTCATTCATTATCTAGATCATTTATTGACTTGCATATTTACTCACATGATTATAATTTTGTATTGTGAAATATAAGTTTTATTTACAATAAATACATATAATTAATGTTTATGTTGTATCTTTGTTTACAGTTACACGCCCTTCCATTGCAAGATCTAATAATTTATTGAATTGTATGTACTGTCAAATTGAAATACCTAAAAACGAATTTCAATATCACTTGAGAACGAATTTTCATAAATCGAATTGCCTGTTAAAATCTGAATTTGAGAATGTTGATATAATTGCCACGGCGTTTAAAAAAAGAATAATTACATACCGACTTAATCCATCAGAAGAGTACCTCACACCAGAGGCATTCCTAATGGATAATCAAGAACATGTCATGAAATTAATTAGTGTTTGTATTGTAAAACATATTTGTATTAAAGTGAACTTCGAACTTTTTGCTTACTTTGTTCTACCAAAGTCAGGAGAGCAAGAGCTAAAATCATTTAATACAAAGTATGTATCAATACATCACAGTACCGATATTAATGAATTATATTTAAATGTGATACAGCTGCATCCGGTTAGACTGGAAGCCGACCCCAACATAGTTGGGAAAAGGCTAGGCAGATGATGATGATGATTTAAATGTGATACATACATTTCAAAGAAAATTATCTGAATTTAAACACTGTGAATCTGGTTGGACTTGTCTATTCATGAGTCATCTAGAGATTAATATTAACAAATACAATCCTTTGAGAGGTGGCTCGTATATAGAGTTACCGAGTGAAGTGAAACATTCAAAAAGTTGTATTAATATACAGAACAACGATGATCACTGTTTCCTGTGGAGTATTGTGGCAGCATTATTTCCACAAAAGAGTAATATTTGCAGAACGAATTCATATCCGCATTACTCCACAGTACTGAATATAGATAATATGACGTTTCCACCATCACACACTGATATTAGACATTTTGAAAAGAAAAATTCTGACTTAAGTGTTAATATTTATGGATTAGACAAAAACATTGTAACTGGTCCTTTATATGTGACTAATTCCAGAAAGCGCAATCATGTGAACTTGTTGTATTTTGAGAAAAATGGTAAAGGTCACTACTGCTTAATCAAAAGTCTTTTACGACTGGTTAAACGTCAAATCACTCGTCATAAAGGTAAAATGTATTTATGTGATTTATGTTTGCAATGTTTCACAAGTGAAGTAAAGTACAACTCACACATGTGTAACAAAATATTAACTACACTACCAGAGAAAAATACTATTCTAAAATTCAAAAATTATGAAAGGCAGCAAAAAATTAACTTCGTTATATATGCAGACTTTGAAAGTATTCTATTAAACCATAACGAATTTATAACACAGAGTACTCGTATGTACAAAGTTCACGAACCTTCTAGTTTTGGTTATTATATTTGTTGCTCACATGATCGTCATTTAAATAAATATGTTACATATAGAGGACTAGATTGTGTTGAAATATTTGTTCGAAATTTGCTAAGGGATGTAGAAGAAATTTGTCATATATTATCAAATAAACAACCAATGTTGCCCTTAACGATGGATCAAGAAAATAACTTTAATAATGCCACTTTATGTCATATATGTAAACAGTTATTATTCGATGACAAGGTGAGAGATCATGATCATGTAACATCACAATACCGAGGTGCTGCACACTCCCATTGCAATTTAATGTACCGGGTGTGCCCATTCGTACCGGTATTTTTCCATAACTTGGCAGGTTATGATTGTCATCTATTTATTAAAGAGTTAGCAAAATATGAAGGTGATTTTAAAATAATACCGAAAACTAAAGAAAAGTACATGTCTGTTACGAAAATTATTAAAAACAGTAATATTTCACACCCAGTTCAAATAAAATTTATTGATTCTTTCCAATTCCTTAATACTAGTTTGGATGTCTTATCTAAAAATTTAAGTGATAATGACTTTATTAATTTATCAAATGAATTCCATGAAACAAACTTGGAGAAATTATTGCATCAAAAAGGCATTTATCCTTATGATTATATGGATTCTTTTTCGAAATACGATCAAAAACATCTTCCTCCCAAAGAATGTTTTTACAATAGTTTAAAATGTGAACATATAACCGATGATGAATATAGACATGCACAAAAAATATGGCAAAGTTTTAGAATTAAATCTCTTGGTGAATATACAGATTTGTATTTAAAAACAGATGTGTTGTTACTTTGTGATATATTTGAAAAATTTAGGGATACTTGTTTACGGCATTATAACCTTGATCCAGCTTATTATATCTCCGCACCCAGCTTGAGCTGGGACGCGATGTTGTTGTTTACAAAGGTTCAGCTAGAATTAATTAATGATATAGAGATTTATGAGCTTGTAGAAAAAGGTATACGAGGAGGCTTAGCACAGTGTTCTCTTCGTAATGCAAAAGCCAATAATAAATATTTACCTAATTTTGATGTCTCTGAAGCATCGACTTATTTGATATATCTTGACTGCAATAATCTGTACGGTTACGCAATGACAAAAAAATTACCAATATCTGGTTTCCGATTTTTGTCACCTGAAGAAATATGTACAATTAATATAACTAGTATACCAGATGATTCAGATTATGGGTACATCTTAGAAGTTGATTTGATTTATCCAGACTACTTACATAAGGCTCATCGTGATTTACCTTTTGCAGCAGAAAAATTTACTCCTCCTGGGAGCAAAAACCCAAAATTGATTGCAAACTTATATGATAAATGTAAATATGTCATACATTACGTTCATTTAAAAGCATGTATAAAAAACGGGCTTGTTCTAAAAAAGATTCACCGTATACTAACATTTAGGCAAGAAAAGTTTTTACAGAAATATATTGACTTAAATACTCAATTACGTCAAGCTTCATCTTCGCCTTTTGAAAAAAACTTATTTAAACTACTGAACAATGCTGTATTTGGAAAAACTATTGAAAATAGACGAAAACAAGTTAACATTAAATTAGTGATGACATGGAATGATACAGACAACAAAACAAACAAAAGCCTCGGTGCCGCGAAATTAATTGCGAAACCTAACTTAAAAAATATTACCATTTTTTCAGAAAGCTTTGTTGCTGTTCATTTAAGTCCAGATAAAATATTTCTTGACAGGCCGATATATATTGGCTTTACGGTTTTGGAATATGCAAAACAGCATTTGTACAAATTTCACTATGACTATATCAAAAATAAATATAAAAATAAAGCAAGGCTTTGTTATACAGATACAGACAGTTTGCTTTATTTTATTAAGACTCCAGATATATATCAAGATATGAAAGAAGAAATACTGAAATTTGATACTAGTAATTTTGATGTTAACAATAGCTATCATATGCCTAGAGTCAACGCACAAATACCAGGCCTATTTAAGGATGAGCTTGGGGGTGATATTATTACTGAATTCACTGGGCTTAGAGCTAAGCTTTACTGCATAAACAGTTTAAACGGAGAAATTAAGAAAGCTAAGGGTGTAACCAAGTATGTAACAAAGCGATTACGCTTATGTAATTATAATAAAGCATTAATGAGTAACAAAAAATTTAAATGCAAAATGAATACTATTAAATCAATAAAACACGTATTGTTTTCCCAAGAGGTAGATAAAGTAGTTATTAATAAAAGTGACGACAAGAGACAGATACTACCAAATCAAGTAGATACATTACCATGGGGGCATTGTGACACAATATTTTGAATAAATACAATATTATAAAATGAGTATTACTTATTTGTAAGTGCATTATAATCCACTTTTCAATTTAAAATTACTTTATTTAGTTAATTACATTGAATAATTAATGGAATCATGATTACTAAGCGTTTCTGATAAGCATTATAAATACTAGAACATATTATTTTTCTGATAGATACAAACATGAAGTGGGTCAAGCAACCCGTTTCGTTAGAAGTTAAAAATATTGAGGTGAAGGAAAATAAGCTACACGCAAAGCATAGTGTTCTTCTGCCGAATAATATAAGATGTATAATATGTGGTCCTTCGAATTGCGGAAAAACTAACGTCATGATTAGTTTGTTAGTTCACAAAAACGGTTTAAAGTTTAAAAATGTTTAC